>OX103947.1:12393804-13593804 GCA_944470405.2 Schistosoma mattheei | reverse complement strand
TGAGCATATATTCAATAGGTACTCGCTATAGGTGGAAAATTTGCATTCGAAACGTTAACCACTCGTAAGTCCAGTGGTACGCACCGAACTTCAATTTCAACAAACTCCATTTCTTCGGAAGTGCACAAGTAATCAATCAATCTGTGATATTGATTGTTTTCCTACGCTCACCACTCAGACTCATGTTTCCAATTTTGTGCTTACTTAGTTACTTACGTCTGTTACTCCCAATGGAGCATCGGCCGCCGACCAGCATTCTCTAACCCACTCTGTCCTGGGCCTTCTTTTCTAGTTCCATCCAATTCTTGTTCATTTTTCTCATGTCTATCTCCATTTCCCGGTGTAATGTGTTCTTTGACCTTGGTTTGTTCTCTCCAATAGTAGGTTGTTGCTAATAGTGTCTGGCCAACGGATCCGAAGTATTTTGCGTGGACAACTGTTAATAAACACCTGCATCTTCTGGATGATGGCTTTCGTAGTTCTCCAGGTTTCCGCCCCATACAGTAGAACTGTCTTGACATTTGTATTTAAAGTCCTAGGTGTTGGTTGACAGTTGCTTTGAGTTCCAGATGTTCTTCTATTGTAAATATGCTGCTCTTGCTTTGCCGATTCGCTCTTTCGCATCTGCATCAGATCTACCCTGTTCATCAATGATGCTGCCCAGATATGTAAATGTTTTTACATCTTCCAAATCTTCTCCATCCATTGTGACTGGATTGGTGCATACTGTACTGTACCGGAGAATCTTGCTTTTCCCTTTGCGTATATTGAGACCTACTGCTGCTGAGGCTGCTGCTACACTGGTCGTTTTCTCCTGCATTTGTTGTTGCGATTGCAATAGGAGGGCCAGATCATCTGCGAAGTGTAGATCGTCCAGCTGCATCCTAGATGTCCACTGTATCCCATGGTTCTTCTCAGATGTTGACGTCTTCATGATCCAGTCGATCACCAGGAGAAAGAGAAAGGGTGAGAGTAAGCAACCTTGCCTAACACCGGTCTTCACTTCGAACGACTTTGTCAACTGTCCTCCATGCACGATTTTGCAGTTTAATCCATCATATGAGTTCTGTATGATATTGACTATCTTCTGAGGCACGCCGTAGTGTCGAAGAAGTTTCCATAGTGTTGTTCTGTCCACGCTATCAAATGCCTTTTCGTAGTCAATGAAGTTGATGTAGAGTGATGAATTCCATTCAATTGATTGTTCCACAATGATCCGTAGAGTTGCGATTTGGTCTGTACACGATCTATCCTTACGGAATCCTGCCTGTTGGTCACGAAGTTGGGCGTCTACGCAGTCCTTCATCCTGTTTAACAATACCCTGTTGAAGACTTTTCCCGGTATTGAGAGAAGAGTGATGCCCCTGTAGTTATCACACTTGCTGAGATCGCCTTTCTTCGGTATTTTGATCAGAAGTCCTTCTTTCCAGTCTGTTGGTACTTGTTCCTCATCCCAAATCTTATTGAAGAGAATGTGGAGTATCCTTGCAGTTGCCGCTACGTCTGCTTTTAGTGCCTCTGCTGGAATGTTGTCCGGTCCTGCTGCTTTGCCACTCTTGATTTGTCTGATGGCCATGCTGATTTCTTCAATTGTTGGTGGGCCAACATTGATTGGGAGGTCCGTGGGTGCTGCTTCGATGTTGGGTGGGTTCAGTGGGGCTGGTCGATTCAAGAGTTCTTTGAAGTGTTCTACCCACCTGTTTTGTTGCTCTTCAATGTTGGTGATTACCTCGCCTTCCTTGCTTTTCACTGGTCGTTCTGGTTTGCGGCGATTTCCAGAGAGTTTCTTTGTCGTGTCATACAGTTGTCTCATGTTTCCTTCTCTTGCAGCCTTTTCCGCCGTCGTTGCTAAATCTTCCACATATTTACGTTTGTCGGTTCTGATGCTCCTCTTCACTTGTTTGTTTACTTCTGTGTATTCAGCTTGTGCCTTGGCTTTTTCTGCTCTTGTTCGACTGGTATTGATTGCTGCCTTCTTGTTCCTTCTTTCTTGAATCTTATCCAGTGTATCAACAGTGATCCATTCCTTGTGATGGTGCTTCTTGTGACCCAGGACCTCATGACATGTTGAAGTGATTGCCTCTTTGATCCCCTTCCAGTTGCTCTCCACAGTAGTTCCTTCTCCATTGAGTAGATCATGAAAGGCCTGGAACTTGTTGCTGAGGACTATCTTGAATTTGTTGAGTTTGTTAGTATCCTGAAGAAAGGCCGTATTGAACTTTTGTGATGTTGTCCGCCCATTGTCCAGTGCTTCTTGAGTTTCAATTTCATCTTGGCGACCAGCAAGTGATGATCTGATGCTATATCAGCTCCTCTCTTGGTTCTCACGTCCTCTATAGTCCTCCTGAACGTTTTGTTGATGCAGATATGGTCGATTTGGTTTTGCGTGGTGTGATCCGGTGAAGTCCATGTGGTTTTGTGTATGCGTTTATGTGGGAATATGGTGCCGCCTATGACCAGTTTATTGAAGGCACATAGGTTTGCAAATCTCTCATAATTTTCGTTTCTTTCTCCCAGTCCGTGTCGTCCCATGATGTCTTCATATCCAGTGTTGTCCACTCCAACCTTGGTATTGAAATCTCCCATCGTAGAATTGATCTTTAGCGTCTTCATTGTAGTCGTTGGTAGGCGCATAGCATCGGATGACGTTCATTGTAATGCCCTCTTTCTTTGCTTTGAAGGAGGCTTTGATGATCCTTGGTCAATGAGATTCCCATCCTATAAGTGCATTTTGTGTTTATTTGGACAACGTCAATGCAACTCCGTGTGTATGTAGGGCGCTTTCTTCATCACATCCGGAGTATACCAGAAGCTCCCCTGAGGCTAGTCGTTGTTGTCCAACTTTCGTCCAGTGAATTTCACTGATCCCAAGCACCTCTAGGTTGTATCTCCTCATTCGTGCAGCTATTTGGAAGACTCTCCCGGTTTCCCACATTGTACAAGTATTCCATATACTTAAATAAATGATTGCTCTGGTCGTCAGACCGGGCATCGGCCTCGTGACTTCCGAATGAACTCGGCTTTCATCATGAGGCGTCACAGTTCTTCCAACTGAAGACCTTCTGACTCCCAGGGCAGAGTTTAAAAGGTTTGAATAATTTTTCTGGTTAGCGTTTTCTTAGCGAGTTAGTTTTCATAAGTAGTATATAACTATGGTCAGATAAGAAATGTAATTCAGCGGAAAATTGAGAGGGGAAGAACGGGATCAGAAAACAATTACGATTAAATTCCTGAACTATGAAATTAGAGACAGTGGACTGATATTTGCAAAAGGAACAGTCAAGTTTGAGACAATTGAGTGATATTTTGCAAACAAAAGATTACCTGTATGTTTGTCAGATTTTAGTGAGATTTTCTATAATTTATTGTTCAAATACATTCGGTTGTCCACACTCGTGTTTTTGTTCGCTACAGCATTATTTCTCGATCATACAATCCTTGAAGCCAAATATGCGGTAACTGAGATCATTTGCCTTCAGGATTTACCAAGTAATGTAGGTCGGAGTTAGTTGATGCGGGTAAGTTGATCGGTCTGGTATGGTTCTGTCATGCTGGTGTGGTCACCATCATGTAACCCTCTTGCTTTTCGTATTTTCAGTACTTTTCAGAAGTCCTTGGAGGAATAGGTCTATTATTCCTGATACATAACTAAGTAAACTGAAAACAGTCTAACAAACTGGAACGACATTTACTTCTTGTGACTAAACTATTGGAATGGGGTGCAAATAGAAAAGAGTGAAACTTAAGAGAAGGATAGTAGTTGACAACAATCCAGGTTAAAAAGAAAACAAACGGTTAAAGGTTTCAGTGTCTAAACGAAAGTTTGTGAAGTATGTCGACGGGCGATAATCAACAAAGACTGCAACTCAACTAGAAATTTTTCATCAAAAATCGTGGTCTTTGATATCGTGTAAGGTTTTAACCCGGAGCACCTGATTTCGTCGTGCGAATCACAAAAAGATACAATGACGTATGCGACTGAAATCGGCTTTGCTAAATATCCAGCTAGCAGCAACATTCTATTTGCAACAATATAGCAACCAAACTTTTATTAAGTCCCGTTCAACGTCGTTTAAATTAAACAAGCAGCGAGACTACCTAACTTGAGTCGTTTGGCACGGTAGCTACCAAGTGACATTATTCACTCATAGCATACATAAAACCGTTCACTTAGCCACCTGCTTTCACGATATCAAACCAGCATGTCAAATTGAGACCATAACTGTGACTGATAAGTAGTAAACTGTTGCTCCATGTAGTGACATATACTCACGATGTATGTAATGGAAATTATGTCCTGCAATATATCTCCGGGTTGTTATATTTTGTAATAGTTTGAATTCTGGAAATCAGAACACAATATTTACCAAAATTAATGAGTCTTACGTAGTTGGGTGAAACAAATACCCCGATTCACTGAGAACAAACAACTACATACGTGTTTTCTATGTTTGCTAAACTTCCTTTTTAATACATATAAGGTGGAGATAAACCAGGAAAATAATCATGCCAACATTAGCAAAGTCAAGTCTTTTAACTAATGTTACTAAGAATGGTAGCATAACACCCACCAATAATAACAGCGCCGCTTTTAAATGATAAACAAACTAATTCTGGTAACAAATGCTTAAAAGTTATAAGTGAACTAAACACAACCTAATGGGAAACGAATGTGCTAATCAAGTTCGATAAATTACTGTATAAACACAGCACACGTAAACACATTTGAATAATTTGAAACACAAACAACGCTCGCAAAACTGCAATCGAAATGGCCCTGGTCGGCGATTCGGGCATGGTCACTGTTCAACTCATTCCTTTTTATGTTGAGTATATTATTCTATCCCTAGTCCAAACATGTCCTGTAGAAGTGCTAGACGCCATTTCGGTGATTGTCACGATATGGCGAGTCAGTTTAAGCAGCGGTTTGACTTCCACGTAAGATCTTGTAGATTTGGTGGTTACATCGAGACAAATCGACAATGTTGTAGTTAGGTCTACGATTCAAATGTTGAAGATGAATGTACTAATACCGAACTAAACCATAATCCTACAGACTAATATCCAGAGGGTAAATGGGTATTGGACACAACTGTACATAACTAACAGTTTTACTCCTGATTATCGATTCACAATGAGTCTGTAGAATTATGGTCTACTATGATATTAGTACTGCTCTAATAATAGACCTAATCCTGAAATTGTAGATTTGTCATAATATAACTGCCTAATCCATAAGATCTTACGTGGAAGTCACACCTTCGACTACACCAACTCACTGTATCGTATCAATTACCAATAAATGATGTAGAACAGGGTTAGTCTAGAGAAGGAACAATATATTTAATATGAATGAAAGACATAAGGTAAAATTCAGAGGGACCACGCCTGCGTGGCCGAGCCATGCCATTCGATCAACTCCAGTTCATTCAATTCATTGTTCGCGCCTTCTCCATTGTTAGGTATTTCCCCGCGTTTAATATTGAATATCTATTTTCTGAGTAGTCTCATGTTCAGCATTGTGGATTGTTTGGTTATTGTCCAATTCGACTACAAGTCTTCCGTTTGCTTGAGAAACTCATAATAGGATCTGGATGTCGTCTCTTAACTTGGTGGAAAATCTCAGTGTGGAAAACTGCTGTCATATGTTTGATTGTTACGAAAGACTGACCTCCAACGAAATGTAATTAATTCCTGTATGCTACCGCACTTTGACTTCCGGGAGAATTGTTTTCACCAGCATATGCGGAACCAACTTACCAGGGGAAAAGGCTAGTATCTGTAAAGTGATTAAAGAGGACCTCTTGAACTTGGCCTTACTTACCCGACGTTTGATTCATCCGAACCCAATATGTAGTGCACAATTTGTGCACGTCACTGTCGCTCAAGCGGCCGCCACCAAATTTCATTAAATCAAACCATGAGGTGCTATAAAAATCTTCGTTCGAACTTCTATTTCAAGAGTACGAACATTACCGACTTCACTTTTAGCCTACGGTTGAAGTTCACAGAACACCTGTGTGGTTAAGGGAATAATTTCAGTCAAACACATTTACAAGTCAACTTTTAACAAGCAACAAAGTAAATCCTTGGTAGTTACATAGTAAAATAACCAGCTGTCAGTAAATTTTATCCTAACTTGTTATGTCCTGTTCCATGCTGACCATTAATACTTGCCCAATCACCAATCAGAATCATACTACTGATTTGATCTATTACTTAATGTATAGTTTAGTGTTTGTGTCTTAGACAATCACACGCTTGACCAGTACTATTGACCCTGAGCCAGCAGCCGAGTTCCTATCTTTCGACCATTCGCAAGCTCCTCCATATTGCCAGCCTCCAGTCTAAAAGTCAGCATCCAGTTCCTACTATATTTGTATTTCAAACATATATGATTGTATACAGATATACCGAGGCGCATGACGCCATAAAATAAAAATAACAATTATACATAAGCAAGTCAAAAATGAGTGTGAATATGGAAGACTGTAAGTCGTCGACTAGAAACAAACTATAAACAGTAAATCGTATAAACATAGTTCATGGGTTGACTGGAATCTGAAATGCAGAAACTCGACGAAATCTCAGGCAATTCTTACTGTTAATCATCAAATGTGGTTCGTGATGTGGTTGGTATCTAAGTGACGCTCATACTGCTCCTCTTTAGATAGACCTTTGTCATTTTTTCGAAGGTATTTATCTGGCCATCTAGGTTCATGAAGTTTGCCGAGAAGCTTAGCATATGTTGTACATTACATTGTAGCCTTAAGAATCACATATGCTCCATGACACCTCCGCCTAACTTGTATCAACTAAATATGCCATTGTTTGTACTTCAGCAGTAAAAATGTTTCCTGTCGGCCAAGTCACATATGGTCAGATGTTCTTCTGAATGTCAAAATAGTTGTTTGTGAAGAATATTCGTTTACTGCAATTTGGTTCTTTCATCACAATGTTTCCAAAGTCAACAAAAAGATAAAATTTCGTTTGAAAACTATACTTGGGTAAACGGCATACGTATAGTGACGTGTGACTCCTATAATGATCAGTTAGACTATATATATTCTACGGAAGGTTGAAAGCCTTACGGTGTTGATGTTTGATAAAGTCTCGGGGGTGTCTGTAGTGAAACTAAAATGGTCATTATCAGTGTTGAATGCCTTAAAAGCAATTTATTTCATGGGATTTTTCACTTCAGTAGTTATGACCTGGTTGAATGAAGTGTAAGTGAGAACTAGGGGTGAATTTAGAAGCAAAGTATATTATTTGGGAGATAATCAGCAAACTAAATGCATTGACACCAGTAAAATAACACTACAGTCTAGAAAAGTGTTTCGAATCAATATTTAGAAAGTTGTCTCTCTGTGGATTCATCATTAGGATGACCTGGATTACTAAGTATGATGCAGTCACAGTAAGATAGTTTACTGTATTTCTCTAACTTAGTGGAACGGTCTCAGTTGGCCCAAACAATCATCAAACAGTTTATCTTTTGCCAACGTAACTGTGACAATTAGGAATATTTGAATTATTGTACGATCTAGGAATCCCAGAAATACTGCGATTTAACCAAGAAGTATTAGATGAACACGAACAAACGTATTGTATTTGGAATTGAAATCAAGCAGTCAACAAGCACAAAGAGATAATTGGTTCATACAAACACCACAGTAACGCCTTTTGTTTCACAGAACTTCCACGACAAATTTTAAGTATGAAGCTGGTAGCCTCAGCTGAAATTGTAAAATTAAGTTGGTCGCAATGTGTTTTTAATTGTTATCGATCGCTTTCATTTTTATGTTTGGGTGAGCTCTAAATACATACTTAGTCATCGGCTCGCTTTTTTCTTGTTCTTCTCTACTTCGGTTCTCTTCGCTCACACTCGTTTAACACTCAAAGTACCTTCTAGTTCGACGGGAACCATTACACCAACCGACCCTAAAAAGGACATATTTCCGCTTTGTATACGTCAAAAACTCTGACTAAACAATTTTGTTTTGATAAGTGGTGTAAAATAACAATATTTTCAGGGATACGAAATAGAAATAATTCTTCGTACAGTATAGTGTTGAGTGTTTTAATGCATTAACTGCGAATGGGTGCTCCATCGACTGGGGCTCTACCTGTAACTTATCAGCTGTATTGTTTGTTGTTATTCTAGTGCAATTAGCCCATGCTTGGCAACCTATCCTACATGATTTCACCAAATTTCCTCTGCTTCTGGGGTATTTGTTTTTGACTATCGTCGTATACACCTGACAAACAAGTATGGGAGAAGTACCTGAAAAGTCAGATAAGGATGTGAAATCACTTCCACAATGCAATAGGCGGAGACAAGGTAGTGCATTTTTTTAGTATTTTGAGTACAATAGAAATCATCCACTTAAAAGTCTTGGTGCCATCGGTAGCAGTCGGCGCTATTATTGGCAAAGGAGGAGAGTCCATTGCAAAGATACAGAAAGAAACTGGCGCAAGGATTAAATTATCGAAAGTAAATGATTTGTATCCCGGTGAGTCCTTCCAACTTTTTAACTGGTATAGTTTGACAGATGTTTTAGTGTTTGTGATGGTTTTTCCGATGAACTTTCCCAACCTCCTTATTTTGGGGGAATATTGAAGAATTTCCCCAGATCTGGGCGAATTTTGGGGCTTTTGTGCCCTTTCCCCATAATCTCCCCAAAATTTCCTATGGCGGATTCCCCAAAATAGGGAGATCGGGTTGTCATTCGACCACTGTGTGACAATTTATCATTAGTTTAGTTCCTGTCTTATGGTATTATGTATGCTTCATGTCCACAGGCTGTTCCACATCTCATCACTGATAAATTAGTGCAGGTATTTGTGTACATAGTAAAGTGGGTTTATAAATTCCTGGGCTATATACAGCTCATTAATGGTGCGTAAACGTAGTTGTAAGAGGCAAATTGTACAGTTTCCGGATCATTATGGGCTCTGCATATGCAAATCTCTCGGGCATTTTGTGCCTATATTGATGTTTCGAGCCATCTTGGCCATATGGGTCCTTTACGTTTTCACATTACTCTGACGGATTAAAGTATATTTCCTTTTAAAATATTATTTTGTGCACACAGAGTCACAACCTATTTGGTGTGTGCTTACCGTCTAGGTTTTGGCTATTGTAAACATTATTATGACCAATAAAACTACTTCTAGTTTTGCTCCATGTATTGGTTGTAAATAATGATCCTCTGTTTCCTATTTAGTCAGATAAGGTAAAATACAGGCACAATAACTTCACTTGAATTCAATAATGTTTGTTTTCATTTTCTAAATAAACCACAAATTTTAGGTAAGCAACGCTTCAGGCTGGGGTTCCTTAGTTAATACTTTGTGGAGTGTCCCATGCTCATTTGTAGACGGATTCAGAAAACGCAATCATTGATTAAAAGTCATCTTAATTAAACTTGAGTAATATTTCCTCGAGTTTTTCGGTATACTAGTTTCACTACTCACATTCTACTTGTATTAGACACTATTGGAATATTCGGGTTACTCTCTAATCTGGCACAAATATGCATCTTCGGTTGCCACATTGTAATGACCAAAGGAAAAGTAAAATATGTAACACATGAAGCACCATCTCTGGTTATTGAAGAGAAGTGTTTCTCCTTGTTTGTAGGGAAATCACCAAGCTGATACTTCAAATGTACTCTTTTCAGACAAGTCCTGTTCTTTAGATGAATTCGGGGACATGAAGAGGAAATTGTTTAGTCGAAAGGGGTGGATATGGTAAGCCATATTTTTGTAAAGAAGGTGCAAAACGATAAACAGTGGTACCTAAGAGTCTTTTGTCGGTCAACCTCTACTTTCCCTAAAGTGAGCGTCAAGTTAGGGTAATTCTTCCTCAATTTTCGTAAACAAGTAAGTTTAATCCTTACCAATTCAGTCAGTTCAATCGAAAATGCACTAGTACTATATTTTTAAGATGGATTCAGTAGTGTTTTTAAAAATTGCATGAAGTATCGGAAAACATCCAACATGCCGTCAAGTTCTATACATTATGGTGGATTTATGAACTTCCGAGCGTACTGTTACCGATAAACTTCAAAATAACTTGTTAGACCGGTGGGAATTGTAATAAGCAATCATATTGATAGAAAGATGCTTGGTATAGATAATATTCTGAATAGATCTAGTATTTCGCTACTTAAATGTAATATATGTATCACTACAGGGTAATCCGTAAAGATATTTTATTTACTCAACTTGTCACATCTTTTACCAAACGGGTTTTTTAAATGCTAGTGATGGCATTCTGCCCCCCTCAGCTTACAGTCTGACTCATATGCTTCGCTAGACCATAGTTTTTTGATGTAATAATTATTTAAATGACACGTCCCTCAAATAAGTTAAATCTCGGAAAGCCCATAATGCCATTCTAGTCGACTTGTTCTGCTTGACTCAATTATTAGTATGAGTGTGACGATTAAGGTCGCGTTTGGAAATGAATATGTCTCTATATGTTTGAGTTTACAAACCATAAGATTGTCAGTTTTATAGCGACTCCAAGGCTGATAAAATTGTTTCAAGTAAAACATCTGTCGAGTTATTCTAGTCTATTTTTATGTTTATACATCCAGTACAAACCCAGTGCTTCGGATTTCCATAGTTACTGAAATACTTAAGCAATGCAGTGCTAAGTTTTAATTGGTTGTGAAATCTTGATTATAGTGTTGCTATTTTCCACCAACAATCGAAATTATTAAGTCTAGAAACTTCTCTAGAGCAAACGTTTTAAATCCATATTTTTTTTCTAACAAAAGTCGTGTTTTTAAACTTTAGGTCAAAATCTGATGACGAGTATACTTAATAGTTCTTGGGAAATGCTAAGCGCAAATTGTCGAGAAGTAAGTGCTGTAGACGATGAAACGATACATACTGTTTCAGTGATCTCTAGCAAAAAATTCTTACAGTATCTTTGTTTTAGAGTCTCAGATGGACACATATAAGCGACTAACGGTTTGGCTTACTGAATTAAGTGACTGAAATAGCTCACTTTTTTACGACTAGCTAGTCAGGCAATCCATGATATGAAACGTATTTGGTCTAGATGATTGACTATAAAGAAATGAATACTTGTTTTAATTTATGTTGAATTGAGTAGTATTATTTGTGCTTGCCGTAGAATATATTTTAACATCCAACTTTTAGGGACTGAAGAAAGAGTTTGTCTGATTCAAGGGACCTTAGAGGGTGTAACCCGCATGCACAATTACATTATGGATCGTGTTCTGGAAAAACCAGAATGTTCTGGTACTGCTGCATCATGTGTCACTACTAATACTATTTCAACTTCGCGTTCTGAAAATGTTGCTATCAGTTCTACTACTCAGGGTGACTCGAGTAGCAATATGCCACACTTGCAGAAGGGGTCTACATGGTCTCATAGCTTAGAACTCTCAGGCAGTCGTTTACCATGGGGTCGACATAAACAGGCAAGTTCATTTCTTCTTATTTTTGAATGTGTTTAGCTTTATCCTAGTCTTACCACTCACTGTATTGCCTTTTCATAGTCTTCAATGTGTTACTGTTACTGTTTGGAAGTATCACTATCAAACAGTATTGACTTCCGAATTGTGTATCGTGAAGCTAATATGTCAATTTTATTTGCATAATGTTATTTCAGGTTGGACCTGAAAGTGCCTTAGAAATCCTTATATACTTTCCACAGTTCTATTTTCACTTGTAGTATTCCCCGATCGTAGCGGATGCCTTGGCGCGATGGCCAAGGAGTCGAGTTAGTTTGGCTCAAACGATTGTTCTTAATTTGTCGTAACATGTCAAACAGTTTGATTACATTGTGGTTAAATCAAAAGCCTCGAGTTAAGTTTTTGGAGGACTAATTCGTATTGCTGACTGTAAGGTTTGAAAAGTAAGGAATTGATGCAACATAAGCCACTCACAAAGTCAAGACCGATTTTAAGCATAAACTGAAATATTGTTTGACCTGGTGACCACGGACAATGATAAGCACAGAAACCATGTATCTTTCAATGATATTTATGGACAGTCGTTAGGAGACTGTCGATCTTGGACTTCGACTATCCTCTAATGCAACCACGTGTTTTCTAAGTCATATTCGATTATCTTCAGGCCTACCCACTTTCCTGATTTTTCTTAGTTGTTTTTTCAGAAATGATAAACTTTTTGTCTGTTGGCTTATGGTGTGAAGATGACACAGTTTTGCTTGATGGTGACTGTCTAAATACAGCCTTATAAATGCTTTGAGTAGCAGCAAACAAATTGAAAGGCATTTCTCTAACTGTAGACTCAATGTGTTGCTTCAGGATCTGCGTTAATTTCTAGTTTAAAATGGGGTTCAGTTAATAATGGTGCAAGCTTATATTGACTAAGGTCGTTGAGACACACGTAACGTATGTTTGACCATCACCTCGAAGCGTAATGCCCGTTGACACGCGAGTAGCTAGAGTTTCCCGTCAACCACCTCCAACCACAACCTTATTGATAGAATTTGATCAGCACTAAGAAGTGCTTAACATACATGACATTAGTCTGTACTTGGTGATTAACGAGTTTTAAATACTTCTGAGTCCTACAAGAGATCAATCGTATCCTATATAGCTCAGTGGCAGTATCTGACTGTAAATTTGGGTGACACGGAGTCAAACCTCCCAGGGATCACCACTCCGCTCAATATTACAGGTACACCTCGCTGAAGAGTACCAGACAACACGAAACTTAGGCTCAGGATTTCTTGCGGATTATCTTCAATCACCGGATTGCATGCTAGTAGCTTTCAAAATGGCTTATAATGGGCAGATTACTGTAGTAGTTCATTAATTTATTGGCTTTCAGTCTGTGGCATGTCGGTGGACACATAATTTTTGGTTAAAAGATGTTTTATTGCAGTAATTTGTAATAAAAAGTTTACAGAGAGACACTAATTTCCCTCCTGAATTTAAGTTTAGTGTTATTTCATGTTTTCCATCCTTCAGTCTCATTGTTTTGCATCATTAACGCATGAAAAAAGTGTCTCACGGCTGTGTGTCTAAATCAATACTTCGCAGATAAGCTGCATGCTCATCTGATTAATTTACAAAACTACTTCATTTATTCGCTAGTTTTACATGTGTCTTCTTCACATTAGCACATTTTCATCCTTACACCATCATATATATATTCCTTGTGAAATTAATTTTTAACCCCTTTTCAATTATTTTCGGTTGAAGGTTAAGATCTTGGTTCCAAACTGCACTGCGGGTCTTGTAATTGGGAAATTGGGTAGTTATGTCAGAGAGATAAAAGACAGAACGGGGGCCTTTATACAGATTTCACAGAAGTCTGTTGAAATCAATTTATTGGAGCGCTGTATAACTATTGCAGGTGAGAAGCGGTTGTTTGTTTCAAATATTCATATCATATACTTCTTTCATCTTGGTTTTTAATTTAATCTACGTCGTGTGATTTAAAATTATGTTTACTCAGTGTAATTTTTATACTACACTTCATTTCAGTTGTTTTCCCTCAGTAAATTTACTTCGTTGAAAATTATTTCCATTTCTTCTTTATCAAACATACTTCAGTTGCTATTCATTTTATTTCATTGTAGGTGAACCAGAGCAGTGTCGTGCAGCTGTAGATTTAGTTTTAGCCAAAATAGCCGAGGACCCCCAATCAGCCATCTACCCTGCCATTTCTTACTCACATGTACGTGGTCCTGTAGCGAGCGCTTATCCAACTGGATCTCCTTTTGCAATTATGCCATCTGTTCGATTCGATGCAAGCCAAGGTTCACACTTACGCTTACCTCCTGGTCGTGGTGCTTCTTGTGGTAACATCGAAGGATGGGATGATAATGTACCAAGTGGTGTTGGTTTTTCAGCCGTTGCTAATCCTTTTGGATCGTCTCTTTTCCATGCTGCGTTACTCCAGGTCCAAGCCGCGGCTCTGGCGGCAAACTTAAATACCACCGGTTACTACCCAACTATGCCATCTGTAGATATGGCTCCAACTAATATGCCCACCTTGTTTACTCATGGACTATCTACAAATATTGGGTACGTACCACCTGAAGATGCCACTGTACTACCGCCAGCTTTGCCAGACTATGGGCAAGGATTCTGTCCAGCTACACCTACTGGTAATGTTCCTCTATTAGGTAGTGGAGGGGGTGCAAGTGGAGGCGGTTCTAATACAGGCGGAGGGAGTGGCGGACACGGAAGCACTTTATTGCAAGAGAGTATTTGGCCCATTGGTGATTCTCAAATTCAGACACCCACATGTTTTGATGCAGCTTATCCGGGACCCTTAAATTTCGGTTGGTTTCTTTAAACTACTTTGATCAGTTTGTCATTTAACAGGGAACAGTCATTAGAGATTATCGGTTGGGGCCCTATAACCACTTTTCTTTCGATAAGAATTATGTTTCACTGCCAGTAACTACGTTTGTGAAAACTCCATTCCTGTATGCACGAATCGCTTTTATGAGGCATTCTGTATTAGTGTTAGTTGTCTAAAACTGGAGGTCACCGGGAATGCAATTCTATCAAGACAAGAGCATACCATACATTTGTTAATGATCGGTATGAATTTGCTGCCGTTGTTAGTATTTATATGACTAAAGAGTCCATATGATACGTTTATTTTAGAACATGTTATACAATTCGAAAATTTTACTGCTGCGTAATTTATCTCGGTATTCATTTCAAATCTCTAGCACATATTTTTTCGTAGATTTTACTCTCCGGATTTACAATCATATTTCACGCGGGTCATCCAGAGGGTCTTCACATGTAGATATTATTATTATTATTATCTGATCACCGACATTTAATACTCCATTTACAATTTGGAGTACATTTATTTTTCGCTAACGTTAGGGTATGTTCCTTCTTATGTTGTATCTCAACTATTATCAAAAGTTTTCAATATCACCATAATATCTCGTTTCTCAATTAAGACCTATACGTTGTACAGGTATTGGTTGGATAAGTACACCATTATTATCGAAGTTTTTAGATTCAATATACCATGACAAATAATTTATTCATGCAGTGTGTCTAACAGAATGGTAATTATGTATATTTAAAGCAAAACAACAGTAGATCTTAACACATAGTTTCGCGGATTAAGAAGGAGATTCAGTGTTTGGTTTTTGGTAACATGACAGATTTAGACTTATAATTACTTATGCTACTAAACGATGCTCCAGGCCTTTTGTGTTTATGAATATCCTTGTATCTGTTTAGGAAAACTTCCTTAAGATGCAAATTATTAGACGATTACTCAATTTCAGAATAGTACTAATTTCTGGGAGCCACGCATCCACAAGAAAACCTGGTTTTCCTATCAACGGTTTGGATTTAATGATAAATTTTCTGACGTACTTCTTTGTTTAAAAATCCCCATACAATATATTCAAAAATGAAGAATATTTGAGCGAACAATTGTTTTCACTAACTTCATCAGGCTCTACAGTTAAGTCTATAATTATAATATTTTACAAAGGCCAGAAATAAGGCATGTATTAATTAATTTGACAATGTTATGTGTTAAAAATGGTGAATGTTTGCATTTGTTACGATATATATATACTTCAAAATTGTATTATTTGCAAATTAGAAAGGTCATAATGATTTACAGTAAAGTTTCCAGTCACAATAGGTAGGATAGTATTATAGCAAAAATGAAAATGCAAAAAAAATTGTGTGAATAAAATGCATAGTAGGAGAATATAATCTTGTCAATTGAGATAATAATAATAGTGTTGTGTGAATTTAATTTGTAATAAGGGGAGTGTTATCAAGTTAATTATGATAAACGAATTGGGAATGATGGATGTGAAGATAAAGATAGAGGTAATGGAAAAATATTGAATGACCTTTCTAGTTTGCAAATAATACAACTTTCAAGTATATATATCGTAACAAATGCAAACGTTCACCATTTTTAACACATATCATTTGTCAAATTAATTAATACATGCCTTATTTTTTGGCCTTTGTAAAATGTTATAATTATGGACTTATAACTGTAGAGCCTGATGAAGTTATTGAAAACAATTGTTCTCTTAAATATTCTTCATTTTTGAGTACTTCTTTTTTATGAATATTTAGCAGTACTGTTAACATTTCATGATTGAGTGCAATTGTCCCTAGTTATATGGAATGGGAACCAGGTAGTCTCACTAAACACTTGAGATCAGACATGTAACATTTACTAATCATGTACATCTTACATATTTTGGTCCTTCACGTTAAAAAAACTTAAATGCTAAGTTTTTCTCCTGAAAATAAATTATTTTGTTCACAACTATCTTTTCGAAATGCAATGTGGTAATCCATATGGACCTTTATAAATTAAATGTCTGTCAGGCCTTCAGAAAATTCTCATGATGTAATGATCTCAGCTTAGTGACATCGATTGTTTTAGACTCAAATAATAATAGACTTAGTACTCTTCGATCTACGTGGCGACCGTTAATCTGCAATTTTGATATACAGCTTTATTTGAAACGCATTTATTTCTTAGTCTTGTGTTTAGTCAGTCCAGTCTAAAAGGTGGACATCATAATTCCAAACCGGGTAGTTTAAGGTGGTGCTAGCAACAAAGACATGGTAGATTTGTATATTAAGCTCTTGGTTTCTCAATCACGAAATAATGTCTGGCTTTCCAAACCGAAGTAGACTGGGTAGTTCTTACCAGCCACATTGTGGTTGATAACAGAGAGCTTTAACCACAAAACTTCCCCAAGAATTAGTACCTGTAAGCAATCATTACATAGCGACGAAGACGTCTCGGCTTTGTAAGACGTGCATACTTTCCTAGGACTCGGTTAGATTTTTATTAGTATGGGAAATTGATTGTCCCTGTTAATCATAAGCAGAATTAACCTAATGATAATCCCTAATGCAACTCAATGATCAAGTATAAAGTGACACTACAATATAGGCTACTCTCTGTGTAAAGTATGTTCAAATTTACTAAAAAACAAGCTTCTAAACTGTAGAAGACAGGTATCTTTGGATTTGCATACTTGTAGCTTAATGATGTAAATACTGGATCGATACATTCCAGTTTCCGGTAACCGTTAAGGTTTGTGTTATCGGGTCTGGTATTTCAATGAAATAAGTGTGCAAGCGCGTCTAATCTTCGACCCGTTTTAGAGTATAACAATAAACCTTAAAAAATTAATAGTTTACCTAAGTTATTTAGTTAACCATAATGGGTGTAGAGCCTGACATAAATGTGTAAAAGCTCCCATATCAAAACACTTCAATAATATAAAACTGAAAGAGTTATAGTATGATTGATAACTAGATAAACTAAACGTGGTTCGAAAATAAGATGTGATGACATACTAAGACTCTAGCGGACTAGTAGCGAGTGAATGAGACTAGGAAGCTGTGCTTTGTTCTGGGTGATGTTACTCTGTCTACAACTATCGCTTGAACCTTAACGATGTATTCTGTAACTACCAGCGTGGCTCAGTTCAGCAGCCAATGACTTCATGAATTGATACCACCTTTTGGTTAGACCGCCCCTAGTTTCCTTTGTACGTTGCGCGTCATGGTGGGTGGTAGGCAGACATACGTAACGCATTCTCAGCCTAAGCAGCCGATACGCCATCTTTTCCTAGTGACCTCACACCTAACCTTCATATTGCACACTCGAATGTCCTACGATTCACTAAAAGTGGTCTTTTTATTTCATAGAGCGTATTTCACTACTCTGACCCCAACGGATTTCCCTCTTTGTCTGATACTGTACTCTTAACCATGAATAGGAAGCTTACACAGTTCTTTCTAATAATTCAAAAATGCTATAACTAATTGTTTTCATCCGTAATCATACCCATGATTATTTTTATATTTTTCAGCTATTTATCCAACGAATCAATCACTTTTAACTGCAATGGCTTCTAGACACCCCAGTGAATCATATCCATCTCATCCAGATATATTCGCACCATCTAGTCCATACATGACTGGTATATCTCAGCCATCATTCACGATTCCGTATAGTACTTCACCATCAATAATGGGTGGTAATGGTGGGAATCTTGTTGGTGTTCCTCAAATAGACCCAGGAAGTCCTCACCTTGCTACACTTTACCCTGGCATTTCTCCTTCTTTGTGTTTATCTCAACCTTTTCCTGTTGTTAGTTCGGAAATGGATGTAAAAGTTGCACCGATTAGACAACAACCACCGACATTGAATGAATTATTGGGATCATTGCGTTTGGGTTGTAAAGCTGAAGATGTGGTATCTGAGATCAACCAAACATTCTCAACTCTTACACATCATGGATTTCTGAATATGGCTGGGTCAGGACCATTTCCCCTGATACCACCTGCAGGTTCTCAACCAGCTAGTTATATAGCACCTCTTCTTGCTACGCATTTACCGTCACCAACTTCAGAAAGTAGACCAAGTGTAATTTTACCAGAAGGTAAATCTTGTATTCCTTAAATATCCACTTTCAAAAATCACTATCGCACAATTCCGTAAGATTTCTTTCGTATTGAATAATTTCCACGTTTTGATATCTACAGATAAGATGATAATCACAATTTTCTCCGTATTCTTATTTTTAACTTCTTTATTTGTGAATTTTGTATAGCTTTTTGATGAAGTACTCCTTCATAGGTTTAGACAATATATCCTTTGATGTATATTAGTATAAAAATATTTTTCGGCATTCATTTCTGAAACAGTAAATTCTACCAACCACGAGAATTATATGTCTAAGGCTTATTCTTTTATAGGAACACTCATGTACATGATTGGTAGGTCCTCGCTATGCTTATACTTGAGTTCCTCGAAATACATAGCTTGTGAAATTAAGACAATGTATCATATATTTTTATTCAGGAATACGGTTCCTCTATTTGATAATAATCTTTTCAACTATAACTGTGAGTTAACTTTGATTCTAAACGAATTCTGCTCTTTTAATGAAATGACAATTTCATTACATTTTGTCAGATTCGTATCAAGTGTTTAAGACTCCTGGTATTTGTATGTTCAGTTATGGTAGGATGCATAATACACTTCACTGAATTTAAATTATTAATCAGTTGGAAAAAAGGAAACTATTCATAAATAGAAGTTAAGTTAATATATCTTCATTTACAATACAAATTCGGGTTCCAGCCCTTAATGTACTGAAGTTAAAATTGAGTTCATATATTCAATAGGAAGCAGTAATTGTGGATGTACTACGTCAATAACTAATCGCTATACTTTTTTGTTTTCGATTACACCATCTTTCATTTTTTCCCGGGAAGTATCACAGCCAACAGACAAATCAAATGACGTGTTTGGCGCATATGTATTCGGTGCCCCTTTGTACCAATATTTATGTGTTCAAATAAATAAATGAAATAAATACAAGTTTTTCCCAATGGACATAATCTTTGATGTAATATGTAATCAGGGCAGCCAAACTGTGATTGTCTAATGAGTTATCGTTTCATTAGGTTAATCGATTTTCATCCAATCAACTTGATTAGCAAATGGTTATATATTTGGTTATGTATATAGTAATTGGATGTTTATAAGTAGTATTTTTTATGGAACCTATGTCAGTTAGTTATGATTGAGTCAGGTATGTCTAAATCATTTTTATGTTGTGCTCAAAATAATATAATTATTCAATTAAGTCAATTTATAATCACTCTGTGGTTTCCATTATATTGAGTATCATAAGCGCTATTGATACCTCGTATGTTTCGTGTTGCTTATTAAACAAATGTAACATGATTTGATCAAATAGTTCGATAGACAATAACGGACAATCCAGACTCATTTTATCCAAATTATTTTATAAGTCAAAAAAGTTGAAGATTTGTAGCTTATGAGGAGGATTTCTGAGGTATTTTGCCGTGAAACTCATTCACTTTAAACACCATCAGCACCATAATTCAAAAGTAAATGACCTATTAGGACTTCCCTAAATGTATTTCATCAATTGTTCTATACATATTTAGTCACGAATAAACCATACACACATTCTGCTTGAATTGTTTGAATATTTAATATTCGGATATTGTAAGTTGTCAACTGCTGATGCTAATCTGATTACATGAAATGAATTTATATTGTTTTGCTCAATTCGTTACTCTTACTCTTCTTGGTTTGATCAACACGGTTTACTTCGGAAAATTCTTCTGTAGAAAGGAATCAATAGGAATTTGGGTAGTCTAGACGATAGTTTAATTCCCTACTGGTTCATTTCATTAGTACTCAAAGTTTTATTATGTTAGTTCTTAACACTTATGAGCGTTTCTGCTCATACATAAGTTTAGTACAGTTATTGAGTTATATTGTAAGCAAACACTTAGAATTATTCTTGTCAAATTTTTAACTTCATTCATTTGCTCAGATAATTCGACCAACTGGTTTGTTGGAGTGCGTTCATCTACTGTTCCGGATACTAGTTTCATGAAAACTTCCAAACATACACCTTCACATTCAGAATCTACTAGTAATGTTTATTCACATAATCAAAGTTTGGGTGTTCCTGCGAAACAAAATCAATCATATTCAGAGTCAGTCTCAGGCCATGAACATCATCCTGATCAATCGTTATGTTCACAGTCCTCTGGGTGTATTCCTACTAAAGAAGAAAATGTAATACACACATTCCCTTCCAAATCACATGATGCACCGTTTTGTGAATTCAGTGCGTCATCATCAGCCACTGTTGATGTTGGTATGTTTTTATATGTGCACAATTTGAAATATTTTTAGTGTTTTCAAAATATTTGATTGGTTGTTCCGGTTTCGTATTAACTGGATAATGAATCCAGTTCCGAAAAAAGTTGTAATAGACATTGCTTACTTCAATAGCAGGTTTTAAAATTTTATGGAAAGTGCTATGCAGTTGTTAAGTCTTGATGGACTTATCCGACAACTTTCTGGTCATCAGGTTTTTCAGCCTTCGTGAAAAGAATTGTAAGTGCAATACTGTACGCTGAATATCCCAGAATAAGGTTGACAGTTGTTAATATGGGGGGGATGCACACAACTTCAGTATTTATAAAGAGGGCGTCTCGATAAGATGTGTTTGCCACTCATAGCATCCTGTTAGCGCAGTTATTGATGTCTGATATACCCGTTTTACCAGTAGCTAATTGCAGTATAGCCCATTTCAGTCCACGCTTGATTTGTACAACATGATGTGCAGATTTTTAATCAGGTTTATACCTAATATATTGGACTATAATAAGTTATAATCCATTGAAATCTGCATAGAATTGTCTCAATTTCGTGACAAACCTTCCTGTCTACTATCATGTCCCATTTTTGAACTATTTTTTTGTAGATTCTTACCACAATTAACCCTATTATTCCCACCCCGTAGTCTCTTGCTTTGACCTTTGTGTATTGATATGAGGTTGTAACAATTTGTACTGACTATGTTTTATCATCATTGGAAATGTATTCAATAGACGTTTGTTAAAATTTGTTTGTATTGACTGCATTTTGCCTAAAATCTTTTTAGGTGACGACCCCGTGGCATCTACCACTCTTACTGAAGTTAGTAAAAAACAATCTCTATCCAGTTCTAAAGACATTGTTTGTAGTTGTAGTTGTCCTGTTGTTGGTGGTAGCACACCCAGTATCCATACAACTTCTTCAAGTCCTTCATTGGGATCATGTACTTGTTCGAGTAAATTAAATTTCAATGATTCATCAACAGGATGTCAGCAATCAGAACCTGTAGTAACTGATTCTCCCTCAACCAAAAGTAATATTCTACAAGGAAGCAAAATGTCTTCCGGTAATGAACAAAATACATCACCGTCACATCAAATTAAAACGGATAGTTAATCATATCGTAGTGTCATGACCAAATGCATCTAGTGGATTAGCTAGCTAATTTGGTAAGTATCACTTTGTTCTTGTCACCAGTATTTAGTGATATGGTTGAAGTTAAGAACGTCTTTGTTACCAGTTCTGTATATATTGATTTGGTAACTGTTCTACAATTTTTTTATGAGGTTGACTATTAACATGTAGGTAGTGGCAGATTGTTTGGATGTAGTTCAAATAAATTTTGTTCAGTACAGGCATATTTTTTACTGTATTTAGTATTCCAGTCGGTGTTCATTTTCAACTCAAAATACAAATTTCCAATGATTTTTAGGCATGAGCATAGTGATGTTCTTTTTAAGAAAGTTAATCAGTTAATAGGGAGGTTTGTTATTCTGAAGAGATTGTTCATCTATTTGGTTACTATTCTGATAGTAACTATTAGAAGTACATAATAAATAGGAGCTCATTTTCTACAATAACATAATATTGGCTAAAAATCTTTGAAAATCAAAGAAAAGCAAGAATTACTCATGTTTTATCGGAGTGGAATTTCATCACAACATAAAACTATTCATTTGTTTGTTGTTGCAGTTGTTTATAATAAAATAGCATACTAAGTAAACTCTGTACTTTTTTGACGTACCAGGATTCACTTAAAGTTCAAATCTTTTAAAGTGAATAAAACAGGTTTTCCACTGTTGCTTTACTAAATGGTTTATTACCAGTATTTCTAAATTGTTTTTTTTTTCTAATTTCATCTGAAGCTTGGCGTATCTTTAAAATAGTATACACAATTGGGGTAATCTGCAAATTATATGGACAACTCGCTCAGGCACTTGTTTTGTATCGATGATTATCTTTGCAGAATAATCAGAAATTAAATTTGACGATATACGAATTTAGTTTTTGGATGTTGAAGTTATGAATGTATTGTACCATATACAGTAGTCTTCGATTATCAAGTGCTATCAGAGATATTGTCACAATTTTATATCATACTTCCCCGCTCACTTGTTGCAGATCGTAGCTTCAAATAAAAACTTGGAAAATTGTTTACAGAAAGACGTGAGCCCTAATACATCCTGTTTTACTCCTCTGCTTAATGTATGCATATTTATATATCCTGCATACAAGTTCGGTTTTATCCTTAACTTAATATCGCATAGATACTTCGCCCGGTGTCTTCGAAATCCTTGTATCCTGATTTCTCTATTTTTGTGTCCATACTTTTCCAGCACCTATCTTATGTACAGATAACTTTTGTTCTCTAAACATTATTCGGACAGAAATTTTTTATCGTTGCCCAAACTCTTCACTACGTACGTCCACGCCACTAGAGCAATGGAAAAGATAATGATTCTAGATGATTTTTGTAAATTAAAGCCAGATCTATCTTTTATTTATCTCATTCGTTTTTCTTCTAGTAGAAATATCTTACGTTTTTCGACAACTACTATCTACTGAGGTTAGTTTCATCACCAATACTTCTATGTTATTCTTAACTAGTTGTTGTGAAATATACCATGCGCGAATGACTATTTCTGTGATTAGTTATATTCCAATTTTTAGACAGAAAGTTCTAGTGGCCTTAACTTCGTGCATCTTAAGTTGTTTTGCGGGAGCCAGGGCTTTCCTGATGAATATTTTGGGCAGATTTGTTGTTCGTATATAGTAGCTTATTAATAGAAATTCCTGAACTCGTCTGTTGCATCTATGTATGATAATTGTTTAGTTAATATTTGCCGTTATGTCTTTATCAAATTATCGCTTTTCCTCTCCCTTCCGAGTTTATTTATCAGCGCCTGGCGTCGCTAGTCCGTGTTATGTTTCTTTCATTTCCGATTTATTGCATTTTGTTTTGATTAGTGTAACGAATTTTTGTGATAAGCATATATATCAATTTCTTGGAAATCTTTTTTCGCCATGAAGAATAAATATATCAACTATCTTATAATCTTAGTAACCAACATTACTACTGATAATAATTCATTTTCTTATTATTTATATTTACAAATATCTAAATTATGTTGTTTTTTTCTTTAAAGATTTAATTGAAGAGATTCACTTAATTTTACTAAACACAAAAGCATCGCAGCAATAATTATTCTTTCGTCGTGGTTCATTCTGTTAACTTACTGTATTAGCTGCTTCGTACCTCGCAGCTCATTTCCTCGTTTCTGTAGAAAAGTAACTTATTTTCCTACTTATTTAAATGTACGCATACAGATCAACTACTTAAGTTATTATTAAGACAATTTGTTTTAAGATAATATTACTTTGTTGTCAGTTCTTATGTATAACAAAAAATATGTGTAGTTTATAAGCCTAACACACTTCTTTGTATTTTGACTTTGTCACAACCCTTTG
Organism: Schistosoma mattheei; assembly: GCA_944470405.2. Lineage (NCBI taxonomy): Eukaryota > Metazoa > Platyhelminthes > Trematoda > Strigeidida > Schistosomatidae > Schistosoma > Schistosoma mattheei. The sequence goes on along the minus strand of OX103947.1, from coordinate 13,569,630 downwards.
TTATTAAAAAAACTTATGGGTAAAAGGGACATGTATATCACAATGAAATGTTGCCCTTTTTTGTGTTCTTACTGTGTATATTGAACACTGCTTCACCTTTCTTTCCGCTCAGGCTATTTTTACTCTAGATTGTGGTATTTTTGTGCCTAGGGAATTGTTTCATTTATCATCTTCTGGCTGTGAATTAATCAAGCGCCCTAATGTACGTCTGTTATAAAGATAAATATAGATAGATCAGTATTTCCTTAATTTATATTAGGAACAACGTCGTACATGTTTTACTCAAACTTTTACAACATACTGTTTTATTTGAAAAAAGACTTTTAAACTATACACTTCTTGAAGAAGTACACCGTGCCTAAGCTTTTTCAATTATTAGTGAGCATTATTAATATTGAAGTACGTCAAATGTTTAACACAAATACCTGATACAAATATTTTATGAGTACTGTACCCACCGATCATCAAACAAAACTATTTTTGGGTGACTAGTTATCCTACTATTTCCTTATTCACATTACCTCACGCGAAAGTTGACTGATAAGAATGAATTTTTTTGCAAAACTAGAAATTCAATAATCGACTGACTTTAAATAAAGTTGCCATAAAACTGAAACAAACATGCATGTGTGTGCCAGTTTGCACCACGTACGTATGTAGCAGGTTTGGTATTAATAACCTGGTAGATCAAGGACATTTTAACGTAGAAAAACGTTGAATTTCCCTTTGCATTTGTAATTATACATTCAACGCATACAGTTGTTGCAATATGCGACGCATGAGGATATTGAACATTCGCTTAGTCCTTACCTTGTTTAACGAGTACTGTGTTGATGAAATAACTCGGTACACATAAATAGCAAGGTAATTGCAAGCAAATTAACACAAAAGTTTAATTTTTTAAGTAAATACAACTGAAAATGCAGTATTATTTCCACATCTGCACACGCAACTTTTTAGTTATTCTAATATTTTGGTTGATGTTCTTGGTTCGACTAAGTGCTTCCATTTTTCAGAAACATTCATACGACCCCATAAATTTTTCATTTGTCTGATCTCATTTTCACTTAACATGGGTTTCGGCACATTCTTTTGTAGTGAATTCATCATTTGACAAATATCGGTATTCGTCAGGGTTTCTGGGATAGTTAATTGTACTATGTCATCCGGGTTGAAAATAACTATGAGGGAGAAAATTTGATAAGGAACTATGTCGTCAGCTTAAATAATTTATTTTATTTTACAGAAGTTTGGATAGATTTATGTAACTACACGTGCTACCAAGGCTACAACTTAACTAGAACACAAAATCCTTATAAGATCTATATGAAAAGCAGTTGTAAGAAATGTAAAAAGGATACAAGCTGTGATAGAGTCTTGATTAATGGTGAACTTCGTCTTCGTAAATTTTTCGTAGACCGATAATTTCGCCCTTGAAGAAAAATAATTGGGCGCGATTATTAGACACTCACAAACATAAAAGATAGGCAGAATGGAACTCATTTTAATACATGTGGGGCTATTCAATTAATATTGCTTGGGAGATTCACAGTAGTAGTGTGTCAGTACTTCACAAACATCCGTTTATGCCTGGAGTTCGAGCTATGTGAGAATGTTCCGTTTGAGTACTTATATAGTTCATTGCGTCAGGAATAATTCAATTAACAACATATAGGTACAACTTAAGAGATATTCTTATTTCACATCTGGCATAGTCAGTCAGTAACAACGTAGAACTCCGTACGTACGTACATCAGTTCGAGTTGCCACACCACATTAGCACAGAGATGCAGTGGTCGATTCAAACCCCGTAGTAGTAGAGGTAATAAGAGTATAAGCAGTAATCGGGAAGATTGGTGTTTGGAGATGTTATTCAAAGAGTATAATCCAGTGAAATAAATTTGGGAAGAGAAAAAAAGAGACAAGGAGGAATAAGGAGATCAAAATTTGGGAGAACACAAAGAGTGGATGCACCTGCTCCATTGCAAACGATTTTGAGCCATGTCATTCAGGGTCTCTAACCATCGGTTGCTATCATCTCGCGGTCCCCAACCAGGTAGTCCACACCTACCAACATGACTCAGTCCACTTGTCAGTGACTTCATGGACTTGTGCCATGTTTTGGTCTGGCCGCCCCTAGCTTTCTTCCAACCTACTCCTATACCACTGAACATAGCACGTCGAGGCAGTCGGTCGTTGGGCATACGTAACACGTGTCCCAGCCATCTCAACTGATGAAGTTTCACTACTTCATCAATTGATTTGCCATCCTTACCTAGTACCCGTTTCCTAACAACTGCATTACTTACTCGATGGTCCCAGGATATACGAGCAATATTTCGAAGACACCTATGATCAAATACTAGTAACCTACGGATATCCTCTACTCTTACCGGCCATGTTTCACTGCCATAAAGTAGGACGGAACGAACTGCTGCGCAGTAAACCCATCCTTTGGTTGATAGACGGATATCTCGCCTACGCCATAAATGACGCAAGTTGGATAAGCTAGTCGAGCCTTCTGTATCCGTGCTGAGATTTCGTCACACACCATACCACAAGGGCTGATGAGACTTCCAAGATAAGTGAAGCGATCGACACGCTCAACTACTTCACTCCCTATCATTAGTTCGGGTGTCAATGCAACCCAATCCTGAAGCAACATTTTGCATTTCGAGGGGAGAATCGCATCCCGAACATGCTTGCATTGTTGCTTAGAGTGGTCAGAAGACTCTGCATTTTGTCAGCGTCTTCACCAAATAAAACTATGTCATCAGCATATTCTAAGTCAACAAGTGAACCTCCCGGTAGAAGTTCAACCCCTGGAAATTTAGATGAGGAAAGTGTTATCTCTAAAAGTACGTCGACACAAAGTTGAACAAGAATGGAGAAGTGGACAGCCCTGACGAACACCACTTGAGGTAATCAATTCTGATGACAGTTCGCCATAAGCTCTCACTCGACCAGTTGTGTTCGAGTAGAGAGCCTTTATAAGGTTAATGTACTTCTTTGGTACTCCTTTCAGTGACAAACACTGCCATAGAACCTCACGATCAACAGAGTCGAATGCCGCCTTAAGGTCGAGAAATACTACCATTGTGGGGCGTCTGAATGTGTGTCTGTGTTCTAGAACCTGACGTAGTGTGAATATCTGATCTATACAACCACGTCCAGGTCGAAAACCAGCCTGGTTTTCTCTAGTCTGCTCTTCACGAGCTTTAGTTAGGCGTCGAAGTATTATTGAAGCTAATATTTTAGACACTATATTAGTCAAACTGATTCCTCTGTGATTGTCACAAGAGGACTTTTGTCCTTTCTTATAGACTGGCACAATCAGTGATTGAGACCAGTCAGATGGGATTACGTCCAGTTCCCAAATTCTACCTAAGACCTCAGTTAATCTCACTGCTAATACTGGACCACCATCCTTAAAAATCTCAGGAGTAAACCTGTCAGGGCCTGCTGCTCTCCCTCGTTTCAGATTTCCTATGGCTTTTTCAACTTCGTAAAGAGCGGAGGACCTACATTAACTTGCCATTCAGGTTGACTGGAGATCGTGGGAAACCGAAGTGTGGCTGAAGGCCAGTTGAACTGATCCCTAAAGTGTTCTGCCCATCGATCCAATCTCCTGGATTGAGAATGTATATGTCCATCTTTCTCTGAGATTGTTTCGCTAACAGTCGGTTTCCTAATACCGGTTTCCTTAACAAGTCTGAACAATTGTCTGCTATTACCTATTGCCGCTGCCTTTTCCATCTCTCTTGCTTTCGCTACCCACCACTGTTCGCGATCATTGCGTAGACTTCTTGTCAGCTTGCGCTTAAGCTGACTCCGCTCTTCATTATGTTCAGAGCCAGGTGGAATGAGTTTCCGAGCATCTATCAGTGCGATAGATGCTGCTGAGATCCAGTGTTGCTCCCTAACCTTACGGGTTACCTTACTAGCAGATATCACTGCTGTTTCCACAGCTTTTCGGATATCATTCCATGCTGCCTCGGGGTGGGCATCACATACATGGCTGCCTAACTGTTTTCCTAGTTGTTCCTGAAATATACTCTTAGCTTGACTATCATTAAGTAGGGCCCTAAGAGGTTTCCTTGCAGCGTCTTTCCTACGTCCAGTAAGACGCAGGCAAATACGCGCTCGCACTAGAGCATGATCTGAATCTAAGCATGTGCTCCAGAATGAGCGACAGTCTTCTATCGAGCCCCTCCATCGGTGGCTGATAGCGATGTGATCTATTTGGGTCCAACGTTGGGACGAATTAGGGGGTCGCCATGTTAAAAGATGTTTTTCCTTATGCTTAAAGTTAGTATTTGCAAGGAACAGGCGGTTATCTGAGCATAGCTGCAACAGACGGTCGCCATTATCTGTTCTTTGAGCCACGACACCATAAGATCCACCTAGGTGTCTTTCCCTATCGCTAAGTTTACCTACTTGAGCATTAAAGTCACCGGCCACTATTACTACATCCGAGCGCCTAGCTTTTCGGAGAAGGTCCGAAAGCTTTCTGTAAAACTCATCTTTTACATCATCTGAGCTGCAGTCAGTGGGAGAATAGGCAGAGACGACGAAGAGGCAACGACGAGTGTCCCTATCTTTCCGGATCCTTACTGTTCCGTTCAGTCGGACAGCGCACAAACGACTGTCTACTGGGATCCACTCTAAGAGAGCTAGTTCTGCCCTAGGACTCAATGCTATACCTACGCCGGCGAGGCCACGGGAAGCAGAATCAGGGCTTCCAGATACACGAAGCGTGAATCGAGTCGGTTCTTTATTTTGGCATGGTGAGGTCAAATGAATGACGCTACTGGATCCTGTATGCGCGTTTCGGAGACGCAGCACACATCGATGGCGCGGGATTCTAAAGTCCTAGCTAAGGAAGCCTGCTGTCCTATTTGGCACAGTGTTCGTACGTTAAAAGCTCCTACGTGTAGTTTAGAGCGTGGTTTCAGGAGACCAGGAATGGCGTTCCGCGTACTCGAATCGTTTGCCCTAGCGGTGCGAGGTGATAAAGAGACGTGAGGAGGGTTAGTCATGGAGATAAGAGAGGTATTAGGAGGTGTAGGAAGGATTTGAATGTGACCACCTTGGTCTCGTGTGCTGTTACGGGTATGAGGGCTGATGTCACTTCCCGGCTGCCCACACCGTGGAAGGGTATTTCTTGAGGAACCTGAAAAGGAAATTGGATTAGTGTTGGTCTTGACGACCTGGGAGCGTGACCGCAGAGCCCAAGGGACAACTGCTTGAGGCCGGTCGCGCACGGCCTTTTTGTGGAAGGTTTTTGACGTGTTAGCTCCGTTCTTCAAAGGGCCTTACCGCCGGAGACGGAAATCCGTGAGGTAAGGTGAGGTGTGACATTTTTAGGGTCGACCTTTTCTAACCCCACCCCTCCTTGTGGGAAGGCAGCATCGCTGTCATGCTGGTTGTCCGAGGGAAACACCTTACTGCTGTCACACCCTCTACAGTCAGCAGTACGACTTCGCCCTCAGACCTTGAGTTGCTGCTTTTAGTCTTACCGTTCACCAATCGACCTGCCTGGCATGGTAGAACCTACAGGAACATATGTTCCAGCCAATATAGCTTGGTTGGGTCATCACGATAGGCAAGCCCGACCACCGCGTCAAGGTAGCAGCTTCGGTCGGGACATCTGGCATAACGTTTGGTCAAGAAGAATGCTAAAATTTTGCTATTGCTACTAGTCGAGTCCTGTTTCCTTGTACAGATGTCACCAAGATTTTGCTTAGAATCAAGAATGTGACTTAGCAGTAAATAAACTTTATACAGAAATATTGTTTTCAGACATTACTGTAATCGGTTCCTGTATGTAAAAAAGGCACAAAAACTGTACGACTTAAGCCTGAATCGAGCAAGTCAATAGACAAATGGGGGATGAATATAATTATCATAGACTAATGATGTTTTGAGGAACTACTGATTAGCACGCCAGCAATTCCTACACTGCTCAAAACGATAGTTTATGAAATAATAGATTTAGAAGCCTCATAAAGCGTGTTATAGTGTAGCCAACAAAACATGATAGACATTGTATCGATAGGAACAATCTAATCACCTTTGTCGGCAGCCCAAAGTCTCTTGTGTTGTTCAAATTTAACTGAAGCCCAAAGTTACTGTACTTATTACACAGATCCATATTGACGGTTCGAGGGTATCTGAAGTGTGCATTCGAAAGCCCGCGAAGGAAACAACATGCAGATGAAACTAACCTCCATTTGCTCTGATGCTCAATAGCTTTGAAATAAATAGTGGAGTTCACGATTATTGGGCTTCAATCATGTCCAACGCAAAGCTAACCGACTAACTCGAATTGTTGCGCTATTATCTTCCTACCACTGGACACTAAGAGTACCTAGGAAAGTCGTTGACCTGCTAAAATTCGACGTGAAACCACGTTGGACAGATACTGATTGTGGTGGATCTTATGTCATAGTATGGAAACGTTACTAATAAAACAAAAAAAAGAGACTAATTACTTAGCAGTTTTCAGTTTTAAGTGGTGTTCTTTTTTGGCAATTTCCTTTTCAGATAAGTCTGCATTATGTCGGGCTACACTCTGCTCAAGCTTTTGTGATAATTGCTCACAATCCCGTTTTAATTCTTCATCTTCGAAACGCACATTATCTAATATGGCCTCAGCTGTGGTGATAGCTAATTGTAGATCCATCTGAGAAAGATCGATGGGTAAATGGTCTAGATGAAATAAGATAGAATTAGGAATACGGTTGAGAATAATACCAGAACGTAAACCTATTACAAATATCGAACGACTCGAATTACCAGATTACAATCAGCATCGCTAAATTAAATTAAAAAGGTTGAACAGTATGGAAGTCTGCAAACAGCTAGCGTTAGTGAAATTAGCGAAAACGCGAGCAATCAAAGTTACGAAATAGCATTTGATTTCTGGATTTAAATGGTGATGATCAAATAACATTTTGACACAACTACAATCGTCATTTAGCATATCATCCAAGACCTTTAACTATAGTATATGGAGCGTATCTTTTTCTGTGACCACTTTTATAACAACCAAAATCGGCTACTTATTTGTTAAGGCAGAATGAAGAAACGTGAGTATGCACTACGTGCATAAATTCCAATTAAAAATATGACAGAAAACTTGATTTCATTTGTACCATAGGAGTGAGTTTAGAACTTTTTTAATTCGATAAATGAATATGACCCAATTCTGTTACGGTTATTTTAGTACCTGTATATGAGGCCTAATCGCTGAACCATCGGAAGATGACAAACAGTCATGGATGATGTTACATAAACATCCTGCAATATCAAACGCTATAATGTCTGAAAGTACAGTTGTTGGACGTTTATTCAAAAGTGTCTTGTTATTATCTCCAAAGAACTCGAACAGAAGGGGATTAAACATACAAGGTCCTGATAAATTCTAACCCCTTAAGCCCTCCATGGATCTTAGAAGTTAATAAAAAATATTAGTTTCCTGACAGCTGATTGTAGTACTGACAAATTTATAGTAAGCAGATCGTGTTGTGTCAATTTTTTCGGTGCTTGATTAGTTTCTATCATTCAGAAGAATAACTTCTGAACATAGTCCTAACATGACGCGAAAAAGATATTGGTGTAAAACGCGATGACCCAAAAAGTAAGAATTAAAATGTCTGTTCATAAATTCAAAATGTTAAAGTACTTGGTGCTTACCAGCCTTCAAAAAGTCATCTAACTGACTGACGGGATTCAGTCTTAAAGATAACGAATCATTTAAATGTTTTTCTGCAATATTCTTGATGGCGCCAACCTGTTCACTTAAACTGACCATTTCTTGTAGTCCGGACTCTAGCACGGTAGTTTAAACAACACGTACGACCAGCAGATAAGCAAACTGGACAGATGAAACTGAAGTGGTGATGTATCTATCAGCAACAAAGTATAAATTTTACATGAAAAATACTTATAATTGCCTTTTAAAAGAAAAAAATTAGTTGATAAGAACTAAACAGATATTTTACAGATGACAGGACCGGAAATATTTGGACTATCAGCTGATGAACTAGCAGTTCTACCGAACCAGACCTTGATTCATGCTGCTGAGTTGTGCGTAATCTCCTATTCCTGCCACATTATCTGTGTGGAGATTGACACTTGTCTTTCCAAACCGAAATACGTGGTAAGAGGTTGAGCACATGATCTGCTATTTGGAATTCCAAAGCCCTAGACACTCATCTATTGCCGAGGTCACATGGGCATGGAAATGTTATCGATAACAGATATCCCCACTATTTGATGGAGTGTCAGTTACCGACAACTGAGTATGGAAAAGCTTTTGGACCTGCTGTATGATGCCTGCTTCTTTCGAAACACACAAAGTGTTCATAGGATGTAAGCAGTGCTTTTTATGTGCTAACAGAAACACTGATTGTCTTACAGGGATCTAGATTTTTGAACAGCTCATGTAATACAAGAGATAATTTATGTATACACTTAAGGTCAAGAGGAATCTACAGGTAAAGCATTCGCAATCTCACTTGTTAGTTCTTTCACAGCTTTGTTAAATTTTGCTGGTAGTAAAAATGAACAAGGATAGCCGGATTAAATAACTTTACTTGCCGTCAGTGGTGTTATAAAGCCTAGTAACTTAATACCCCTATCGTTCTCCGATGGTTTCCTCATAGATATTTTAAGATTTTAATCTAAAAATTCTCAATTGAGAGTATTCGTCTCCCGATTTTTGACTACAACCATACAGAAACCAAAAAGTGAAACATCGAATATAACGTATTAGGTGAATTAAAACAGTAGGGGTATTCATATAAGCCACCGACGACAAGTTAAAATGATACAACGGTACAAGTAAATTACATTATGGGAACTATTTCGAATCTGTCACAAAATAGCAAATAATATATATCGGCTGTTTCAAACAAGGATAAATGTGAAACAGTTTACAAATTTTCGGATATTTAATAATACTTTTCTTGTTAGTTCGAGTACACTTTAATCCATTACTATCAGTTATCTGTACCATTATAACTTTTAGTTCTTGTTCGTCGATTGCAGGAACATCTGAAATATTTTAATGTGGATCTCCGTGTAGCGGTAAATAAATCCTAAAATACATAGCTCTTTTAGTCTTCGTTCGTTTTAATGGACTCACCTAGATGAAGGAGCTCAGTCATTCATCCGCACAAGCTCACGAGTGGGAACGCTGTGTCCAACATCCTCTTCAATCACCTGTCAGATTAGATCAGTCGATCCTCGATATATTGATAGCTTGTAATGTATATCTTCGGACCTCCTCGCTTCTCACTGTTGATTTCACTAAGTGGGTACAATTCATATCAGGTGTTACTGGTTAAATCGTTGTCAAACTCCAAATACCTGTGACTGAGCTGAATGTTTTAGTTTTTCAGAAGTGTTATTCATTCTTTTCATGTCTTCTCCCAATTCTTCTTTCGGCTCCTTAACTTGTTGCATTGAGTATCTGTAAGATTATAGTCTCGGTTGGTTCTAAGTGCGCTTATTTGTGATACTAGAATAAAAGACCTGTAGTGGTAAATAAATCCCTAAAATCAATAGCTCTGGAAGTCGTCGAAATTTAGTGCTGGCCGCGCTAGTTTCACCTATTCTAAAGCATTTGGTCACTCATCCACACCAGATCACGTGTGAGTACGCCGGGCTTCGCATCTCCTACAACCGCTAGCCAGATAAGATTGACCACTTCACGATATATCGATAGCTTGTCATGTATATCTTCAAAACAGTTTTCTTCTGACTTGATTTGACTGTAATGGCATATTTTGATTACAAAAAGTGTTACTGGTTAAGATGTCAAATTTTGAATACTTGCAGCATCTTTAGTGGTTAGCATACCGGGACCTGTGAGTCTGTTCCTTTTTGGAACTTTATATACCATACTTTTGAGGCAATTTTCTGTACTGTGCTAATGTTTTTTCATATATTTGAAAGTTTTAGATTCCCGTTCGTTTTCTTAATTTATATTCATCGTAAACGAACACATTCCTAAATTACTTGAAACAAGACGTTTTCGCCACCCGCATTCCACTCAATATCATTTTGGTTAAAGACATCGAAGCCTGGTTCTGTTACGCAGGGCTGACTTACACGAGCGTGGCGTTGTAACAGCTTAGGTTGTTTGGTTAATAGTTGACCTCAAACAATTAAGCATATGCCAAAACAGTATAGTTCAAGTATTCATTCACCTCCTTATTTCGTATAGGCGTTGTATTTCCCATTATCTTATATTGGATGTTGAGAGGCTTTGTTTATCTGAACAAATAATCCCACGCTCCACTGTGACTGCGCGAAGATCGAAATAAAGACCAATTCACTACTTGTCTGGTTTCTTCTATCAATAGCATGACGGTTACATGGAAGCACGAAGGCGTTACTGATCCATGTGCACAATTCTCTGCAGTGGTGAAGCACTACTGCGCTAATTCAACAGGTGCATCATACCTAGTACATTTATTAGTGATATCTCAGATCCTTACAAAACTCTAAAAAAGCTATTCTCAAGCGTGGAGTTCTAATCGATGGACATGTGTAAGGATAACTCTTCAACAACATCATTTTACACGACCGGTCCATACTATCAATAAATACCGAATAATACCCCGAATTATACCGAACGCAACCGGAATTACCATATGTATCCAGCAATGTCATACATCTCAGCACGACTACAGGACCACATGTATTCTCAAAAGCTCATGAAAAGCTGAGGATAACTAAAAACTAATCTGACCGTTTGATAGATTTAGGAACCATTAGGCCATCAAACAGCCCATGAGCATCTCCCATAAACAAGGTCCCTAAAATGGACATCAACGATCGTCGTTCAATTGGTGACTATCGGCGACTAAATGCAAAAACCGTTCCTTATCGTTACCCGTCGCCTTAAATTCACGATTTGACGGCAAATATGAAAAGCACAACTTTTTTCCGAAAATCGACTTCGTCAATGCATCTAATTAAATTCCTATGGTGCAGACAATATTCATGATATCTCTATCGTCACACCTACCGGTCTCTGCGAATTTTTGCAAATGCCTTTCGGCTTAAGAAACGTTGCACAAACTTTCCAGAGATTCGTGGATGACTTTATTCGAGGTCTTACCTTCGTAACGCATATGTTGATGACTGCTTGATTCCAGGCCTGAACAATGAATCTCATCTCAGGATCTGGACCTTTTCTCCAAAAGGCTGGAAAGTACTGCATTATTGTAAATATTCAGAAATGTCAATTCGGACCGGTCTTCTTAGATTTTATCGGACATACTATTGATGCTTGAGGCATCCTACCTCTAAAAAACAAAGTGACAGTCATTCTGGATTACCCAGAACCGATAATAATCAAGCTACTACGTACGTTCGACAACCTAGTAATTTCTATAATCGGTTCATACCGAATCGCGCGTCCCATGACAGACCCTTAATCGACCAACGCCATGTCATTGCAAAAGTCATCAATTTGGCCGACATCGTGATGAAGGCATTCTTCACAGTTGGGGAGCTTGTCGGCAAAGCGTCGCTCACACACCAGTACACTGAAGCCCTCACCATTACATCAATATAGGCATCTGACTTGGGAATCGGAGGTCGTACAACGATAGTTTGATCATACCTGACAACACATGGAAGAGATGTATCTTCATTAGCATACTAGCAACTTTACCCTATCTGATGTGCACGAGCACACTCCTTCTAGAATTATTTTCAAGGTACCAACTACTGGCTCATCTAATTAATTGCTCTAGATCAGCTTGAAGATCAAAATGTTCAGCACCACTTCTTTTCGCTCTCCAGATTTCAACACCATCCGCCAACAGTAATATCGACGACTTAGGCGATAGCGGTAATTCATTGGCCGAGAGAAATAAACGTATGGGACTCAAGATAGTGCCTTGGGTCACACCACTTTTGACTGACTTCTACCGAGATAGCGCCTCATTAGTTCTCACTTTCTTTCTGCGGTCACATAAGAAGCCTTCTATCTATTCCTTCACAGAGCCTGTTATTCCGAAGCTCGAGAGCTTCTGTATAGGACCAAAGTGTGAAACATTGTCAAATAACTTGCAAAGTCTATGAATATCATATCAACAGACAGATCGTTATTATTATTATTATTAACAAACATCTTATGGGTACATAAGTGTTATGAAGAAACCATTACGGTTTCTTCAAAAATGCAATAATACACAAGTTTCAATAAGGTCAGCATTATATTTACCATATTTGAAAAAGAGAATAATAATAAAATAATAATAGTAATAGACCGGGTTCTGTGTAATTGAGAAGAATATTGAATTGAGTTTAAAGAAGGAAAGGAAGAAAATACGGGAATAGAAATGAAGAAGACGTGGAATACGCAGATTGTTTAATCGGCGTGTTTATGAACACAGAGCAAAATAAACGACTATGTATAAGCCATCAAATCAGTAACAAAAATAAAATACAAATCAATAAAGGAAAAATAACTTATTATTGAATTAAGATACAACGCTAGAATAAATGTTTGTGCAGTCATAGTTTGGAGTGATCCTTTGAAAGTCTCAATTAGATGAAAGGATAACCAAATATTAATATGTATGAGTTATGCATAGTGAAGATAAAACGAGTCTGAGAAGTTAATTTACGTGTTAATTTAGGTAATAAATGTCCTATCCACTTCCAACGTCTTTTTCTAATTTCCTATTCAGCTGGAAGCTGGTTTGTCCTCTCCCACAGAAGGCTGTTGCTGACGGTATCTGGCCAAAGGATGATGAGTATCTTGCGTAGACAACTATTTGTAAGTACTTGAACCTTTTTGATTATGGTCGTAGTTGTTATGAACGTTTCAGCTCCGTACATCTAACTTGAATAAATACGATTAAATTGGAAACAGTAGTTTTGATGAGTAATTTACTATCAAAATAATAAATTTGACTCAAAGAGGAGAAATATCACTGTCCGTTTAAGTAGAGCCCACAGAAAATGTGTCACCGATGCCGTTATTCAAAAGATACTTTTCACATTCAGAAGAGATGACATCCCTTTTTCGTTTTTTTATGGTTGAAACTTGCAGTATAGAGTTCTATATTTCATTCGTAAACCACAAGTATTTAGATCCTAACGTAGCAGTGTGACCTACTAAAATTCAAGTACTGAAGACCACGGATCACAAACCGCTCATATGTGTATGCATTAAGTTGTTCTTCGTACATGCCTCACAAATTTCCAGTAAGTGATACGTGACCAGCAAAACTCAGCTTAAAAAATTTGAAAAGGCCCACAGTGAAGTTGTCCTTATTCGATCCCTAAGAGTATTCAGGTGTTATACTTAAAGATTTGATAGCTGTGTGTGCTAAGTGGAGTGAAGGGATGAAAATTGACGTTGAAAACAGTTTAACCGGTTATTGTTGACAAAAAAATCTTATCTGATTTTTCGAAATGAACGTTTATTCTAACTGGTTTCTTGTAGATCACAAATTTTAATATATGTATTTTTTGGGAAGCATCATTAGGTTTCCGTAGTTAACAGTTGTCGATAAGTCTATGCACTTTGAACGCATTTTTATCGAGGTATGAAGTACGACTTGTGACAGGTATTGTTTAGTGAGTTGCTGAAATTAGATAGTGGTTAGAGGGGCTGCTATTAAACGCAACTCAACTTCATAAATGTGGCCTTCAGCTTAGCAGCCAATCAGAATGAGGCGGGAATTATTATATCCGCCATCTTTGTAAGCAATGGCGGTCGGCTTTCTTCGTTCTGTGCTTTTTTCAGCTATTTCTTTTGTGTAGCTATAGAATTTAAAGTTTCAGTGTGCTAAGATGCCGCAGTTAGTGTAATCTTCTGTATGTTGGTGTGAAATTTATTTCGAATCAGCATTGTTTTTGCTGCTTCTACCCAAGTTAATGTATTTCATCAACCAAGCAGGCTAGTCTTATGTTCTAAAATGGTAATCAGTTATGTTTTGACTTGTTTTCTAGATATCCAAAGCCGAAGTTCGTTTTTTAGCTAAAATAATTGTTGCTGCCGCCTGTGACTAACTGTTCGCATGTTCGTTCCTAACTGTCCTGTATGATGTTATCGGCGAAATGAAAGGAAACCATCTCCGGTTTTCAATTTTCTTTAGTACTATGGACAGCATTATCACACCAACGAATCGAACTAATACAGAGTGCCCAGTAGTAGGGGATGTCAGTATTGCTTTCGAAAGAGCTCAGACTTCCGATAATCATAGACGAAGTCACAGATGCTATTTCAGATGGTTTGTTATGAAAAATTTGCCATACAGCAGTAATCGAGGGGTTGCACTCATTACGTCGTGCGTTAAACCAAGCTAAACATTGAAAAGCTCGAAATCTGCTATCAGTGTGTAGTGTATGTTTGCTGTTTTGGTCATAAAAGGAAGCCGAAGGGTCATGATCAGGGAATAAAAAGGTAATTAACTGTTATTAAGCTCACTTTTTTATAGATCATATTTCACCACTCGCAAATTTGTGTTTTTTTTACGGCATGATGTCAACCGTTACCTAATATGTTCACCCTTACGATGAAAAGTACCTGCAAATTCTCACCTTCATATTCGAATTATTTTTGGACAACTGTCTTCCAGTTTGAGTGCTTCGTACGCCCTGGGAGACTAGATTCCTACATTATTCGTAGTTCCAGTATAACTTTCTCACGCAGTAAGTTCAACGTAGACACCAGTCTTTCTAAATAAGCCTGTTAAGCTAATATCCGTATTTTCTATTTCGGTTAATCTATGAAGACATGTACCACGTGCATCTGCTGTATACTGCCACTTTACTCCAATTCTAAGTGTTATATCTTAGTTCTGAAAAATAAAATTGCTATATGCAGCAAATACAGACTTGTTTGTTTTCATGGAGATAGGGGGTTCATGGGATTTTTAGCAGGACTGTAGTAATATTCTCACTAAAGAGCCAAGTGAGTGCGTGGACCGATGTAAGGTACCATAAAGGGTGCCTTTGAGTTACTAGTGTTCCATTAGTGCGGGTAGGGGTATTGCTTGCCTATCATATGGCATTTGAATGAGGAGCTATGACATTAGTCGCAGGTACGGTTAGGATGTATAACGCATGTCCATCAGCTGACGTGACAACTCATGGTGGTCAGAATAAGTTATGAGAGGACCCGAGTCTGTAGGTTCCCCAAGAAAATGACGAAGATATGTACTAAATCACTTAAATTTACTACATATGAACTAGGTGCTGCGAGGCTCGTGTATCGCAAGTTTCTTGCAACGATTAGGTAGATCAAACAAAGTAGTATTAGATTTAAAAATTTATTCAGGAACTTTCATTAAGAATCGAATATCAAGCAAAGGTTTAAACGAAGTTCCCGTTTAAAAGTTGCATTGGTAATGTTAAGCTGCAGTCTTTGTTGTTTTTTCCAAACGAAAGGGTAAAAGAAGTAACTCAAAAAGTACTGGAAGTGGTTGTGAGACTAAAATGGACGTCCAGCATCCTTTTTATAATATGCTGTTAGTTGGGTCTCCCATAATCAGTTTCATAGTGCCATAGTTCTAAGGGCGAAATAGTTCTTAGGATCTGTGAAGGCTCAATCCTGTTGCATTCTAAACGAGAAAATAGTAATGAATTTAGTCAGAAATGTGGAATAGATAAATAACCAAATTACAAGCTTTTTAGCAAAGAATTTATGCAGTTGTGATTTACCTTGAGTTCATGAATATCAGATCAGGTCAGCTATTATTACTTGTGCAAAGCATCACATGGTCTTAGTACCGTATCGTAATGCTTTTATTATTTTGCTCTCATTTAAGTATTCCCATGCATCTGCGTCTAGTTTAACAGGAAGACATACAAGCAGAGTTAATGTCTGATAAACTAAAAGTCCCAGTTGTCGAAGACATTCTTAACATTTATCCACATCCAGCTACATTTAATTGAGACACAGAACACTCATCTTCTAAGACTGTATACTGCTCTTCTGCAGGCAAATAAAAGCTCAGACACTTAGCTATCCTGCTACCGATGTTATTGCTGGGGAAATTGTTTAGTGACAGTGGTTTTGAAACATGAACAGTGTTAGACGTACTGTCTACAAATAAAAACCAAACGTACTCAAAGCTATCTTATGATGTATGAAAGCAACAGTACCGAAGGCATTTTTTCCCTATTTTTAATCAGACTGATTTGAATCAGTATACTCACTAGGAACAGGCAGCTCTATTTACTAAACTGGTCTGTTTCGTTACAGGCTTCAAGCACTATACTTAAGTGTACCATAATTCTTCCGACTAAACTGAACTATACGACAACCAAAATACTAAACTAAGCAAGCGTCATAATTATTGTTTCATTTGCACAGACCTGTTGCTCAAAGTAGTTAAATGAACATAATTCAGCCGATAAAACCAAAACACGAAATATAGGCCATTTGAACTTAAATAACAGAAGACGAAGGATACATATATATTGCTTTCAGGCTGAAGACATCAGTCAGTTGTTCATAAAAACATAGTCTACAGTACAACAAACCTTTCTTTAGTAATATCATGCACTGACGATCTATCTGGAAACAATAAACTATGTGATTAAACTAGTTTGACTTGAGATATCATTCCAGCGTGCAATGAACGTACAGTGTAACGCAGTCAGACGTGGCGAATAAAAATTAGAAACAGAGCAAAATTAACAACATAATCTAGTTATTTAATTAAAAAAACCTTATGAAACGACAAAATCGGTGGTTACTTGAACGCACAGATGACCGTTATTACACTGGGCGATACATTAAGTTTACATGGTTGCGTTGCGGGTTTATTCACCCGGTTACAGGTAGTCAATAGGAAATCCTCGACCCGGGTTTCATGCTTTTTGGCACTCTTCAGAAAAATGTACCTGTAATTTTTAGGGAACTGGTGCTCCCTGACGGATTCGATCTCGTGTAACCCTGGTTCACAGTCAGAGACGTAACCACTAGCCTATCCGGGTCGCGATCGACCTCCTGTAGGACTGAGATATAATCATTACTGATTGATCACGGGTGGTGATCAACGTCACGTGTGTCAAGTACTTTTTAGTGCAGATCAAACGCTATCGAAGAAGTTGCAATGTGACCACTAGTCTAGGTTACTCGACATTGCGTGGACTATACTGATATTAGATGGCGGTTGGAGACAGTCAACAGGAAACCCTCGACTCGGGTTTCGTGCTACTACCAGTTTCCTCAAGATTACACCTTGCCGAGGAGTGTCAAGTAGCACGAAACCTGGGTCGAGGGTTTCCTGTTGACTATTTCTAACCACCATCTAATCTCAACACAGTGCACACAATGTCGAGTATCCTAGATTAGTTGTCAGGTTAAAACTTCTTCGATTGCATTCGATCTGCACTACGAAGGACTTGACACACGTGATATTGGTCACCACCCATTGATCATTCAATTGTTAGTTGCTGAAATCTATAGCGCCAAACAAATTATTTTTCAAGGTCGGGGCTGTATCAGCTGTTGAGGTTGTTTTTATAATCAGTTGTTCATCAACCTTAGTTTTGAAAGGTAGACAGTTTTACTGGGAGTGAGCATACTGAGTTTAATTTCGTTTAATGATTTTCGGACTACCCTTCTTTGACTACAATATCGCGTAGTTAACTTCGTTGTGCCCTAGTAGCTACTGGGAAAGTAGTGATAAAGGCATATATTAAGGCGAAAAGTAAAAAAATTCGGCTGCATCTCGAATGCAGAACGACAAAAAGGGTAAGGTTCTCATTATTTCCTCATGACAGGCGGGAAATGGGACTTTGACTCGCCTCTCAACTATTTTCCCCTTATTCCTAACGGAATGTCCCCGTTATTTACCTCTTGTTCTCCCTTTATCTTTATTGGTTGCTTTAGTTGATGGTCACCAACCAGCCTTACGTTATGATGTTTTTAGGAGACGAATTATCTCTGGCTTTACTATTGTGGTTTGGAGTAAGACCCTTAGGTCATTATCTCGTTTCTTACCGACCTTCCCGTGCAGTATAACGTTAAACTGTAGGTGAAGTATTCCACCCTAATTTCCATCTTATAGCCTCAAATACTATATGTTAGAGTGCCAGGATACTGAAGATATCTTAAAATCTAGTTGTATCCCTTGATTTTCAAATGTATTTCTGATGATTCAGTTCACGATTTGACTTATAAATCCTCGTTGATCATCCTATAGGATGAGAGCCTGTAGACTCTCAAGTAAGTTGGTGATTGTCGATATACCTTCAGCATCTTTAGTAGTCAGTCCCACCTACTTTTCTCACAGCACATATCACTTGATTCTAATCTTTTTAATTCCCGTTTATTCAGTAGGAATCAGTCTCAAAGTGTCAGACTGTTTGATCTAAGTTCTACATGTCCACTTATTCTATGAATCATTTGGTTTTATATTGCTGGTCGGTTTTTATAACATACCAAATATAGGTCAGATGGAACATATGAGCATTTATGCCGTTATCCAAAATCAACCAGTTCTTTAAATTTATTTATTTATTTCAACACAAATATCGGTACAAAAGGGCACCAAATATATATGCGCCACACCATATTTGTGTGTGTGTGTGGGCTGTGATACTGCCCGGGTGCCCAAACCGAACCAGGTAGTTTTCTTAGGTGGCCACACCCCGAGCCTTTGACCTAAAGGTCTGATCCACAAGGCAGTGGAGCATCGTGAGGAGATGCATTCCCATGGTGGCCGGTGACCAGTGATTGGTTCATACGCCATTTGTTCCCGCAGGATACTGGAGCCCATGTGCACCATTGGTTTGTGATCCTGTTAAAGCGCTGGACATTCGCTTTTCGTCCTCTCATTTTCGTAAACAACACCCCCGCCACGAGGTAATGAGTAGAACTTCCCTGGCAGAGGCTGTATACGCGTGGCCGTGTGAGAGCATTTCGAGAGGGAGGGCGAACCCACCCCACTCTCGGCCATACCAGGGCATTTGGGGAATTTCATGTTTTTGGAGCATGTTCAATAAGTTGGATTGCCTTCAGTGAAATTCAGCAATCATATGCGAACTCATGTGCTTTGACTTCAGTTTGTACTTTTCAGTGGTAAAGTTAGTGACATTATCGAGCTACATACATCCCGATGGACGAAAAAACGTTATAATCTACAACCTAATAGGTATAAGTCGAATGCATTATCCAACAACCAGCTGCTCGCGTACTGAGTATATTCGGAGACTGTGGAGATTGGTCCACACCACTATGTGAACAGAGTATCTTGTAAAAAGGAACACAACGCCTATATTCTTTGCGGATGGCCTATGTGGATTATATATATTCACCGTTAAACTGGTGTCATAGGGTATCAGGTCCTATAAATTCTCGATTTACAAGTAGGTTGTTGTTAAGTAGCAGTGATTATTGTAAAGGAGTTCCATTCAATTTCACTTCATTTAAGTACGATTTATCTCAGGTTTACCCCTGCGATTTTCAAGGATGGCGGTTCAGTGTTAGCAGTGAGATTGACTGGGGTTTTAAGTAGAATCTGGGAACTGGACGTAACCCCATCTGACTGGTCTCGATCACTGATTGTGCCAGTCTATAAGAAAGGACTAAAGTCCTCTGGTGACAATCACAGAGGAATCAGTTTGACAAATATAGTGTCTAAAATATTAGCTTCAATAGTACTTCGACGCCTAACTAAAGCTCGTGAAGAGCAAACCAGAGAAAACCAGGTTGATTTTCGACCTGGACATGGTTGTATAGACCAAATATTCACACTGCGTCAGGTCCTAGGACACAGACACACATTCAGACGCCCCACAATGGTAGTATTTCTCGACCTTAAAGCAGCATTCGACTCTGTCGATCGTGAGGTTCTATGGCAGTGTTTTTCACTGAAAGGAGTACCAAAGAAGTACATTAACCTTATAAAGGCTCTCTACTCGAACACAACTGGTCGAGTGAGAGCTTATGACGAACTGTCATCAGAATTGATTACCTCAAGTGGTGTTCGTCAGGGATGCCCACTATCTCCATTCTTGTTCAACTTTGTTGTCGACGTACTTCTAGAGATAACACTTTCCTCGTCTAGATTTCCAGGGGTTGAACTTCTACCGGGAGGTTCACTTGTTGACTTGGAATATGCCGATGACATATTTTTATTTGGCGAAGACGCTGACAAAATGCAGAGTCTTCTGACCACTCTAAGCAACAATGCAAGCATGTTCGGGATGCGATTCTCCCCCTCGAAATGCAAAATGTTGCTTCAGGATTGGGTTGCATTGACACCCGAACTAATGATAGGGAGTGAAGTGATTGAGCGTGTCGATTGCTTCACTTATCTTTGGAGTCTGATCAGCCTTTGAAGTATGGTATGTGACGAAATCTCAGCACAGGTACAGAAGGCTTGACTAGATTATCCAACTTGCGTCGTTTATGGCGTAGGCGAGATATCCGTCTACCAACCAAAGGATGGGTTTACTGCGCAGCAGTTCGTTCCGTCCTACTTTATGGCAGTTGAACATGACCAGTAAGAGTAGAGGATATCCGTAGGTTACTAGTATTTGATCATAGGTGCCTTCGAAATATTGCTCGTATATCCTGGGACCATCGAGTAAGTAATGCAGTTGTTAGGAAACGGGTACTAGGTAAGGATGACAAACCAATTGATGAAGTAGTGAAACTTCATCAGTTGAGATGGCTGGGACACGTGTTACGTATGCCCAACGACCGACTGCCTCGACGTGCTATGTTTTATGGTGTAGGATTAGGTTGGAAGAAAGCTAGGGGTGGTCAGACCAAAACATGATATAAACCCATGAAGTCACTGACAAGTGGACTGAGCCATGTTGGTAGGTGTGGACTACTTGGTTGGGATCCGCGAGACGATAGAAACCGATGGTTAGAGACCTTGAATGACATGGCTCAAAATCGTTTGAAATGATGTGAGCAGGTGCATTCACTCTTTGTGTTCTGCCAAATTCTAATCTTCCGTATTCTTCATGTCCCTCTTTTTCTCTTCCCAAATTTATTTCACTGGATTATACTCTTTGAATAACATCTCCAAAATCTAATCTTTTCGATCGCTGCCTATACTTTTACTGCCCCTACCATTATGGGATTTCAATCGACAATTGCATCTCTGTGCTAATGTGGTATGACAACCTGAACTGTTGTACGTACGTACAAAGTTCTCCGTTGTTGCTGACTGATTCGTTCGACATCTTACCCTCCCAATTTTGTGAAATAGCCGTTTACATTTATATCAATATGTCTCCTTGTTTTGAACGTCTTAGATTCCATTCTGATTCATCCTGGTTTATGTTTGTGTACTGTCTTGAAAATATAAACCGTTTTGTGGAGTCATTATCAAAGTTATAGCTGATAGTCTACTGTCAAAACTTTATTTTGCTTCTTACTAATAGTACGTGTTTCTCATCTGAGTCATTAACTGATTATGTGGATTCAGTATTTTTAAGAAAATAAATTTACTACAGAGGATGGGTTAATTAGATAGAAAAACCATGCGTAAGCCATTTTTGTGTGTTTTTAGTACACCACCTTTATACACTACCAGAAATACAAACATTTGAAATGATGGGTCTGTTCTTTCATCTGACACAATACAAAAATCAAAACACGCAAAACATCATTTACTTAGTAATTTGTGATAAGGCATGTATTGTTTCTGTAACTTTTATTTATGATTTGATTTGAAACTTTTACCAGACGAAGAATTTGTATTTAGTCATTATCTCATAGGTATGGACCTTCTCCCCACTTAGTTCAATTTCGTATTATTTATTTGATGTTCAAAACTACAATAGATCAGTCTCTTTTGGGATATATGCGTCCGATTGCTTCGACATTTCCTTAAGTCACTAGAATTATAGGCAGAGATGGATGGTAGTTAACAGTGAAATTCAGGGCGCGCGTTTCACTCTACTTTGGGCTCGTCGGCCGAATGTCACTGCATTCTGGACTTACTCGCTCCTCGACTCGAACCTGGTACCGTTTACTTCGAACGCCACTACCTGATAGAGCGAAACCCGTGTCTTGGATTCTACTGCTAGCCATCATTCTTCTCCTCATTTAATTCGGTTTAAGGAACAGATTAGTTCGGTGGTCTCAGTAACTGGATCAGAGGATTGCACATAAGTCTGAACTAATTTAACTATCATGATTTATGGTACTGGTCCTTTTTTCTTTTCAGCGTGATATTCACATACTAAATGCTTGGTTAACTTCATGTCTCCAACTGCTAAACTTAAAAGGACATTCTCCCTACTGGTTGGTTCGGATATAACTATAAAATTTCTCTTACCTAATGGGATTATAATACCACTTACAGTAAGTTGTCTCTGTAATTTTTTATCTATAGAAAATAAATCTATAATTTTCTGATTATCATAGCCGTCTCATCAGTTGAGTAATTTTACATCGTTTATTTCACATCTCAATAATACATTTGCATTATTAAAGGATGTTTTCGTAAAATATAAAAACCATACGTTAAGTGCTTCATTTGTACACCTTCCATCAATTGTTTCTTACAAACTTCACCGTTCCTTCATTCCTGTTGTTACAATTACTCTCTGTTTACATTCCTTTTCTCTTCAATTCGATTTCAACATTCTCCTGCCAGGCATCCCACTTCTGATTGGTGTTACATACTACTTATATTTGTCAACATAAGTAGCCTACATCACATAAATACTTGTGAGTTTAGCTACATTTACCACTAATGTAGTGATCATTATAGGGCCAGTGAAATGATCATAACGCCAGATAGTTTGCCAGCTCGTAAATCTAATAGAATGCGTCAGTCGATTGTAAAGCAGTTGTCTGAAAAATCTTTTATTTTGGGATTTATGTATTAGAGCTCAAAAATTATAATACCTGTTGGACATATTTAGCACCCACCTACTGACCACCGAGTTAATAGACCTCATAACTGCCTACTTTTTTATTGTGCTGTTGTTATTCATCGTTATTAGTCTTAAAAACATCAGATTGCTGGTGGTTGATATTACTAATTTCTAAATAAACGAACGAGAAGTCAATTTGATAATTAAGCCCTTGTTTTTGGTTAATGAGAGCCAAAAATTCAATATAGTTGTAAATCTTTGTTGACTAGGATCTTTAAGATGACTTAATAGGTCAAAGGAACATAGACTAAATTATGAACCCTATAACAAGAACCTTGAAATTGGGTTAAGTTTAGCCGCAGTACTCGAGGTCTGTACATACTCTTTATAATAATTTTCATGTTAAATAGGCTGTCACAAAGGAGCTATGAAATAGTATGGATTAGTGTGTTTACATATTTTAGTCGGTTTTAAGTAAGTTACGTGGTCAGTTTGTTTCATCCCAAGCGCCATTTAAGTTCATATATTTGAAGCGTATCCTTACCCAGTGACTATACAAATAATCTAAGTAGTTCAACTGGATTTACTCATATTTCTATACAAATCAAGCGTGTTTGTATTTCTGTTGTGTTAATGTTTCTCAGTCGGCTTTCTTATTTTCTGACTATTTTCTTTATGTGTAGTGTAGCTTCACAAACCGATATGTCATTACTATTGAGACAATTATACTTGTTTTTAGATGAATGTCCAACCGATATTATTTCACATGTCAAGATTTCATAATGCTTAGAACCTAACAAACCAACCAAAAATGTATAACGATCATATTGTTTGTGTATAATTTTTCAGGTGAATTCAGAATCAACATTAGAAGAAATCAAAGTACAGCTTTGGATTTCCGCAGCAAAATTACCATTATTTGATATATTACAATCAAAGAATGACTACATATTTGTTGGTGTTAACCGAGAAACTGGTGACGAAGAAGAGTTTTATGATATAAATCGTCGACTTCATGAAATTCCACTTCTTTTACCTTACTTACGTGTTACTGAAATTGCAAGAGATACTACCCTATTAAAAATCAGTAATCAAAATGCTGCGATCTCCAGGTGATTATTTTTGTGTTGAAAAATGAAAATTACATTTTCTACCAACTATCTGCTAGCTCGGATGTTTTTGTGGGACCTTTATCATTGAAGATTATAATTCTGCCGTCTTAAAACATTTTGGTCATGTTTCACTCAATCTGGCTTAGCGGCTTCCATATTGTGCATTATGTACTGACACTGGGGATGAACACGAAATCAAACAGGCATTCAGTTCATGATATGAGGTCAGGGAAGAAGGAACAATTATATCGGCTTACAATTCACCTGTTCATCACGGCTCTTTAGATGGGGATCCTAGAAGTTGTGTAACTCAACTGATTTATACATTGTCAGACATGAATCAAAATAATATCCAGTGTCAGTCATGCTGTAGTTTTTTCGTGTTGTTCATAACAAGTAGTTTTGAATGGTATCGGTTTTGTCTTTCTATTCAAAACGGTACAGTTTTATTCAAAACGGTACAGTTTAACGTACTCATCAATCACGAAGTTTTCCTTCACTTATTTCTTCAAAACATTGTTGTTTGTCTCTATTTAGCACGTTTCTGATCATTTTATTGTAACAAGTAATACTGGGGTGGGTTTCTGGCTGAAAATTTTACCATGGATGAATGTTACGAACCGCTCAGTTGAGCATATTTCTTTGACCATTTTTTTCAAACCAAGTACAATAATATTTGAAGAGAAAAATCCATCTAATTTCAAGGCTTTATCAGACATTATCATACATTCCTTAAATGTGCGTAGGATTAGTCTAAGAGGGGATCGAAATTGTACTTCTATGATCAAATAGGAAAAAAAGTTGGTATCTCATTAACGAATTAATCCAACATTTAAATTACGAATGATGATACACAAATGTGACTACTTATAAGTAGTTGAAAACACATCTCAGTGTAATGTTGATGTTTCAACTTAATTATTCCTCTCAACAATTCTCATAACCTTTTATTTTCTTCTTATTGAATAACGAATGTATAATCCTGATTTGATTGTTCGTAACTAGAGAAATAGAAGAAACAAATATTAATGTTAACCTTACATTTTAAATGCTGTTGCTTTCTTTTAGGTCATTACATTAGAGCAATGAGTTTTATCGTCTATTGACACATTGATGTTTAATATGAATATTTATACAACTAATGTTTCAAATATAATTTTTGTCTGAGTAGTTAAACTCCACTGATAACAAACCATAAAAATAGTTTTCGCAATTGTTAGAAAAAGTAAGTACAAAACATGATAGTCAAGAATTCCAACTATCGTCATTTAAATGTAAATAGTTTACTAGTTTTAAGTTTACGTGCATTACGACTAAGCTTCTACTAACCCAAGGTGATGTAATACTTCATTCACCCTAAATCCATGATTTATCCCTGCTGAAGATTCAAAATACTTCAAGTTAGCAAGCATTCTTTTCGGTATCAACATCACAGTTAATATGTCCATATTCACTGTTGTTTGTGGCATGAAATAAAGTTTTTTATGCAATGATCTACGATAAATCATTGCCTTTATGCATATGGAACTTTCACATCAACTAGTTTATGTACTGCTAGTACAGTTTAGTATGACTTAGCAGCTAATTTGTCAAGTAAATTCCAAGTAATTCCAAAATTCAGTAATAATGAAAAGTTGATTTATTACTGTGACTAACAGATTTCGAATATCAAACGTAAGGGTTGTAAGTGAGTGCTTACAAAGTTACGGGTCTCATCAGTTACGTATTAATACGATTACTATAATATCCGTATGCGCTAAATGTACTACTAATTCTCGAGGAGTTGAGACTACTAATGCCACTGTCTACACTTGTATTATACTCAGTAGTTGAATCGTTACTATAGTCATAGTGAGACTAGAAACACTCTAATTATGGTAATCGTAGATGTAGAGCTCAAAACTAGCCTAATTATAACATTTAACATATTTCAGAAAGCAAATAAAATGCAAACAAATCTTCATATTGTGACATCATGTAAAGATAGCTCTATGACTGCATTTCTGCCATACAGTAGAGGGAGCAACACAAATACGAAACCAATATCGAGCGTCTAACTATGAATAAAATTAGAGAACTCTGAAAAAGCTAAGGTAGGCGAAGTAACGTTCAAAAGTTTCCTCAAGGAATCCAGCCAAAAATCAACGTCCTAGTTGGTTGAGATAATAAATGAGTTATGAGAAAAATATCAGTGATTGCTAATGTTATTTTATTAGAGGGAATAAGAATCATTTTGTAATGATCGTAGGTTGTCTTAACAGTCTTCTAAATTCTAGGGTTCATAATTACTCAATACCTGACTGGAGCCTGTGTGGGGATGTCTCAATCATGTCACACTAGGCCCAGAAATACAAGAGTACTTAATATTTTAAAATCTATATTTTCCTTAACTTGAGGAAGGCTTTTAACTCAACCGCTCAAGAATCGCTTCACAGTGTTTGGGTTTAAGAAGAGTACCAAGCATATAGGTTTGACTACAGAAAAATAATTCAAAAGCATACAGTTTTATAGGGGATTATTAAGAAGTTATATACCTTTCTAACTACGCTTGTTTTGAAAACTAGTGATATTCGAACGACCGCATAGATTGAAACAGTTGGACCGTGTTTCAAATATTCAACCTCAGCAGTTGAAGGTTATATGCTCTTCTATTCAACCCACAGCATGTGAATGGTAGTCCTGTTCTGCGAAGACGCTAAACAAACGGAAAGCCATATCATCACGTTGAAAAAAATCAAGACGTGACTAATAGTCATTTATCACAGTTAGGCATTAAGTTATGTTAAATAGCCGGTCTAGACAAACACTTAGTTTAAGAATTATTATTATTATTATTATTATTATTATTATTAATGGCTTTATTCAATATTATATTTTGGTACAATATAGAATTCTCAGCACAGGGTATTTCAACAAGTTACTTACTGAACAACGAACAAAAAGGCAGTAGCAAATACAAAAAGAAATAAAAAAACCCAAAAAAACTGTACAAACTTTAAAATTAAAGACATGTTAAGAATGTAAGGTATTGACTAGGTTAATTCTAACAACCTATTCGTCACAGAGTATATTTGCTAGGTAAGGTATTATAGAACTTTTATACTTTTGCTTGTGTGCACGGATTTTAATGAGCCGTTAATTGACTGAGAGTGTATATCAGTTTACTTATTGGTGTAGTTACATTCTCCGTGATATATTTTTTGATATTGAAATTTCTTTGATTATTGCATTATATAGTTTACAAATTTTACTTACTTTTTAAATATTTCAGTTGTACAGGTATACCACATACAGATATCATACGTGCTTGTAGAACAAACCCTGAAGTAAAATGGGCACGATTACGTTTATTACGTGTAGCTAATATGCATACAAAAGCATTGAATCAAACCGGATCAGATGGCTTGATCCGTTACTTAACTTCAGCTAGTAAACGTGAGTTAAGCCAGTCATTAAAAGTTCTTCTCCAAAAGCAAACACATCTTACAATAACAGCATGGGTATTAGATGGTAAAGACCCACCGGAAAAATGTCGTGTTGTCCTCGAATTGGATAAGAAAGCTACTGTATTTAACGCTCTAAATGAAATTTTGCATGCTCAAGCTGAACTGGCTAGACAAGATTTTCAAGTTAAAATGAGTTATGGTCTCCCAGATGCATCAAATTATTTACTGAAAGTTTGTTGTTCACAAGCTTATCTATTCGATTTGGATGAATTACTCATTCAATATGAATATATACAACAATCTATTGAACATCATCAACATCCTTGTTTAAGTCCAATTTTAAAGAACGACATTAAACAAAGTTTGCATAACTGTCTTAATGAATATAATAAAAATCCTATCTATCAACTGAATCATAACAATGATAGTTCGATAATCTCTTCAAAATCCACCCTAAATACCTATGCCAATAACTTTGATAAAAACAACAATGACTCAATTGATTTATATCAACAGTTAGAAAATTTTTTAATCAATCATGATAAATTTGATAAATGTGAGACTGATGAATGCATAAGCAACATTGACGACAATTTTATCGACTGTCGATCATCTGTTGATTTCAACAAAGACGATGATACATCAGCTTTTGACGATATTGATAGTGCTCACACAGTCCTCTTATCTGAAAACTGTTCTTCAAAAAATGCTGAAGGTATTCAAAAGAATTTAACATCTCCATTTACACTCACTTCTGACCGTCAACAAAATGTATCTCTTTGGGAATTAAGTGGATTTTTAAGTATACAAGTTTGTTCAGCACAGTTTCTTGTCGAAAATATTACAAATTTAAATTCTTCTTCCACAACCTCCCTCTCTTTATCAACAATTTCATTTTCGTCCTCTTCAGTACATCAGTCAAATCCTAACTTAAATGTTGTACAGCATACAAGCGTACATGGTGGAGCTGCTTTGGATGGAAGTTATGTTGTACGAGTGGGAATATTTCATGGTAGTCAGTTTTTAATTGAATGTCAAGTAAGGTGATCATATATATATATATTCGATAGCTTTAAAATTTACTTTTCCTTTGTAAAAAATAAGCAATCATTCAATTTTTATAGGTTCCAATTATGAAATAATCATATGCTCGTATATTATTATCTTAGTGGCATTTTCCTAGATTAAAGGGAACGAATTATTGTTTGTTCTGCAAAACCATTGAATTATCAGTAATGTCTTGAACATTTTTCACTATCAACTAACTGTAGGTTGTATTCAGGCGATGTGTTTTAAGGTTTATTCACTTTCTTGTTGTTATGCTTCTCAGACCTGACTTTTGGGTAGCCTTCTGACAACTTTACTTTATTGTGAGATTTAATCTTGCTACTGCTCCCCCTAAACTGCTATTGGCGTTACCTTCTTTAGGACTAGAATATGTGTAAAATCTGTATCATGCTAGTCTCGTTAAATGGTTGTCTCAGTGAACTATTTTAACCAAATTACTACACTCTGTATTAAGTTGCTACATTTTTCAACAAAACTGAAAAAAGGAATTAGGCACTTTTAAAGAATTGCGCTGGATTTGAGTATAAATTATCAACTCTGTTCAAAAGAAGAGGGATAAAAATGTTCGGATTTACCAAAGTCATACAGTATTTTATTTGTGTGTCAATATTTCTTTTTTCTTAATTTCTCAAACTTACTTTCTATGGTATATGAACTTTTGATATTTCATGTATTTGCGTTCCAATTCTATCTGTTAATGACTATCAGCTATGTGTTTCTCAAAGGGTTTACATTATTTCATCTTATTGGAATTTAGATTTACATCTCTAAAACTGAAAAAAAATTTTCTTTCCTTTACAATATACTTAGTACTTCATTCTGTTTTCCGAGTTTCGTGTTGATAGTAGTACTTGGAATCGATTCTTTTATTAAAAAGTTTCCTAGTTTGGTAGTGTTTTCCCAACTGTTTTCATTATTCGCTCCATAGATATTTGCACCTCTCAATTGTACCAAGTGCTAGCTGGATCTATGAAAATCCCTTTCTAGTGATTTTGATAGGTTGTTTCGTCAAAACATACTGCATAAGAATTTTGGAAATACAAACGGTTTCTTGACTCATTTATAACTATTTCTACATGTATTTGTAATTTTACTGACTCATGAACTTTATTAACCAACAATAACACCGTTGGATATCGGCTCAGTGGTATAGATGTTAAGGATTCGCGCGTGAGACCGATAGGTCCTGGGTTCAAATCTCGCGATATGAGATCGTGGATACACGTTGCTGAGGAGTCCCGCAATAGAACGAAACGGCCGTCCAGTGCTTCCAAGTTTTCCATGATGGTCTAGCCTCAATTGACTCATGATCTCAACTATTAAAATATTACAAAATTTGCACAGCGGTCAACATATCCACTCATTGATGTATCATAAGCGTATTAAAAATTCCTTGGTATTGATTGAAGAGCGGTTATGATCAAAGCAGCAACTGTTGGAGTTTAAACGGGATTCACATTCGTCCATTTTAGATTTTAGAACCAGGTATTGTAATAATCATCCTTCACACAAAATTATGTTAGCTAATTATTGTCCACTTTATTATTGGCTTGCATTAACATTTATTTAGTATTAATGTCTAAGTATTTTCACTTAAGCTTATCTTTTCAAAAATATAGAATTTTATGGAAATGTATTTTACTTTTTTCCTAGACAACTAAAGAAAGACCGGGAAACTACTTAACATGGCGTGAATGGCTTAATTTTCACATTCTTTTAGCTGATCTACCTATTGCTACGCGCATCTGTGTAGCGCTTATACGAATCAGGAAAATTGTGGATCGAAAAAACGTGAGATTTGTAAGTTATACTAGTAAATAACTTATACTGTCTCAATCAGGACCGAAACAACAAATGCTTTGTAAAAGTGTCTTTCATTTGATGATACTTTAAAGATTAAATGTGAAAAAGAACATTCTGTTTTGTTTTACATCACTTCAAAATATTGTGGTAGAAAAAGCGCACAGTATAAAATGATTGAAGTTATTTGCCTAAAATTCAATAGATAAAATAGATGATTCTGTGTAGTTGAATTTAGTTTGTTGAGATTAGTGAGATACCTAAATTACCGCTCATGCAATGTACTGGTATATGAAATAGAAATTTCTCCGCTCCACATTTGGATTAATATGGTTATGTGATTTTCGTAATTTTACTTAGTCCATTCTACATTTAAGCAGATCAAGATTAGTTATTAAATCAGTTTTTATTTGTAGTGTCAGTTTGCTTCAAAGTATATTTCTTCGGAACAATTACTTTTTGCAGCCATGAAATAGGTGTCGTCTAATGTTCTAGCAGTTCAGCGTGACACAAGGTCCTGTAAAAGCGATTGTATTTACTGTCGATTTGTGATAAGTCTTGCGAATTTGAACGCTATATTCGTCTCCTAAGCTATTCTGTAACCCCCAAGCTAGAACCATACAGCGACCTGAACACAAGAGAGAAGACGCAAAGCATGCAAGAAGTAATTTACTCCAAGGTTCATTTTAATACAGGGTTTTTATAATATTTTAAATGTCCTTGGGTTGCTAGAAGATTCTGAAATGCTACTAAACGTAGTAGCAGTGTAGCAATTAGCCAATCAGAACCTCTGCATGTGACGTTTCACTTCCTTGATATTTTTGGCTGAAACTTCAAGTGAACGCTGATTGGATGAAACGCTTCTTAGTGTTTCTTGATGCTTGCTTGTCTTTTGCAAACAATTTTCTGGATCACTCCAACAATTTGTATGTTCTTAATGTAGTCAGTTCCCGTCCTTATATCATCCCACTCAATCATATGAGTTCAATACTGTTAACCTTGTCTTGAAAATATCCAGGGCTTGTATACATAGGTCTTTTATTGTTTGTTTATATCACATAAGGGAATAGTTCATCAAGTCTTCAAGAGCGAGGTCGAGTAGCTCTTCAGTCTACTACACTCGATTGTAATTTTCAATATGATTGCTTAGACTGCTTAAAATTATGCCCTTAAAGATGTTAGATTATTCAATCCATTGGGCACAATTTCGCAGCGTATTAGTACAAAAATTTATGTTTTTTACAGTTAGTTTTTATTGGAAATTAAATATATTCTCAGTTATCAAGATATGAAATTAAACTTTAAATACATTTCTATCATTTTCGTATAATATTTTTCCATTTGATTTTAGTGTGAATACCTATATGGCTGGGGTAATGTCAATTTATTTGATCACAATGGTTTCATGATCACTGGTGAAATTACTTTAAATTTATGGCCACCCTCTTTGGTTCAGACGGCAGATGAAAGTCTTCATCCTTGTGGTACTGTACTTGGTAACCCCAATCCTGAATTCTCAATACAGGTTAATCTTATTCTATTAATATTTTATTCATTTGCTCAATGTTTTCAGGGAATCAACTTGAAGTTGTATATTATGCATTTATTGTCAGTTTCTTCAGCAAGAATAATTTTTCATCTCAATGTCTAATCTGTATCACTGAATAACAAATTTGAAATGTTCTCAACTTTTTCTAGTTTATCATAACTGTTTTACATAAACAAATCATTTCATAGAACTTGGTTAATATATGCGGATTTTGAATCCATTATCTCTGGTTGCATTGTTTGTCAGTAAATTGTATAAGTACGACTTTGCTTAACTTTCAATCTTTTGACATATATACTTGACTAAATACATTAAAGTAATTCATTTACCTGGTACTTATATACGAGCCACACTCTAAATGTAAGGGGTACTGATATCATCCGGTTACCAAAACCGAACTAGGTAAATCGGGGTTCGACCTTAGGACTTAGCGACTAAAAGCCAGGCATCTTAATCCCTAGATTAAATAATTGTTAAGTTTATGAAAACAGTTGGGCCTACTGTGATTTCCAATTATGGACTATCAATATTATTCCACTATGAACGAGATCTTTTACGCACTCGATATTACGGGAACTGACATGCACAAAGCTTTAACAATAACTTGAAAATTATGGAACCTAAGAAAAAGACAGGAGTCTCGAAAAATTTAATATTTAGCGAAATTAGATCATATGCTCTTTTAGCTTAAGATAGTTGTTTACATCTATCTTTTTTTTAATTATTCTACAATTCTAATCTTGTTTTAACCATAAGGCATTAAGATAAATATTTGTGTTGGTAGAGATATTAAACTAATTTATAGAACAAATAGTTTAGATATATGTGATAATTTGTTCCTCTTTTATTAACTGATATCATAACGTATATTTCAACGCATAGTTTCTTTCAAGTCAATAGGACCTGATTCACTTCCTTTTTTTTTACTTTAAAGCAGAAAAGTTTTTAAGGTACTTTTGTAAGTTTTCGAAACTTCGCTAAAAAATTTAAAAACCTTCAGTCATATTGTAGTGAACAAGAACACGGGTGGGGACAATCGATTGTATTTAGCACAAAGATTACAGACTATCTCAATAAAATGTGAATACCATAAAGTCAATCGTCAATTTGCAAAATATCATTCCATCATATCAAACTGTACTGTTCCCGTTGCAAACACTAATCCATTGTCGCCCATTCCATTGTACATGCGTTTTCTTACAATTCCATTGTGCTCTTGCTCTTCCTTTCTCGATCTTCGCCATCTTCTGCTGCCGGACATTACGTTCTTTTAACGCACGTTATATACTACTTATATCAATATAAGTAGCTCACACCACACTCGTCCCCCCCCATAAGGCAGTCGTTCTTGTGGTGGTTCATGCTCGCCGCGCAACATTCTCCGTCTCTGCAGTCTGTGCCACGCTCTCCGTCAAGATGTCGAGTCTGCGGCGCGCTGGCTTCCACAGCTCTGTCGACCTGCCGGGGTAACAACAACCAACATCCATCCGGCACCTGGGACGCTTGACATCCGCACTCCACCGGCCTGCTGAGCCATCTACATCCGATGTCCGCCCAGCAGCCGCGCGTCCCGAAGCTCCACTCCGTCGACAGCACCCGCTACAGCCAACGCAGCCCCGCCAGGACACTTCACCAGACGCCACCTCTCCGCACCAGACTGCCCCAACTGGCACCCCAACTCCAGGCCCGCAACGGCGTCCGCAGAACAGCACACTCCTCCTCTCCTGGTTGGCAGCGACACCAAATGTAGTGAACAAGAACACGGGTGGGGACAATCGATTGTATTTAGCACAAAGATTACAGACTATCTCAATAAAATGTGAATACCATAAAGTCAATCGTCAATTTGCAAAATATCATTCCATCATATCAAACTGTACTGTTCCCGTTGCAAACACTAATCCATTGTCGCCCATTCCATTGTACATGCGTTTTCTTACAATTCCATTGTGCTCTTGCTCTTCCTTTCTCGATCTTCGCCATCTTCTGCTGCCGGACATTACGTTCTTTTAACGCACGTTATATACTACTTATATCAATATAAGTAGCTCACACCACAATATTATATACAATTTTTATAACGTATTTCAATATATTTTCTTGAATTTAATATAAACATCAAGTATCTCTACCTTTACAGCATTATGAATGATTAAAAAGAAAACATATTTCAGGATGCTCTTCATATTGTATAAATCACATCCGTTTAAATTTATTCTAGATACTTGTTTTTGGTGTTTATATTCAACTTTATAAAAAAAAACACAACGTTGATTATAGATTTAATTGTCTTCTGTAAAATTAAAGGTGTGTCTTTTTGTTTAATTAGATTCAATAAATCATTTAATACAATTGACGTTACATTGAGATTAGTTAAAGAAAAAAAAACTATCTTATGTGAAATGAATTTAGTGTAGAAACACTTTGGTTAAAGTAGACATTTATGATACGTTTTTATGTATGTATGTAGGTGTAAACAGAGTTGTTCATAAAATCAATCATGTATTTGTGTAATTTTAAACAATTATGGTGTACTCAGTTACAAGGAGAAAAAAAAAGTAAATGATGTTGTGTATGTATATGTATTAATTGTTAACTATTTCTTGTTTTTGTGAAGAAAAAAAGCTTGATTTTTTCTATCGTTATTATACGTAAATAAAAAGAACATTATAGACATACATGAATAATGTTGCATATTACTATATAGACTTCCTCTATTATATTCTATGTTTTGTTATTCTGAAACAAAGTCAAATATTGAATGTTTCTGTGATCTTGGTTATTACATGAACGTTAATTGGTGTTGTTTTTTTTCTTCCAGTAATTTGGCACACTGTTCATGTTTGATTTCAAACCTATCTCATTGATAATCTATATACAAATGCAGTAAATAGCTTCAATAATAGATATATTTTTTTTAGAACACCGCCATACTTTTCAAAGGCCAACAATCGTAGTGTTTCTTGACATCAGGGCTGCCTTCGATTCGTTGGACAGGACTGTTCTCTGGGATTGTCTATTGAAGAAGGGTGTGCCTGAGAAGTTTATTAACATCCTGAAAGCCCTGTATAAAAACACCTCAGGCAGAGTGAGGGCATACAACCACCTCTCTCCATTGTTCCATTCGAGCAGTGGGGTTAGGCAGGGTTGCCCAATCTCACCATTCCTCTTCAACTTTGCCATCGATGACATTCTGGAAACAGCTCTGATGAATGTAAGTAATGGTGGTGTGGATCTGTTGCCTGGAGAAAGACTTCTCGACCTTGAGTATGCGGACGATATTGTCTTACTGTGCGATAATGCCCAAGGCATGCAATCCGCACTTAATCAGTTGGCAATCAGTGTCCGTAGGTATGGTATGTGCTTTGCACCTTCGAAGTGCAAAGTACTTCTACAAGACTGGCAGGATTCTAATCCTGTACTCACCCTGGACGGTGAGCAGATAGACGTAGTTGAGAAGTTCGTGTATCTGGGTAGCTGCATAAGTGCTGGTGGGGGTGTGAGTGATGAGATCAATGCACGAATAGTGAAAGCCAGAGCGGCTTATGCCAATCTGGGCCACCTTTGGCGCCTTCGTGATGTTAGTCTGGCTGTAAAAGGTCGGATCTACAACGCGTCGGTGAGAGCAGTTTTGCTCTATGCTTGTGAAACCTGGCCTCTCCGAGTTGAGGACGTTAGACGACTCTCTGTGTTCGATCATCGCTGTCTCCGAAGGATTGCTGACATTCAGTGGCAACACCATGTCAGTAATGCAGAGGTTCGGCATCGTGTGTTCGGGCACAGAGATGATAACTCAATTGGTGTCACCATCTTGAAACACCGACTTCGGTGGCTTGGACATGTTCTCCGAATGTCGTCCCAGAGAATTCCACGTCGTGCATTATTTGCCGACTCTGGGACTGGTTGGAAGAGGCGGAGAGGTGGTCAGTGCATGACATGGTGTCGTGGCATGAAAGAAAGCTGCAAAGGACTGGCTTGTGTTGGTCCTTCACGACTCCCTGGTTGGGGTCCGAGAGATGGTGCTACACAGTGGCTAGAGACGTTATCAGATATGGCTCAGAATAGAAGCCAGTGGCGATCCTGCTGTAACCTTCTTTTACTTTCTTTCTAAAAAGTGGTTGTGTCTCCTTTACCTGAAAGATTTCTTCTGATTGTACCTTTTCGTTCCGTCGTTACTACCACACTACCTTACTCCAATCTCTTCGTCATTGTTCTCCTTTTCTTTTGCGTTCCCTAGTTTTTTTTTTCCTTCTATTTCTCTTCGAATTTTCATTGTTTTGTGTGGCGCATATATATTGGCGCTCTCTTGTACCAATATTTATGTGTTCAAATAAATAAATAAATAAATATTTTTTTAAAGTCCCATAGATTAATATAAACCTAAGTCAGATGACTAGAGTGTCTTTTCGTTTTGTTTTGTTGTTTTGACTTGTTTTCTTGGTAATCATATTTCTGTTCTGTCTACAACTAAAATTAAAACAGAATTTCAGATGTTCCTTTATCGTCACCTGATTGATAAGTAGGCATGAATTTTCAATTTTACGTCTTCTTTTCTCTTTAGGCTGAAAATTTATCGCACGATTTAAGTTACAACTATGCGAGCACTTATAGTGTTCTTTTTTTTCGCTAAGTGGGTTCTAATGAGGTTGTTTGATGTATGGTTTGTGGTGGCTAATTTAACGCATGTGATGTAGACTTAGTTAGACATCATGGAACCAAGATTTCAAACTTAAAGTTGAAGAAATTTCAAAAAGATTTGACTGCAAAGCTATGACTGAATTTTAGTTGCCAATGGCTTCAAGACTTTCCACAAACTCTGTTATACATGAAGATTGTCGTTTATGACGAATCCTTTGTGAAGTGCATTTGATTCTGAGTTAATAATTTGTAAGTGGTGTTCAGATTTCGATTGATTTCTAAGTATTTTATTAAGTTCTATTTGTAATTGAAATCATTGTCATTTCCAATCATTCAGTGTAACTCACATTCTAACTATAACTTTTTATCCCGAAGTAGGTTCATGATTTTATGAACGAATTTTCGACTTCTGTAATGAAAAAAAAAACGCTGATTGATAGTTTACATGTAATTGTACTATGTGGTCACGTGATAGTTGCTCACGAGATCTTATGATTTACCCTAGACCCCTATAGAACTGATGTCAGAAGATCAGACAGCCGGCCAGTAGAATAGGTTTATTTGTCTGAAAAAAATAGCACGGATATATACAAAATACTGAACACAAGAATAAACATGGCTAGGTCTGATAAACTAAATAAAACCAATTTTGTAGGTCGCTCATTCTCTAGTTATTTGCAACTGTGAGGTTCTATACGTTCGAGTGTCGTTTGTTGTATATCGTATCCTGCAGTAATCAAGTAGAGGACGTAGCAAGTAAAAGACCTAACTGTTCGGGTTTCCCCATCCTATCATTTTATCGCACGACTGCCACGATTGCTGACTTGGTTCGGCCATTTCTTAGTGTTCAATAAATCTAGAGTCTCCAGCATTTTCCTGTTCATTTGATTAGTGAGTGAGTGCTGGATATAAGAGTGCAATTTCCAACTGAGGTTTTATTTTAAGCCTTAAATTTCACTATATTTGTATTTTTCATCTTACTCATTAAATGAACTGAAAAATGGGATACTGCGTACTTATTATGCACTGAAAGACGACCGAGTAACCTCAGTTCATACAGCGTTTTAAATAGTTTGAGACATCATGATTTAAATGAAAAGATGGTCATCAACAACTATCGTAAATATAAACATGGAAATTGTATATGTAATGATTTCGGTGATCTCCCCAGTGATCTGGTCCAGGCATCTAGTAAATAATCAAAGATCACAACTACTGAAAGTCGGAGTTATCCTAATTTTAGTCACTGAAAATTTTACAAGCATAATTTCCTTTTCAATGTCTTCCATGAATTCGGGGTCCAGGTATTGTGAAACTATTTGTTCAAATGTAGATTGTTTTTACAAAATTATTATAAACAGTTGGAAGTTTGCATTTGACATTATTGTTTTTCACATCTAAATCAGACTGATGTAAATGGAGCAAAATTAAATAACCTAATTCCAAATATTCGAATAAATTAACTCTACATCTGTAGTTAGTCGTACTTGGGGTAAAACAAATAAATTCCATGCGTTCTTATTGAATATATTAGTTTAGACTGTTAGATTAGCCCACCAATCAGTATGATTGTACTACGTGTATTGGAGTTTAGAGCACTATATAACATATCCTTCAGTGAAAATAAGCTATCAAGAGTAATATTAAAATGGACATATTTATTGTTCAGGCAACTATTTACACAAATAGATACGATATTCGATGGTATGTTCCAGTCTAGACATAACACGTGACTGTGCTCACGTCCCATCTCAAAGTCGAACGGTATGTGACAAATTATAAATAAGGTACGTTTTAGAAAGAAGCTAATCATACACCTACTCAGGGTTTCGTCCCACATGTATTTGTCTGGGTCAGAAGGACAGGTTCATTTATGCTTATGGTTTGTGTACACTTGCTTCGGTTTACCAGTTTAAGCATACTAGTCATTTCGCATTCTTCTCACTGTCGTTAGTGTTTGGGCTAGCATATAAGTTTATCTATATGGATATGAATCGGAAGGCAGTTACCCACCATAGACAATGGAAGATGGTCGCAAAATGTCGTGGATTGACTGAGGTTAAGCATTAACACTGTTGAGTGCCGGTTCAGTGGTCTAGAGGTGGTTAAGTGTTCGCGCAAGAGACTGGGTTTGAGTACCACATGCGGGATCATGAATGGGGACTGGTGTGGAGTGTCATACTAGGACGAGACGGCCATCCAGTACTTCCAGGTATGCAATGGAGGTCTAACTTAAATCGGTTTATGAGTCAATCCAACACTGTTTGTTTAGTATATATATGATGTTCAAGAGCCCTTACAATTTCTTCGTTTAATAGGATGCGTTAGTTATGGTATTGTAGAGCTTTTTCAATTTTGTGTATACACGAATTCTAATACAACTTCGCTTCTTTCTAAATGAAGAAATAAAGCGCGAGAGATGTAAAATAGATGGTTTAGATCTGACAGATTAAAACTTAGCAGTTATTTGCAAGATTTCAAATGTCTGTCCACAACCATTTAATAACGTCAAGAGATTCATCACCCACCCTACCATTCAGCCTTCAACACTCTCAGGAACACAGTATATTTCTCTTTAAAAAGTCCAGGAAAAAAATGAAGAAGAGTGTAGGATAATAGGCGTTATAAATAAATTTACAAATCGTAGAATTATCGAATGATGCCTAAAACATGTATTTCTCTTGTATAATAAGTTGGAGGAAAAGATTCCTTTGATTTGAGAAAACCGAGAGAGATCAAAAGAAAGACTTACCATAAGTTAAGTGGTGTTTGTCTTTCAGTAGTGTGTTTAGGTCGTTTTCTGTCTTGGGCTAATGTAGACAGTCTGACATCGAGAAAAATCAAGTGTAAAATCATTTACAATAGGTCATTTTTCAATATGAGCTAATAACTTATCCATCTCAAAGCACTTATGCGAATAAGGAACTAACATATAGACAACCTTCGGGCGATGCCTGAGTGACTTTGAGAATATCCATATAGTTATCAGGGTTATAAATTAGGATTAGGATTTTCAGTTGGACGTTAGGGTTAGAAATTAGAGTTAATACATCAAGAACTACTGACCAAAACTCATGTGTTTGGCCATGTTCAATCAGTTGTTCGTTGGTTCCTAGTGTTATATTCAGATTAAGATGAGCATCCCTAGCCCAATTTCCTTTTCAGGTGCTTTAAAACGACTATTCTTTCATAGTAGGAATAACTGGGAAGTGACACTTGTCCTCATACATCTTTTAACTGATGCGGCCCTTCAATACAGGTTTAAGTGTATAGAGTATTATTTTATCCATTGTTTAAAGAATGGGGGAGTTTTTTTACTATGGTTACAAAATTAACATTCTTTTCACTAGCTGCATTCTTCGATATTAATGTTATTTTCGTTTTCGTTCAGATTTCCAGTATAAAACATCAAATTTACTCGCTAGTAGATGGTATAGAAAAGGTTTGGAAAACTCAGCAACGAGTACAATTCATTATTAAACAGCAGTTACCACCAGTTCACTAAAGGAAATATTTTTTTCTCCAACATTATATGGTTGCGTCAACTCAATCACTTGTGTTTCTTCCATTGACACTGATTCGTAATACAGGCTTCTATGATATTTCTCAAAACACATCAAGTTGTGGTTATTGTAAATAAGCTTACTATTCACTTTTCTTTACTTTACTCTCCTTTTTTGCAGATCAAAATTCATAACCCAACTCAAGGTCGTATTCGTCGACCAACAGTGAATTGTTTTATCAATGCATATCATACAAAAAAATTTCATTCCTCTTCATCCCAATCCTATTCAGATAGTCATTCATTAAAATCACGGAATGATGATCATGCTAAGAGTGCAAAAGTGGATTATTCATTTTGCACAAGTGAAATAGGTGATGTGGATGCTTGTCTATGCATAGAGTCAAATAATAATTTAACAACGATTCATAATAATACTTATAAAGGAGATAAACCATTAGAATTTGTTTCTAATAAATCTTTTCAGAATAACACTATTACTTCATCAGTAACAAATTTAACTAATAAAATATTAGAATCAAGATTACGTGAAATAGTTAATCGTGATCCATTATATGAATTATGTGAACAAGAAAAAGATTATTTATGGCGTGGTCGTTATTGGTGTTTAAATAATTTACCTTCAGCATTACCATGGATATGTCAAATTGTTAATTGGTGTGGTCGTGATACATTAGCAGAATTCTACACTCTTATACATCAGTGGCCACAACCATTTAGTGTTGACATAGCTTTACGTTTACTTGGTGCATTCGATTTAACACGAAGTAATTCAAATCTTATTGATTTACCCAATGGAATAAAAGTTGGAGCAAGTGGAATAGCTGATTTATATATACGCGAATTAGCTGTAAATAGTTTGTATAATCTTAGTGATGCTGAATTGAGTGATTATCTGTTACAACTGGTTCAGGTAAGATACAGATTATCTGTTTGTTCTATGATCATTGTTGCTATGTTCTTTTACTGTTTAGCATTCTATGGATGTCATACTTCACTCGACGTTTCTCAAATCAGATCGAGAACTGAAATCGAATATTTCATATTTTCAACAACCCAAACAACAAAGATCCATTAGTAAAACCACTAGAGTTTACATGAGAATCTTCTGGCATCTATACTAGTTCACTAGCGTCAATTGATTGAAAATAGATTAATCAGCGTATGGCCTTTTGAGCCAGATCAGAGCATTCAATAGTTAGGTCCCTATGCTGTTACTAACTACAAGGTTGCTCATAATGTTTAACATAACAAAAGCTAAATTCATTCCTGGTAAAGTATCAATCAACAATCAGTAAATTATATTTCATTCCTTGACGGCATTGTTTTTGAATGAAATTCACCAATCTCCAAAACTTCATACTGATAATTATCATGTGCTCACTAGTGACTAACTTCAAGAGGAAATTTGCGGAGTTCTGGTGAAAAGCTATGACCAGTGGAGTTAATCCGTATCGGATGTGAGGCAGTTACCTACCATAGGCAATGAAAGATGGTCGCGTAATGTCGTGGATTGACCAAGGTTAAGCATTAACACTGTTGAGTGCCGACTCAGTGGTCTGGAGATGGTTAAGTGTTCGCACAAGAGACTGGAGATCCTGGGTTTGAGTACCACATGCGGGATCATGGATGGGGACTGGTGTGGAGTGTCATACTAGGACGAGACGGCCATCCAGTATTTCCAGGTTTGCAATGGTAATCTAGGTTGGATCGGTTCATTATTTCAATGAAATTCAGTGATCTCCACAATCTTATACCGAAAATAACAAAAGGTGTTTCGTGACTGTACATTGTGAACAAACTTGTTTTTAAAAATTCTAATGGTAAAAGTTTGATTCATCTGTACGAAACTGAGTCATATAAATTTTTAACTACGTCATTGATCCTAAAATGCTTGGAAACATTCACATTTCTACAACTTTTTTTTTGGTTTCAGACGTAGGACGTCCAAAAATTTTCAATCATATATACCATTTTTTAATAATCTAACAATAGTTTACTTTTGATGTACTTACTTACTTACTTACTTTCGCCTGTTACTCCTAATGGAGCATAGGCCGCCGACCAGCATTCTCCAACCCACTCTGTCCTGGGCCTTCTTTTCTAGTTCCATCCAATTCTTGTTCATTTTTCTCATGTCTATTTCCATTTCCCGGCGTAATGTGTTCTTTGGTCTTCCTCTTTTCCTTTGGCCTTCAGGATTCCATGTGAGGGCTTGTCTTGTGACGCAGTTGGGTGCTTTCCTCAATGTGTGTCCTATCCACTTCCAGCGCTTCTTCCTGATTTCTTCCTCCGCTGGGATCTGGTTTGTTCTCTCCCACAGTACGTTGTTGCTAATAGTGTCCGGCCAATGGATCTGAAGTATTTTGCGTAGACAACTGTTAATAAACACCTGTATTTTCTGGATGATGGCTTTCGTAGTTCTCCAGGTTTCTGCCCCATACAGTAGAACTGTCTTGACATTTGTATTGAAAATCCTGACCTTGGTGTTGGTTGACAGTTGCTTTGAGTTCCAGATGTTCCTCAGTTGTAAATATGCTGCTCTTGCTTTGCCGATCCGCGCCTTCACATCTGCATCAGATCCACCCTGTTCATCAATGATGCTGCCCAAATATATAAAGGTTTTTACATCTTCCAAATCTTCTCCGTCAATTGTGATTGGATTGGTGCATTCTGTGTTGTATCGGAGAATCCTGCTTTTCCCTTTGTGTATATTGAGACCTACTGCTGCTGAGGCTGCTGCCACACTGGTCGTCTTCTCCTGCATTTGTTGTTGCGTTTGGGATAGAAGGGCCAGATCATCTGCGAAGTCTAGATCGTCCAACTGCATCCTAGATGTCCATTGTATCCCGTGCTTCCCTTCAGATGTTGACGTCTTCATGATCCAGTCGATCACCAGGAGAAAGAGAAAGGGTGAGAGTAAGCAACCTTGCCTGACACCGGTCTTCACTTCGAACGACTTTGTCAACTGTCCTCCATGCACGATTTTGCAGTTTAATCCATCATATGAGTTCTGTATGATATTGACTATCTTCTGAGGCACGCCGTAGTGTCGAAGAAGTTTCCATAGTGTTGTTCTGTCCACGCTATCAAATGCCTTTTCGTAGTCAATGAAGTTGATGTAGAGTGATGAATTCCATTCAATTGATTGTTCCACAATGATCCGTAGAGTTGCGATTTGGTCTGTACACGATCTATCCTTACGGAATCCTGCCTGTTGGTCACGAAGTTGGGCGTCTACGCAGTCCTTCATCCTGTTTAACAATACCCTGTTGAAGACTTTTCCCGGTATTGAGAGAAGAGTGATGCCCCTGTAGTTATCACAGTTGCTGAGATCGCCTTTCTTCGGTATTTTGACCAGAAGTCCTTCTTTCCAGTCTGTTGGTACTTGTTCCTCATCCCAAATCTTATTGAAGAGAATGTGGAGTATCCTTGCAGTTGCCGCTACGTCTGCTTTTAGTGCCTCTGCTGGAATGTTGTCTGGTCCTGCTGCTTTGCCACTCTTGATTTGTCTGATGGCCATGCTGATTTCTTCAATTGTTGGTGGGCCAACATTGATTGGGAGGTCCGTGGGTGCTGCTTCGATGTTGGGTGGGTTCAGTGGGGCTGGTCGATTCAAGAGTTCTTTGAAGTGTTCTACCCACCTGTTTTGTTGCTCTTCAATGTTGGTGATTACCTCGCCTTCCTTGCTTTTCACTGGTCGTTCTGGTTTGCGGCGATTTCCAGAGAGTTTCTTTGTCGTGTCATACAGTTGTCTCATGTTTCCTTCTCTTGCAGCCTTTTCCGCCGTCGTTGCTAAATCTTCCACATATTTACGTTTGTCGGTTCTGATGCTCCTCTTCACTTGTTTGTTTACTTCTGTGTATTCAGCTTGTGCCTTGGCTTTTTCTGCTCTTGTTCGACTGGTATTGATTGCTGCCTTCTTGTTCCTCCTTT
The DNA here is from genome assembly GCA_944470405.2 of Schistosoma mattheei. Taxonomy (NCBI): domain Eukaryota; kingdom Metazoa; phylum Platyhelminthes; class Trematoda; order Strigeidida; family Schistosomatidae; genus Schistosoma; species Schistosoma mattheei. The sequence continues at coordinate 13,525,722 of OX103947.1, read as the reverse complement.
CTTGAATCTTATCCAGTGTATCAACAGTGATCCATTCCTTGTGATGGTGCTTCTTGTGACCCAGGACCTCATGACATGTTGAAGTGATTGCCTCTTTGATCCCCTTCCAGTTGCTCTCCACAGTAGTTCCTTCTCCATTGAGTAGATCATGAAAGGCCTGGAACTTGTTGCTGAGGACTATCTTGAATTTGTTGAGTTTGTTAGTATCCTGAAGAAAGGCCGTATTGAACTTTTGTGATATTGTCCGCCCCATTGTCCAGTGCTTCTTGAGTTTCAATTTCATCTTGGCGACCAGCAAGTGATGATCTGATGCTATATCAGCTCCTCTCTTGGTTCTCACGTCCTCCATCGTCCTCCTGAACGTTTTGTTGATGCAGATATGGTCGATTTGGTTTTGCGTAGTGTGATCCGGTGAAGTCCATGTGGTTTTGTGAATGCGTTTATGTGGGAATATGGTGCCGCCTATGACCAGTTTATTGAAGGCACATAGGTTTGCAAATCTCTCATAATTTTCGTTTCTTTCTCCCAGTCCGTGTCGTCCCATGATGTCTTCATATCCAGTGTTGTCCACTCCAACCTTGGTATTGAAATCTCCCATCGTAGAATTGATCTTTAGCGTCTTCATTGTAGTCGTTGGTAGGAGCATAGCATTGGATGATGTTCATTGAAATGCCTTCTTTCTTTGTTTTGAAGGAGGCTTTGATGATCCTTGGTTCATGAGATTCCCATCCTATAAGTGCATTTTGTGCTTGTTTTGACAACATCAATGCAACTCCTTGTGTATGTGGAGCATTTTCTTCTTCATGGCCGGAGTATAACAGAAGCTCTCCTGAAGTTAGTGGTTGTTGTCCAACTTGCGTTCAGTGTGTTTCACTGATCCCAAGCACCTCTAAGTTGTAACTCCTCATTTTTGCAGCGATTTGGAAGGCTCCCCCGCTGTCCCACATTGTACGAACATTACATGTACCTAAATAAATGGTCGCTCTGCTTGTCAGAAGGGGCATCGGCCTCGTAACTTCCGAAGGAATTCGGCTTTCATCGTGAGGCGTCATAATTCTTCTAAATGAAGATCTTCTGACTCTGAGGGCAGAGTTTAAAGGGTTTGAATAATTTTTTCTGGTTAGCGTTTTTTTAGCGAGTTAGTTTTCTACGGGATGGGGTTGCTAACCCCATGCCCAACCCTCCTCCTTTATCCGAGCTTGGGGCCGGCAGCAGCCCCCAGAGGGACTCCAGGCGAAGTTCCACTTTTGATGTGGAGCCTGTATATTGCATCATAAAACTATGTGGATTTTTAAGCTCTTCTATGTATTAGGAATTTTCTCCAAAAACAGTGGAAAACTCAACTTTTGATTTGTTATATCCTGGAATTCGTATTTTATTTTTCAGTATACAATTTTCATAAAATCCCTCGACTGTTCTGTAGATTCAACATCCGGAATCAGTAGTGTCAGTATTCCACTAACCTTACAGTTTGAAGATCTACTACTTTAGTATATTCACATCAACAGTCGGTTATACACTATCAAGCTAAAAATTCAAGTTAAGCAATTGACTATTGCGTCCCCGATGATATTTTGGTGTTAGTTTGAGACTTGCACTTACAAGCCAAGTGTATAGAATCAGAAGATCGTCCAAATAATCAGTATCCAGTTAGTTTTTCCATCATAATTAACTCAGAATCTGGCACATATACTCATAGGCTCAAGTTGTCACACAACTAGTTTTTGAGAGTCGTATTGTACAAACTTTATTAATCCCAATGTCAATTGGAATGATCCCATTCAATGAGAAAAAATGTATAACTTAGTAATCTACCAGCTTGTGTTTGTGTTGATGTTTAAGGGCAGCTAGCAACACTTTCTTAGCTTGCGTATATCTTGTCTACACTCATCTTATAATATTTAAATTTTTGCTGACTCAGGATATCTAACAAAATAGTGGTAGTTTAATAATTCAGCTTTTTGAAATGAAGGATAACGTTGTAATGTTTGTCAATTGTTACAAATGGTGGTTGTGATATTTATTTGTTGCTATTGTATCTGAAACCTATTATTAGTATTATGAAGGGGAAATATAGCTTGATATTTTTCATATAACTAAAAATGGTATATATTTCCAGTGCTCATCGAAAATACGGAAAGAAATACATGCTGGAAATCAGAAAGTACTGCAATTTTTAGAGCATAGTTGGATTTATACTTCTTCATGATGTGAGCTTATTTGGAAATAAACTTAAAGTTCTTCAGTGCAGGATAAAAACACGTTGTTGCCTTACCATTATTTAATATTCCAATCTTAGTTTATATTGCTTTTTACGATTTTAGTAAATACTTATTTTGTGTGAGGCATATATATATATATATCCTTTTATTTATTATTTAGGCTCTTAAAGCTGAAACCTATTTGGACAATGCATTAACTCGTTTTATCTTATATCGTGCTTTAAAAAATCCTCTGCAAATTGGTTTACGATTGTTTTGGCATTTACGTTCTGAACTTCATTTGCCAGATATACGCCTTCGATTCAGTCTAATATTAGAAGCATTTTGTCGAGGTTGTGGACCAATGTTAGTATTACTTTCTCGTCAGGTAACCGCTCTCAATCGTTTAGAAGCGTTAAGTGCACGTTTAAAAGAATTAACTAGCGAGGATGAACAACGTGAACTATTCCGTGAAGAGATGTCTCGAACAGAAACCCAACATGATCTTCAATGGTTACCATCTCCGTTATGTTTAAGTGAAATCTTAGGTGAATTATTAATTCATAAATGTGATGTTAAGCGATCTAAAAAAAGACCCTTATGGCTTGTATGGACAAATCCTGATAGACTGGCACAATTTCATCATCAAAACTATCAACTGATTTTTAAACATGGTGATGATCTCCGTCAAGATATGCTGACACTTCAGTTACTCAAGGTATGTTTCCCTTCATTTTACGTATACATAGTTTATCGTACCTACTTTTTGTAGTAAGCGGTTTTCCCGTATGTTGAGTTCAGTTCGTACCTTGGTTCACCATTTTCGTAACCCTTTTTTAATCCCAGTTAACATATATATCCAACACTTGCATTTCAGATGTATCCATTGTCTGAATCCTGAAAGCCTAAATACAAAGTGTATGGAAGATACCTTTATTTCGAGCATCCATAAATGAGCGTGTAGTGTGTGAATATTGGAACTGACTTTTAACCAGTCTCATTGAATTAAGAGTGACTCAGTTTTTTAATCACCCTGAAATTTCTCATAAACGGGGGGCAGGGAATCAAAACCGCCGTTCAATAATTGTCAACCGTTCCTTCTTAGAAAGAAACAAATAATATTTATGATTGGGTGATTTTGCCAATAGTAATTCTTAATACAAAAGAGTTGTTTAGTTTGTAGAGGCTAGTTTCCCCCATATCTGACTTCAATAAATGATATCCCATTAACTGAGTATTTAAGGCAGGCTAAATCTCCTAGTAGAATTATGGATTTACTCAAGACTATTCAGAAGCCTGAACACCAGTTGTAGAAATATTTTATTGTTAAAGATAAATAAGATCCGCAAGCGTACAACGAGCAAGCACACTGTAAAACCAAGATCGTGTGTTTATGAGTTGAAAATCCATATATAATTATGAGTCATAATCAAGTGTGGATAAATTATTGATTATTTGTGTGTTACAATCAATGGGAGAATAGATTAAGGATTGATGTGCAGACACGCGTTCAATCATACACACGCAGAAATTAACATAGTGAATTAAGTGTCTGAAGTACAGTGAGTAGACAAATAATACGAAACGGCCGTCCAGTGCTTCCAGGTTTTCCATGGTGGTCTAGCTTTAATTGACTCATGATCTCAACCAGTGAGATTTCTAAAAATGTCCACAAAACCCATTCTGATAAAAATAATACAATAGTTGAATGGGCTTGCTACATAAGCTCCCATCCAGAACATTGATGTTTTTATTTACAAAAAAAATATTTTTACTAACACCTATGTTTGACAAAGAGATAAAAAACGAAATTGTTTTTAAAATAAATGTACAACTCGATATGATGAGTAAGCGTTAAGTTGTAATAACAGCTTCTGTGTTGAAACGTTTTATATCATGTATATATAAATGTATATTTAACATCAACGAATTGCATAAAGTTAAAATGTAAGCATAATGATGATCCGTGGGGCCAATAAAAAATAGTAATGAAAATAAAGTTTGATTTTTGTGTTATGCGAGCAATCTCAGGACTTGGTCTAGATAAATATGATGATTGCTACATACCTATTTGGCCAATGTACTCTTCTTCCTGATCTTGTTGTAGTTTCTGCTGCTACTGAACTTTGATGTGAAGTATTGTTTGTTGCAGGTAGTTTGTATGGTGCTTGCTCTGCTGTGGGTTTAGACAGTTTTACAGTTGCCTCTTTTTCAGTGTTCTCTAAAAACGCTGATTTTACTCTGTGCACCTGCTCTTTCCATTGTAACCGTTTTACTGTCCTTTCGGATGATTTTAAAAGGACCGTCATAAGGAGTCTGTAACGGATGTCGTACTCTATCATTTTTGACGAATACATGTGAGCATTTGTCCAGTTCATTGGGTACGAACGACCTTAACTTTTGTGTTCGTGGTTCAACGGACCTAATGTATTCCATCTGCTGTTTTAATTGTTGCACGTAGTTGGTTATATCTGCTCGAATAGTCCGGCTGTTGAGAGCTCTATAGTCACCGCAAGGTCTAACTTCGGAAGAGTTTTTCTTGGGTACCATATGGAGCGGTGATGCCCATAGACTATCGGAGGGACGTATGATAACCAACTCTATCATTTTGTTGAATGGGCTTGCTACGAGTTTCCCTTTGATAAGGGTATCTTTAATAAACGCAAGATTGTAATTACGTTATTTTGCACAATTAAAAATTGTTTCTTACTATGGATTGTCCATTCTATGTAGTTGAGCCGTTTATAATTAAGATAAATAAACTTCTCCATGTATTCAGTTATTGTGTTTGGTAAGTGTGCAGTAGGTTTTTTTCAAGTAATGTCAATAGCAAATGTTTTGTAAGTATGCAGTTTGATCAAATCATTATCTTAATTTTCTGATGTCATTTATAAATGACATCGCATACGTCTGGAATCATTTTTCAAATCATCGGTTTTATTTGTTAAATATATTACAAGGACACTTACAAATTCTATGTACATACTCGTAATATTTGAATAGGTTAATATTAAACCTTAAACAGTTTAACGTTACAAAAATAACTATTTTCGACAGGTAATTGAAATATTCGTCATATTATGCGCAAATTGACAGGCCTACGTTTGACATAAACAATTTTTACGTCGATTATACTGCTAAATATGAATAAGGTCAACTATATCAATTGACATTTAGCAATGTTTAATTTCGATGTAATAAATAAAAGCCTACATGTGTCTAGCTGAACAATGTAAAAAAAACATTGAATTATTATTAGAAGGGGTTTGTGGAGATTTTTAGGAATTTTCACAGATTGAAATCATGAGTCAGTTGAAGCTAGACCACCATTGAAAACCTGGAAGCACTAGACGGCCTTTTCGCCCTAGTATGGGACTCCTCAGCAGTGCGCATCCACGATCCCGCACCACGCGGGGCTCGAACCCAGGACCTACTGGCTTCGCGCGCGAGCACTTAACCATTAGACCACTGAGCCGGCATCCAACGATGTTAATGTCTAATTTCTTATTTAATTTTGCATGTACTATTGTTAGACGATTCAGTGTGTGAGCGATAATCACATTATCATTATTAATTTCAAATGATTATATAGCTTAATCACTATGGCTTGATTATAATTTAGTGTTATTTCAGTTGACCTTTACCATAGACATAATGTTGTTTTATCAGTGAACTAATCTTAGTATCTAATTTCCAACTTATAGTACAGTAAATCAACGTTGTTCCTACTAATTTTAGTAAATACTTAAACTATTATCAGAATGGGTTTTGTGGAGATTTTTAGAAATTCCACTTGTTGAAATCATGAGTCAATTGAAGCTAGACCACTATGGAAAACCTGGGAGCACTGGACGGCCGTTATCAGTCGTTACCAGTGGAATTCATCCAGGTCTGTTGTGAGATGGAAACTCACTGAAGACAATTGTGTACGGTGGCGCAACTTCGTGGATTGGTTGAAGTTAGACATTAACACCATTGGATGCCGGCTCAGTGGTCTAGTTGGTTAAGCGCCTGGCGTGAGACTGATAGGTCCTGGGTCTGAGTCCCGCTGGGGGGGCGGATCGTGGGTGCGCACTTCTGAGGAGTCCCATACTAGGACGAAACGGCCGTTCAGTGCTTCCAGGTTTTCCATAGTGGTCTAGCTTCAATTGACTCATGATTTCAACAAGTGAAATACTTAAATGTCAAAAAACTTATTTAACAGTAGTGACTGAATTGTTTTATGTAGGAAATGAGTTCACAGACACTGATAAATAATATAATGATTAGTTCATTTAATTCACAATTAATATGAAGCCATACGCTAAGATAATATATATTGGTTATCTAAGAATACTAATACAAATGAGCCTTAGCGCAGATAATAAACATCTGGTTATTGTAAGGATGTAAGTTTTTTTTTTACGTTTTCGTGCTTGAAGAAAACACTGGCTAGTGAATTTCTAACCGAAATAATGCGAAATGAATCAAATGAAACTACTTCACTGAAAATTCATACCAGACGCAGAACTATCGTTTAAAAATAACGAAGAAGGTATATGGAATGAGATCAACAAAATTTTTTTGATGTAATTTGTCACGAATTAAAAAAATAGAATTTAAAATAAATTGTGCGTGGCTCCAAAAGGACCTTCATTCGGTCTCTTAACATTTCGATTGTCCTGAACAATTCTGTTTTCGCATAGCAAGTGGGACAACGAGATCCCTGTAATTGTGGGTCCCAGGCACAAAACGAATGAAACACTATTGCAACGACTAAAATTCCAAGTGATTCTATCACCAGTTTCACTTGGTGGCTAAGAAAGATTGCATATATCACAGTTTGTTTCAAATTCCACGTCCGTTAACGTGCGCATCCAAGAATTGTTGTCACACCTCAGGGAATTACACTCATGATTGTTATGCACATTCCCGCGAACAACAGTTCAGTAACCTTCAATAAACTTACAATAAATGATGGCTCGACACTGAGTGCTCATAGCAGTCCTTCATGAACAATATAGTAACAGTATTCAAATGATCTCCTTCGTCCAATCGGCTGTGAGGATCCGCTAGGTTTTCTACGGCCATTTCTCAAACAAACATATTTAATGTACGGCTTTTGATCCTTATGGAAATGAGAATCACGCAGTGCATAATGGCAGTACGTCGCCATTTCATAAGTTCTGATGGCGCTCTTTAACGCTTCAAGTGATTGGAACGCTACCAGAAGCAATACACTCAAGAATGCGTTATCTGTGTCTGTGACAACATGAGAAACGATAGAGCTTGCACTTTGTACGTTATTAACGTCCTTAATTTGAAAAGTTGCTCTACAGACAAGCCATTAATAATAAATAAATACTTACATTTTATATGAATTTTAAGAACTAAGTAACTAATTATTACCAATTTAGAACTAATAATTAATTGGACAAAACGGAATGAAGAAGTATAAGGGTCGCCGTGCGTCTAATGATATTCCACAAAAATAGGCTTACGATCATAATTATAAGGAAATGTACTTGCATACAATGTTATGAAATACCTAATCGGACTATAATGACTTATTTACCGGTCAGACAAAAATAGGTTGCATAGATATGTGATAAGAATTGTTACATACAATACATGTTTCTTGTAATACATAAACAATGTCATAACTTAATCTGAGACACAGAAAATGATTAAAAATATTAGTAACCAGATTCTTTATACAATTAGACCAACCGATTTTAGTTATTCGTATGAACTTGGGTATGATATCGTTTAGATAAAATTGTCAAACATACTGGTAAATTCGTTATGGTTTAAGAGTAATGTCATTACGAACTGAGGTCAACTGAAGAGCTATTGATAATTAGATTGCACAGGGCAGACGTAATAATGTCATAAAACACCTAAGACTTAACAATTCATGCCATATTTAATTTCGGACGATTACAAGTAATGGTAATGATTATTTTACGAACAGTTTTTCACGTACACCAGTTTAGTCTTTTATATTGCTTTTACGCCTACTTGAATTCTGACTACATCAAATGAGATTCAGTTAATCCTTATGATCAATAAGGTTATTAACCCATCAACCACCAACTAATACGTAAATTAACATCATTTATTTATTCAGTAAAAAATATGCATGTAATTGCGGTTTTATATTTATTTTGTAGTTAATGGACCGTATATGGAAAGAAGAAGGTATGGATATGTGCTTAACATCATATGGTTGTTTTGCAACAGGATATGAAATGGGAATTATTGAAGCAGTACGTGATTCACGTACTGTAATGTCTATACAAGGTGAACGTTTACGTTCTGCTTTACAAATTGATTCATCACAGTTATATAAATGGTTAATGCAACATGCTAAACAAAAGGCAAGACAGTTAAATCATTCACCATTAGGTGATAATTCTGCATATGAACGAATGATACGTACATTTACTATGTCATGTGCTGGTTATTGTGTTGCTACATTTATTTTAGGAATTCGTGATAGACATCCAGATAATATAATGGTTGATTCAACTGGGCGATTGTTTCATATTGATTTTGGGCACATTTTAGATAATCGTAAGAAGAAGTTTGGTTTTACTCGTGAACGTGTACCATTTGTTTTGACAAAAGATTTTATTACAGTAATTGCACGTGGTAATCCTGATGCTGGTACAATATCAACCACAACTAATACTCCACCATCAGTCATCCATAATACTATCGGAGGAATATATGGTAATACGTATTTTCAAGAATTCACTGACTTATGTGGTAAAGCTTACCTTCTGTTACGCAAACATTCAAATCTCATATTAACATTATTAGCTATGATGTTACCTTCTGGATTACCCGAACTAACTTCAGTGTGTGATTTGGAACATGTAAGAAAGACTTTAGCTGTCGAAATTGATAATGAACAAGAAGCACTTGCCTATTTTCATCATAAATTTAATGAAGCCTATTCTGGTGCATGGACAACAAAAATTGATTGGTTTTCACATTGGATGAATACATAAATGACTGCACAAAATATTAGTCATACCGTTACATGAATTCATTTAATTTATTTTCTGTGAGCAATATGATTTGATATATTCATTTACTTATCGCACTGTATCGCTTAAAAATATTTTTGTATATTCTACTGATATTCTGCAATGCTTTGTATCCAAATGAAACAGAGTTTTATCTTAAACCTATGGTTTCTTGAAGCAATGAAACATACAATGCAATTGGACGTATTATTTTATGAATAAAATTCGACCTTATTTGAAGTTGGGTTGGTGAATTCCATCTATTAAATTTAATGTTTGTCATTATTGCATTATATATCAGCATCCTAATTTCCAATATACTGGGAGGCTTAGAAATATCTAAACTTTGGATTAATAATTAATAACGTCTGGTAAATTTTAATATGATATTCTTCCTAACCAATTTAAAATTACGCAGTCTAAATACTAGTCCGAGTCTAGAACTGGAGCTTTAACTACTTAATTCTGTCTAGCAACTAGCTCCAAGCTGTTCATCCGCATTTTATTTCAAAAGTAATGATCTCTAGACTGTTGACTTTCTAAAGTACGAACTAACTATAACATGGTTCATTAATATACTCCAAGTTCATACATCAAAAACTAACCAATACTCACTATGAGCAGATTTCCGTTCAAAATTTGCAAAGTTCTGTGACTCGTTGAGTAAAAAGCTATTGTATAGGTTTTATTTATTTCAAACTAACATCAATGACTTCAATCCTCGCTTAGATATCTGGATACAAAGTCCTTTTCTTTATTGATCTGTCACTCTAAGAGACAAATCGTGCATAGAAGATTCGTTAGTAAAGATCAAAGAAAATCAATTTAAGCGTCTAACACATGCAGTTAAATGCATGTACAATGACCTTGTAAAAGAAAGCAAAAATCTATTAAACTGAAAGAGCTTTGGAATAACAAGAAAATGGCGTCTTCAAATTCAATTAAAGGATGAAAGAAATAAAAATCGTCAGCAATTATTGGACACATGTCACTTAGCAATTTAAGGTGATTTTCATCCAGTCACCTTTCTACGTTTTTCGTTGTATTAATTTGTTCCTACTAAATTCTATTCACTGGCTTTGAGTGTGTTTTCACTTGTACCGATTATTCAATACTCAGTTATTTACTTTTTCCCTCGTAATGATTAATTCCGTGTGATTTTGTGTCGAGTGACAAATGCTCAGTTTCATAAAACATGTGATCAATCATCATTGAATAGTCGATTTATACTTGAATAAAATTGAGTGCAAATTACTTCTTCTGGGGTTTTTAATAAAATGTCTTCCTTCAAAAACTTATATTCTCTCAATTTCAACCGCAAGAAGGATTGTTGATGAATTTTTATATGTATTAGTAATCCGGTCTATCCAGATCCCATTTCGTAATAGGATCCCCCAATCGTACGTAATCAGAAAATACCGAACTCAAATTCAATTCATAACAGCAAATGGCTTATTTTATTCGGGTTCCTATGAATGCTCAACTCCTAAATTCGAAGTGTGAGTCAGTGTTGTTTCAATTATAAACTGGAGATTTATGATTTCGATTACGAGGTGATTCATCGATGCGTAGTCAAGTTTCAAAAGTGTTCAGTTTTTAGTAGCTTGTCAACTTTTTGTGACATTCCTGTTGGAACAGAAACTTAGGTTTATGTGTGTACTAAAAAAGAGTAACCAACAAATCAGCTAAATATGTTATTTTTTCCCTGATTGTTAATTTTAGTACGAAAATTTAATTACGTTAGTCAGTGACATCAGACTAACCATTTATACACACAAAGCAAGGACCTAAGAAAAAGATGATTTATGTATCACTATCATTCATTTCAGATATAGATTTCATGATCTATAGATTGCATACCAGTACGATCAGTTAAATATTAAATTGCACAGACATTTTTCAAATTAGTTACATTTGAAAAAAATATATGAACGCCTTCGTGTTATAACAGGAGAATGGATTTTTTTCTGGGTACTCAAATAGCGTCAGACTTTAATAGTCAGTAGTTACATTAATAAAAAATGTGCTAAGTCTTAAACTGATTTCAATTCGAGTTAATCGAACCGTCAAATACAAAATCTGAATAGCAGTTCATTAATTGTGTGACTCCCTACTCTGAAACAGTAAATTAATTGAGTTTTAACTTGACTAAATAGCCTGATTGTGCTTAACACATACTCAACCAATCGAAACGATAAATAAAGCCACAACTGATACTTTGAAAAAATGAATGAAATCGTTTAACGGCAATGTGTATAGGAAAGAATGCACAAAAGAGAACAAAAATAACTTGAATCTAAAAAGGATCGATAAGGAAATATATATATATATATATATATATATATATATATATATATATATATATATATATATATAAAGTAATACAAAAATAGCATATTTTTGCAACATTAATTAGTGGTGCACACGTTGGTCAAGTTAAATAGTTTATTATGTATATTAAATGGATCTTTGTGTTAAGCAGATGTTATTTAGTATTATTCTTTAAATGAATAAAGGATAAGATGTTATCACTTCGATTTTAACATTCGATGCACTTATTAGGGATAAATACAAAAAATAGAAGCAACTGATTTGGCTTTAGGCAATTTTGCCACAATGTTAATTTTGGTGATGTGGGAGGTGAGAGGAATGGATTAAACGCTTTAGAACTCGATTGGTCACGGAAACGATATTTTCATGATTTTGTTTCTTTCCTTGTGAATTTGTTGGAGAGCTTGTTAATGCATGAACCGTCTGAAAGAAAAGAAATCATATTGTTATGTATGTATCAGACTATCTGGTTGGGAAGGGGTTCGTATGATAACTGAGATCAATGACTGGAGACTGGATGATATGCCTTACATGAACCTTCCTTTCGTTAATCACATCTAGCTGTGGCCATTGAGAATAGTCAAACAATGAAAATATGGAATTCACAAGCAGTCAATCAATTGTCATAGTACCAAATCTAAAACGAGACTGGTAGATGAGAGACTTTTCTCGTTTGTTCAGAATATATTTCTGTTATAGGAGAAATATAACATCCCATGATTATTATCATAGCCAATGATGCATAAATAATTAAAAATTAGTGTAATACAATTATTATTTCAAGCTGTCTTGATATTCAGCCTATTTGAATGATAACTTTCAACGTAATGGATAAACTGCTTAACACTGATGGTTGAATTTAGAGACTCAACAGAAAGATTAGTGAGTACATGCACATTATAATTTACGATACACAAAGTTTGTGATAATAAGAAATACATACACTTATTTTCAGCAAACAGAGGAACAATAGGAACCAGTGTTGTGAAGAATTTTCTAAGTGTGTTTGTAACTGAATTGGGAGGCATATTTAGATCCAAGATAATAGCTTTTAAGGATTATAATTTTTACAAATTAATTGGTATAATTTATAATTGTTTTTCATAAAATTAGGTCATGATGTGCGAGATTTGTTTTTTTACGGATCCCAAAGACTTATTCCCACTGAGCTGTTGACGTTTTGCTACGCCTATTCTTTCTAATCAGTTGGAGACTAGACCCCAAATGCCCTGGTACGGCTGAGAGTGGGGAGAGTCCGCTCTCCCTCTCGAAATGCCCTAATATGGCCACACGTATAAAGCCTCTGTCAGGGAAGTCCCACTCACTGCCTTCTCGCGGTGGGGGTATTGTTTACGAAATTGAGAGGACGAAAAGCGAATGTCCGGCGCTTTAACCGGGTTGGTGGAATGAAGAGTCCATCTAGGGGAATTGGAAAACGCTGATTCCAAACCAGTGGTGCACATGGACTCCAGTATCCTGAAGGAACAAATGGCGTATGAACCAATTATTGGTCACCGTCTACCATGGGACTGCATCTCCTGATGTTGCTCCACTGCCTTGTAGATCAGACCTTTAGGTCAAAGGCTCCGGGTGTGGGCCCCTAAGAAAACCACCAGTTTCGGTTCGGGCACCAGGGCAGTATCACAGTCTTCACATAAATCAAATGGGATTTGTGTGGCGCATATGTGTCTGGTGCCCCCTTGTACCAATATCTGTGTTTAAATAAATAAAATAAATTACATACTACAACACCTGCAGCAATATATATTTTAATCAAGAAAGTATTGGCATAGAATATCCCATAAAGATACCTTATGACGAAATTTCGTCCCTCAACAAATGGAAATTACAGACTTACGTCATCTTTTTTTCTGGCGAAATAACCGGGGAGGCTGCATGGAATTGTAAAATGCCTGCGTAGCACTGTGAATCTGTTACCAGTTTTTACATTATCACAGTTCTGATTATGAAGGGCACATTCTGACCATGGTATATGACAACCAGCATTACGAACTAATCCAGTACTGATGCGCAATTCTTGTTCTAATTCAGAAAGTGCTTTGGTCTGTCTCATATCTATAGTTACATAATTTACTCCTTGTGAGGAACAGTCATGACAGTTATTGCCAACTAGGTTACAGCTACAATCCAGGAACTCAGTTTCAGAACAATTTGGGCTAGAAGATAATGCACACTGTAAAGATTTAGATGAGTGAAGACTGGGTCTATTCTTACTAATATTACCATCATTCATTATATCATCCGATGTTTTATAATTACACATATTTGTCATTGAACTATTTACTTTGTCAGATAGTGTAAGATGAGCGTAATGTAATTGTGGTGTTTTCGGAATAGATGAAGTACCATTGGAAGTAACGTTATACGTAGATGTTGTTAGCCTTGGTGGAGTCGGTGGTCTGTCCAGAAAAGAACCTGAAAGAATAGGTAGTGAGGCTGGGACACGTGGCACCAAAGAGGAATCAGAACTAAATAACAAATAAAGATCAAAATATAATGATTAGGTTATGTAATTTAAAGAATGAATTCATTAAAAATTATTCATATATTGATACAATTTTCTGAAATACTAATAGAATAATTAAGGCTTGGAACAGGAATATTTGGTAGAAAGTGCAATGAAGCAAAAGTAAATAATTTGAGTTTTTTCTCTAAAGCCGCTCATTTGTGAAGATAATCAAAAGTTTTGACTTGAACTGTACATTTGGACTAACAGCATTATAAAATTATGTTTGTTTAATATAAACACTAATCAGTTATATTGAAATTAACAGGGATTCGCATCCGTGTTAATAATCAACCAAGATTCGACAATATCTATTTCTTTAAAAGTTAAACCCTTATAAATTTATCATTGGAAAACTCATCATCTATTTTTTAATTTTCAACTAAACAGAATAATAAGTTGTTGCTGTTATTATTCGTTAAAACTTAATCACTAAGATAAAACAAAGACTTACATTGATAATTGTACAGATGTTGGGTCTGCAAAACATCTACGTTCTGAATTATTTGGTGAAAAATTGATATAATACACTGTTGCATTTGAGTGATTTAAAACCGTGAATCCACTTTTCTGTAAACCTAATAAATTCACATAATGTTTAGGATTTTTGAAGACGATATCTGTATCCACTGGTAACTTGAAGGTATTACTATTATTGTTGGTTATTTGATCAACGTCTTGTTGTTTATTCCCAACGTTATAACTGTGAATAGATTGCGTTGAAGTAGATGAAGTTAAGATCGATGGATTTTTTTCAGATAACGGTTTTAACCCAACATGAAGGTTATTCGGGAACATATTAATATACGGTCTAATGTGAAATTTAAAATTAGTTTGATATACGGTTAGAAAATGTTTCTATACTAAGCAATATGATAATTAAACAATATAATTCAAGTTCATTTTGACAAGGTGCGTTAATAACATTAACGCAAATAATCAATTATAAAATTCCTATAACTGAATTTCTCCAGAAGTTATTTCGGAAATAAAACAGACAGCTCAACTATCACAATGTATGATTACTGTTGGGACGTCTTAATGTGTTAATATTTGACATTTTTATAGTGATATAACAGTTTACTTACCTAATAGCTTTCTCGTAATTATCTAGTGAAGGATTTACTATTTGATATATAGTTTAGATAACCTCTGGCCGATTGAACACCAGTTAAATAGCTTCACTGAGTGAAATTTGTTATAAATTCGAAATTAAATATTCCGAAAAAGTATTGTATTAAATATAAACAAATAGTTATGCTTTTATTATGCTGATGGGTGCACCTATGATATTCAAGTGTTGATAGGAAACTAGACTTATACGTATATTCAATGTCGACATCGCGATTAGTCTACTGTTGACCATCAAGGAAGAAAACCTAAATATGTGACATTTCAACTCATGAATTTTTGTACGGGATTAACGCCGAAACTTCTGCTAAACCTTTAAACTTTTGTAATTTGTCATTTCCAACATTGGCAGAACAAAGTGATTACTTATCTGAACTCTTATTTTTGAAGTAACCTAACAACAAGAGAAACAATTGATATAGGTAAATGGAATGTCTGGACAATGTGGGAGATCTGCAAGACTAATCAAATAGCTACGGGAATGAGGACATACAACTTGAAGGTGCTCAGAAATAGTGAAATCCATTGAACCCAAGCTGGATAGCATAAGTTAGGTACGGGAGAGATGCTGCTATACTCCGGTCACTTAGAGGAAAATTCTCCGTACACTCAAGGAGTTGCTCTGATGCTGTCCAAAGAAGCACGAAAACCACTTATAAGGTGGGAATCTTATGGATCCAGGAATACCAAACCATCATTTAAAACGAAGAACGATGGGATTACAGTGAATGTTATCCAGTGTTATGTACCCACCAATGATAGCAATGACGACGATAAAGATCGGTTTTATGAGAGGTTACAATCGATCATGGTGAAGTGCTCAAGAAAGAACCTGATTATCTTGGTAGGAGATCTAAACGCCAAAGTCGGAATGGACAACACCGGATATGAAGATATCATGGGACGACATAGACTGACTGGGAAAAAGGAACGAGAACGGTGAGAGATTTTCAAATCTATGTGCATTCAACAAAATGGTTATAGGCGGCACAATATTCCCACACAAACGTATACACAAAGATACATAGGTCTCATCGAATCACACTACAGAGAATCAGATCGACCATATTTGCATCAGTAAAAAATTCAGAAGATCAATAGAATATGTGACAACCAGGAGAGGAGCTAACATAGCTTTGGATTACCACCTGATGGTTGCCAAGATGAAACTGAAGCTAAAGCAGCATTGAACAAGTGGAGAAACGGCATTACAAAGGTTCAATACAACCTTCTTTCGATGCTGACAAACTCAACGAATTCAAGATAGCTCTCTCAAAACAGGTTTCAAGCCTTACAGGATTTACTGGAAGAAGAAGAAACTACTATGGGGGACAATTGGAAAGGGATCAAAGAAACACTAACTTCAACGTGTCAGGAGGTGCTGAGCCACAACAAACACCATCATAAAGAATGGATTTCTATCGATAGTCTGGACAAGAATCAAGAAAAGGATAAGAAGAAAGCAATTGACGACAACCGAACAATACCAGAGAAAGCCAAGGTACAGACCGAATATACAGAATCAGTCAGAAGCGTGAAGAGGGGGATTAGCGCCGATAGGCAGGAATGTATAGAATATCTAGCAATAACAGCGGAAAAGCTGCAAATGAGGGAAATATGAGAAAACTATGTGAAACAACGAAGGAGCCAGCTGGCAAATATAGTAAACCAAAAAGAACGGTCGCGAAAAAAAGACAAGCCAATCACCAAGATTCAAGAACATTGGAACGGATGGGTAAAGCACTTTGAAGAACTCTTGAATAAACCAGCTCCACCAAACCCACGGAAGTCGAAACACCACACGCAGACATTCCGATAGCTTTCACCACACAAACAATAGAAGGAATCAAGATGACCATCCGACGATTCAAGTGTGGCAATGCATCAAGATCACGACCAGCTGAAGCCCTAAAGTCAAACATAGAAGTAACTGTAAAGATGCTCCACGTTCTATTCAGGAAGATTTAGGAGGAGGAACAAGTGCCGACAGACTGGAAAAAAGGATACGTCATCAATATACAAAAGAAAGGAGATCTGAGTAAATGTGAGGACTGCAGAGGCACTACACTATTGTCAGTACCAGGAAAGGTTTTCAAGTGTTGCTGAACCGGATGAAGGATTCAGTAGACGCTCAACTTTGAGATCAACATTCTAATTCCGTAAGGATCGGTCGTGTACAGACCGAATTGTGACACTAATGATCATTGTTGAAAAACCAGTTGAGCGGAACTCGTCAACTATACATCAACTTCCCTAACCATGAGAAAGCATTTGACGGCGTAGATAGAGAACTTCATGGAACATCCTTCAACCCTATAGTGTACATAAGAAGATCTTCAACATCATGCGGATTTCATACGACGAATTACACTGTCAGCAACCATCAAAGTCAGAACAGTGCATGTGAATATAGTTCCTCTTATAAAATTGTTGAGCTAAGCTGTATCTTGATCCGTCACAAACATAACTCCATCAGATGTTTCAACAGACCAGAGCCAAAATAACGTGAGGACTTAGACTCTTTTGAAACAAATAATTTCGTACCACTTTCTTCAGGAGTAAGTCAAAGCAACTAGTCATCGATAAATGGATCACAACTTTAGCTATTTTAGCCGCATGCACATCATCCCACGTCAAACACAATACTTTCATTATTATTATTATTATTATTATTATTATTATTATTATTATTATTAATGGCTTTATTTAATATTATATTTTGGCACAATATAGAATTCTCAGCACAGGGTATTTCAACAAGTTACTTAAGCAAAAAAACAGTGACAAATACAAAAAAAAGGTTTGAAAAAAAGAAAAAACCCGAAAAACTGTACAACTTAAAATTAGAGACAAGTTAAGAATGCAAGTTAGTGACTAGGTTAACTCTAACAACCTGTTCGTCACACAGTATATTTGCTAGATAAGGTATTATAGAACTTCTATACTTTTCCTTGCGTGCATGGATTTTAGTGTAATTACGTCTCGTTCTACCAGAAGATATACAAGGAGAAAGATAAGAGTGAAGGGGATGGTTAGTATCTGATAAAATAACACCTGCCAGGAGTTTGCATGATTTTAGATGTCTATCCACAACCATATTAATTATAACCTCGAAAGATTCACCACACATCTTGCTAACTGCCTTCAGCACTCTCCGCAAATCAACAAAGTCTTTTCTCAAAAGCCCCGGAAAGAATAATGGAGAACAGTAAAGAATAATAGGTAATATGCAAGAATTGACAAATTGTAAGGGTAAATGACGAGTAATCCCAAGAGCATGCAATCTCTTTATGTAGTAAGTCAGACGGAAAACCTTCTTTGATAACAATAAAACGTGGGAAGACCAAGAGAGATCAGAGGAAAAGGTGACACCAAGATAATTGACCTTCGACACTGTGTTTATCAAAGAGTCTCCGATGGTACAAGCATTATGGGATCTCAAAATGGTGTTTAGATTCCGTTCATGTCTCATGCTAAAGTTAACAGCTTGACATTTAGACGGATTAAGTATGAGACCATTACCAACAGACCAACAATCAATACGAGACAAAAACTCATTCATTTCTATGGGATGTAAAGAGGAAGAGATAGGCATACATACAGTGAGATCATCCGCATATTTCACAAAAGTGTTTTCTGTGGAAGATGGCAGATCATGCAGAAAAAAGAGAAAAGAAGAGGTGAAAGAACAGCTCCTTGTGGTACACCTTCATGAGACAGTAGAGACTCTGAACACTTTCCTCCAAACACAGTGTACTGTTCCCTTCCAGAGAGGTAGGAACATAGCCAGTTGGTTATCCAGCTGTCAGTGTTGACGCTGATTAACTTGTTAAGTAAACGTTGTCTTGGTATAGAATCAAAAGCTGAAGTATAGTCCAGAAAAGCACATCGAACATACTTCTTACCCTTTTCTAAGTTGAACACTATGTTGTGATGCAGAACAGCAACAGCATCTAAAGTGCTTCTTTTGCATATGTAAGCAAACTGATATGGATCAATATGCTCTTTTATCGCAGGCTGAAGTGGAAGTATTAATAATTTTTCCATTGTTTTGAGGAAGGGTGAAGTTATTGCAATAGGTCTAAATTTTACATTCTTATCACCAGATGCTTTCTTGGGTACAGGAATTATCTTCATCTTTCTCCACATTTTCGGTATGAGATTAGATGAGAAGGATCTGTTAAAGATAGTTGTGAACGGATAACATAGAACGTCAGCACATTTTTAAAAAGGATGTTTGGGATACCATCAGGTCCCAAACATCGAGATGAATTAAGCGACTGGAGACATCTTCGTACATCAGTTTCAGTGAAAGTAGGAACACAGCTATTTTTAAACCCGTGGATAGAGGGAGCATCACATCAGATGACTGACGTACAAAAGACTTATTTAAGTCACAAACATTCAGCTGGTTATCGCTTCTAAACTGTCTGTCACCTGTAAGTTCTTTAAAGAGTTTCCACATACTTGGAGAGTTTTTGCAAGACAAGAGTTTTTGAGTAAACATACAGTTGAGACGTCTAATCTCTAGGTTTATCAGACCATTTAGCTTACGAACTTCATTAGAGTTCTTCTCCTTGTACATTCTTTCTTTCATCCTCCGTAGTCGTTTTAGTTGTGAAGATGTAAGTCGATCAAAACTTACAAAAATGGTTTCAGTGGGACAACAAATATCAAAACAGAATTTAAGGTAACAAGTGATAACATCAGTAGTGTTTTCCAGTGAGTCATCTGTAAATAATTCCCAGTTAGTCGTATGAAACATGTTTTTCAGATTTCGGATATTTTCTTCTGAGTAATTCCTATATTTGACTTTCTTGGTTTGATGTAAGAGTGTACTCTTCCCATGCTTTCCATATACTTTAGGTAGAACACGAATTATACAGTGATCTGAGCTAGACAATGGAGCACGTTTACGAGTCGCATATATACCCACATCATTAATGAAAACGAAGTCTAAATGAGCATCCAAACGGGTAGGAAAATCTACTACATTTTGGTGACCTAGTGACGTAAGGAAGCTACAGTCACATGAATTGAAATCACCACATACAACTGAAAGTGAATCACTGAAGGCAGTAACAGCGAACTCAGTGAATTCATCAGCGAAAACAGATAGCGTAGATGATGTGCAATCTGGAGTCACGTAGATATTGGTAACATAAACATATTTGTATTTATTCAGATGTTTTGGACGACATCTTAGAGTTAGACAGTCGATAAAGTCATTTGAAAACTTAAAACACACAAACGAAGATCGACACCAGTTTATGTTTACAAACGTAGCTACACCGCCACCACACCTCTTTTTATTGTTTGATCGATCCTGACGATAAATTTTGAAATCACGTAGTGATACTAGGCAGTCATCCTGTAAATCATTTAACCAAGATTCTTGAATTGTGATGACACCACAATTACGATACATATTTTGACTTAGTAGAAATTGCAGATAGTCCACTTTGTTGATTAGTGATCGGCAGTTAGAATTTAGAAGCTCGGGAATCGACATATGATAAATGTTCATTCTCTTTAACACATATTGCCAACCACCACGATGTCTTTTATAGTGCTTTTTTGCAACTTGTGTAGCGAAAGGTCGTAGGTTTTTCATAAAAGCGCCTGGATAGGTTATGCGATTAATGGACATAATTAAGTTAAAACAAATGAAGAAACAGATAACTCGTTGAAATAATTAGATGGCAGAAACAGGTAGCCCAGATATTCAAGCAGGCCGCTGATGCCGTGCTTCCAAATCCAAAATGTAATGCATTGAAGATGATTAACACATACAAACTTCTTGTTTACAAGTGCCTAAACTGAGGGCAGAACAGAGTACAATATTGTATCGAATCTTAACAACCTGCCAAATATCCTGTCTATGACACAAAAGATATAGGATCAGTAAACAGTAACTAGATAAATCTTTTATAAACACGATATGTTAATGGTTGCTGTACAAAATAAAAAAGCACTTGGATACAAGGAAGGAATAAGTAACAAGCACACTTAATTTTGCACCTTAATCAGAAGACATTGTTTAGGAAATGCAAGAAATCATAGTTTCGTCGATTATCCCATTTGTTTAACAGCTTACTTTGCTTGTACGTAAGAAAACTAATTTTGTGATAAAAGTAGTTGTACAATGCAAATTTGTAGAATTGAGTATGGTAGATACTACTTCTTATTGGTAATAACAGAAGAGAGTTCAATTAAGCCGAAGTAAAGACTTTCTACATAGTTTGATCACCCAGAATATTGTCCAGTCTTATATGATAAAATATATCCCATGTATTAGTGGTACAGACAGTCGAACTGTTGAGTACAGATTATATTTTGATATTGAAATTGAGCAACTTGTTGAGAATGAAACCTTTTGGTATGAAAATGAACTGTGAGAAATTGGTGAGATGCAATAGCTATTTAAATCCTATATCTGAATATTTACATTAGAGTTCATTTTTTCCATAGTACGACAATAAATGACTTATAGGATATACAAGTCAAATAAATCGTAGAGGATACAAATATAGTTGTTGGGAAAATCTTTATAGTAACGTCAAATGCCTGAATTACTAATAACGCATTCCTGTTGATTGATAAGCAAATTTTTAATTCAAGAGTTGTGTTGAGTATACAGTCATGAACAAACACTACCACTTGTCTTTTCAGTATGGGGTTTTGGAGCTTGTCCAATTCTACTGAAATCACGAACCACCACTGAAAACTTGGAAGCACTGGACGACGGTTTTGTCCTGGTAGAGACTTTCCAACAGATCCCATCCGAGATCCATATGCGGAACTCGAACCCAGGACTTTCGGTCTCGTGCGAGAATGCTGAGCCGGCATTCAGCAGTGTTAATGTCTAATCTCAGTCAATCCACGGCATTACGTGACCATCTCCCATTGACTTTGATGAGTAGCTGCCTCACAACAGACACGGTTTAGCTCCACTGGTTACGGAACTTACAAACCATTAGCTTTTATATCAAACAGTCCTGACTGTGCACTGCTTCAGTTAATTAGTACATGAATAGGATTCATCGGACCATATAAAGTGACACATATACCTTTAATGATTTGAAAAAGCTATTTTGAAGATGTTCATAAAACGTTCTGTTGAAACTGATACAAATAAGAACATATAATTGGCGGAAAGTTTACGTGTGAGACCCCTTATCGTTTTTAATAAACATCAACCGATGTTGGAAATTACAAGATTGCTTTGTACATGAGTCTAACAAAGTAGCTGGTATATCTAAAATAAGGATATCAGTTGTAAGGATCTGTCACGCTATATTTCGTCGATATGTATTAATGTATATGGATGAGATTTTCAAAGAACTTGAAGTATGAAAACCTAGTTTTGAAGGAAAACATCAAGGAAATAAACTTAATTGTACAAAGGAGGGAATCACAAGGAAAGGAATGGATAAATAGAGAATGTTTGATATTCACGCATATACGATAAGAAAGGTATGATGAGGGTGGAATTTAGAGAAAACTCAATATTATACATTACCATTTAAAAGTAGATCGAAATCAAATAAACTCAACAAGAGATCTACCAAATCGACTATAATTACGATACGCATGTATTCATAGACCCTACTAAACAATTTCGGATTAACTTAAGAAAGTACTTGTGACATAAATAGTTCTTACCCTGAATTTGTTAATGACTTATCACTTTGAGACGCCATAACACGATTAGATGTAGTTTGAAACAAAAAATTAGAATCCGACACATTGTTGTTACAGGACAAAAAGCTGATGTCTTAAATTGGGCAGGATCGTTTGACGACTGCTGTTTATACTGAAAGGTCGCATTCCCATCAAATGCTTCTGTTAAGCATGTTAACGTACTACCTAAAATAAAATGTAAGATATTAAGTTAGTGAAACTGTTGTCTAGTTTACAGTTACAGATTGAAAACTCTTATAAAGAAAATTGTAGAACGTTATTTGATAATGTGCGATAACGAAACCCGTGATTTAGTTTACAATGACTAATGATAAATCCCTGAAAAAGAACTCAACAGGAAACACCAGGTCTATATGTTGTGTTTCTGATAACAGTGATAGCTCTTAACAACTCTTCGATACCAGGTTACAAAATTTGCATTCTCTCCTAACCGAGGCTACTCGTAAAAGAATGACGTGAAGACTTATTTGGTAGAGACTAAAGAAGATTAATTCATATTCGAGTTTACTTAGTTATAGATCGATTCCATTAAGTGATTATTAGTTAAAGAATTTGTCAAACTGGACAAATATCACTTGAATGAAAAAATCACAATGAATTAATTAACACAATCAAAGTGCACTGAAAGTCGAATGAATGAAAATCGCTTTACATAAACATGTGAATAATAAGATTGATCTCTGACTAATATGTTATATTTGAAGAATTAAAAGCTTCAACAATTTCCATTCATAATAATGGGAAATCCTAATTTTAATAAACCTTCTCTAAATCCCAAACAACGATTATGGAACTGTTTTGCTACTTTATCACCATTTAGCATAATTTTGGTGTACATTGAGAATCAGGTGCATAGTGAGACATAGAGACATTAGTAATTGGGTGAGATGATTTAGCTATTAGTACTAATTAGTCAATTGAAAGTGAATAAGTTACGGATAATCAATGGTTTTTGTAAAGTATCATAATGCGCTATGACAGTTACATTGTCAACATACAGAGGTGAAATGTCACCTTTCTATATTTTTGGTAAATGCTACGAGAATTTATTAGAAGACATACCTGCATACTTAATAAATAACTTTAAATAAGATAATACAGTCAAACACTATACAGACACCTAGGCAGTGCGCATCCACAATTCCCCTTTCGAGATTCGGACCCAGGACCTTCTGTCTCGGTGCGCACTGCTGAGGAGTCCCATACTAGGAAGAGACGGCCGTCCCATTCTTCCAGATTTTCAATGATAGTCTAACATCGATCGATTCATGATCGCAATCGAAAAAACTTAACGATACCCACGAACCCATACTAATAACTATACAGACAAGTGGACTCGCTTAATTCAAGTACGGATATGAAATTATAAACACTATAAATGTGTTGTTATACATACAACAAAAACTTATTTTTACAAATTAGTATACACATTTGCAATAGTCGAAGGACAAACTACAATGACAAAGGTGACTTAAAACAAATAAGTACAATAAACTCCTTACCAGATTCACTTGAATGGTTTTCATTATGACATACATTGTCTGACGAATTCATCTGAGAACAGCTACTAAAGCCTTTCACATTATCTGAAACAGACGAAAATTGTTGGTGTTGGTCGATACGAAGAGCCTGAATCACCTCTCTGGAAACATAGTGTTTCCCAGTTTTAGGTTTAGCATAAGTAGGTGCGTCCGCCCAAAGTGGTGTAAAAGAAGGTGATAAGGAAACTAGTGGGGATTTGATACTGCCCTGTTTATTTGTGGTTGGAGAACAAGGGGAACTATGTGAATTGCTTGAGTCCTTATGATAAGGTGTTGTGCTTTCACATGTACTGGCAGTATGTTGTCGTGTCCTAGCATACTGGCTTCCTGGGATGATAGTTGGTGTCGTCAAAGATGAAATATAAGGGTGTTGTGGGCTATTTCCATTGGACAAATACCGATTCAATTCAGTTTGATGTCTGCGGATAGGGCGAATGTTACATTGCGTAATGTTCGCTTAAAAAACAAAGACAAAAATCTCTTGATGAAACAAATTATGCACAATTTTGATAGTTCAATCATATTATGTGGTATGGTTATAAAAGTTAGACTGTAAGCAAATCAACAGCTTTGTGAATGTGACTTTGAATGTTAAACAAAATTTATAGCACAACTAATATATAAGTATTACACAATGTATAGAATTTCCTTATGAAATACGGGATGATATTTTTCCTATGTAACAGTTCATAACTCTTTCTACTGTATATTCATGTTGGTTGGGTCTAACTAACCAATACTAAACTCGATAACGAGAAACGTGTGTACATGGCATTTTTATTTGATGTTTGTTAACCGAATGTTGTGCATACTATCTATTATGAACCGACCATTTTAAACCGATACGAATTCAATTTTTACTATTTCGAGTCCAAGTGCTATCAGATGCTTTCAGTTATGGTCACAATTAACGCTGATAAGAGAATACTGTAAGAATGATTTAAGTAAAAAATTGCGAATTATTTTAAACAGAAAATATGAGAATAAATTTATGGTATAATGAAGGATTGACTGCTTTCTATGTTAACGTGGTGACAAAAAAAGAAAGGATGAAGTCCAAGTAAAAAAGATTGGTAAGAACCTTGTTAATTAGTTTTATTGCGAAATAATACTAATATGAGGTAGTCACTGACGTCAAAAAGTGTATCTATATGTAAGCTAACACTAAAAATCAAAGAAAAATTAGATTGTCGAACAAATATTTAAAACTTTAATGTCCATGTACGATATATGTAATTACAGAAAAAAGTGCTTCATTACATATATATAATTTCATATTGTCTTAATGTTAATCACAAGAAAACAAAAATAATGATATTAAACAATGTGATGACAAATCCTAAATTACCTGACGTATCACCGTTATTTATCAGTGTTCGACTAATAGTAGACCAGCTGCTTGGTAGTCTTTTACGTCGACGAACATCTTGAGAGGGAGAAACTGTACTAGAGCGACCAGGAGAATCCGTTAATGGCTTAAAGACATTCTGTTCGGATACAGAAAAGGGTGTACGAGGGCTGTACTTTAAATTGAGTTCCATTTGTTCTGTATTGAGACCATCAGCAGTAACGTTATTATGGTGTTCATTTTTATCAGCTGAAATAAAATTGAATTGAGTTTTATTGTACGGAATACCTGAATGAATATTGTTGTCTTGTTGTGAACAGTTGTTTGATAAAAAAGTATCGTTGGAAATATTATCTTTAGTAAGCTTTTCTGAACAAATCAGGCAGATATTTTTATTATTACACGTTTTCTTATGAAAACCATTATCACATGAATCATGAGAATCAGAAGAAAGAGACAAAAGTCCACTACAAGTACAAGGTAAATCTTTGAAGCAAAACGAACAGTACGGTTGATAGAGTAGTTCTTTCAACTTCAGCGTGTCCAGAGGTTGTGAAGGTAAAGTCACCAAATAAGGCTCAGATCTAAAATGACAAAGTTTGAGATGTTGAAAATATAATTGTTACATTTTATTAATTATATTTACTTGTGTTTAATAACGAGCAAAACCCAAACTAATAAAAAAGGCCAACCACTTAAAATGAGTATTACATATCTTACTATTTTATAACGGTTGTTTCCAAGATAACAAACATTTTACTGAAAGATTTGCTACAGATGAAAATATGAAATTTTTGTTTGTTTAATTAGATTTTTAGTCAAAACGTAAATAAAGTAGGATTCCACAAAATTTATTCCAGTTTAAACTCGCATGTTTTATAACAACACCGCGTAGAAATCAACAAGATAGAAAAAAAAACTAAGAAGTGAAGGTTAGTAGTATCATCAGTACTAAAAACAAAAAAATACAAATTAAAAGATACAAATACAATAAGAAAATGAAAATTATAGAGCAATATTATAACTAGAAACAATGAATATATTAGAGGAACACATGGAGATTTGCACGATGAGAAAAAGATAAGAACTTATGATAGATGGGGATTTTATTCGTCTTTTAAAAATATGCCAGTCACTTATTGACTAAAAGTATATATATATATATATATATATATATATATATATATATATATATATATATATTATATATTATATATATATATATATATATATATATATATATATATTATATATATATAATATATATATATATATATATATATATATAGGTATTTGATGACTACTTAATGAGTATCATCCGTAAGTGAAATAAGGGAAATATACAAACTGGTTTTAAACAAAATTCATACAAGAGAACGTTATATTGGATAAATATCACAATAAATTAAGAGGAATATTAAACTGAATAAGATCTAGCATTTTATCCAATCCTAACACTTTCCCTGGTTTACCTGGATATGTATGAGTACGATACTTCAAATGGATTGACTTGGAGGTTAGATGTCCTTCTTGTAATTAATGCGATCTCCCGGGCTAGTTTTGTGGTAGTAATTCAAACTTTTCGAGCTTTTTTGTTCACTGGATCTTCTATTAGTACTTCTCTCAGTAAGGTTTCTCAATCTGCGATTAACTGCGTGTTACGTCCTTGATCTATCTACCCACCAATATACAGAAGATAGCTTGTCTTAATCTAAATTAAGACAAGGATACGATAGGCTGACTGGTTTAGCCTCGAGGCTAGAATCGAGTGAGATCGAAGTGAGACTAACTGCCTTGAGAAGAGAGACAAAAACCATTCTATCACCTGATTGGCTGACAAGCGCGCACGAAAGAAGATGATGCAAGTGGAACACTACTCGATTTATTACCGATTCCCATTTAGATTATCACAAAAAGGTACATGAATAAATAGATGACTAACATGGCCATAACGAACAAACAGTTAAGAAAATACAATTATGTCCAAAGCTGGGAGTCTAGAGTAATTTTGGATGAAAAATGGGTATGGCAGTGAATTATACATCAAACGAAAGTTTATGGTCTGTAGAATAAACTATGGGGGGAAAATAAATTTCAGTGTTTTACAGGCTTTGAATTAAATTACAACGTCCCAAAATAGTACCCGTGGTTTATCATAGTGTTATAACTTGTGACCGCCGATTAGGGAGCAGTGAATTATCGATCGGACCAAGGATGCGTAAACCCGTATGAACAGCCCAGAGCCCTGATTGGTCCTGCTTCCTGCCTAGCCCAGCCAGTTAAGTCCAGAACACCAATCCGAGCCTCCGCGATATGAATCATGTATTTCAAACATACTCGGTTTACATACCAATCAAACAGACCACAACGTACCAATAAAATATGAAACAACATTTGTACAAGCATTAGCCAGATGTGGCTGTGAATGAGGGAGGTATTAATTAATATACTGGGTATAACTCAAGAATGGTAAAACGTACAATAATAGTTTATGGGTCAAAATAAAGCTTATAATAAGAGGGATATGAATATGCATAGTTTAGTTACTTAATAATTATACAGTAGAAATATACGTTTAGTATTGGTCCATAAATAGATCCCAAAAGTTACCATTCATTATTCTTGTCGGGACATAACACATAGCTTCTTGTTTTTCTGTTCACATCAGTGAGTCGTCTTTACACCCTTCTCTTATGTGATTAGAAAATCGCCTCCACATAGGTTCACTCACTTTCATTTAGTGTATGACTGCCTGTTTTTTTCTACTATGCCATATAACCACCCTGATTTGAAACTGTGGAAACTCTTCACCAAGAAAGCTTTCTCAAGATAACAACTTTTAGCGTTAACAGCATCATTTACAGTTATAATTCCAATTTATGAGAAATCATTCGGATTTTCTGCTGGGGAGTTCTCACTCATTATTGTGGGAATCTGTGTTGAGTGCCAGCTTAGCAGTAAATTCTGTACGATTTCTTCTACAGCTCCTTCCCCTTATGCCTTCTGAACTGCTTTTCTATCGAATCAATAACCCGTCTTGTCTGACCATTTAATTGACAGTAGTATGATGGGAACCTGAAGTGATTGACATTGTTTTCCACACAGAAAACCTCGAACTGGATTGAAGTAAACAGTGTTCCATTGTCAGAAATATTGCATGTGATAGTCTAGAACGATCAATCAATATAAGTTTCCATACCGTAGCATTTGTGAAAAGTGTTCACCATAAAAGCTTTTGTTCATTCTGAAAATAAATCGATGATAATGAGGAACTGTTTTTCCTGCAATGGCCCATTAAAATCTAGGTAAAAGAGTGACCAAGGTCCTATTGGTGCTGGTCATGTTCATAGTTCAGCTTTAACACGGATTCCCGCAAAAGTCAATGGAGGATAGGCAGTATAAGGCACATTTAATGGAAAATTAGACATTTCGAGTGTTAATTTGGTTGCAAAGTGAAAATGTACTGAGATTTCGGTTAACGGAACACCTGTTAACATTCAGATGGACACTGGTTCAGATATTGCAAGCACTGTTATGTTCATGCTTTGGACAAAGATAAAGGGTAAATGCAACTTCTCTAACTCAAATAGTTTCGGGTTAATTAGTCATAAGCAACGTAGAACCTGGGACACGTGTGGATCGACTTAAGTTACCACACTACTTCAGCACAAGATGAAATTATCAAAACAAATCCCACAGTAGTAGGAGTAGTGACAATATCAATGATAGCATAAAACATTAGGTATAGATAATATGATTCAGAAAAGAATGGATTCGTGAAACAAAACATAAAAGTATTTTAAAACAGAGACTGAATTCATCTAAGACATTAGGAACGATTCTGAGCCATGTTATTCAGCCTCTAACCACTGATTACAGTAATCACGAGAACCCCAAGTAGGTAGTCTGCACTTGCCTACATGATGCCGCTAATGTTTTGTTTCACCTAGATTATTCCTTACCTACTCTTACACCAGCGAACATCACCCGCTAATGTAGGCAGTGATTACGCATACGTCATGTATACTCCAATCACTTCAATCGACGAAGATTCCCAATTTCATCAACTGATTTACCATCTTCATCTAGCACAATGCGTCCGACTTTAGTATTATTCACTCGATGGCAATCAATCGCTCCAAGATCAGAGCACGATAAAGTCTCGTATAGTTGTCTCGGACCACGCTGGGAGGATATTTGCCACTCCATACATGGTTTGACCAAGAGACGACTTTACGTACTTGCTTCTGTTACCTCACGTAGAAGAGTATAGTCCGCCCACCAGGATTTTTCAACGAACTCTGTCATGAGCAATTCTTTCCAGTTGTTTCCAATTGCTATTCATTGTTTTGATGTCTGTTTTTAATTCCCAACGCAATGTGTTCCTCGGTTTCCCTTCTTTCCTTTTACCATCAGGACCCCAAGTGAGGGCTTTTTATGTGATCCAGTTCGATGGTTTCCGCAGTGTATGTCCCACCTATCTCCAAAGTCTTTTCCTCATTTCCTCTTCATTTTGAAGGTGGTTTGTTCTCTCCGACAGTAGGCTGCCGCTGATGTTCGACCGACGGACATTGAATATTTTGCGTAGACAGTTATTTATAAATAATTGTACTTTTCATCAAAAAAAGTCTACCAAAGATCCTCAGTGATCGTTAACCAGATACGATCAGCAACAACCTACTGCGGGAGGTATGAGAAGGGGAACTGATGGCTTTGGAAAACTATAGGTTAGGACGATAATATATGTTAAATAAGTATCGATACATATTTAGCTCAGGATTCTTTAAATGTAAGGTGAATGCTTCGGCGATGTAAGAAATAGAAAGCCAGGTTCCACGTTACTTATGACTGACAGAGTGACTGCTTTCAGTAGGTTTTTATTTACCATATAGGTCAGTTTAAACGATATGTTTTAATCGAAGGAGCGATATTCTAAAGGCCACCAGTGGCCATCTGATACAAAAATGTGTTATATATCACACCGCTGTATCGATGAAAATAATCAGATTTTCTTGTTTAGTTATTTGGACATGTGAGACCGGACCGTAAGAGAGGAGAGCAGTTGTATTGATCCAAATCATGTACCCATTAGCTTATCTACATTGTCTATCCAGTACTGACGACCTTCGGCTAACCAATGACACGATAAGTGTGAGATAAAAAACGAGAGTAACACAAAATGACTATTGGTCCAGAATGCAATTTACCACACTAGCAAATCCGAAAATAGAGAACAACTCAGCAAGTGTCCTCGTACGACCGGGGATGGGAAGAGTCAGCCCTCCCTCTCGAAATGCTCTCACATTACCACGTGCATACAACCACTGCCAGGAAAGTTCCACTTATTGCCTTCTCGCGGTGGGGTATTGTTTACGAAATCGAGAAGACAAAAAGCGAATGTCCGGCGCTTTAACCGGGCCAGTGGGTATTGAGGATTCACCTCAGTCAGTCAGTAACAACGTAGAACTTCGTACGTACGTACATCAGTTCGAGTTGCCACACCACATTAGCACAGAGATGCAGTTGTCGATTCAAATCCCGTAGTGGTAGAGGTAATAAGAGTATAAGCAGTAATCGGGAAGATTAGGGTTTGGAGATGTTATTTAAAGAGTATAATCCAGTGAAAGAAATTTGGAAAGAGGAAAAAAAGGGACATGAAGAATTCAGAAGATTAGAATTTGGGAGAACACAGAGAGTGGATGCACCTGCGCCATTGCAAACGATTTTGAGCCATGTCATTCAGGGTCTCTAACCATCGGTTGCTATCATCTCGCGGTCCCCAACCAGGTAGTCTACACCTACCAACATGACTCAGTTCACTTGTCAGTGACTTCATGGACTTGTGCCATGTTTTGGTTTGGCCGCCCCTAGCTTTCTTCCAACCTACTCCTATACCACTGAACATAGCACGTCGAGGCAGTCGGTCGTTGGGCATACGTAACACGTGTCCCAGCCATCTCAACTGATGAAGTTTCACTACTTCATCAATTGATTTGCCATCCTTACCTAGTACCCGTTTCCTAACAACTGTGTTACTTACTCGATGGTCCCATGATATATGAGCAATGTTTCGAAGACACCTATGATCAAATACTAGTAACCTACGGATATCCTCTACTCTTACCGGCCATGTTTCACTGCCATAAAGTAGGACGGAACGAACTGCTGCGCAGTAAACACGTCCTTTGGTTGATAGACGGATATCTCGCCTACGCCATAAATGACGCAAGTTGGCAAAAGCTAGTCGAGCCTTCTGTATCCGTGCTGAGATTTCGTCACACACTAAACCACAAGGGCTGATGAGACTTCCAAGATAAGTGAAGCGGTCGACACACTCAACTACTTCACTCCCTATCACTAGTTCGGGTGTCGATGTAACCCAATCCTGAAGCAACATTTTGCATTTCGAGGGAGAGAATCGCATCCCGAACATGCTTGCATTGTTGCTTAGAGTGGTCAGAAGACTCTGCATTTTGTCAGCGTCTTCACCAAATAAAACTATGTCATCAGCATATTCTAAGTCAACAAGTGAACCTCCTGGTAGAAGTTCAACCCCTGTAAATTTAGATGAGGAGAGTGTTATCTCTAAAAGTACGTCAATGACAAAGTTGAACAAGAATGGGGAGAGTGGACAGCCCTGACGAACACCACTTGAGGTAATCAATTCTGATGACAGTTCGCCATAAGCTCTCACTCTACCAGTTGTGTTCGAGTAGAGAGCCTTTATAAGGTTAATGTACTTCTTTGGTACTCCTTTCAGTGACAAACACTGCCATAGAACCTCACGATCAATCGAGTCGAATGCCGCCTTAAGGTCGAGAAATACTACCATTGTGGGGCGTCTGAATGTGTGTCTGTGTTCTAGAACCTGACGTAGTGTGAATATCTGATCTATACAACCACGTCCAGGTCGAAAACCAGCCTGGTTTTCTCTAGTCTGCTCTTCACGAGCTTTAGTTAGGCGTCGAAGTATTATTGAAGCTAATATTTTAGACACTATATTAGTCAAACTGATTCCTCTGTGATTGTCACAAGAGGACTTTTGTCCTTTCTTAAAAACTGGCACAATCAGTGATTGAGACCAGTCAGATGGGATTACGTCCAGTTCCCAAATTCTACCTAAGACCTCAGTTAATCTCATTGCTAATACTGGACCACCATCCTTAAAAATCTCAGGAGTAAACCTGTCAGGGCCTGCTGCTCTCCCTCGTTTCAGATTTCCTATGGCTTTTTCAACTTCGTAAAGGGACGGAGGACCTACATTAACTTGCCATTCAGGTTGACTGGAGATCGTGGGAAACCGAAGTGTGGCTGAAGGCCAGTTGAACTGATCCCTAAAGTGTTCTGCCCATCGATCCAATCTCCTGGATTGAGAATGAATAATATGTCCATCTTTCTCTGAGATTGTTTCGCTAACGGTCGGGTTCCTAATTCCGGTTTCCTTAACGAGTCTGAACAATTGTCTGCTATTACCTATTGCCGCTGCCTTTTCCATCTCTCTTGCTTTCGCTACCCACCACTGTTCGCGATCATTGCGTAGACTTCTTGTCAGCTTGCGCTTAAGCTGACTCCGCTCTTCATTATGTTCAGAGCCAGGTGGAATGTGTTTCCGAGCATCTATCAGTGAGATAGATGCTGCTGAGATCCAGTGTTGCTCCCTAACCTTCTGGTTTACCTTACTAGCAGATATCACTGCTGTTTCCACAGCTTTTCGGATATCATTCCATGCTGCATCGGGGTGGGCATCACATACATGGCTGCCTAACTGTTTTCCTAGTTGTTCCTGAAATATACTCTTAGCTTGACTATCATTAAGTAGGGCCCTAAGAGGTTTCCTTGCAGCGTCTTTCCTACGTCCAGTAAGACGCAAGCAAATACGCGCTCGCACTAGAGCATGATCTGAATCTAGGCATGTGCTCCAGAATGAGCGACAGTCTTCTATCGAGCCCCTCCATCGGTGGCTGATAGCGATGTGATCTATTTGGGTCCAACGTTGGGACGAATTAGGGGGTCGCCATGTTAAAAGATGTTTTTCCTTATGCTTAAAGTTAGTATTTGCAAGGAACAGGCGGTTATCTGAGCATAGCTGCAACAGACGGTCGCCATTATCTGTTCTTTGAGCCACGACACCATAAGATCCACCTAGGTGTCTTTCCTTATCGCTTAGTTTGCCTACTTGAGCATTAAAGTCACCGGCCACTATTACTACATCCGAGCGCCTAGCTTTTCGGAGAAGGTCCGAAAGCTTTCTGTAAAACTCATCTTTTACATCATCTGAGCTGCAGTCAGTGGGAGAATAGGCAGAGACGACGAAGAGGCAACGACGAGTGTCCCTATCTTTCCGGATTCTTACTGTTCCGTTCAGTCGGACAGCGCACAAACGACTGTCTATTGGGATCCACTCTAAGAGAGCTAGTTCTCCCCTAGGATTCACCTAGGGGAGTTGGAAAACCCTGATTCCAAACCAATGGCACACATGGGCTCCACTATCCTGAGGGAACAAATGGCGTATGAACCTACTGTTGGTCACCGGCTACCATGGGACTACATCTCTTGATGTTGCCCCACTGCCTTATGGATCAGACCTTTAGGTCGAAGGCCCCAGGCGTGGCCCCCTAAGGAAACCACCAGTTTCGGTCTGGGCACCAGGGCAGAATCACAGCTCACACACAAATCAAGTGCCTTGTGTGGCGCATATCTATTCGGTGCCCCTTTGTACCAATATTTCTGTATTTAAATAAATAAATAAATATAAACTCAGCAAGTATGTAAGCTTGAATTTATATAAAAACAGCCAAATTCTGACCCTATGTCAACAGAATTAAGGAATTACAAAATGGTTATAACTTTGCCATAAGTGGAAGAGGACTGAGTGATAGGTTGGTAATAAATTAACAATAACTTGGGAAAGCTAAGACACAAGACAGTAGGTGAGTCAAGCGAAAGCTTACATGTAGGGGAATACAAATATATGGTAGTTTAAGTACTAAATAATTATACAACAAAAATATAAACCATAATTGTAGGTGGGACTGTTTCGAAACCTCACTACTGTTTAATACTTAACCCGACATAGTACATATCATTTAAGCTTCGCACAATTACGATAAACCAGTAATAGGATCGAAATGATGGTATGTAGTTCAAAAACAGAACTGATACGTAAAAATAGTAAGATGTCCGAGATTCAAAGTGAGACAATGAGTGGACCTATCTGTTCCGCTGGGATATACCATGAAGGGTTTTATTCATGTCTAATATTGTGAAAACTAGATACAGACAGCTCAGTACACTGTTTGGATCTTCATTTAATAACCACGTGCATTGACTCAATATCTCATATTACGACTTTGAGACCTATTGAAGTAACTATATTTGAGACTGAAACATTTACACATTTTAAATATTGTTGATTGGAAATTGAGATGCTTTACATACATGACGTATCTTTTAAAGAGTAATTGTTTGAACTGAAACCAGAACTTTTACTTAGCTTATGTTTTTATTACGCTAACTCCTGCTTATAGTTGATATGATATAAACTAATATTAAGAAGCTACCGGTTCAAATGTTCCTGTGACCTAAAGTTTCTTTATGCCTCGATCACAATTAGTCTAGCAAGGAATCAAGGTTGTTTGTGATAATCTAAATAAAAATTACTACATATCACGTAATGACCGTTACATGAAACTTGTATATATGTGATCTTTTCGGGAATACACTTAGTATCATACTAAGACGTTAGCAGTTAGATGTAGCAACTCTAAACTCACCAAATTAATATCAGGGTGAACCAATTACAAATACAAACAAAGGAGATATTTAGAACAACATATATAAGCGAACAATATTGTTTTCGATTAGATCCTCATCAGGCTTTACTCTAATATACAGCAATATTTATATGCATATACGAAATTATTAAACCAATCAAGGTAGTTTATAAGTCAATGATAACAATGGAAAAGATTACATAATAAGTAAAATGTGAAAAGTACAAATTGATGGTGTGACAACAGGTGCATTAGTTTTTGATAAGCAATAATAATAAAGGTTCAAATCAATGTTACATAATCTGAAATAGGTCAATGATTAGAAAAATATAGAAACTGAGATAACAATTATAAAATTATAAGATGACGTAATAAGAAATGTTCAGATAATTGGACCATGAAACGTATAGTTGAGAGAAAATAAAGTGGTAGGAGGGTGTGAAGAAAAATAATAAACGAAGAGAATAAATAAATAAATAAATACATTCATTTATTACTTAAGGCCAAGGGAGAGATAAGGGAGTTACAAATTTCTTCTGGACACAAAGACTTGGCTTGTTGGCTCGGATTCCTATAGCTTCTGCTATGTGTAAGAGACGAGATCGAACACCATAAGGAAAACTAGTGGGAATCCGATAAATAACTTTGAACGACTTGTTTCTGTCCACTATATGACCGCTATCGATCAAGTGTGATAGAACCGAGCTGCGTATTGTTTTGACATAGCCTTTTCCTAACCACGAAGGGAGGTGTTCACTAACTCGTTGGTTCAGTTGCCTGGTAGTGCGCCCGATATAGCTTTCTCCACAGGAGCAGCTGAATTCGTAGATACACATAGAAGTGGCATAACCAGGTAACTTATCCTTCAATTGCGGAATCACCATCGATCGGGTCGAATACGATAGGCAGAGGTTGGCAGCATTAAACGTTCTCTTTACTGATTTAGTCAATCTATCTCGTAATACATCGCTAGCCACATCACCATTGAATTGCAGTTTCAAGAAAAGTGGTTTCTTATTAGCCGTCAGGGTCACTATTTTCCTTTTTTTACGCGCAAGTGTTTCTTCAGGAAACCCAGTGGATATCCTAGTTCAATCAAAATATTATGAATGTGTTGTAATTCTCTATCGATAGTGTCGACTGAGCATATCTTAAGAGCTCTATTTGCAAGGCATTTGACTAAGTTTCGTATATGCATATAAATATTGCTGTATATTAGAGTAAAGCCTGATGAGGATCTAATCGAAAACAATATTGTTCGCTTATATATGTTGTTCTAAATTTACAATATGGGAATATTTCAAATTTTGAAGTCACGACTTAAAGTTGTGGCTATAAAGTGGGGATGGAAATAGACCATTTGAGCACAACTGTTTGTATAATTAGGTATTTCTTTTTAAAAACTAATCAACATGTCATGAATTAATTTTCATATAATATAAACACCTTACTTACCTTCTCCAGTGACAAATATTACATTCCCGTAAACAGTGTGTGTGACCAGAGTATGGATAAGATTTGGGGTTAACAGTGACCTATCAATTTTAAAAGTATCAAAGGAACAATAAGAAAGGCTGTTACTAACTAACAATTGACGGAATAATATAGAAGTATGGAAATGAACACTACATTTTATGAGCTGGGAAAACAATGAATTTATACATCAATCATATTTTGACACATTTCACATTTTCTTATTGCTTTTATTATATGAACATTATCCAATGTTAGATTTTGTTTGCTCAATAAAGAATCGAAAGAAAATGAATAATCATATCATGAAATTCAGAAAAATGCTTCAAATCTGCCCGAGTAAATACATTGAGAAAATTAATTTTTGAGCTAAAGACTTGCTGTGATTTAAAGCATTTTAACTGTTGCAAAAAGAGAAAATGGTATACTATACTTCAATTTGTTTAAGGAAAGAGGCTTAAGAATATAACAGTTGACCTTTCCTGTAATCTAAAAATCTCCTATGATGCAACAAGTAATCATTAAGTTGCATTATTTATTTATTTAAATACAGAAATATTGGTACAAAGGGGTACCGAATAGATATGCGCCACACAAGGCACTTGATTTGTGTGTGAGCTGTGATTCTGCCCTGGTGCCCAGACCAAAACTGGTGGTTTCCTTAGGGGGCCACGCCTGGGGCCTTCGACCTAAAGGTCTGATCCATAAGGCAGTGGGGCAACATCAAGAGATGTAGTCCCATGGTAGCCGGTGACCAACAGTAGGTTCATACGCCATTTGTTCCCTCAGGATAGTGGAGCCCATGTGTGCCATTGGTTTGGAATCAGGGTTTTCCAACTCCCCTAGGTGAATCCTCAATACCCACTGGCCCGGTTAAAGCGCCGGACATTCGCTTTTTGTCTTCTCGATTTCGTAAACAATACCCCACCGCGAGAAGGCAATAAGTGGAACTTTCCTGGCAGTGGTTGTATGCACGTGGTAATGTGAGAGCATTTCGAGAGGGAGGGCTGACTCTTCCCATCCTCGGCCGTACCAAGGTATTTAGAGGCTTTAATCAAATTAGACCTTCATTACAGTAGGATAAGTTTCAAAACTAAAATAAACAGACATTCATCTGCAGTTTAGGAGTGATACTTAGTTATCGAGGAAACAAAATTTTTAGCTTCTACACAATCCTCAAAATTACTTGATAAAAAATGGCAAATATGTAAATGTTTATGTAGGTGAAAATATTCAGTAATGTTTCGTAACCTCAGACTTAAATAATAGGTGAAATCGGTACTCCAAGAAACTAAAGCTAAAGTGCTGGTCTACTAAAAGGGTTCAGAGCGATGAAGCTGAAAATCTAAAGACCATATTAAGTACTTTTTACTCTATATTATCCATCCAATTTGTAAAGCATCGGATTATACCAAACAATCATATCGTATATCACATTTTGTTGCTATATATTTGATAGAAAACAGGTGAGACATATTTTCTTCATGAAGTTTCCCAGTGCAATAAACAAACTTGGATCAACTTGAGATCAATTACTGGCTTAAGTGAATGCAAATATTCACACCCAGATACATAAAGATCTCTTTCAACAGTAATAAAAAAGACACGTAAGGAAAATAATTAAATGATGCCCTATCCACATATCTTCTACTAAATGATATTCAGCATCTACAAAACTAAGAAGACAGCTGCACTAACGAAATATAAAAAACACTACAAAAAGCATATCGAAGCTAATGTGACCATTTTATTCCTCTGATAAATGAAAAAAGATAATATTTATATGGCTTATAATGCAGAAACAAGTAGAAATCATTTAACTTCTACTAACTAATAAAGATTTAATTGATATTTACATAGGACTTACATTAATACTATTAAGAGAAGTGCACTGATATGTTGCTACAGGATGGCTAGACAAACGCCGTCTTGGATGCATAGAAACCCTGACATAATTTGGGGGGAAAAAGTAAATTTCAGCACTACTTGAAATAACTGTAAAAGGGAAGGTTTGTGATAAAAGTGTGAACTTATCATTACTCTCAAGCAAAAAGTAATTATTTCTTTATTATCCATAGGGCCTTTATCACATAACTTAGTAGATTAGCTATTATTCAGATTCGCAGAATCGGTTATCATGGTAGCTAACATTATTTGCCAGGTACGTTTATAAACTTGCCTTTAGGCAACGCATCACATGCATGAGAGCCAGTGATACGATTTGATCCCACAAACCAAAATGGTTGGTAAGGTACTCTAGCTTGAGACAATGGTTGAAAGGTGAGTGCTTAAAGACACCGTCTAACCTATAGACTTCAAATATCAGCACAATAATAGGCATAAATATTTCATATTCCCATCAGACATCGTTGAAGGATAGATAGAAGACTGCTGCTCACGCTGGAGCGTACGCATAGAATTTGATCATGCACTAGTGGAAGCAAGACTTTTCAGGTGTTTTACTGGGCGTACGAATGCTACAGCAAGAAGATCAGCTAGATGTTATTTCGGAGATGAAAAGGTCAAAGATATATTCACGGAAGTATCAGCTAAATACCTAGTCGATAGTAAAGGAATGGTCCAGCTTGAAGAAGCTGGGAACGATATCCAGGCAGCTGTCAATACAGCAGTGATATCAAACGGCAACTTAGGAAAGACCAGGTGGCATTCACTAAACTGACAGAGGCTCGGAGAGCGATGAAGAGCGACAACTCAGATATAAAAAAACGAAAAGTTTATGCTACGATCGTGAGCAGTGGTAGGCGACGAAAGTAAAGAAGACGGGAAAAGCAGAGTTAATAGTAGACAACTGTTCAGAGTTAATATGAAAGTGGGTATTAAAAAGATAGATGTTAGTGAGACTATCTT
This sequence comes from Schistosoma mattheei, assembly GCA_944470405.2. Lineage (NCBI taxonomy): Eukaryota > Metazoa > Platyhelminthes > Trematoda > Strigeidida > Schistosomatidae > Schistosoma > Schistosoma mattheei. Next base: position 13,485,812 of record OX103947.1, on the reverse strand, counting down.
GGAAAAGGATGGAACTATTATTCACTATTAATCTAGATTAGATAAACGGGCAGAACACTAGGAAATAGACCAATTGACCTCCAGCTACTCTTTAGTTACTCTCCAAGCCCAATCAACTTGAATAGCAAATCGACACAAACTCTTCAACTCTTAATGATGTTGGAAGGGATATAGGTCATCTAAAACTAGGGAGACCGACAGGCTCTGAAAGGTTAACTAGTGTCTGAAATATTAGGTTTTATAGGCCTTGATCCCTTATCTAGGGCCCGTAAAGAGCAAAACCTGGAAAACCAAGCTAGTCTTGGACCTGAATGTGGATATGCAAACCAAATATTCACTTTTCATCAGGTGCTAGAACATAAGCATACTCGCAGGAACTCGACTCTGAAAAGAGTTTCTAGACCTTGAGGTGGCACGCGATTATGTCGTTAGAGAGGTTCTGTGGCAATGTTATCATTGAAAGGCCTACCAAAGAAGCCCAAAATCCTTGAAAGGGCTGTCTACTCAGAAACTATTGACTGAGTCAGCGTTTATAAAGCCATGTCATCTTTAAACGGCGTTCGTCAGGGGTGCCTAATATCTCCATTTTTATGTAACTTTTTGATAGATATTATATTAGCAATAACACCTTTAACAAACTTTTCAGGGCTTTATTTCTTATTAGGAGTTACATTTATTAACTACGAATACGGCTGAGACGTAGGTGCATTATTGAAGACGCTGACAAAAAAGCCGTCGCTTGATTGCCTGGAGCAACAATGCAAACATGTTTGTGATATGTTTCTCTCCCTGTAAATCTAAAACATTACTTCGGGACCGGTCTGCGTCAACACATGGACAAGCGATATGCAGTGAAGTATTGAACTGCACTGGCCACTTCACTTTTGTTGAGAATCTTATCGCCCCTCATTGATTGATGTCTGACGAAATCTCGGCATGAATTTAGAAAGGTAGTGAATCCTCACCGACTGAGTTGTTAAGATATGCATCACGTATACCCATTCACTAATTACCCTGATGAGTGGTGGTTGCTAGTGTAGGAGTAGATTAAAAGAGATCTAAGGCGGCCAAATCAAAACATGAAGTCAGTTCATGAATTCACTGACTATTGGTTTGAGAAATGTAGGTTAGGGTCCACGAGATAACCACGATTAGTGATTGGAGGCTTTGGATGACATGGAGCTAAATCGTTCGCAATGACCCAGATGCATTCATTCCATATCTTACTTTTATATTGAATCCCAAAATCTCTCGTTACATACGCTTCCCGATTAATACTAATACTAAATAACCATTTAAACATGATTGGATAGATGCTTAGTATAAAACTGATTTCAACCTTATTTATTTTTGATAATTTTGACCATCTTCCTATAAAGGCTTCAAGCATACTACTGGGTGGAACTTTTGAATTACTTAGAATTTTGATTGCTGAGATTATTACAAACATAATTGTACATATGTTTGCGATACATTTGATGCACAATGTTTGTTGAGCTTTTCGTTCAAATGAGTTGAAATATGGTATCCAAAACACGTACGCAGACATTTGAAAATGGACATATAGTTAGTAAAACATTAGACTACTAAAATTTTCAAAGACAGACATAATCTTATGATTGATAATCAAGTGCATTGCAGCACCGCACTTCTGCCTAAACATTAACAATGTGTTATTTTGATGAGCTATGAATATTATTTCAATTTTCTTGCTTTCATCAAGGATTGACTTTAGATGGCGAACTATTGTAAATCAGAGACAATAAAGTGCTTTCGCCACTGTTTGCGACTCCTCGATAGTACATACACATGGACACTGTCGGTGAATGAAGCTAAGATACCGTCATACGTATATTTCGACTGTCTTTTTAAACAATAATCTCAATGCTTAATCTGTCCCATTTCCATTGCTACTACATTATTTCGATCTCCTTTGTTATTTAGCTTGCTAATTTCATTTCGTCGTGCTAATATGCCATGGTAAATTAGTCCATGTTTATAATAACTGATGACTCTAATATACGTTCGTACTCTATTTTTCAACTGGTTTTCTTCTGGAATTCCTGTATATACAGATAACTAATATCATGAACTTTAAACGTATTTACAATAATCAACAACACCCACCATTTTTTTCTATCATTGACTGAATCAACATGAATTTCCTCCTTTACTTTTTTTGAACTTTCATCTGAATTAATCTTCATCTATTCAAAAAAAATATAAAGCATTAGGTTAAGGAATAGTATGAACATATATATCGCTACCAAGCCGACTATCACAATATGACAAAGAGTGAAGTGCAATATAATAAGCAAGGTGGAATACTCGTCCAACAGAAACACATGAGTTTTGGTTTAAAAGTTGTCCCATAGTTTAATAAGACCGATAAAGATAGGGGACTATAGGAAGTTTGAGTCTTTAGATAAGGACTTTAACTGCTTAATCAACTCTCGTTTTCAGTTAAATCAGTAAGTACGTTTATTTATGTGCTTGTCATTAGACAATACCAAAGCAGAAGGTAGTCCAGCATTTTCCCTACAAAGATCACACAAACTGTGTAGACAATGACTAATTCAGCTATTCTATGTAATCGTCCATCTGAATTATAACATCAACTTGATTAGCCTTAACATATGATAAAAATGTCCAGACAAATATTTTTTTGGTCAACAAATATATTCAGTCTACGAAATTCGAAACACATGGAAGGTTAATTCTTAATGCTTCATATCAAATCAAACACCGACAAGCAAACGATAATTTATTCGGAGTTATTAGTACGACAAAAGTGAGAAATGCACTGAAACGTACACAACCTTTCCTTCAAGATGTTTAAAATGTTGTGAATTTTGTCAAAGCTTCTGCTACACAAGAATATTCAATCTGAAAACGTTATTTTAACAATCTCTGTATGCTGATAAAAACTTGAAAAGGAATGTTTGAGGTGAGTATTCTAGTTAGCAAACACGGTGGCTGTCAATAAACCTTTATGAAACCACATGAATTTAAGTAAGAGAAACTGAAGAGCACTGGATCCGAATGACAACGTATTTAGAAAACTATAATTGAGGTGGGAACACGCCTCACTGTCAACAAGCAATAAGCTAATATACCAAGCACTGTTACCGTGATTTGGCTGTTGTTAGCAGAAATGGTCATAAGAATACTATTCCTACTAACATGACAAAACAAGTAAATAAGTGGCCAAACATGGTTAAGAAGAGTTTTGAGGTACACAATTATGACGATGTAAAGTGCAATACTACCTGTGCTACAGTATTCCTGGTAGTCAGTTTGTTGGACGAGGGCGGTGAATCTATCATAGGAACTTCATCATTAACCCACCTATCCAGATTTTTGGTAGGAGAAATGATCGCAGCATTTTGAGTCGCATTTGAGTAGACACGACTGGTAACAGGGTGGATAGGATTACATAAAGAAATAGTCTGGTCAGAATCGCACTTTTTAGAGCAATCAGAGGGATCGATAAGTGAAGCTAAACAAGTTAGGCGTCTCCAGTCTGCTTGATAAACTGCGGCTTGATTAGTATGTTCAATCATATCACATAAGTCAGTAGCACGGTTGGATAGGAAAAGGTGACTTCCAGGAGCTTCAGGGTGATCAGGGAAGGCAGTGAGAAAAAAGAGTGATGGAGGGTCAGTGAAGCTTCCTCTTACAGCGTTCTGAACACGGGCAGTACCACACTGCACTATTTCATCATTATCAAAAGTCCATGTTGCTAAGAGACGAGGATGGGAACAACCTGGACCCGTAGTGAAACATATACGATCACGTGTCACATGTAAATAGCCATCGCTTGAATTACTGCATAATGTAGGATATAATTTTCTTAAAGATGAGAAAATCTGGTTTTTAGGTCGTTGAATGAGAGGAAAACGTCTCCTATGACGTGCATAACTATACAAAATGCTGTTTCTAGGAGCAACAATCAAATCTGCATGAAAATATGAACCTATAAGGAGCACAAAAAACAGTAAATCAACTTAAGAAACTGACATAAAGGAAACGTATTTTAAAAGCAGCTAGTAAGATAGTCATAAACCGATTCATACACTGATACCCACAATGAATAGATTATTTTTAAACGAAGTGGTTGTCTCATAGGATGCATGTTTGTTGATAAAAGCCGAATTAAACTAATGACAATCAGTGACGATTTTTGCAGTAGAAAGTCATCTTCATTACTAGGAAAAATTAAATTTTACAGCTCGACACCAAAATGTTGGAAATTATGTCGAAAACTAAAAGCATAAAAGAAAACGTTATACCAAAACTGTTCAGTCTTGGTTCCAAGTGATCATCATTCTAACGAAGGCAAAAATAGTGTTTCCTATTCTCATATCCATTAAGCTAAGTAATTATTCAGAATCAATCAATTAAAAATATTTAAGTATTGAGACAGCCTGTTTACATATACTGAATGTTGGTGACAGGCCATTGAATCATGTTGCCAAAAATCAGTACATAAACTAACAAGGCTAATACGAATGACAGCTGTTTCGTTATAGGTTCTTTACCAGTTGACTCTAAAATAATGACTGAGATCGTGCTTCACAGACCAAAAAACTCGTGGAATAATGACTGACGACGAACAGGCTGAGTTCGAGCATGTTGTGGACGACCCGTACATATACTTACGAAGTCTATTAAATGATTGAACATTGTAAGAGGCTGATTGCTAAACATTATAGTATCACCCGACATAGTAATTGCATTTGATTTGTTGGAAATGACTGTGATATCAGATTGCTGAATAGGCATTTGGGCAGTTCAGTAAAACCTTGAAGGTTTATATATTTTCATTACTAGAATACAACAGCGAAGTTGGAAGGAACGATGAGTCTAGCGATCTCCTCCACACTTTTATCGATAAAGTGGGGTATTATGTTAAGCAAAAGTGGGAAGTACATATGCATACAAACGGAGACAACTAGATCGAATTTGTTCGAAGTACTCTTTTAGTCATATGTTTCGGAAGGTTGTCCATAATTAAACATTTAAAGACAATATTAAACAATTAGCATGAGTACCTATGTCAGAGCAAGTAAGGTTATACTCAATGATCTAAAGTTATGTGCGCAGACGCCAACCGTTAGCGAAAGAAAACTAAGGACCATATATGAGAGCTCGAAAACTTGACTTACATTTCAAATTAGCTTTTAATATGTCATCCCATTTAGTCATCTCCTCGAAATGTCGAAATGATATACAACGTAACTTGTAGGTACATACGAACATAATTACTCCGTCATGCTTGGAGTCTACTCCAAGAATGTAGGCATGAACATCTTGGCATCGACATATACTCCCATCGTCGTTAAATACGAATAACTTTAGTGAGTCTAAACTGGGTCAGAACAACACTAATTTACTTATAAATGTTGCAGGTCTCTCAAGCGCGCAGAGCTTTTTCTTCCACTAGTAAGTTCTAGTTATATAGTAAAAACAGAGTCTACCTTGCCACTAACTCTAACCGGTACAATGCCTTCGATTAGGCGTCCAATACTGATCATTTTATCAGGTTTGGGGATCAAGGTCATCAGAACGAAAAGCCGCCTGCAACTTTCAATCCTCAATAGTAAAATTAGTTGGTCGTATCTCTTTTGTTAATTATTACAGTATGTTTTTATAGTTGAGACGTAGTTTTATTTTGGGGGGTTTATACATGGAACCAATATTACTTGTTCTCATAGGGTGTTCCGATCGTTGGTTGCCGAATGGAAAGGACGAAATATAGGGGTAAACAACATCAAAATATAAACGGTTTATCAAACTTTTGAAACCGAGCTTGGTCTTGCTGGTTTGAACGTGAACTACTGTCAATAAGAACTTAACTAGACGTCGTCATTATATCGCAGAAATGCTGTCGCGAGACGAACTCCTACTCTAAATGGTTTGCTAAGCAACTTATCCGTTTATTTCAAACTCTATTCTTATATCTTCTTTTCGTCAGCCTATGATGCTCTACACGTGAGTTCCCTCAGTATATTCCTTTGTTCAGTTTTGCATCCATCTAGCTTTCTGTTGACCGTTTTCCATTACTACGTTGACCTATAATTACTTCAGACTTGTCGAGTAGTTTACACTCTGGACAGTTTGTATCCATATCAGTACAATGAAGATTAGGTCAATGTAATGCAGTCCAGGGTGTATTTCACCTTACTTCAAATGCTGCATATTACATTGCCAGTGTCATTTCTATTTTAATACAATTTCTGGTGGTTCTAAATGCCAGTGCCTATGTAAATCCGGTTTATTACAAAGACGTCTAATTCTGATGTTGTTTCTATACCACTGTTATTTTAGTCCAGTTGTATCCGCCCAGCCCTGTTATAATTTGATTGCTGATTACTCCTGTATGTGTTAGTTAAATATATGACTGAAATATATATTCGGGAAAATTGATATTCTATTTCTTGCCTAATTCGTTGGTCTTCGGTATTCAAGTTTGAAGATAACGAATACAACAATCCCCTTATTATCTTTCTGGTTCGTTTCCGAAGAACCAATTTTATACCGTTGTAAGGTCGTCATCATCTGATTTTACAGTTTACAGCGGACCTTCGTGAAACCAGATTTTAATATTCTTAATAATATTGTAACCCTATCATATCCTTCATATTTATCATATCTGTTTTGTTCTTCTGGTTTTATACCATGGTTGTAATGATTCAGCACATTCGAAGTAATCAGAGTGAAAATCCCTGTCACTAATATTTTGAATAACCCCAGTAGAAACAGGATTCAATAATGTTTAAATAGTAATCAATATATCTAACCAGTTTCTTAGATATTTACTGAATGATAAATTGACTTGATAGCAAAAAAGAAGAGAAAAAATATATCTCAATAAGTTGGAAAGTCTTTTGTGTTAACTTACGCTTGAGAGGGAACGAAAACAACGGAGTGTGTTGGAAGTGATACTGATTATCAACCATACGATCTTTGAAGCTGAACACAATTTCCATATTAAACATATTATTCTATATCCAACCCGAATGTGTGCTTTATCAGTTCTTGATATTATATTAGTGGCTGTCGCGATGGGACTAGTCAGTATAGGCAATACTGTGAGTTCCACGTGAGACCTTATACATTAGGCAGTCACATCGTTACAAATCATTCGTGCCAGTAGGTAACCCTCGTTCTGTTGATAGAAGAAACCAGACTGGTAGTGAACAGGTCTTTATGTAGCTCGTGTGACAGTCACAGTAGATCTGGAGGTTACTTGCTCAAACACACAAATCTTTTCAATGTTCAATATAAGACAGTAGAAAATTTAGTGTCTCTAGGAGATAAGAAAGAAAATGGATACTTGAGCCCCATTATTTTGACATTTGCTTATTTGTTTGAGCTCAACTCTTTACTAATAAACCTTAGTCGTTAAAATTTACAATTTTTGAGATTAGGTCCATCATTCTAGTAGTGTAGACAAATTCACTTCATACGGACCTAAACCATAATTCAACATACTCTCTACTTAAAAATCCTCATAACAGATACATCCAATCAGTTTCTTTTCATCTGGATATCTTGATTCGTCTAAATCATTTAAAAGAGTTAAACTTTGAGGTGCGTTTAATCGGATGACAAGTTCTAAATGGAATGCTTCAAAGTATTAAATTTGAATATATCCCGGCGACAGAAGTGACGATTCACAGATTTTAAATATTATGAAGTCGTCACAAACTGAAATTCGTCACCTTGGGAAAACAGGCACTCAGATATACTCCGGCAATAACCATAGTTGGTGGCAGCATTCGAGTGTAATGAATAGTGCTCGCTATCTGATCAGTGTTGAAAGCGTTCAGGGTGTTTTCAAAAGCGTTTCAGCAAGCACCATTCGGTCCACAAGGGATCAACTAATAAACCTACAAGAAAATGAAAATCCGAACATTTTGAAATGTTTAGAACTGATCACCAATAAGGGACTTCTCCATTCACCGATTTCTACTCTGTTATCGGCGGCTTCGTATGTGACTATTTGTAAGATCATTTTAATGAATTTATGCGCGACAGTGTGCTACGTGCTTCCTGTTTGTTATATGGTAAGATAATTTGTTTCTAACTTGTGAGTAACAACATAAATTTCTCTTTGCAGTACGCTAGGTTGAATCCTTCTTACTCTAAATCGAAACTTTACTTTAAGACACTAGTCACAACTGTAATAAAACCACTCAACTGCAAGGTAATGACTTGATGGGACGAATTCACCAACTGTTAAATGCCTCTCATTCAATTAATAATAAACAAAACCGAACAGAGTCACTTCCAATAGCCTGACTCTAGAAACTTAGGGTATCGGAATTCGATACTAGATGACCTAGGTCCAACCTCGCTTGTCAGCAAATCTTTTCGTATTCACTTCCAAAAAAGGTTTTGACTTGTGTTCACGTATTTTTTTACCTCTTTCAAGAATCCTGTTAATGATGATTAGAGCTATGAAACAAGCCCACCATGCAAAATTGATCTTCTTTTCATTGATTGAACTGCCTGTCCAAACATAGATAAATAATCTGATCAACTTTCAAAGGCATGATAACCATCAGTAATCCAGTCGTATCTAAACGCCCTGGTGTCATGGTAACTATGAAATTCCGGAACTGGTCGGGGTAGTAGATGATTAAGGGTCTTTCAGTTCCAACTTTTGAACATATTTGTGATAACTTCTGAAATGAATACTCCCGAGTGAAGCGAAATGTAAGACGTGTATCAATTAATCTGGATGTCTTTTGAATCTTGGGAAAAGTGTGTAAGACCTAAGCACGCTGTTCGACCCCAGTCTTTGATGCAGATGCACTATTGGAAACTATAGAGGCTGTAACGAGTTAATACCTCAGCCATGAAATAAAGACAACTGGGAGGCAAACGACAGATACTACACTGGTATTAGATGCTAGCTTCATTGGACACATGCTCAGAACAGATACTTTCAAAATTATCTACATGATGTTTGATAGATCCCTTCGAGTCATCAGAATGCTAGAAGAAAGGTAGCCGACAAATTTATGGTTTCGTTTTAGATCTCATCATTATTTCTTAAAACCCCACTGGATGAAAATATGCAAATCATAAGTGAACACAGGGACGCCCTTAACTTACCAGAAGATGAGTTCAACCAGCTATTAATACTATCCACTATAGATATACAGTTTACATTTCAAAAAATTTTCACCACTGAGTTCAAAGAAGTTTCATAGCTGGACCACTAATGACGGTCCAGCAGATTGATTTAAGGGCAACACAGGATGAACAAAAAGAACTCAAGCACTAGACGTAACGGTACTTCAGGAATTATTACGACACATACATTGTTTGAAATAGTTATAAACATGCTTCTCGCGTATCAAATCTGCTGAATAAAGTGTAGTTTATGCGAATTTTAAAATTGAACGAAAATATTTTGGTCTCAACACTGATAACTAGCTCAGTATGGAATGCCATGAGGTTGGGTCTATTCGTTGAGGGGCACCTGAAGAGGGAGTTATGTGAATTGCTGAAATTTCTGCCTTACAAACAATTATACGGTTTCCGTTAGATTACTATCCATACGTGTTTTGAGAAAAGCTTTCGGGATAGAAGGTAAAAGAATTACCAAATAGAATTCACGAGTGTCTGAAGGACAACAGCAATCCACAAAAGTTTATCAGTAAGTGCGAAAAACAAGAAAAAGGGAAACGAAAACTTGTAGAATTATGGTCTACTATGGTATTAGTACTGCTCTAATAATAGACCTAATCCTAAAATTGTAGATTTGTCATGATATAACTGCCTAATCTATAAGATCTTACGTGGAAGTCACACCATCGACTACACCAACTCACTGTATCGTATCAATTACCAATACATGATGTAGAACAAGGTTAGGCTAGAGAAGGAACAATATATTTAATATGAATAGAAGATATAAGGTAATATTCAGATGGACCACGCCTGCATGGCCGAGCCATGCCATCGATCAACCCCAGTCCATTCAATTCATTGTTCGCGCCTTCTCCATTGTTAGGTATTTCTCCGCGTTAAATATTGAATATCTATTTTCTGAGTAGTCTCGTGTTCACAGCTTTGTGGATTGTGTGGCTATTGTCCAATGCCACTACACTACTCTCCCACCAGAATCAACGTGATGTTGGTTCGATACCAAATTGGATGGGATCGTCGCGCGCCGGAGGTTACCAAGGATAATAAGAATCCTCCGGGTATTGGTAAGCTGAAAGATAAATCAAAAAGAAGCGGCAGCATCTGGTCGGGAAATACATGTAATAATTTTAAAATATCTGCCTTCATGCTTAAAACGCTTGAAATGAGAATTTGGGTGAAGATTATTTGAACTATAAAGAATGGCATAACAATAATAATAATAATAATAATAAAAAACGATGCGTGTTAATAGCCGTTGGTTAATAACTTAACGTATAGGTAGTATTTTGTGTTTAGAAATATTAAAGTGATGAATATTGTAGAAATGTTAATATTGGTATTAGTTTTGGTTTAAATTATGAAATCAAATAACGATTATGCCGGTAAGTTGTCCATATGAGTTGAATTCCAATTGCATCTGTATTAGTAGGCTAACTGAAGGAACAAAAGTATACCGTGGAGAAGAATTCCAACTAGTGTTCCAGTTAGTTTGATACGGTTTATTTAGTTACGGGGAGATTTTCTCAACCTCATTTTTACTTGACCGTGATAGAATTTAGTAATACTACTAATACACATGAATGTTTATCAAAACAAAATTTAAATACGTGAGTGATGATCATATGAATTTTGGACAGATAGCTAGGAACAAATCGTTAAACATGAGTGTATTCGTAAGAGACATGCTCTAGACTCAATGTTCTGATCTGTGGCAGACTATTTATTTATATTTATACTTGCTGGCTGATTGGGCATACAAGTTAGTTGCAAGTATGCAGTTTATCATAAGGCGGAATACGATTTAATTGAGATATAGTGGTTATAAGTTATTGAAATCAGTTAAGCTTATGTGTCACATTACTAGTTGATGTGGTGCTGCAAGATGTATTTAGCTAAATAAGTTTTTACAAGATGATTAATAGTGAGTGATGCTCATGTGATTATCAGGGAGAACATAAGTTGTAACCAGGGGAGTACACTCCCAACTCATGTCTATGATAATGGCTTGAACCTTAGTCAGTGTTGGGGTAAATTCGACATTGATGTTTTCAGTTTGCAGGAGATTTGCTCGACTGCTTATACTGATTATTTGCATGCATGATTGTGTCGCTAAACCATCAATTAGACTGACAAGGTTTTGAGATATTTACTGAATGAGCAACTGATAGAGAAACATACTGTAATCATCTGTGATGGATGAAGATACCAAGAAAACAACACCATTTAATGGTAATTATAAGTCAATTTGTTGACCGATTTTGTTAATAGTTTCATTAATTTTATCAGTCATATTACGTGATTGTCAAGTTATGACAATGCTTTATGACGATATCCTGAAACTATTAAATTTAACTAGTTATAGTGTTGATTGAGGATTAGTCAGTGGAAAAATAGGTATTGTTGCTTTAGGTGATTCGAAATCATCAGAAATTTATAACGTTAAAGAATCCGAGACGCCTAATTTAATTATAAATTTCAATTCAGAAATATTCGTTTAGTGTTAATTCTAGTAGGCTACGGAGTTTTGATTTTAAACGTTTGTTTAGCCAACAGCTACCTGGGGATTTAGTTATTTTACTAGTGCAGTTGATAGTACCTAAATTTTTAATCTTATTATTCAAACTATGTTCGCATTTTAGGCTGCTAATATGATAAACTAATCCATAAACCCAAATACGATTAGCAACAACGACTATGATGGGTTTATTGATAAATGTTAAAGGCGATTCAGATGATTTCTAAATTTAGAAGACATGAAGATATATTGTAACGTATGTGCGGGCCGGGTTAAAAATCAGGTTGTTGATGTATATGACAATTTAAAAATAATGAACATGATCAGATAAATAAATTCAAAGTTAAGACTGCTTGTGAAACTTCAGGCAGGAATATGACTTGTTATAAACATTCCATAAGAAGTTACTGCATTTAGCCTAGGGACACTTACAAATGGCAAAAGCAACTGGAAAACATATACATGTTAAGTACAAAAAATATCATCCAGTAAAAAAGTTGAACTCGCCTGGGTTATTTTTGAAGACTAGATTATTCAGTGGACGACGTATATAACGCCATTCATGAGGAGTAGTAATGATCCAAAAGCATCCAGAATAAAACATGCAGAATGGAAATCACTTCCAGGGTGCTTGATGCTATTGAGGTTTTTGGGACTTGCTCTGATCAGAACAACTGAATGAATCCAGATAATTTTGTGGTTGCCATTAAATGAGCCATCGTATGCTTTAGTAGTGTCATCCTTGTTGTTTGGCAATGGAACTCGAGAATATGAAATTAAGCAGGCAGTGGTCGGAAGAAAAGATATTACAGGATAGTGCATAGTTTAAAACAGGATGAGGTGTTAAGTGAAGGAACACTGAGAACTAGATCGAGATAACTATTTAGTCCTTGACTGCATTGTTAGTCAATGTATATTTACACTATTTACAGGTCATATTTGCTAGAGCTTGATGTTTACACAAGTCTATGTCGCTGAAGCAAGTAAATGCTATTAAAGCTTGTTAACGAACCATCAAAGCTAATTAGTTGATATAGACGATCAGCTTTTATTATTGATTGAGCTAGTAAGTCATGAGAACTAATCAATATAACATTACGATAATACATGTGAGCATTAATCAGAGGACTATTAGAATAATGAGTTTACACATAAAAATCGATTGAGAACGTTAAGGTGGATCTAAGGATTAGCAATAATAGGTTGCGCTTCTTTAGTTGGGCTCACCAATGTAGAATTATGGTCTACTATGGTATTAGTACTGCTCTAATAATAGACCTAATCCTAAAATTGTAGATTTGTCATGATATAACTGCCTATTCTATAAGATCTTACGTGGAAGTCATACCATCGACTACACCAACTCATTGTATCGTATCAATTACCAATACATGATGTAGAACAAGGTTAGGCTAGAGAAGGAACAATATATTTAATATGAATAGAAGATATAAGGTAATATTCAGATGGACCACGCCTGCATGGCCGAGCCATGCCAATCGATCAACCCCAGTCCATTCAATTCATTGTTCGCACCTTCTCCATTGTTAGGTATTTCTCCGCGTTAAATATTGAATATCTATTTTCTGAGTAGTCTCGTGTTCACAGCTTTGTGGATTGTGTGGCTATTGTCCAATGCCACTACAAACTCACGCATTCGCAAGGGTGTGTCTTTTTACCATTTAGCTTCGTAGGTGATAAAATATAGATACTAATTGTTCCCAGACTAAGTCCTGAATTGGAAAAGTTCTGTTTAATCACTTTGTTAGCTACAATGTATCAGAGAAGCTGTCTCAAGAGACGTTTTAAAGTTATCAAATCCTCACCTGGAGTTACTTCCAATCGTATATATCAGTTTAAATTGTCATTTTAAAGCGCTTGCACTGGAAGAACAGGAAGTAGTGTGCTTTTCTTCATCTCTTAGTGCACTCCTAGAAGTTGAAATTAAAAGGTGAAGTTGCTCTCACTAGTGCTATTGCTGCCATCTACATGATAATAGACCTGATGTTAATATTTCAGAATTTTTTGAAGTAGCTGATACTCAAATAGCTTCGTAAATACCAAGTTTTTCTGAACTCATCCTTGCAACAAAGTCGAAACTGTAGAAAAACATTAGCAAAATGCATTTTTATCTCTCACTGCCATGACAATTTCTGTCTTTCACTAGTGATTTCTTTTGAGTAAAGTTCCTTTCTTTAACTCTTTTTTGCTATTCGAGCTTCACTCATTTCATTTATTATTTATACTTAACTTTAACAAAAATTTTATGCTTTGAAAAGTTTTGGTCTTTCCTTAATCTTCACATCTAGTAGATTAAATGATAATCAAGTTAGGTACTTTTAAATTTTCATATGCTTTTTGACGTTTTTCGACAAATCTTCGTTAACATGATGTGAAACAAGTACTTTGGTTGTGAGTAACTACCACCGTGATATATTGGTTTTAGTTAGTTAAAGAGAAACAGGAGAACAAACTAGTCAGTCCTATCATGTTGAGCTTCCTTGTTTTACTTTGCTTTATTATTTTTAATTAGTCAATTGTGTCATTGTATTTTCGATTTTGAGTGCGATATGATAACATAAAGTCGTCAATGTCATACTTCACACGATTTTATTGTTGAGGCCTCAACTAAGTGGTATATGACATTCTAATTATTTCTATTTCGAGGGTTTTAAAGTCTGACCATCACAATTGATTGATCACTGAGTGGTGATCAATGTCATGCTTGTCTAGTTCTTATTAGTGCAGCTCGAATGCTATCGATCATGTTGCAATGTGGCCACCAGTCTAGGTGACTCGACACTGCGGGCACTATGTATTGAGATTTAGATGGTAGTTGGAGGTAGTCAACAGGAAACCCTGGACCCGGGTTTCGTGCTACTTGGCACTCGTCAGAAAGGTGTACCTGTAATCTTGAGGGAACTGGTGCTCCCTGGCGGATTTGATCTCGTGTCACCCAGCTTCACAGTCAGAGACGTTACCACTGAGCTATCCGAGCCGTGACTGACCTCCTGTAGGACTGAGATGTAATCACAATTGATTGATCACTGAGTGGTGATCAATGTCATGCTTGTCTAGTCCTTATTAGTGCAGATCGAATGCTATCGATCATGTTGCAATGTGGCCACCAGTCTAGGTGACTCGACACTGCAGGTACAGGTACAGCTTGCTGACGAGTGCCAAGTAGCACGAAACCCGGTCCAGGGTTTCCTGTTGACTACCTCCAACTACCATCTAAAGTCTGACCATGTTTATATCAATGCGTGGAACCTCTTTATAACTGCTATATCACAGTAAACAGTTATTTTGAAGGCATAGTTTATGAGTATATTTTGATATTTTGTTCCAGAACTATAAACAGTGGTGTTTTAACGATGATGTACTAGCGACCGAAGTGGAGCTGATGACGATATGTTCTATATTTTGACGATTGTCACCTTCTCTACCACTATACCGCTTCATGTATTTCACTTCGAAGCTCCAGCTTGTCAGTATTATCATTCAACATTTCTCATATGTTTAATTATCGGCAATTAAAAACAATGTTATTCCAAACAGTTTGAACAATCCATAATCGGAAAGAATTAATGGTAAGTTTCGCAGGATTGCCTTACGTAATATGACCTTTATACAATTTCACAATAAAACTATTCAAGGCAAAGACCGATCGATAGCTTTACATCTTACCTTGGAGTTTCTGAACACTGTTCGTTAGCTAACGTGAGCTGCAAACAAATGGTCTAAGCTGATCAACCAATCCGCATAAAGCGGTGGAGATCAGTATGATCACCTCTCTTTCCGAAAATCTGGTTGGTGGAAAGGGGAGTACGCTTCGTACTAATGTGCGTGAAAGGTAGTACTGGAGACAATATGCCTCGAGTTGTCTGAGTTCATTTGGGTTAGCTTCACTAGGTCTGGCGGAGGCAGGCCTGATGTATCTAGTTGTCAGAGGTGAATATTAAACCTACTTGTTATTTGAACATGATGAGAGTGTATCGTCAAATGAAGAATACTGACCGAAATAATTTGGCTAACTGTTATTAATTTAAGGTTCGGTAGTAGGAAATACACAGACCATACACCCCTCTGAAATGAAAATCAAGATCGTATTTTGCACTTTCATTCTCAAGTAGCTCACTTATAATGAGAAGACTCTTTATTTTCAGAAAGTCGCACCGTCTAAAACACGAAAAGAATTTCGCTTTTTCAAATGCTGTTACGATTCGAGAATAGTTGTTTTAACGTATAATGTGTAGTTTTAGCTAAGCAACAGTTAATACGAGAAGTGGCGCGTGTGTTAACGCAGGGGTGTTTTCTGTTTGTCGAGTTCGTTTTACACTTGGAGAGGAAATGAAAGACTTCCGACGCCCTAGAACGGGAGAGGAATTTTATGAGTCTTTCGAGGGAGCTCCTTTGTTTACAGCCGTACTCACGTATCTAAGCTTTCTAATATTAAACATCTTGGGGAGGCTTCAAGATTTCCTGAGGTTAATTCATGTATTAGAAAATCATTCAGTAGCAGAAGTACCGCACACTAAATCTTTCGTCCCGCTTTACTCGTCTTATGAGGCTTTTATACCCGCAATCTATACCGAAGGGCACAAGACTGTTGGAGTAGACCTATTTGTTCTGCTCCAGGTAGTGAAATCGTAGTAATGGATCGTAAATCACCGGACTATGGATGGACGTTGAAGTGAGTTGAAATAAGTTATCATGATTACTACTTTCTATACACGCGCAGTTCTAACAAATTTAAAAGCCTTCGTTTTTCAACATGTTTTTTTAAGTAAAGAAATGTAATCAAACAATTATTTATCCCAAAAGTTAATTTATTCTTTGGCTTTTATAAAAAATCTCACTCATTGGTCATCTCTTGTAATGATTTAATTGTTTTCTCAATTTCGTTGGTGAAATATGTTCTTTGATTTTTAGTAGCTAACAATACTTGGTGGCGTTCTGATTAAATTGTTATTTTAACCTCTATATGTTCAAGCACTTCTCGTGGTATAAGGTATTCATGTTCTGAGATATTTTTTCACATATTTTCAGTATGCCTTATGTGGTAATAATTTTATTAGCAGTTTAAGATGCATATCGCAGATTTATCTACGACTTTGCACTATTCCTCACAGTTATGATTCATCACTGTCTTTGATGCAAGGAAACTTCATCTAATCTTTTGGGGGAGAATTTACGGATTTTTCTGTGTTTATTTAGCGTTGATGACACACTGTAGCCTCTAAAACAGTAAGTTTTCAACTACTGAGCTGCGAATTAAGACACATTTCCCCCTATTTCAACCTTTATGATCGTTTGTTTACGGTATATAAGGGCTGATTACACATATCTTTTACATTACGAGCTGAACGAGAGCAACGGAAGCAACCTCTTAGAAATTAAGAACCCCATCATCCGTGAATAAAACCGTCCTATACCCACCACATACTGATGTAAACCTTTAAAGCGAGTTTATGATATTAAGATTACGCAATATTTCAGATAAATATCTAAAAAGCAAACGAATAATCTTGATTCTTTTTACTATTTCTGTTGTTATCGCTACTGTGACTCTGTTCCTCGTTGTGTTGATGAGTATGTAAATATTGCTTGGAACTTGATTAGTGTCGGTTATTCCAAACAGTATAACTGGTTTTTCATATAGAATTTAAGTGTTCGGAACGAACATTGTATACTACTAGGTTCCACAGTCAAATACAAGGATATTTGGAAAAGACCCAATTTTTATCTCTAAGAAGAAAGATATACACCCATGAGAATCACTGTATCCCTCCTTTGACCACTGCTGAGAATTTTTTCAAAATTTCACTCCATCGGAAATCACCAGTTTGTCAATAGAGTAACTGGAAAAAGCTGAACCAACTATGAATGCGCGACATTTTCTTCAACTGTAAACACAGATATTCAAAATCAGTCACCAAGAATCTATTGATGTATTATAATAATAAGACGTATTTGAGATGATTTGCCAAGTATGCACGAAACAGTGCAATATAAGGCAGGTAGAAAAAGAGGAAGACTTACGAACATATTGCGTTGGATATGGGAAGCAGACGCCAAAAGAATGATTAGCAACTGAAAACAACTGGAAAGGATTACCCAGAACAGAGTTTGATGAAGAAAGCTGGTGGGCGGCGTATGCTTCTTCACGAGTAATTAAGTAAGAACTAGATGAGAACAACTGGACGTATAATATTTGGAATTTGTAGTAAGTGCCCAATATAGTACAAAGGAACCGTCAGTTAATTTAATTGCCACACTCAGCTAAATAACAATATGGTAGCAGAAATGATCACTAAAAATTCCAAGTAAATATAAGAATTTAGAAGGCGCTTCCGAGCTTTGAAAGTAATTTTATTGTATAGTGTTATTAAATACAACAAAACATTCAATACTATTGAATAAAAAAGTTAGTATAATTCATAAAAAGCTGAAGTACGTGGATATTAAATGATTAAATATGATGTACAGTGGGCAAGACCTACCAATAAAAGTATGAACGACTAAAAAAGCACAATATGGATTAAATCGTCCTACCAAATGCTTATTAACTATATATATTATCACTGTAAAACATTAACTTGTATTTCTGTAAATTTGAGCCTTAAGAAATTGTTTCAGTCCATACAGTTGGATAAATGGCCTTAGATGTTACAGATAACAATGATTTGTGCGTGTCTAAATGGTATGAAAACGCGATTTGTGTCCCGATTTTGTTTTAGATACTGATAATCATTTTCCTTTTGTCATACAAAAAATTAAGAATAGTATTCGTTAAGTTGGAGGCCCCGAACATATCTGCTTAATTTCGTAGTTTTACTGGTTGGTAACCGCATATTATGGGAACTTAAGACGTTTTAATGCAAAAAATTAACTCCAACAAGGAACCTGTTGCTTTTTATTACGAAAAATAGCCTATGCATCGTTCAAACGACGACCATAAGTATGATGAGTCTAATTGCAGTTCATTTAAGAACATTTCAGAGTAGTATGAAAATCAAAGAGGATCAGAATAAATCATGTGGTGACCAAGCCCCACACCATCCTATACAAACAGATCGTCTGTTTGGTCGACCTTGAATGAAAATACTATGAAAAACTTGTATTGGAAAAGTACTTGAGAAAGAAGATACGATCCCCAATGAGCTTTAATGAATTTAGAACCATCGTCAAACCTGAGTTACGCAACTGTGGTGTATGGATTATGAAATTTTAAGGCATATAAATTACTTCTTGATAATAGTTTCTTTTAGAAGATAGACTTAACAAACACATTTTTTTCGAACAACTTCAGATGAAAAGTCAAGATTTCACTCGAGTCAATTAAGTGAAAGCTTAATTCACTACAATTTCTTACAGTTTACTTTACGTGTTTTTCTTGCTATATATGAGGTCGCCATAGGTTTGGAAAGTATAAAAGACTACCAAGCTGATTTTATATTATTTGGTGTGAACGCACGTGAACATATTGACCGATTACTTGCACAATGAAAAAGATTTCATGGGAAAAACTTACTACTAAATAATTCGAATCGGTTTTCTAAGTTAAAGAGATGGCATATTTGGGATTTACAGTGTGTATGTTTTGATCTCAACTATAATCTTGGTCTAGTTTCATTTTATTTACGGAAACCAAGTAAATACACTACAATAACAGATCTTTGGGAATAAATTCAAATGTTTCCTCTAAATTATTTGTGAATTCACACAATACTGCTTTATTATCAGATTGTCGTATATATACTTTTGGATAGTGATGCTGATGATGGTGATTTCTATACAAATTCGGTATTGTTTATTACTTTCACTTTCGATTAAGTTATCGTATGTAAAACGAACTTTCACCCTTCACTTAGTGCTTACATTTATTTTTCTATCGTTCATTTCAGTTTTACAGGAACAAAATCGAAGGTTTTGAACTTCGGATCATACAATTATTTGGGATTCGGAGATCCCACCGGACCTTGTACTAATGCTACAGAAAAAGCCACAGTAAAATTCGGTGTAGGTGTGGCAAGTTCTAGACAAGAGGCCGGAAGCTTAATATTACACAAAGAACTCGAAGATTTGGTTGCTGAATTTGTTGGACAAGAAGCAGCTATTGTTTTCAGTATGGGCTTCTCAACCAATTCACTAAATCTGCCATGTCTAGTTGATAAAGTGAGCTATTTTTTTAGCATGAACTTATGAACAGACGTTCATATAGTTATTTATTAGTGGTTTTGTTTTCCTGTTGCTGATATTCAGCGATGAGTTTTAGTCAGTCTCTGATAGTTTAATATACACACAAAGCTCATGGTTTTGTTTACCTTTCGATTGTAAGTTTAATTATATATTTTAACCAACGGTCAGAATGAAACCCGAGACGATAGTTTTGTCCTATTTAGTACTCATCAAATTCATATACATGGATCCTTGTGTTAATGTCCACACTGAGACTTATGTCTGGTACAATTCTCGATATTTGAATAGCTGAACAGTGTGTACCGATCATGGGACTATTCACAGAAGCTTTAGATTCAAATTATTCTTTTTTATGAAAGGTTGTATCTATTAAATTATGTTTACATTACATATATATCTGAAGGAAAACTGTTAACTAAACACTTTTCATATCTCTTTCAGTAAGTTACACAGTATCGATGACTCACATCAAAGTAACTGATGTCACAGTTGTATTTAATCTTATTGTATGTCTGTTTGTCTCCAAGGCGTGTAATTTTCTTGACACTTCTCAACAATAGAAAATACTAACAGTATGGGAATATGTGGAGATTAATGGACGTTAATGATATCACAATTTTATCAACCGTCTACGAATGAAATATCCATGTCAGGTATTAAAAAATAGTTACTCCACACGTATGTTTATCTATCTAAACACATATACATTGGTACAAGGGGCACTAAATATATATGTGTTACACAATAACAATAAGGTTGTGAAGGGATAGGGAATATAAATTACCTATAATAAAAAGAAGAACAACAACGAACAAAAATTAGTGTATGAGAGCAAGATAATAACAACAGTAACAATAATAATTAGAGAAACGGTTCTGTTAGTAAAGATATAACCAGAAAGAATTCTTCTATTTAAAGAAGTTACGTTCACTTTTACAAAGAAAGTAAAAGAAAGTTACAACAGGGTCCTCACTGGTTTCTAAGCTGAACCACGTCTGATAACGTCTCTAGTCACTGTGTTGCACTATCTCTAGTACCCAACCAGGACGTGGTGAAGGACCAACAGAAGTCAGTACTGTCCAACTTTCTTTCATACCACGACACTGCATCATACGCCGACCACCTCTCTGCTTTCCCCAACCGGTCTCGGTGCCGAAAAATTATTTACGACGTGGATGTCTCTAGGATGACATTCGTAGAACATGTCCAAGCCACCGAAGTCGATGTTTCAAGATACTGACACTAATTGAGTTATCGTCACTGTGCCCGAAGACACGATGCCGAACCTCTGCATTACTAAAATAGTGTTGCCGCTGGATGTCAGCATTCGTTCAGAGACAACAGTGGTGAAAAAACAGATTCGTCTAACACCCTCAAATTAGAGAGGCCAGGTCTCACAAGCACAGAGCAAACCTGCTCTCACCGATGCCTTGTAGATCCGACCTTTTACAGCTAGACTAACATCATGACGACAGCAAAGATGGCCCAACTTGACATAAGCCACTCTGGCTTTCAATATACATGAATTGGTCTCATCACTCACGCCACCATTAGCACTTATGTACCTACCCAGATACACAAACTTCTCGACTACTTCTGTTTGCTCACTACCGACGGTGAGTACGGGATTAGAGTCCTGTTAGTCTTGTAAAAGTACTTTGCACTTAGAAGGTGCGAAACACATGGCATACCTACGGATACGGTCTGCCAACTGATAAAATGGTGATTGCATGGCTTGAGTATCATTGGACAGTGAGACAGTATCATCCTCATACTCAAGGTCGTTCTCCAGACAGCAGATTCACACCACCATTACCTAAATCCACCAGAGCTGTTTCTGGAACATCATCGATAGCAAAGTCGAAGAAAAATGGTGAGATTGGGCAACCATGCTTAGCCCCATTGATTTAATATACCAGTGGAGTGAGCCGGTTGTGTGCGTTCACTCTGAGGTGTTAGTATATAAGATTTCAAGATGTTAATAAACTCAGACACATCCTTCTTCTATAGACAATCCCAGAGAACAGTCCACTCCAACGAACCGAAGGCGCTCCTAGTGTCAAGAAACACGATTGTTGGCCTATGATAAGTATGACGGTGTTCTACCATTTTGTGGAGGGTGAAGATATGATCAATACATCTTCGACCAAAACTAAAACCAGCATGCTTCTCATGAGTCAATCTTTCTCAGGTTTTGAACAATCTACGAAGTATGGTGTAAGTCAATAGTTTGAACGCAATCGGAAGTAAACTTACCCGCCGATAGCTGTTACATAAAAGACGTGAACCCTTTTTGAAGATAGGGACAACAACGGACTTATTCCACGATGTTGGAACACTCTCTAGTTGTCAGACCTTTGTGAGTAAGTCAGTACCATAATCAGGAAGTCGCCACCATCTTTGAAAATGACCGGAGGTAAGTCGTCTGGACCTGGTGATTCGTTGCGCTTTAAGAGTTGGGGTCCCTTGCGGATTTCAGCTCGTTAGGGGGATCAGTCGTCATGGTCCATATGGGGCGGGACAATTTGGTCGATGTCCCGGGGCATCAGACCAGCTAAGCTGCCCCTCGTCCAAGGTGTCGGCATATGTCACTGATTGGCGTCCCGTTAGCTTCACAGATTGTTTCACTCACACCAGACTCCTCGCTACCGGTGACTCGGATGAGTTGAAAGAGCCTTCAGAAGTTACCAGATTCAGCTGCTGTTCCTAACTCGTTAGCAAGCTCCGACCACCAGGCTTCTCGGTCCTTACGCAAGCTTTGCACTATTTTACTAGGTAACAATCTTCGTTTATGGTCAAACTCACAGTCACCCGCAATAGACCGACGTGATACAGTGAAATGTAAGGAGCTTGTAGACACCCAGTGCTTGAAAGTGGGACGTTTCACGAAGCTGCAAGCTACTTTACTCTCCATTTTCATGGCGTCATGCAATTACAACTAATAATCATTTATAATTTTCGGTGGGATGGTAGCTGGCCTTGAACCTAACTCAGGTTTATATTTAGTTGCAACAGGAGCTGCGACCAATTTACTGACATCGATCAGTTTAAGACAATGGACTTTTTGGTCACTGAAACGTCAGGTAAGATTATCGCAAACAAGTGCAAGATCAGAGTCTAGATAGGCACTCCGAAAAAAGCGGTAGCCTTGTACACAACCTGGCCAGCGGTAGCTAGTCGCAATATAATCAATCTGAGTTCAGGTTTGAGATGTAGAGGAAGGACACCGGGTAGCACATCGGCGATGACTGTGCTGTTAGTTTATGCTAACCAGAAACAGATTGAGTCTATGCAAAGTTGCAGTAGACGGTTATCATTATCTAACCTGCGACCAACAAGTCCCCATCGGCTATCTAAACGACTCTCTTCTGTGCCTAGATGCTTGACCTGACCATTTGTATCTTCGGCTAGTACTACATATCTTCGAAAGCACTTTCTGTAGAAGAACAGTTAACTGGTGGTAAAAAATGATTCTTGATCGCATCCGGGCAGCAATCTGTCAGAGCATAGACGGAGACGACGAAAACACATCATTTATCACAACGATTTCTTCACACTTTTATGGAACTTCCTAATCTAACAGTACATAAACAACTGTTAATGGGAGTCCAATAGATCAGTGCTGCTTTAGCTCTAGCGCTTGGTGCGACAACAATGTCAGCAAAACCAGACGAAGATGCCACAGTGTCCCCGGATAAACGCAAGTAAAACAAGCTTTGCGAAGTGGCAGATGGAGGGCGAATTTGTAGTACATTACTATAGTCTTGAATACAGGTCTCGGATAGACAGCAGACACAGTTGTTGAAGCTTTCTAAACACAGTCAACCCTGTCTGCTCTCTGATCTGCTTTAGTATGCGAATGTTTAAGGTAGCCATTTTGAATGGCATACGTGGTTCTAGAAAGACTGTTTTAATATTCGTAATCAGTGGTAGCAATCGACTCTCGACCAGTCGGTGACTTGTGATCGTTTAGATAGGATAGGGTTTCCACCATGGATGAACTTCTGTATAACTTATGAAATAAAATACGCAAAGTGAGAATAAGGAGTACATAAGTGACGAAGTACAAAGGAAACAAAAACGACTGTAACCAAATGGTTGTGAATATGACTTTTGTGAATGAGCGTTGAAACAAGAGAAATTTTTCCAGCATTAATTATCATTGATTTGTGTATGAGCTGGGATAATACCCAAGTGCCAAAACAAAAGTAGGTGGTGTTCTTAGGGGGTCACTTCCCGAGCCTTTGACCTATAGATCTAATTCAAAAAGTAGTGGAGAGACGTTAGAAGATGCCGTCTCATGGTAGTCGATGACCAACAATAGGTTCATATGCTATTCGCCCCTCAGGATCCCGGAGCCCATTTGCACTATTGGTTTGGAATCAGGGTTTCCTAACTCCCCTGGGTGGATCCTCTGTACCCATTGATCCGGTTAAAGCGCCAGACATTTACTTTCCGTCCTCTCAGTTTCTTCAAACAATATCTCCGCCGCGAGAAGGCAGTGAGTGGGAATCCCTGTCAGTAGCTGTATACGCGTGGCCATGTGAGAGCATTTCGAGAGTGATAGTGGACTCTCCTCACCCTCGGCTGTGCCAGGATTATTGGGGGTAAGTAGGAACAATAAAGGAGCGGATAACATGCATATAGCATATAACCCTCTTGGATCCTAACATACAACAATAGCGTCCCAACGCCTTTGGTAGATCAGACAACCCGAAAGTCACGAGAACACCATCAGGAATACGACAGGCTAGGTACCCCCACACATATAACTTATCTATATCTGAATTGAAACGTAACGATTTGTTAAATCAGCCAGTGTTATAAAACACGTTTGAACCGATATGGTTTGTGTAAGACTCTGCAGAGTTCTCTCTGTGTTTTGATAAAATGCAAATATATCCATTCGCCTTTCGCTAATATGACAGTCATAAACAGGAATTAGAGGCGTGGATCAAGTAAATTTTAAAGCGAAAGTTAATTTACTTGAATTATCTTACAGAATACTATATCAGTAATTATTAGGCCAATAATTGGTTTCTGGTTGGAAACCAGGCTTCCTGTTAAAATCCAATCATCGTTATAGGGTCTGCAAACTAAGATTGGTCCAGCCAGTCTAAATCAAAGTTAATTATTTAAAATATTTATCGACACATTGACGTAAAGTTAAATATGGACTTTATTGACAGGTCAGTAAAAAGAATTTAAACGATAAATCAGAGAAAACCATTAAATAAAGTCAAAAGAATCAACAAGTTTTACTGATTAGTTCATTGTAATCCAAACAGTTTTAAAATACAAGGAAGTTGTTGCTGTTAAGTTGAAGTTAACTCACTGTATAGATGAAAAAATTACTTGATTGTTTTCACCCTAAATATATGTATGATAAAGTGAATATTCAGAAGCAGAAATTATTAAAGCATTATGTGACATATAAGACTATTTAGTATAAGAAATTAAGTTTTTCTCTGGTGTCGCCTACATATTTTTCCTCCGAAAATCACATTGATCAACAAGTAGAACTGATTACAATTCTACAATCAAAAAGTTATTGGTAAAAAATAGTTCTGTGACAGGCAGTTTAAAGCTCAATAAACAAATTGTGTTTTTTAGCATATTAAAATAAAATTTTATGCGCAAAATACCGACTATAGTCAGTCATATGCAATGTAGAACCTTGGATATATGTTCATCGTTTCCAGTTGCCACACTTTAGCACAGTTATATGAAATTGCTACTGCCACTTCAAGATCAATGGAAGCAGTAACTGTATTATTAGTAGTAGAAACTATTAGATACAGGACGTAAAAGAAAGTATACGAAGATTTCGAAACTCATGATCTAAGATAAGTTAAAGAGTCAATGCATCTACGTGTACATTAAGACCTACATAAACAAAAATGAAGATAATAGCACTATATGTGTATACTTCTCTTCACACTGTAATTATTTATGTAAGCGGTGTCATACAGATCTCTGCTAGACGCATGTTTAGTTTTGCATTAAAAGTTAAATACAATTCAAATGTAAATCAAGGCAACATTCATAAGCTATATAGCTGTACGGACTACATGTACTGTTTGTAGGTGGAGAGTGTTGAGTAGTTAAGCAATATTGCCTACAGTTGTAACTCAACAGAGTAGTGCCCAGTAGAATTTAATTTAAATATCATTTATTAACTGACTAAAACACACCCGTTAGTTCTTTTAAAAGTAACCAGGATTTCAAATGTCTCTGCATTTTCATTGATGAAAGAAATGGTTCAAAAATGGTATCCATTCGGAAAAGCGCGAGCAAAAGAGCGCAGTTAAAAAGGGTGTACGTAAATAGGGGTGGCTATCAAAAGGCTGATCAACAAAACGGCTCATAATAACAAAGGTGATCATTGAAGGGAGGGAATAACGTTTTTAATGGTGTGAAATATGTTCTATTTACCTTTTGTTGTGAAAGACCTTCCTTAAACGAACGATTCGGTGGAGCGGTGACATAGAGGTTTCAGCCAACTTATTGGTGTCTGTCATCCAAGGATATACAAATTCATTGGTGCTCTGAAAAGGATTAGAGTCTAAATGAACTGAAAATCAAATAGTTTAATTCAGGAATCCAGGAAGAGCACAAAAAAGATAGTATAAGGAGGTAGCAGTACGTATCAGTCTGGTTGTATAAGATTACAAAAACAGATCTACGTTAGACTATATACGTGGGATAGCAAACGATTTGAATATTCAAGTTTATATTTGTTAAACTTTTACTAACATTTTAAGATGCATGTAACGTTTATGTTTACATTAAATTGATGTTACCCGCTCTTGATGCTCGCTTTTGATTTATTATGTTTGATCAGTTAATAAATTGCTGGGATTATTTTATCGTATTAAGAAATACACTTTTTAGCGTGTGGAGTTGCCAACATTCTCCAACCCATTCTGTCCTGAGCCTTCTTTTCTAGTTCCATACAATTCTCGTTCATTTCTCTCATGTCTATCTCCATTTCCCGGCGTATTGTGTTCTTTGGTCTTCCACTTTTCCTTTGGCCTTCAGGATTCCGTGTGAGGGCTTGTCTTGTGCTTTCCCCAATGTGTGTCCTACCCAATTCCAGCGCTTATTCCTCATTTCTTCCTCCACTGGCATCTGGTTTGTTCTCTCCCACAGTACGTTGTTGCTAATAGTGTCCGGCCAACGGATCCGAAGTATTTTGCGTAGACAACTGTGAATAAACACCTGCATCTTCTGGATGATGGCTTTCGTAGTTCTCCAGGTTTCTACCCCATACAATAGAACTGTCTTGACATTTGTATTGAAAATCCTGACCTTGGTGTTAGTTGACAGTTGTTTTGAGTTCGAGATGTTCTTCAGTTGTAAATATATTGCTCTTGCTTTTCCGATCCACGCTTTCACATTTGCATCAGATCCACCCCTCTCAGTCTATCATAAAACATAAAATGTAGTACATAATTTCACTGATCAGACTAAAATTGCATGATGATCGAGAAGTAAAAGGAACGTAATAGAATAATAATTAAACGAAATGTGTCAAAGATCACTGTCCACTTAAGTAGTATGAGAAAGATGAAGAATGAATTAAAAATATGAAGGTGATAATAATAAATGACTAAAAATTGAAAACATTAAAATAAGGTCTCAGTAACCAACTGACTATATGTGAAAAAATACGTATTAGAGTCATGATAAGATGACAGCTTGAAGTGATGCTTCTGGACACTGCTCAGGTTTGAACTGTAGTACTGCTACCGCCTCTGCAGCAAAATCACCTATAAGATATTGCGGTATTAATGCTGTACTTGTAAGTAAACTAATTTGAAAAAAAAACGTTTCAACGTTTTGACCTGTTAAATATAAATCTGAGTATGATTTTAACTGGAATAAATGATAATCTGACCTATATACATAATAATTCTATGTTAATAATAACAACTGCATAAGATCCACTTAATATGTTCCATCTGTATATCTAATTAATATTAGATGAAACGTAGTCATTTTTTGGTGGAGTTTTGCTCTCTGAGCTGGGTGGTTTGGTCGTGGAGCTTTCATCGTTCGTCTGAACGACATCATCAGCACAAACTTCTACCTGAAGTTCAGAAGAACGATGAAAGCTCCACAACCAAACCATCTAGCTCAGAGAACGAAACTCCCTCAAACCTGAACTACAAATCTTCTCCACCATCTCAAAACTAAGTCATTTCACTCTTGTTATCACGGACGTCAAGAATCGATAGAATAAAAGTTCCTTTAGCTTCTTTAGAGAGAACAAAGGACAATGTTTTCGGGAAAACATGTGATAAAGAGTGCCGAGTATAACTTTTAATTTTAAATGAGAAACATCTTTTTAGCATTTAAAATCTATTCAAAGTAAAATTTGCCGAAAATTCCTCAAGCATTTTCGAAAAACCCTTCTAAACAGATTATCACTTAGCTATCCGGAATCAACGTACTGAATTTTAAAAATTACAGTATTTGTTGAAGCAGACTATTATCATTCGTTCAGAAAAATACGGTTATGATTAGTCGTAAGGCAAAGGGACAGAGGGTAAGTCGAACGTATTTCAAACCATTGGAAAAGTTTTTTTCGATGCTCCTTTTTAATAGTCGTTTTTTATCGTTTTCCATATTGAAGGGCTCTTTTTTCACTCGTCCTTTTAAGAGTCTGTCTCTTTTTTGCTCCCGCCTTTGTTAGTGTAAACCTTCAAAAGTGTCGGCTTTACAGAAAACTCATCTTGCCGCATAAATGTTTGGTGTTAGTGGTAACATAAACTATTGTTCATAAAACAATGAACAACTTGTTTCTTGATCTTTATGGTCACATTCATAGTTTAAGTGCCCATATGGACTCGGACTGTTGCTAATGAGATATGAAAATTATGGAGCTGGCATAAGAAATACTATTCGTAAACGATTATATACTGTTGACATAAATCAATTGTCATATATGCTTTGTGATCACACTCCGAAGTCACACAGACTACCAACGATTACCAATCTTTATTTACGAGTTCCACCTAAAGCATTATCCCTTCGTGATGTCAGAAAACAAGGAGTTTCAATATCTCACACACTCCAACTAGTGTTCAACTTTATATTCATCTCCACCAAACTCTTTCCTTATTTCTCACTAATTTTTCTGTCCTTGTTGACAAAATGTTATCTCTATTCCGCTTAAATTTTACATTATAGTACTTGTTAAGAGTCCTGATGTTCGAACTGTCTCAAATCAAACAACAGACATAACATAGTTTGGGGTAATAAGTACTACTGTAATAAAACTTCGAATCAGGGTACAACGGCTTATTTCTTTCTCTCAGTTACTCCAAAACATAAATCTTACTAAGAAGATTTATTAGGTAGAAACTACAGAAGATTTAATTTGCATAAAGTTAAATCAGCTTATACAGACTAGTTGTAATGATTACTAACTGCAGATTTATATCAAATGAGTAATTGTCGCTTAAAGTCAAGATCGCATTGAATTGATTAATACAACAAAATTGTATTGAAAACCAAACCAAACAAACTTCACAGTGACTGAATCAATACAATTGAAAATGTACTGAAAATCAATGAACGAAATTCACATCCCATTGATTATTACTGAAAGCTAATAAACGAAAATCGCTTAAGTCCAGTATATGGATTTCAAGATTGATTTTACTGTAATAAGTTGTGCTTAGGGAATTAGTATCCCCCAAAAGGCTTTATTGGCTAAGATTTTAGAATTTGGTGTCATTGGTTTATGATATGTCTTTGAAACTTACAAACAGGACTCATACCCAATCATCTAGTTAAATTCAAGTAGTTGACGCACAGAATCAGCTCACTTGGCGCATCAGGTATTGCCAAACTTAATGGCAACTTCTTATGCTCTTGAACTTGTAGGTAAAGCGTTGAATTCAGTAGTAGAAAAGCAATTTGTGAACTGGATTTTGACTGTAATCACTAATCAACTGTCCCAATGACTGGTGGTGTAAGAGCTTAAAAGTAGGAGGATACACACCATCACCCCTTAAGTAATCTCTGCCTACATTCCTACTGACTGCAACTTGGAAAAATTAAAACATGAGCTCCAAAGAAATTTTTCTGACCTCTTACTAAAGATTGAGTATCTTGATGTTGTAATTATGACAGTTAGCTTTAACGCTCAAGTAGTTAAGCTTGGTGAAGCTTAAAGGATGTAGGTGGAACTTCAATTATTTTAGTCCATTAAACAAGTAACGAACTACAGTCAGATAATCTTTTATTTACAGTATGTTTCGTCTCTAGAGAACAAGAAAGACAATGTTTGATCTATCAATTTTGAACATCAACTTGATTAGGAACACACGTTAAAAATATAGATAGGGGTGATAATTAGAAATGGTAAACTGCCTTTACTTTTATAACATATTTTCGACTCTGGTTATAATGTGGTATAAGTATGTGTCTCGTTGCTCCTTATTGGTCGCACAAAGATTAAAATAGAAATACGTCTTGGAACTCATAAAAATGAACTTTACTCCTAACAAAACATTGTATGCATATTCCATCCATGTGACCTAATGGAATTTCTGAAATGCGGTAAAAATAACAGTTGTTTGTTGAAAACTCGAATCGAGAGCTAAGGAAGAAATAGCAAATGTAAATAGTTCCCACTGGATTATTAAATGCATTTAAGCTCGTCGTAGCAAGCTCCGGACACGTTGAGTCCCAGAGGCAGCTTGAACACAGACTGAAAAACACCTACACAATAATTGTGAGCAGTAATGCATAAACGACTCAAATAAAAAGCTGAAAAGATCATACCGATAATTAATACAAGACTAGGATTGTAAAATCAACTGTCAGTAATAATATATCCCAAAATAATTTAGTGGTCCACTCTCAAACTAGAAGAATAATAAGATCGATAAACTTTTAGGAGTAGTTCAACCAAACTTTAATATTTAGGAAGAACTAGGTGTTAACCAACTCAGAACAACAAATAACAGTACGTTATGAAGAGTTAACCACATGTGTATTCAATGGTGATGAAATTACCAAGTGTATATTAAATGGACGTACAACTAACGAAAGACGAATAAACTACTCAGTTGTTTTTTATTTCCCTTTACTTCTGTGAAACATGGCTTATTAGAATAAAAAGTATGTGTAGATGTTTTTGGAGTATGACTGATATATGGTGGAATCATGGGGTGAATAGTGTTGGAGCTAGGTGTCGAATATAGGGGGTTAAGGTTGAATATTGTTCATTAAAACTGTGATTCTTTATCAGCTAAGGTGGTTGGGATGTATGTCACGAATACTCTTACTCTGGCTACCCACACGAACATTGCTGGCTTAAGTGGAAGCGGGTGAAAAGAAAATAAGTAGTGTTATTACTATTGTTGTTTCACTTGCTTTGGTTTCATCTTTGTTAACTCTTTCTGAGTGTTGATCTAATTTAGGATAATTTGGATAAATGTAAATTTATCCATAATTCTATACTGTTCATGACTGATCGGTAGCAATTTTAAGACTTTTAGTTATATATAATTTTCGACACTTAATAGTGTAACTGCAAGTTATTTATACTGTCACCGACTGGAGCTTACTTTTATTCCATTTATTGAAAGAAGTTAATTAGTGATAAGAATGTAGGTGTATTTTTACCATCACCTGATAAAAATCTTGACTCATACTTAGTAACTTTTGGTATTATTTTAAGTTTGTATTTTAATGGTTGATTTCAAAAAGGAGTATAACTTCACAAAATTATAATGAATTCGACAATGAACTAAGTCACTTACTTACCAATGTCATACAACATTGAACAGTTAACTTATCTTCATTTATAATGCCATAAGAAGTGTCCCATTATTAAATTCTTTCACATGATTAAACTTGATAAGATTCAGTGGCCATAATCATAAGCAACACTTCTGTGTGTATTTAAAAATAATTTAAAACTTAAAATCAATCGATATATATTTTAAAAGAAACGGTTGACATAAAAAAAAGATTATGGAAACACAAAGATAAGGGTATTAATAGTTGAAAAAAAGTCATATGATCATGTGTAACAGGTATGACCCTATATTCATTTGTAATCGTTTGAGTTCAAGCATTAGAGACTTCTATATATATATATATATATATATATATATATATATATATGATGCCTTCATTTTTAGTAAAACCTTCTAAACTAGATTATTGACTACTTTACTTTATTCATAATATTAGTATATATTTATTTTAATTTGTGGATAAGATTACCATCATATGTCTTTTTACAAGATTAATAATTAGACCATGATTCTGTGAACATGTTATTGATAACATGCTTGTTTAAAACTGCTTAAATGGTCATTAAGTTAACTACACATAAACAATTATTAAGTTCAGTTGACTAAGTAAATGAAGTGTACATACGCATTATATATATATATATATATATATATATATATATATATATATATATATATATATATATATATATATATTCATCACATTCGAACGTTAAAACATCATAATACCTAATTCACTTGATATTGTTTCACTTGAATCTTCCCACTGATATTTTTTTTTTGGAATGAAATTGATCAGTATCTTATTGGCATATGTGCATACTGTGCGTATGCCTCGATATTGCCTTAATTTACAAGCATTATAAGCAAAGATGGATAGTGGCTAGCAGTGGAATCCAGGACGCGTGTTTCGTCCTGTTTGGGACTCGTCAGCTGGATGTACCTGCATCTCAGAGTTGATGTACACTCTGGGACTCGAACTCAGTACCGTTCGCTTCAAACGCCATCGTGTTATCCACTTAGCTACTGAGTCCTTGTAGCCATCATAATACCTATTTGAATCTACAAAATTAAAATGTTACTTGTGTCCGAACACCCATGAAACTACTATATAATATCTTTATAAGTTTAATAACAATTGTCCAGATTATTACAAGTACACTGTTAAGTATTCTACACTACTTTTTATAAATGTTAACAATGCATTTGTTTATCAATCATTAGTATTTTATGTTCTTTAGTTTCTCTTAACTCATTTTGTACATAAATTGACATTAGTTTTAATGGTGCTTTCTGTCTCATAGAAAATGGAAACATTTTTAACTTCACTCACTAGTGTTTAACCTTTTTTTGTTGCTCATATGAATATTATTGATTTGTTTACTGATTAAAAACAGTGAAATGAATCAATTAATTGACATTTTAATTGTCTATGTGTAAACATATATATATTTATTCAATTACACATAAGCTATACAGTAAATTACATAATAATATGAATTTTTCAATTCAGTTATTTGTTTCATACACATAGTTCCCTTTATCATTTTGAAAAGAGCAAGAACAAAGATTCTAGCAGAATAGCACGAATTCATTTTATTTCGTAGGTTCTTGTCAGCTGCTTACAACCTGTGATATTTAAATATCATAATTACATAATGGGTTTAAATTGCCATTTGTGCATTATTTTCTAAGCCCTTAATTTTATTTCATCTTATCTATTTAATTAAGAAGTGAATCTGACTAATATAGACACTATCATAGAAGATACTAAGTATTACTGATTAAAGATTTTCTGTTTATTGGGAATTGACTGACGTTAAAAGGCACACTTGAAATTTTATTAAATGTTAACTATTAATATTTGAATTACTTATCGGATGGATTCTGAGGTGCTAAAAATTAGACTGTTTAGCGTAATATAAATTCCTCTTTACTCGTTTTGAGGTTTAAAAGGTTAGGTTAATTGTTTCCGAAATGATGAACACAGTATTAAGTCATTCATTCCTATCCTCGTTTCAACTTAAATAGTTTATGATTGTGAAGATATCTGTTATGTCCTTGATCTATCTACCCACCAATATACAGAAGATAGCTTGTCTCCATCTAGATTAAATCCTTGACACGATAGACTGACTGGTTTAACCTTGAGGCTAGAATCGCGTGAGATTGAGGTAAGGCTATGGTATGCTTTTCAATTACAAGGAAACTACATTCATAATACATTGATTTAAATTACTAGTTCGTATTAAGTGAATCATCTGAGTGTGCACATATATCAAATTGATAAATTGTATTTACTGTTGAATTTGTTCAAGTTTTTTTACTTGTTCTTATCGATTGATTGTCCTAGGATTGCTGTGTAGTCAGTGATGAATTAAATCATACAAGTCTAGTCTTGGGATGTCGATTGTCGGGAGCAACTATACGTCGTTTTAAACATAATGATATGGAAGATTTGGAAAAAATTCTGCAAGATTCTGTTGTTTATGGTCGTCCGCGTACCCACAGACCATATAAAAAGATCTTGGTTGTAGTTGAAGGTATATACAGGTAAATATTCGTAGTTAATTTGCTTTTTTCTTGAACTGTGCCGTTTGTCTATGTAAAAAACCAAAATAATTTAAGCTCATTTTTATTAAATTACTCGGTTTCTTTTAAGCATTAACCCAATAACACAAATGTTATCTCTCGTTCATTTCCTATCACGAAGCAAGTCTACTTTCATTTTAATTGTTATCTAATCATTATCTTTACACTTTTCACATAATATCACGTGACACGTATATCTACTTTTGTTTGAATAGTATTTCTAGCCCGAATACAGTAAATGTGGCTCATATCCTACCTTACGATTCTGTACTTGTATTGTATTATCATTTTGATTGTGTCGATGCTTATTACTAGTTAAACTGTACGGTTACAAAATTGAAATTTAGTGAGGTATACAACATGAAATGGATGAGACCATAATTTATGGACGACCTTTGAGCAACATTAAAGTGACCTAGAGAATGTCCATCCACTAACTATGACTAAATGAGGGTTGTAAACCAGTGTGAGGAATCAAGATTATGATTTACAGTTGATGATTAGGAATTAGGTTTAGGGTTTTCATTACTAATTGACATCAGATAAAATGCCAAAACGCTATTGAATTTAGAGCCGAAGTCCAGGATCTGTTATTTAATATCTGATTGGTTCGTCCACAGATTATGGTCTCGCCCCTGAAATGAATGAACCACAATATTGTTTAGCTAGTTTAAACGATATTTCTATCATAATTCATTCTATTATTACGTTAACGACTCTTGAAAATCAACAATCGTTTCAATGTGTTTCTTAGTTACGAAACATTTTAATACTATGTATTCTTAAGTTCATAAATTTGATTTTATGATTGAATTGACGACTGTTGCATTATTATTTGATTTGATCACTGACAGGCTGGCTAGAAATTCAACCGGGAACACTTTGTGTCCATTCATACTGTATTTAACAATTTTAGAACTCAAATTGAATCAATTAATAAGCAATAAGTGCTGAAAAGATGAATGACAAATGAACTGACCTTTCATTTTTCTTAAACATTGCTAAATAATGTACTATAAGTACACATCTTTTCATCATTTTGTGCTTGATAATTGATCTAATTTGAGCCTGAAAATCGATATATATATAACCAATGAACTTATGCAGTACGATTTGCAATTTAATTATAGATATGATAGTGATCAGTCAAATGATAAAATAACATGTTAACATGAACAAGTATATTAAAGTTATAAGTGTTGGTCAAACGTAAGAGAATAATCTTCACGTAATACTTCTAAAAATACATGAGTAAGGAAAAGGTATAAAAGAGGCAACGGGAAACAAACAAACAGTATCAAAAATAGTAAAAATATCAATAAAGTTTTTTCTGACTAGGTAAGTGATATGGATATTACAAAAACTAGGGTTTTTAGCTCGAATCCCCATAGCTTCTTCTATATTTAGAAAATCAAGTTGAACTTCTCTGGAGAAAATGAAAGCTATTTGATAAATTATTCTGAATGATCTAGTCCTACCGTCTACAGAAATACTACTAACCAAATTTGATAAAGCCGATTTTTTACTGACTTTGTTTGATCTCTTTAAAACCTTAAGGAGAGATCCTCACTAACTTGTTAAATAAATTGCATGTTCAAATACATTACAGAGTCGATTGATGAGATATGAGAATCATACACTGAATACTTCATTTGCAAATTTCCATCATCTATCATTTTGTGTTGTTCATAGACATGTGATATTTTTCTAGAATTTATGTATAACCTTCTAAAGTTTCATAATAATTAGTAGCCTGATAAATAAATCTTTGTTTTTATGAACTATATTGCCTTTGAGATAATCATCCAGTTGATCTTGTTTACTTGAAGTATTTTAGTCTATTGTAGGTGGATAGGACAACTAGTTAGAAGTAGAAATGATATAATGAATAGTTTATTATGACAACCTACACAGTATAATGTATCTCCATAGTTTTTTTCAGTTAATCTAAACTAAGTATCGTAAGTGTATATAGATTAAAGTTTAAATGGCTTCTAAAAATAATTCAGTTGACTCATGATTTCAACTATTGAAATTACTAGAATCTCCACAAAACCACTTCTGATAATAATCTTCTGCCCACTAGTGACTGACTTCAAGAGGTATTTCCTGGAGTTCTAGTGAGAAGCCGTTACCAGTGGAGTTCAACCAGATCTGTTTTGAGATATCAGCTGACTGAAGACAAAGGTGTACGGTGGCGCAATTTCGTGGATTGGTTGAAGTTAGACATTAACACCATTGGATGCCGGCCCAGTGGTCTAATGGTTAAGCACTCGCACGTGAGACTGGCAGGCTCTGGTTCGAATCTCGCGGGGGGCTAGATCGTGGATGCGCACTGCTGAGGAGTTCCATGCTCGGACGAAACGGTCGTCCAGTGCTTCCAGGTTTTCCATGGTGTTCTAGCTTCAGTTGACTCATGATTCCAAGTATTAAAAAGTAATACAATTGCCAAGCAGATTGAAGTTGTAAGCTATACTACTTAAATGATTGTTTAAAAAGTACGTGATTACATGAAATATTCACCAAAAGGATTCATTTTCTTCATTCATCTTACACGGTTTATCAGGAGAGTTATCTTAACATTATTGATATCTTTTTTTTAATGGTAATAACTAGCAAGTATTATATTAAATTATAATTATTTATGTATTTGTACTGATTAAAATAAATGATTTTTCAATACATGTAAATTACTTACCAAAAAAATACAGTAAAAAAATGATTTCTTAAGAAAGAGTACAATATCATGGTTATTACTGTTAATCAATGTAAATGAATGTGAAAGACTATTGAATATACTTTATACTTTTTTACTGTGACAATCTTTATTTGGTAGAATATAATTCTTATTGAACCGATGAGAATAGCAATATATAATACTGTTCTTATGTCTAATAAACTGTATAATCTTAATGAACATAATATTCAGTTTGTTATTTATATAATTGAGAAAGAATTTAACAGTTTGAATTACAAACTGATCTTAGACAACTATTAAAAACCGGAAAGTTAGAATTGTAAGTCATTTGATGTTGACTTAATAGTCTAAAAGCTAATGTTGGACACTATCACCATTGGATGCCGGCTCAGTGGTCCAGTAGGTCAAGTGTTCCCGCGCGAGACCGAATCCCGCGAGCGGGATCGTGGATTTGCACTGCTGAGGAGTCCCACAATAGGACGAAACGGCCATCCAGTGCTTCCAGGTTTCCAAAGGTGGTCTAACATCAATCGGTTCATGATCTCAATTAAAAGCTAATTGTTTGTTACAAAACTTGGAAGACCTAGATTTGATACTTGGTGGGATCATAAATGCACAATTTTCAGAAGTCACAAAGTAGAATAAAACAGCTTTGCTGTTAACTAAGGTCCGTACGTGTTTCGAACAATAAAATTTAAAAATCTTCACAAACCCCTAACACTAGAAAACAGTAATAACAATTTAAGTTACAAATTATTTCTTATTATTATAAGGGTATTTAATAATTACCGATCTCATGTTTCTCTGTAGTAGCATTTTAAGACGATTATTTTAAACACTAAATTCAATTCTCATTCAAATGCTATAATCTTAGCTCATGTATATTTTTGATTATGTATGTGTATTTACACAGTATGGAAGGAAGTATTCTTCATCTTCCCGAAGTAATCGCTTTAAAGAAGAAATATAATGCTTATCTTTATTTGGATGAGGCACATAGTATTGGTGCATTAGGTCAAATGGGTCGTGGTGTGGCTGATTACTTTGGTGTTGATCCACGTGATATTGATATTTCAATGGGTACATTTACGAAGAGTTTCGGTTCATCTGGTGGATACATAGCTGGAAATCACAAGTTAATTGACTATCTTCGCTCGATGTCATATAATACTGTATATGGTTGTAGTATGCCAGCACCACTAGCTCAACAAATTATATCATCCATAAAAATTATCATGGGAAAAGATGTACCTGGTGAAGGTGAACGAAGGTAAATTAATTACATTACTGTTATGTACATAAATTTATTAGTTACTTTAGCATAATTTACGTTTTAGTATTTCTGCTAAACATTTCAATAAAATACTGTTTCCCCACATAATCAATGCGGGCAATTAAATATATCATTATATACATTCACAATATACTTATATCGGTAAAACGGCTGAAATTAAACCTTCAGCTCAAATATATGCAGCTATATTGTTGCATTATCCATAGTGAATTGACGGTTTGTAAGTAATTCAGCATACAAACAAGTCCCTTTTAGGTAAACCAAATCGTATATAACAGAATGCTTACAAGTGACACATTCTGTCTCCATAGTTAATCAAATGTCAGTGATTGTACATGAGAAAACTGATATCTCTAAATGATTTTCTTATTATCCACCTTCTTTATGTTCATTAAACAGAAAACGTTAGTTATTATCTTTTATGCTCAGCTTTTGATGAGCATACAAATATAGCTTTTCGTAATGCTTGAATCATCATTAGGTGGTTCTTAGTCTATCCCGACATTAGCATATTTGTATGCATGTGTTGGTTAGCAAACGAAGCATATTTTACGTAAACACAAAATATAAACTGGTAATTAAATGATTGTGGTTAAATTTCGAATGAATTTTTGATATTCTTGTTACGAATGAATGCTGAATACCTAAACATTATTCTTGGAAAACTATTATTTGTACTTTGTTTTACTTACTTTTTCTACATATGTTCAATATGTTACACCTGTTACTCCTTGTAGAGCATAGGCCACCGACCAGGATTCTCCAGCCAACTCTGACTTAGGCTCTCCTTTCCAGCTGTTTCTAAATGCTATTCATTCCTTTGATATCTCCTTCCAGTTCCCGGTTCAATGTGTTCTTTTGTCTGCCTCTTTCCCTTTCATCTTGGGAACTGCGAGTTAGGGCTTGCCTACTGTTTCTACATACATGGAATGAAGATCATGTTGATAAACTACTCAAATATTTATTAGAATTAACGATGATGTGTGAAATAAATAAGTAACCTTGCAATAAGTTCGTATGGTATATTTCTTATATGAAGATAGATTATTTGACCCTATGTTTTGGCAGCTGATAGCTGGTATTTGAAATAACAAAAACTGAGATTCATGTGGTCGAAGGAAGAGGATAAAAACTGATGTCAGATGAAGATTTTATTCACTCTACAAAAATACGATAACCTATCAACCAAATATACTGCTTTTTGTCCAGATATTACTGAGATGTGATAATTAGTCATTGAATATCACAAATACCTGTAATAGTGGGAAGGTGAAAATGGATTCTTCACTGAATACAAACGAACTCTAAACGAATATCATTAAATCAGAACACGATATCTCGTTTCATTCAGTCTTATTGCTCAACTCCTCAAGGCGAGTATAAGATTCTAAATCAGTGATTTATCCACAACTCCATATTGAGATGAAGATATTTAAAATTTGTTTCAGGATTCTAATGAATTTTGACCGGTTAATAAGACTGCATTTCACTGGCGAATAATCTCATTCGGATTTAATCCTAATTAATATTTCGAAACGTATAATAGTAAAACTTTAAACCTCAGGTTCCCTTTCTTTTTATCCTTGATTTTTTATAACTAGTAAACCTCATCGATGAAAAAGCTATGATATTAAAATCTCATACAGAACCCTAGTGACACGAAAATCATTAAATTCTTATCCGAATATATAGTACTGTTTTGTAGATGATATTAAAATAATTAACACTGTCATATGATGAAAACTACAAACTTTTATTTATACAACGGAATACAAATTTAAATTTAAGTGTATTGATTAATGTCAGGATTTTAAGTACTGAGAGTAACCAAGACAATAAAGTGACTATCCGCTGTGCTATCACCGAACTCGTTCAAATGTGTAATTAACAAATGAGGTTATTGATTAAGATTATTGTAGTTAGTATATATGATAAATTACTGAGACTATGAGAAATTAGTGTACGTAAAATGTTTACAATTGTCCCTGAACCGCACAGAATATCTGACAATTGATAAAATTTGTTTCACTGACGTACATTGGTGAATAGTTGAGCTTATAATTTAAGTATCTGTATACTAAGATTTGAGGCCTACAAGTGTTACTTTTGGGTAGTAAGAGTAAACTTGCTAGCTAACTTGGGCGGTCGGTGGAAATCAGACTAGTCCCCCACCCTGCTGTAAACTGGATAAATCTGGGTATCCAACATTGACACTCTCAAACCTTGCGTGTTACATGATGTGCATGCTTATGTATATGAATTGCATGAAGATTGGCTTGCGTAGTTGTGTATGTAGGTATATACAAAGGGTAGTTACCTGGTTCGCAAAAGGAACGCAAGTTGAAATGTCTGCTTTAAATCTAATGAAATCAGCGGCCTATACCAACAGTTCGAAGACATAAAAAATATGAGGTAGCAAATATTAGGGAGAAGTGAGAGTGTTTATGCCTATGTGTATGTCACGAAGTGCATGAACAAAGGTCTTCGTACTAGTGGTATGCATATAATGAGTAAGAAACAGTCAGTTTTAGCATATACGTTGGAAGGAAATGGTAACCGTCTACCATTTCAGTTGTTTGAATATACCTTTATGTATGCTATTGGAGGTTGAGTGAAAAAGAGTTTGTTACCAGTATGTATGTAAAACATGTTTGCTCCCACAGTGATTGTAACTAAGTGCGTAACAAGAGATACATGGGTGGAAACTTGTATGCTACTGGTATGCATACAACGTATACCTGTCTATGGTGCGAAGCCCACGCGCAAACTTAGGGGTATCCATTTCCCACGGAATCACGTCCACGTGATGGTTTTGTGAGCCTTGAAAACATGGAAACCAATTCCAGAAACTCTACACCGGCTTTACTATATAAGGATTTACCAACGTTAATTGGCTGGATTACCGTACCACTACCCGTATGCTATGTTTATTGTATTTAGATGTTTATTATATTCATTCCAAAATCATATTTCACTAATTAACAAGATTTAAATGAGATGTCGTAAACCGTAGATGTCGAATTTACAGTTGAATCGTCCGCGGAGTATCTAATGTTTGAGTTGCTTAGATTTATCAGATCTACGACACGTGGATATGTAATTCTAAGAAAGTATCAGATTAGCACAAACAAGAACAGGCATTTGATCGTAAAACAGCTCGGTCGAAAACATATTCTCATAAGTAGAAGTTTCAATAGAGGCCAAATTCAAAATTTCTATAAATCGTTCCTGTATAAAATAGACATTTCTTAGTAGATCTTTACTTCCTCTCTTCATGGGTTTGAAGCTGTAATCTTAAGGTTATTTGATAAAAAGTTACAGCTTAACCACTAAAACGAAATCGAAATACAAGCATTACTTTAAATATGTGATGCCATTGTTTGCAATCATGTTTGAATACTTACTCTTTCAAAGTTACACATATAGTTTCTGAATTGTTTGGTCTTATGTTTTTATTTTTTATCATTTCAGAATTAAATGTTTAGCTGAGAATATACGTTATTTTCGTGCAAGATTACATGAAATGGGCTTAATTGTTTATGGGAATCGTGATAGCCCTGTTGTACCAGTTATCGTTTATATGCCAGCTAAACTAGTTGCCTTTTCGCGTAGATGTTTAGAATTAGGATTAGGAACTGTAGTCGTTGGTTTTCCAGCTACAACTCTGCTTTTATCCAGGGTACGATTTTGCATTTCATCAGCACATACACGAGAGTTATTAGACAGGGTGAGTTTCTTTTCATTTATTTTACACTAACTACTAATAATAGATATCCATGATCAAAAGTAGTCAGCTAAAGTTATGTTTGACTCTATGGCTATACTATATATCTCAGTTAATTTTACTGATAACATCAGGTTATCATTCTTAGAGATCCTTGGAATTAACTTAATAGATCTTACATATTTTTATTCATTAAACTTTGAAAAACGAGGTCTATGTCGATTTTTCATTCAGGATGTTCGTGGATAATAGATGACTGGAGAGTAGATAGATGGCAATATTATAATCATTTGGTCCAAGAGCGAATCTTAGTTGTTTTTTTTAAAGATACTTTCTCTTGCAAGCAGCTTTGTATTACCAGTTTCATGAATGAGTTTAAACAAGCTGTCTAATGTTATCTGTTATTACTATCCTCTCCATTTCCTTGATAAACGCTGGAAACAACTGTTTACGCTCTTTGAGAAAACTTTTGTCATTCTACCCTTTAGTTTGCCTCTGTTCATCACCATGTTCGAGAAGGTTGCGCTGAGTTCAAGGCAACCCAACAATTCATCAGAAGCTACCAAAACCCACTAAGCTTTCCTAACATAGAACTTTAGGATGGTAACAGATGTCTGTAGATCTCATTTTTAATTCTTTTGAGCCGCACTCGATGGTAGTGGGGACAGGAATGACAGACAAGTGATGATGTGTTTCTAAGTTCTTACAGAGCCATTCATTCACAAGTGACTATAATCAAAAATATAGTCCATGAATGTTATGCTACTGGAGTTAGTGCTACATTCATACGTGTCTAGGTGTACTTAATTCGTAACTTGAGCAGCTTTCCGCACTGGTTATATGAGGTCAATTGAACGACTGTGTGTTGGTCCTGTATGTGACTTTTAGACACACACACAATGCATCAATGAAGCGAAATTTCAAAATTTTGACTGATGAGCTCTATAGTTTGATTTGATACATGGTCTAAAAATTGAAGGCTCCAGCATGTAGTGTAATAAAAATTCCAGCAGAAAATGGATAACATTCCATTATCCCAAATCGTTAACATTGGTTGAACGTGAAAAAGACAACTGGATCAAAGAAGATGTGTTGTCAACAAGGACAGAAAAACTAGTGAGAAATAAGGAAAGAGTTTGATGGAGATGAATATAAAGTTGAACACTAGTTGGAGTGTGTGAGATATTGAAACTCCTTGTTTTCTGACATCACGAAGGGAAATGCTTTAGGTGGAACTCGTAAATAAAGATTGGTAATCGTTAGTGGTCTGTGTGACTTCGGAGTGTGATCACAAAGCATATATGACAATTGATTTATGTCAACAGTATATGATTATTTACGGATAGTACTTATTGTTCTAACTTATTGTTCTAACTACAAAATTAAATGATATTTGCTTTTTGATGTTTAAATTTCTGTCATTCAGGCATTAGACATAATCGGGCAAGTTTCTGAAGAAATAGGAATTTGTTATAGTAAGCAACCGATTCCAGAATGGGCTAAAGAAATTTTATACAAAGATAAAAGTCATCGTTATACGAATGGTTTCTTAAAAAATATTGAACCATCAGTTAACAAACTACTTAAGAAATCAGTTCATACGGATACTGTAAGTAATTCAATCAGTTTGAGAAAACGCTGTTTAAAAAGAGATACCAACGAAAAATGTGGGATTAACACACACTTTTAGCTATGTAAGTTTTTAAAGTGTTACTTTGTTAATTATTTTCTCGCTCAATTTTTTTTAATATATTCGTTCTACTTATATATCGCAAGATCACTTCAGTTGAGATTCATCACTGTTTCTGGAGAACAAATTATTTCAATTGGATATAATAA
This sequence comes from Schistosoma mattheei, assembly GCA_944470405.2. Taxonomy (NCBI): domain Eukaryota; kingdom Metazoa; phylum Platyhelminthes; class Trematoda; order Strigeidida; family Schistosomatidae; genus Schistosoma; species Schistosoma mattheei. The sequence continues at coordinate 13,442,003 of OX103947.1, read as the reverse complement.
CAATAATTACAATGTAAATCTTTGACGAATAATTTATTTTTGAACTTTTCTGTTTTCTTTTGTTAAGTTATTTTTGTTATCCTGTATCCACTGCTAATCTTTTCTCAAATTGATCACTAAGATCTCGATGAATTGCTGTTTGGAATTCTTTACTGTATACGTTACTTACTTGATTACTTACTCCTTTACCTCCCTATACAGCATAGGGTGCCGACTAAGATTACCCATCCAACTCTAACCTGAGCTCTCCTCCCCAGTTGTTTTCAAATGCTATTCATCCCTTTGATGTTGCCCTTCAATACTCAGTTCAATGTAATCTTTTGTCTTCCACCTTTCTTTTTGCCTTGAGGACTCCATGTTAGGGTTTGCCTCGTGATGCAGTTTGGTGATTTCCGCAAATGTAATTGGGTTGGTGCTTTCTGTGTTTTATCTCAGGAACTTGCTTATTCCCTTGTGTATGCTGAGGCCTGCAGAGATTGTCTTCACCTTCATTTGTATGTGTGTATGGCATATAAGAGTTACGTCACCTGTAACTTTGTGTATTCACTTGTGGGGAATATGATGCCACATATAAACGTTTTGTCGAGTGCACATAAATTTTCAAATCTCTCAACATTCTCATTCTTTTCTCCCAGTCAGTCCATATTGTCCCATGATATCTTCATATCCAGCGTTGCCCATTCAGACTTTGGTGTTTAAGTCTACCATCAGGATGGTCAAGTTCTTTCCCGATCATTTTACTATGACCGATTGCAGCCTCTCATAAAACTGAACTTTATCGTCTTCATCGCTATTATTAGTTGGTGCATAACACTGGATAATATTGCGATCCCGTCCTTCTATGTTTTGAAGGGTGCTTTGGTGATTCTGGATCCATGAAATTCTCATCCTATGAGTGTCTTACATGGTTCATTGAAAAGCATCAGGGCAACTCCATGATTGTGTGGAGCATTTCCATCATCGTGATCAGAGTACAACAGCATCTCTCCCGAATCTATCCTTTTCTGTTCAGCTTTGGGCCGATGGGTTTCAATGATTCTGAGTACTGTCAAGTTGTATCTCCTAATTTCCGTTGCTATTTGAGTAATCCTTTCGGTCTGTCACATTGTCCAGACATTGAGTTTACCTATATTAATTGTTACTCTTGTTGTTAAGTCAATTTAAAAATAAGAGTCCAGATAAGTAATCACCTTCTTCTGTCAATGTATCCATATTAGTTGTTGGTTTGGTTGTTACAGAAAGCATGGGCCTCGTGACTTCCGAAGAATCTCAGCTTTCGTCATGAGGCGTCATAATTCTTTTTTAAACTCGGAGGACAGAGTTTAAATGGTTTACATTATTTGATTTGGTTAGTGGTTTTTGTAGCTAAATTGTTTTCTATGGCATAGGGTTACTAACCGTATGCCTAACCCTCCTTTATCTTGGCTTGGGATCGGCAGCAATCGTAAAAGAGCTTTAGACGAGATTTTACTGTTTACGTTAGTCAAAGGTTATTATTTATTTGCCTTTAAGATTATTGGTTTCAGAAGCTGAACGACTGGATCTATGAAAACGTCTGCACCTTTCAGTTATTTTCAAGTGCAGAAACAATCAATATCTTTGTACGTTAAACGATTTCCGATTGCTGCGTTGTGAATATTTAGTCTCTATCTTAAATCAATATTCGTTAAACAGTCAATAATAATCAGCGATAATCTTTTACATATTATTTTAAAAATTATTATCAGTTATATCAGTTGGGTTTTAATTATGAATGTGTTGTGTTGTGTGAAAACACACTTCCTGAATGATAAAGCTACTCAAATACACTCTTATTGTCTTCTTTATCCTATTCAGACTTGTGTTAATTTAATCGGTTGCTTATTTATTCTGAAGAAGATTCTTACATGAAGTCACGAAACGTTAGAAATACAATTTTTTTACTCCTTGGGATGTAACAAAAAATATATTTATTACTAACTCTTATCGTTCATTTCAACTCGTACTCGAAAATTGTTGATACAAACTTATAAAGTGGCTCAAATACGTAAGATTATGTATAGAGTTAACAATTATCTTGTTACATTTATTGCTGAAATAACGGAAGGTTTCTGAAGAAACAATCAGTCAGTTTTCTTAGCAAACTAATCCTTTACAATCTTTTTAGTGGTTCTGTGATGAAATTTTCAGAAATACCCCCTTCCAACCCTAAGTCTTATTACTGTAGAACAAAAGTAACAAGAAACAGTAAATTCAAGAATTAAATCTCTAATATTCTAGTTGAAGGTTGGCTCAATAAATTTCTACAAAACACTTGCTCAGCAGCATACGTAATCCAATTACTAATACTTCTCTATCTAAGAAAATATGATATATTGAAAATTAAAAAAAATAGGAGAATGAACACAATATGGATTACCGATTCACTTATCATCCATACGGTGATCATATGTATTCTGCTGTATCAATACATCTACTGCCTATGTGTTCAACTAAAGAATTGCAATAAAAACCAGTTGAATTATAAGAATTTCGACAACTTGACAACGTTACAATTTATATATCCGACAGTATTTCATGAGATAAGAATTAAGTAAATGTTATTTATAATAACTGTTAAATGATTATCAAGAACTCTTAAGCTACGATCGTATAAATATATTGAACAACTTCAAATAATGTTTGTGTTCGTGTTAAATATCTTTTATATACGCATATTGTTTAACTAAAAAAAGACAGGTATTTGCTGAACATTTGTCCTTATCTTGTAGTAATTATTTATTCGACATCATAACCATTCATTAATCACCCGATCAAGATTTAATATTAGTTCATATTAATCCTGTACATATCAATAATAATGTAGTGAATGTGAACACAGGCGGAGACAACCAAATGTATTTGAGTACAAAATTACAGAATTTTTTAGTAAAATCTGAAAACTATACAGTAAATAGTTTATTTGCAAAATATTCATCAACTGTCTCAGATTTTGTTGTTCATTCGTTTCTATACTTATCACTCTTTGTTCTTGTTCTCTTCTCTTTGATTTTCTCAACCTTTTGCCACCAAGCATTCCACTTTCGGTTGGGAATAAATGCTACTCATATTTGTCGACATCCGTAACATACACCACAATAATATATAATTACTTTGTTATAAATTTTTTTTTCTATTTCCACATTTAATTTTATTGATAGGATGAAACCTGTAATAAATAAATCTCGATTTGTTCTTTCAAAATGTCAATATCTTAGTGTTATATGTTACAAAATCATTTATGGAAACTAATTTTAGTCGAAAGAATAAAACTATATAATACAGTATCATATTATGTCAATTATATTGATAGTCATTTTACTATTGAGAACTATGACAATGAATTGAATAACTTTTTAAAATCTATTATTCTGTGCTTAATTTATTTTTTTCAAAACAGGAGGTTAAATGCTACGTTGTTGGATATACATCATACATAAATGAAAGGATCCAATGATTTTTCTTTCATTTTCATAATTACATTAGTGTTTGATCAAAAAAAAACCCAGGAATAATAACAAATGTATAAAATATCTTTTCTTTTTCTATCATATTTGTCTTTTTTTCTCGACTAAGTTTTACTATCCTTGTTTCTTATGAGTAACATTTTTATTGTGACAATTACTGCTTTTCTTTTAAAAGAAAAGAAAGAAAAACGAAAACGTTTGTTAGTAGTTGTACCTCTCTCTCTCTCTATATATATATATATATATATATATATATATATATCATGAATTGATCAGATCTACTCAAGTGTGTACTTACTTTTTGTAAATGAGTATCTGTCTAACTTTTATGATGATTACCTCTCAAGAAAATGTAATATAAACTGTTATTATTCAATCATTACCCTACAAGAACTTTTATTCATTGTTTTTTTTTCTTACTTTTTATGTACGGAAATAATATAGAATCTCTTTTTAGCTAAAATTGTAGCAGTTTTCAATATATATATTTTACATATTTTAGTTTGGCGTTACTATCATCTTCATAATCTCAGTATTCTTAATTAGGTTCTTTTAAGTAGTGAATACTGAGACTTGTTGTTAATATTACTACTTTTTTTAAAACCATTTTTAAACATCTATTTGGCTGTGATTTATTATTATTATTATTATTATTATATACCATGTAGTCCTAATAATCTTCGTCTTTTCATTGCGTTATCCAGATGTATTCAAGGGACTAATTGTTTTGAATATGATTTATTAGTCAGATTCTATTACGTGAATCTGTTTTGATTAGGATTGAAATATCATATGATATTTAAATGTTCTAATTGGTCTGTGATAGATTCTGTTGAATGCACCTCTTCATACCTCATTACTTTTGTCGTCTGCTTTTCATTTAAAATTTTTTCAGAAAGTATGGTTTGATTATGTCATCCCTCTATCTATCTATATCGTCTCATTCATTCAGTACTTATATAGTACTACGCCGCATTTTTAACGTTATTATTAATATAATCGAAGGTTTTCTCACTAAATCGCGAAAGGAACTAAGTAATACATGTCCAGTCAGTGTGTCAGTTCTTGTTATTATCTTTATATATATATGGGTTGATTAGTCCTGTCTGCTTTGCTTCTGTACGATGAATGTATTCAATATCATTTGAATATTTCTATCGAATCGGCTAATAAGAGTACGAAATGATGTTAGTCCAACTTGTTAACAATTACTCGAATAAATGGTCGTCTGATATGAGGAGAAGAAGAAGAAGAAGAATGGTTATACTTCTTATAATGTTCAGACAGTTGAAGTTTGTTAGTTTGAACTATACAGATTTGTTGTGAAGTTAAAATTAAAATTAGGATTCAAAGTGGCAACATGGTGGTATGTTACTTTGTTACTTTTAGTGGAAACAATAAAGTGAAAATCAGAGTTACAATCCAAGCTACAGAGTTACCTAATAACAGACGTTTTGTCCTGCAAGTTTTGCTATTTCCAACAAACATAAAAATTGAATTCCGTGTGATTAGTAAACAGCTTAAAATGGTCGGTAATGTTTGTTACGCTATTGGGTGATTAAATAACAGGAGTTGTTGAGAAAATATCAGGCAACAACGTAGATGACATTGTACAGTAGAATACCAAACAGAATAACAGTCCTAAAAACTAATTTCGATGTGTAAAAAAACTCTAGTAACAGAATCTTCCAAAAGCGTATCAGAGTTTAGTACATCCAATAATAAGGATAAATCAGTATTTTTCTTTCTACAACTTCAGCAATATTTGTTATCATTTTTTTAGAAAGGAGGAATGGGAAAATCGGACATACAACATTTAATTTCCTCATAGTTTTTAAAAAATAATAACTGTGTTTTCACAACTAGTAAATAAGCTGACATGAAATAGAATAACAGTGTTCCATCCATTATCATAGTGGAATGTATGGATTACAGCATTAAGCACAGAATCAGGTTGACCGATTTAATTCGGATATAAAACAGACAGATGGGTTTTAAAACATTGTTTTTCTGCTAGGTTACATAAGCGCTCAAACAAAAAGCAGGACCAGTGTTATGGAAAATTAAATTGTCAATAACAAATATCTAATATCTTTGAAAGATTATTCCAGTACTGTGCTTTATATACAAATCTTTTAATGTTTTATCGTTAGGCTTCGGAATTCTAGGATAGAGGAAATCATAGAAATCAAACAAGCATAGAGATCCTTCATTAAAGATTTGACTATTTATACTGTAGATCTAGTGTTATCATCTATTATAGAGCAAAAAATGTTTTGAAGAAATGTGGTTGATTATTGTCACTCGTATTTGGGACTCGTCAGCTGAATGTACCTGGATCTCAGTGCTGATGTTAACACGAAGTGAATCCAACTGACCAGTTCAAAATAGGACAGAACACGTGTTCTAGATTCTGTTGCTAACCAAAATCAATATATTTCAAATAACTTGTGACATAAAGGTCATGTAGTGAGAATCCGCAAAAGATGCTCTTATCTCAATTAAAACGGATCGAAATTCAATCCTTAATATCAACAATGGAGACATTTCACATTATTACTAATAATGATATAAGTCAGTTAATGAGTTAACTTTCGGAGTAAATTATAGACTGTATTTAATCAACGTATTCCGTTACGTTTTCAATCAAACTATATTGGCAATAGGGTGTTTACTGGATAATATATAAAAATACACATATAGATAATTAATTATATTTCAATACAATATAACTTCTCAGTTAAAGCGAATCCATTCTAATCATTCATTTATTTATTTGATCATAAACAACTAAGACATTCCATCCTCATTTTGCAAAAATACTTGAATATTATTTCTAATGTTATACAATCATTAAGGATTTATAACAGTAGAATTAGAAGAGGAAGTGATCGGAAGTAATTGTTTACTCAAATATTCTTTTGTGATATTATATATATATATATATATATATATATATATATATATATATACAAGAAAATAAATAGCATAATCAGAAATTGAGATCGATATTGTACTCAAACAAGTTTATTTGAATATTACTATAAATTATGGTCCGATTAAGACAAAAAAGTACTTTGTATTGAATGATCAGACTTTATTAGTTAGCATTTAGTTGTATTTGGAACATATAAATTTACTAATAATAACTACTTACAACAGAGTTTTGCAAAATCATACAGCTGAGAAATGAATACGAGTATGATTGTAGGAATAAAAGATTGAGCAAAAATTTACTAATAAATGAGATGATCATTGGTTACTTATTTTGTGTTATACATAAGTCGTTTCAAATTTTGCATATGATGATTTTCTCATATAAAAATGGTTATCGTAATCTAAAGTAAGTTCATGGATTGATATCACTTCCTGGTCTAACAGGCCATTAGCTTTCTTCCAACCTACTTTTTCACTAACAAACATAGCAACAGTGCAGTTCAAAATAAGCTTTAAAATAGTTTTGCCCAATCAGAACTGAATAGACGCTTATCCGGAACATCTAGAACAGTGAGGGAATGTGTATTACGTTTTGACTGGATAGCTACTTATTTTTTTTATTATATTTGGAATATCTCCAGAAGTTTTTAAAGAATTAAAACTATTGGAAAACCTGTAAACAAACTGGATTCTCCAAATATAAATTAAATATGAAACAAAGCATCTACTCATATTTCAATCCGTTTTTCTGTTGTTCGAGTCCAAGGGGACTAGTATTGAAATTTAGGAATCAGTCGAGAAGTCCGAAACAAACGTTCAAGTAGAAGACTTATCAATTAGTCAAATGATTTGTAATTTATACATGTTTTCCTATGTGTTTCCTAGTCTTCTACTCATCTACAGATCTCGGTTTTTAACAATTCTTCCTTAATATCCATAAAACGTAAACTACATTTAAGTGAAATTTCGGTTTGAAAAAATAATTGCTTTAAAAATTCAACTTCTTGCTACTTCAAATTGCTAAATCACTTATTTATATATCTGAACGTAACAGGAGGATCGAGAATGATAATAATTTACCTGCAAGTGTTGAACATGATCTTCCATCCCTATGAATACAATAAACTAAACCCATCTTCAGTAGTCGTTACCTCAGCCATACTTCAACAAGGAGTAATTCATGTCCACTTCTGATATAAACCCTAAACAGCTGAGCTGACTATCCAGGGCACACAGCAAAAGCCAACATGATGGTCTATTTTGTCACCAAGGAGCTAGATATTCTCATCCAGTTGTTACTTGTTAAATGTAAGACCTATATAAGATCTTTGAAATTCAGAAAGGTATTACATTTTTTACGAAGGTATATGAGAATTTCTTGGAAAAAATAGGAGAAACTGCAGCTTGAAGAGTTTTAGGGTTTACGAACAAAACATACGAATACAGTCTTTGTGTGCTACGAATACCTTCGTCTAGTTATAGGAAAATATGGGGCGGTCATGTTATGTACGTTCTCTAGAATACTGTACTAGCTGACAGATGGAGCTGCATGAATGAGCAGCTTTAAGGAATAACTAGGTGCTTGCACACATAGCGTCGCACATTTTTTCCACTGAGATGAACTGATGATACAAGCCACTACTGTATTCATCATCGTTCTTATTGATCCCTTTTCTTTTCCTCATTTTCTTTCGTCCACTTCAATGTATTTAGACTTCCTGAACATAGAAATAAGAACAAAGTTTCACATCTTTGACTAAGCGAAAGACTATTTAACAAAACAACAACAGTCGATTCTTGAGCATTAATCATTTAGTAACGAATTCAGTCATGAAACTTCAAAATATTTGAAATACCAAATATCTACAGAATCCATGATAAATATTACGGCCAATTAGGTTGAACGGTATTACTGAACGTCACCGAAGACCCGGGAACGTTTATTATTACTATTATTTATTTACAGTGTCTGAGTACTCTACGTCGGAGAAATTCATCAGCTCATCGTGTTCGGCCATATCATTCCCAGTAAGAATGCTAGTATTTAGTACAAATAACGTGTAAGTAATTTGGAAGTGTGGCAGGATGATTGATATGATAGAAACGGTTTTATTAATTACGGTTATCATCAAACAATAAATTTAACAACTTAAATGTATTTAATGCATACCATTTCATTGTATTAACTGTTCACTAAATTTTCACAACTTCATATTACTGATTTCATCAACTTGTACATTTGTCTAGGAAAAGTTTACTAGAAATTTATTAACTTCTGTGACAATCATTTGAATTCTATAGATACAGACATTCAATTTGAGAAACATACAATAAATGATATTAAAAGTTTGTTGCTTCCAAACTATATTACTTCTTTGCTTGATATTTCTTGTGTTACTCTATGCTATGTACCAATAATCAGTAGTTTGATTTATATTGGTCTATTTCTATATCTTGAGTATTTATATTTACATCTAGTCACAAAGGACAGCTTCACAAACTCTTATTATAATGTTGTCATTCATTTTCGTACTTGCGGTAGTGTCTTTTCACAGCTTAATCCATTAATTCATTACTATGCGGTACTTCTTGGAGCTTGATTAATCATTAATAGTTCCAAATATAGCATCTAATTTTTTTAGCTGTGATTGATAAAATTTTACCATTACATAATCGTAGTTTATTTTCTGCTTTGCAGCTTGTGATATATCCATCTCGTATATTTATCTTTCTGTTTACTGTTGTAGGCTGACATGATTCTTCGATCTTTATGTTAGAGGCTGTATACGTTGTCTTCAAGAACCATCATCCGATCTAGAACTAGTGAACTTCAAAGCATATTGAGTTGACTGTTCATGTCAAAATAAGGGCAAGAAAGTTAAACACAGTAGTGTGACCAAAACAAACACAAAGAAGGTAATGACAAACTCAAATATCTAAAAGTTGGATGTTTGTAAATGACAATTCTCAATGACAATGCGAATAGTATATCCACTATTCAAGAGAGAATTAACTAATTGAATCTCAGATTATGCTAGGGAACTATTGAATAATCCCATCTAACTCATAAAACATTCAATTCAATGAAAAAGAATTTAGTGAGGCCAGTTATATAAATTAGGAATCATGTAAGAGCTCATTTTTAAATGTCGTTCTATCGTATCTAAGCGCAGCTGTTTGTAATTATTTGTAAGCCATAATACAAACGAATACTGAAATATGTTGTAATAAATATATTTCATATAGTAGATAGGACTATAGAGAAAATCTATGTTGATTTCAGATTAAACCTCGTTATTCACAAATATTCCATTCCAGGAAAAATCCAAACAAATAACTGGTTAATTCTGACGAGAGGATAGTAACATTGAGATTCTAGTATTTATCTTTAGAAATCATTATTGATGAACTTCATAAATGTGAATTTCATGCTTAACAGTAAGATCTACAGATAATTGGATAAGATCTTTTTCAGATCATGACTGAGTTTTATATTCATCACTATTTTTCTAGCTAAGTCATTTAATCAACAAAACCTGCATTTCATTAATAATTGTTACTCGTTGAAGAAAAAAAATGTTAGAACATATCTATTCAAATTATAAGAACGTCCATCTTATCTGATCTACAATTCAATTCAAGTAAATCTTTTCAACGTTTACATGGGTTACAAACTGTGTTTTCTTTGCATAATCTCTAATTCTTATTTTTTTACTTTTTAACAAACTGTATTGAACTGATATCTTTCTACACTTCCTCATTATCAATTCGAGTTTATAACTAAATAGATCATATTTTTTTTATTCACCTAAAGTATCAGGAATGTCAAACAATTGAACATTAGCGATATAAAAAACCTTAAACTAATTTTTCAGCGTTTTGTTTTTAACTTTAAAAACTGATTTATTGGGCTTGATACACAAATGTTAAAACACTTTTCTTTGGAGTTAAGCGTTTCGAGGAAACAAACAGCACTTTAATGTGCTCGCTGTCACAAAAACTTAATGTCAAAACATTTCAGCAGTCAACTGGAAAATATCCATGAATAATCTAAGTGATCTTATATTATAGCTATTCATGTTATTAGAGTAAATACAACAAATAAAATAATTATTGAGACAACAAGAGTAAATTGGGACAATAATTCTTCATACATGTTTTTTTGTCCCGGTATATACCCAATAACATGTACAAGATAAGAAATAAAATCATCAATACGCAAACCGGGATTAGTTTCCTTAAATGTACTAAAGGTGGCCAAAAAGCCGTTCGGTTACTAGACTTGCGGATCAATATGTTCTAATAAATCGTTACTGTGTTGCAGATTGATTTGTTGACGCTGTTGAGGAGTGATTATCATTGTTTTCTGAAGGTCCTATGAAACCAGGGTTCTCAATTTCTAGTTTCTCAGCCTGCATCCAAAACAGTTATACAATTAGTATTCATCATAGAATATATATAAACAGAATTGGCAAAATAAATATGTTTTTAGCTATGCTTTTTGGCATATAAGTCATTAACTGACTCCAGTTCTACATGGGCAAGATGAATGAATTTCAAACAAAGTTTGAACATTTGTTTGGTATTAAAAAATTCATCTCTGTCATTGAGACTAATATGTTTATCAGCCAAAAAACTTAACATGCTGTACGTATTCGACTATTCGAGAAGCATAATGAGATATGAATATTATAAATTCTTTGTTAGATGAGAAAGCACGTTTTAGTGAGATGTATGTTTCCCCACTTTCTAAATCACATTGAAAAATTTACACCAAGTCTATAGTTATGAAAGATGAAGCATCTTTTAAATACCTTCAAAAATTATTCCTTATTACAATTAATTTTGTTCGGCCTTTACATTACCAACTATGTATCAAATCAAGAGTAGAAATATAATGCTATATCGATTGTCATTAAAAAGATTTATGGCATGATTCCCCATAGGTCTCAAGATCGCGTAAATTATTACGTCATATCCCACTTGGTCTACTGATTGTGTATAAAGGCACGTACATAGAGATGAGTAATTAAGCTCGTAATAACGGGATGCAGTTGCTGACCCGATGTCCAACTCTCTTCCTTTACACTGGCTTGGGACCGGCAGTAACCCTAGAAGAGCTATAGGTGGAGTTCATTCCATACATTACTGACAGTTTTATGTTTAATAATTATATAAAAACGAGTGTGTTGGGAATTGCACTATTTTCTTAAAATGCGACACAAATTCACCGAATGATCGATATTTTATAATCATCATTTTGGATCTTCAAACCGCGTATATACAACTGAATCAAGCCGTACAAACTTACAGCCTGAATGTCTAATTCTCAAGGACGGTGGAAAGTCTATAAATGCACACGCGTTTTCATCTGTGTTATAGTCAGTAAAAGCGGGAATTATACCGTTTTGTTTCTTATGTCATCTCAGTAACTCTATCGAATTGTATTTGCGTCGAGTTCACAATTGTGTTGATATTTTGATTTATTCAATGACGTAATAAATTTAAAGATAGTTTGGATTATGTTATTGTACTTCGATAAATTGTACATTCGTGTGACATGTGAATACTTTTTAATGTGAATAAGGGCATCAAACTACTTACAAAACACCTTGTGATCAGATATATATGATAAGAGAAAACGAAGCAGCTGTTAAATATTCTTTTGTTAAAGGTCAGGAGGTAGTTAACAAAAAGCCATAAACGTAAATAACCTGATCAAAATCGTGCCATTCAATATATGAGTGTACTGACTTACTTAGTTCACATATTCAAACTTTAAAAAAAAGTTTTTCGAACATTGGCTATGAATAATGAAAATTATGAAACTTAGGTCTATCTTCCGCTTGTTATCTATTAGTAAGGAAAGTGTACTAGTTTTTCAGGTTAGCTGGGATGGTTTACAGGCAATTTATTTATTACTCTCTACTAAATATCTGGTTAATACATTTGTTTCGGTAAGTCATTACTACAAAGAATAATATTCTGGGACGAGAATAAATTTAGTTAGATTAATGCCAAAACTCGTGTTTACTTACAGGTTTTAAATCAGAGTATAGAACTTTGGGTGGACTATTGCCTCTTTCAGGAACAACCGAAAACCTACAAAATAAATAAATTGATTTACACTTAAATCATTTCCACATAGAGCTTTAATGAGTGATCATGTACCTTTTGTTAGTCGTTACTGTTAATGATTGTATAATATATCACATAATATATCACTAATATATCACATAGTTCTGATAATCTTCGTCTTCTAATTACATTGTCGAAATTTATCAAAGGGACTTATTGTTTTAAAGTTATTGATTGTATTCACTTGACAAGTATCCAGTACCCGAACTTATCATTTTAATGAAATACCTGTGGAGCAATGTTAACACTATGAAGTACTTGTATCCCAGTGGTAATAATGATAACTGATAACATAATAACTTGTCGCTTTTATCGTAAATTACTGTTTACTAGTCCACTTATAGTTATTCGTTCCTTTTATGGGACACTTCTTTAAACCTCGCAACCACTAATTCAGATTTGTTTCTACGTGTAGTTATTGGTTAAGTCTTGAATGTGTATTGCAAACACGTAAAATGTTTTAAAAGTAAAAACTAGTGATTTAGTCATAAGCATGAAACACGTTTTTACCGGAATAACCCTTTCTTTCTGTTCATCAAATGTTTTAGAATAACATTTCAGTATTACAAATGGTATTACTTAATATTTAAACATATAATTGTCAACTGTGTGCATAAATTTATATTTGCCAGTGAAATCAGAAACAAGAACCTATATAAGACTTCATTAGATATATTCCAAGAGGTTTTAGGTCGAACGGAATGAAGAATTTCGTGAGATTTCAGTGAAAAAGGATATCTAGTAGACGTCTTGAATTTTTCCAAAATGAATACAAAAACACCAAGATTTGGCTCTTTTTATAACATTTTCTGAAGCTATAGATGTATTTATATATTGGAAAAGAAACAGGTGTACTCTCTTTCTTTCTCCTTCTCTCTCTCTCTTATTTTGAGTTTTTGTTTATTTCATTAATTTATTTCTGACTGAATGAACTTCATTCAAGTTATGGTTTATCAGCAATAACCTGTATTCAAGTATTTCACTATGTAGTCAATTAGACTTAGTTCTATCATTTTTTGTTGTTATCCTATTCTCTGTTCTTAAATCTTATTTTGTTCATACAACTTATTTAACAACATTTTCGCTCTAACATAATGATACATATTCATATCTAACCAAATGAATTTGTATGTTAATTTTTATTTGTAATTTTGATTTTAAAATGTTACAGGTTGTAAATAGGTGATGAGATCCAATTGAAAGAAAATGAATTCCATTGAAATATTTACTTTTATTTTCTTAAGGTTAATAAGCTGAACCATGTGAATGAAACATAACTTGAATTTAAATTGATATTATGAATGGATCAATGTTAGACCAGTATTGAAAACCTGAAAGCATTGGATGGTCGTTTCGTTTTAGTATAAGACTCGTCAGTAAAGAGCATCCACAATCTGGCACGCGGGATTCATCCATTCATGATATCAATTTAAACTCAACAATCTTCATAACCCTAAAGTGATAATTTGAACTGTCATGGGCTTTATCATTAATAAATTTACTTATATAGGGTATTTTATGTAATATTATACTTGTTGAAAACTTCCAATCACATTAAAATACATACATATATATATATATATATATATATATATATATATATATATATGTCTGTAACTTACTTATGTTCAGCTAGCATTTGTTGCTTCTGATGGCTGAAATGATATCTTTGGGCAGATGTTGCTAGAACACGATCACCAGGTAAACAGTTATTTCCGTTAGCAATTGCTTCTTTGAATATAGCCGCTTCTGTATCACATTTTATTGACCTTTCATGGTTAAATAAATCCGTAGTTATATGAAACAGTTATTTCATTAAAAAAGTGCCCAGTAAAAGTATGTCAAGATCTACTTTAGGCCAAAAATCTGAGTAAAGTCTAATATCTGTGACACATGAAGAATCAATAACATACTTCAAGTTGTGAACTGAAAAATCATGAACTCAGTGATTTAACTGGTTGTCACAAATCCGCTATTTCTTGACTTATATTTTAAATTGTATTTTAGTCATTTCAAGCTTCCGTCTAATCGCTGTGATTTACTACCGAGAGGTTTTCAGAGGCACTCGAAAGATGAACATAAAGACCATAGTATCTATCCAGGAGTTCGCTTTCAGTGGTTATTTGGATATTCTTACTTCTGAAGAACTACTTGTACAAATCTACCCTACATCACCGTGACTGCAAGGAATTTCTGAATATCTTGATGTATTCGGATGTGAAGTCGTTCACTTTGCATTGAAAAATACGCGGGTTAAGTGAGTGAGTGTAAAAAGCTTCACGTCGGTAGAATGAAATACTACTTATTTTATTTCAACGGATACTAAATTGAGTCACGGACCCCATGCTATACTGAATTAAACAAACAAATTAGTTTTTATTTTGAAATACCTAGTACCTAGTCGTTGCATAATAATGTAAAATGAAGGGTTAACTTTGAAGTCAATCATGGACGTATAACTACATTTCTCGATTTCTGCTTACATTAATGAAAAACTACGCACATATTTATTCCCAAGTCAATTAACTTTCGTAAAAATGGAATCCATATTTTATTTGCCAATGAAACACTCACTAGAAATACTCAAGGTATAGTCTAGTAATCCCCATATAACTCTATTTGGGGTCATCTAAGGTTAATGCCGGTCCCAACACCGGGCAGAGGAAGAGGGTTTGGATAAAATTAACACCACCACCTCGTAAACTAAATCTCGCTAACAAAGAAATAGCAACAAAGAAGCATTTGAACTCTGCTCTGTGAGTTAAAGAATCTTCACGTGCAAGATTTACGACATCTCTCATGAAGAAAGCCTATATTATTCCCAAACTAGGAGGCCAATATAACTATGGAGACATCACATTAGTATCAGTATAAGGAAGAGTTGTAAAAAGAGTGTTGTTGAACCGGATGAAAGACTCCGTGGGCATCTAGCTTCGAAATCAACAAGCTGGATTCCGTAAGAATCTGCAGTTCACAGACCAAATCGCGGCACTACGGATCATCGTTGAACAATCAGTTGAATGGAACTCGTCACTATACATAAACTTCATTGACTATGAGAAAGCGCTTGACAGTGTGGATAGTTACCTTTATAGAAATAATGGAGTACCTGAAATCTCAGCATGATATGGAATTCTTAAGATGGATTATACTGGAAAATTGTGCTATGAATACAGCTGACAGGTGCATTCCAAGTGACGACCAGTGTCAGACAAGACTTTCACCCTTTCTCTTTCTTCCGGTGGTCGACTGGATTATGAATACCTCGACATCGGCAGGGAAGCACGGAATAAATGGACAGTTTCCATCCAACTAGATGATTAACACTTCTTCGATGACTTAGACATTCTACTTCATAAACAGCAACAAATGTAGATAAAGATAGTCAGTTTAGCAGCAGCCTCTGAATCAGTAGGCCTCAACATACACAACGGTCAGACCAAATACAACTCAAAAAAACACAGAGAGCACCAATCCAATCACACTTGATGGAGAGGCTCTGCAAGAGGTGGAAACGTTCACGCACTTGGGAGGCATCATCGACGAACAAAGAGGATGTGATGCAGATGTGAATGCAAAGTTTGCAATGCAAGGACAGCACTCCAACAGTTAAAGAATCTATGGAACTAAGAGAAACTGTCGGCAAGTCAACATTAAAGTCAGAATAATCAATACGATCGTCAAGACAGTTCTAATGTACGGAGCTGAAACTTCGAGAACTACCACAAACATTATCAAACAAGCACACATATTTATAAACAATTGTTTATATAAGATACTCAATGACCGTTGGTCGGATACCATCAGCAACAGCCTATTGTGGGAGAGAACAAAGCAGCTTCCAGATGAGGAGGACGTTAGGAAAAGATTCTGGAGGTGGATAGGACATACATTACGGAAATCACCAAACTGCACCACGAGACAAGCCCTAACTTTGAATCTTGAAGGCAAAAGTAATGATAGACACCAGGACGATAAATAGCACTTGACAACCACTGTAACATTTTCTCATCGGCTCACTTTTTCTGTTCTCGTTTTGGTATTTTATCTCGAAACTTCCCGAAAAATTGTTAACTCAGAAATTAGTAATTAGTTATGAGTTGTGTTCTTACACAATAAGACATTTTCTAAACGTTCATGCTTTATTCTGTTTTTCATGAGTTGTTCAGATAATGAACTGCTTACATGCTTAGTACTGATCTATAAAATACATAATAGACTATCAAATACTAGAGGAATTACTAAACATTTGATTTTAATAACAGGATGCAACCAAGTGGTCAAGTACTGCATTATGTAGTTGGATTGCTTGATGTTTAAAAGTGATACATTTAAATCATTTGAGATTTACAAAAGTGGTACTTACCTAAGGTTACATACTAATACAAGCAGACAGCATACAATAATGATAAGAACGGCAACTGATATACCAAGTCCTGTATTTTTCAGTAAGATACAAAATTGAAAAGTGCAATTAAAACACACCGTAAGAAGTATATATATATATATATATATATATAATTATTATTATTACGGTAATTTTCTACATGAACTTCAGTGAAAAAGGGATGGCATTTAATCTCTAACTAAAGGCTTATTATAAAGTTGTACAAGTATCCATTTTTGTCCCATCTTCATGTTATTAATATATAGTTGACCAACCAAAAAGAGACTAATCAATTACAGTTCTTAACATCGAGAAAGGGAAGATTCCAATCTTCACAGACACAATAAAATTAATCACTGCCTACATGGAGTTTGTGCAGGTGATATCGTTCAGAATAATGATGGAAGCTCCACGACCAAATCATCCTGCTCAGAGAACAAAAACGTCACCAAAAACTATCGTACAAGCTAGTGGTATTTGGATTCAGTAGATAAGTGAATAACTTGTTAGATGTATGAATAGAAATACACTGGGTTTGAATTTCAATGTGGACATCAATACGGGGGTGTAGGTGCATCTACCTGAGGAGTATCTAATAGATTGAAATATACGTTGTGAATCCTCCTATTAGTCACTATCAAAGTTTACATAAAAAATATGAATTTTTATACCAAATTTGTGACACATTTGTTTGAATTGGTATCAGTAAATATCTAAAATTCGAATATATTTAATTTTAACCATAAATTTGAAAATATCATGACTTAAAGTTGTTGTTCATGGTTAAATTCTAAAGTATAATAAACTGATAGGGTTTAATTGCTTCAGTCACTGACGTTTTCAGAAATCATTGTTCAAATTGTGTCTACCTAATGGAACTGTGAATGGAATTTAATGGCTTTCAGGTTCAGAAATAAAGATTTTTAAAAACCTAAATACCAAATTCATATGATTTTAGTTAATGATATTAGCAATTAAGAACTCTAAATTAAATTCAAACAATTATATAACGTTTCAATGTGCTTATTGAATTATATATAACTAAAATGATAATCCAGCTAAATCGTTAATCGTTATTATAAATCAACCATTCTTATTAAAGTTTCAAATCAAACAGTGAATTAAATAGCTTTATAAAACTTTAAATCGATTCTTGGGTACTATACATATAATCGGAACAAATGACTACACATTTTTTATCGAATCCATAAAGCAACATTGAAACATTAAAGGGTCCCCATGTTTATACAAAAAAAGAAGTATTTCATGTAGTTATTTCTGTACTATAAGAATCGAATATTCGAATGAATGAAAGTAGTGAAACCATGAATACATCAAGTCATTTATATGTTCTACAAATTTACATGTACCTAACATTTTGAATGATACTCTCAAGTGTGAATACCTATAGTTGAAAGATCCTATGTATATGACATAATCATACCCTGCATAAACAGATTCATTATCATTGTGATCTATCTTAAATTCAAAATTTGTGTGATATTAAACTGTTTGACGCGTATTTGTGTTGCAATTGTCCATGAAGCTAAGACCTACTAACCACCAGCTTTCGACTTTCAAAAAATGTAATAAAACACTGTTTTTGTTTGATTTCCTACTAAGCTGTATTATTATGAATTTTAAATAATTTTAAGTATCCATTATGCTACTTGTAGAATAATAATATAATTCATTAAATATATATAACGGGTTTTACACTACCCTCATGCATGAATTATGAATGCTACTTTTTCAAATTGGTCGTACACTGTGAGGCATAGTACTTAGACCCTATAGTTAAAAGTTTTAACTATATTAACCATCAACCTACAGCAGTAACATCTAGTTTTACATAATATTAAAGTGTGTTATCCTGTAATTTGCACTAAATTTTAAATTGGGTAGTGATTGGTTACTAATCATAATTTCATTTTTAATATATATTGATAGCAGTTTACTGACTACATAGGAAATTCTTAAAAATAGTCACTTTTCAACTACCTTCCATCATGTCAATCATTCAGTGATTTCCAACACATTAGTATTAGATTAGTCTTTATATCAAAGTTGTGAATGTAGTAACGTAGATTATTTCTACACATCTTGTTTTGTCTCAAGAAATACATTATTCAGTTAATCACACGGATGATTCACCTAGTAATAGTCACTAACTAACAGATAATCAATGGATATTATCCAACAGTTACAAAGCAAATAATTTAATCATCAGATAACATATATTTAATGATTTACTTCAGTGATATTGTAATCTGATGAAAATTTAGTTAGTAGAGAACATTTTATCTGAGCGATTTTTCATTGTTGTATCTTTTCCATCACACGCCAGTCAATTCGTTTCTCACAACAACTTTTCCAACTTACAGTATTAGATCTCAGTTATTTGGTTGTAGATTTTTGATAAATTATCTTCCTCATTTAAACTGAAGTTTTTAGATCTCTTCGCTCAGATGTTATTGGTATGATAAACATTTTTACTTGATTAAACTTCTGAAATTATTCTGTTTTCATCAATTACATTTCATTCTAATAATTGTGTTGATATGTACAAGCGCTATAATATGTGTTATACTGAAATTTTAACTGTATAGTGGTAATGAGCAGTTCTTTTTTAATAGTTGTCTGGTTGAACGGCTGTCCAATAAGGGCGGAGATGAATCAGTGCAAACCTTATGTAAGTGGGCTTCGAAACCGATGGTCCTAACTCGACTCCAGTGTGCGGGAACTTGGATGTGCATTGCTAAGGAGTCCCATACTGGGACGAAACAGCCGTCCAATGCATCCAGGTTTTCAATGGTGCTCTAGTATCGATCGATTCGTAATCTTAAACAAAAATTAAAACTTATTGGAAAACTTTTTGTGTAACAAATGGATAATTAGATATACAGTTAAGACTACTACTCATAAGAGAATCCGAGCGCTGAATTTTAGGTTGATGTTTTAAAAAAACGTTTGAGATGCACTAGTGTTTTGTAACAATACGTTTCTGTGGAACATAATTTAGCACATTAAAAAGTTTTTTTAACACCTAATTAACTCAGTGCTCTGAACTCTGCATAATTAACATGTTAAGAAAATTCCATATTTTAAATTAAAACTACATGAATTCAAACCTTAATATATGGTGTGATATTTAGTAAAACATAAACACACTGAATTTTTTTCTTTTGATTAGAGCGGATGAGCAAAAAATAGATGTTCTGTTGAGAAAATGTGAATAAACTTATCAGTTATAAACGATATCATTATATCAGAAGGGGATTTGTGGATATTATAGTAATCTCATGAGTCAATTGAAGCTAGACAACCATAGAAAAGGTAGAAGCACCGGACGACCGCTTCGTCCTATTTTGGAACTCCCCAGCGGTGCGCATTTACGATCCCGCCCCGCGAGACTCGAACTCAGGACCTAGCAGTCTCGCGCGCGAGCGCTGAACCACTAGACCACTTAGGCTGCATCCAATAGTGTTAATGTCAACCAATCCACGAAATTGAGCGAAACATCCACCATTGTCTTCAGTGAGTAACTATCTCACAACTGACCCGGTTGGAGTCCACTGGTCACTGCTTCCCACTAGAACTCCAGGAAATACCTCATGAAGCCAGTCACTAATGAGCATATGTTGATTAGTAACAGAAGAGGTTTTGTGGATATTATAGTAATTTCAATAGTTAAGATCATGAGTAGGTCCTGGGTTCGAATCTCACGAGGTGGAATCGTGGATGCGCACTGATGAGGAGTCCCACACTAGGATGGAACGGCTGTCTAGTGCTTCCAGGTTTTTCATAGTGGTCTGGCTTCAATTGGCTCATGATCTCAACTATCGAAATTACTATAATATCCACAAAACCCCTTCTGATACTAATATCATTATATTTATTCGTTTCAGTTAACTGGAATTTCCTATCTAAATTATTTATTTAGGTTAGATGGTTGATTATCAGTTTGTTTATTTCCTAAATAAACAGGACGAAAACCCTAGAAGGACATTTAGTATCTTCTGATATTCATCAATAAAAGACATCGCAACACCATAGATCTAAGCATACATCCTTTAGTGGTGTGGTAAAAAAGTTTTATTTAACCAAGTGATTCATCATCATAGAAGGTTAATGAATAATATTAACTTTAAACCAGAGAGTGTAAAGCAATATTAGTTTATGCATAAATAATAAAATATCAAGTAAGTACGTAAGGTATCATAATAGTTATCTCAATTTCGGTACTTGCTTTATTGTAGTTTTATTACATGAATTTTTTTCGGGTATCTTGCAATGAGATAGATTATAATTTATAATACTATTTTATGATATTAAATATCTAGCTTGGGACCTATCGGTTATGCAAATAACTGACTATCCGATAGAAAACTATAACATATTACTCTCAGTTAACTAATTGACTTAGTGATGTAGTATCTAGACAAAAAAGGTTATTTAAAATTTAAAAGTTATTTGTAAATGTACATATTTTGAAATTGAAACACCATACCAGTTGAAATCCATATGATTAAATGATCACTTGACTTTGTATCAGTAACGGAACCATTGATAATTTCGCAAAAAATCCATTTGGAACCTGAAAATTGAAATGAATCAACATGTAAGTTAATATAATAAGTCAGAAAGCGATCCATTATATATATAGAAAATAAAAAATTTTCTGACACAACAAGATGAAATTATGTGGGCTCTCACATACTGTATACATACGTCTTAAATAAAGAAATCGGTACACCGACTTACACTTTTATTACAGTCGCTGTCTTTCTGTTTCAAAATTAACGGGTAACTACTAAAAATCTAGGATAATGTAGTATACTCAAGCTGAGAAGCAAAACACCTAGCAGATTTATTTATATTGTGATGATACATTCTTTCTGATTTCGTCTGATGAACGTTATCTCAAGGTAAACAACTACCATCTTACTTATTACTTACAATTTTTTTCAATTATAATTAGTTGGTTGAAGATAAGCTCTCATTCTCTCATCTTAATTGACACTATAATGCTAGCGATGTATCAATATATGATACCAAGTAATTTGGATTGTTGTGCATAATAATTTATTGTTCTTATTCAAACTAGTGACAGTTTTAATAAATAAGTACTTTCGTCTAAATTTGATCGAATAATTTCACAACATTTAGGCGCTGAGTTAATATGACACATTAAAGTGGAAGAATGTATTTGTAAAATCGCAGCGAAAGAATTCGAAGTTAATTCAACGTTTCGTCTGACAATCTGGTCCAAGCTTTTTCAAGGAAAATAGCAACAGTTTTTATTCATTTCTAAAAGTTCGACATTAAATAACTCCATAAACCCCCTTACAGTCACGCTTTTAAAAATGGGACCGACATTATTTCATCTAAGATATGTGTTCAAACTTTAAAGTATTCTTTTAAGTTATAACTTAAACATATCAGTGTGGCCTACAATTTTTATACTGGTTTAATTTACTTTAGAACTTATTAAAATACTGTACTCCAATCAACCTGATGAATGATTACATAAAACATATAAGTCAATTAAATTCTCTAAGTTCTTCAGATAAATCTCATATGTTATGCAACTTTTCATAAATATATAACAAATGAACCTTCATTGTTATATAGATTTATTAGGAATAAACTCCAGTATTATCACTGGGTATATAACAGCATACACATTTTGTAAATTTAATGTCTAATCAATAAGTCTGTTAACTCCGTCTGGAGTCCCTCCGGGGGCTACTGCCGGTCCCAAGCCCGGATAAAGGAGGAGGGTTGGGGATGGGGTTAGCGTCCCCATCCCGTAGAAAACTAACTCGCTAAAAAAGCCCTAACCAGAAAAAATTATTCAAACCTTTTAAACTCTGCCCTCAGAGTCAGAAGATCTTCATTTAGAAGAGATATGACGCCTCATGATGCAAGCCGAGTTTCTTCGGAAGTCACGAGGACGCTGCCCCTTCTGACAACCAGAGAAACCATTAATTTAAGTACATGGACTACTCGTACGATGTGGGAGACCGGGAGAGTCTTCCAAATCGCTGCAGAAATGAGGAGATACAACCTAGAGGTGCTTGGGATCAGTGAAACTCATTGGACGAAAGTTGGACAATAAATCTGTTATTTTTTTCAGGATAGATTTTAGATTTCTATTTTACTACAAAAAAAGAACACTAAATGAGATAAATATACAATAATGAATGTAACCATCAACAAGGATGCAACTTCTGTTCTAGATCTTGTAAAAGTTAAATCACATTCAGTCTATAGTAATTATAGAGTTCATATTCACAGTGTATACTGAATAATAAGATTAAGTTAGTCAGCCAGTCAGTAATTAGAATATACTATTCCATATAAATACTACGGATTGTTATTTCTATAAGTTAGAATACCACATTTTATATTCTTTAATTAGTTTTTATAAAAATTCAAATTATCTTTCATTTTCGCCCTGTTTTGTTAAAGAAACATTTTTTTTTGTTTTCTAATTAGTTTGTCAATATTCATTGTGCGCCACTTTTCAAACTATTTTCAAGGGCGTTATAAAAAAAATATACACAAATCTGTCCATTAAAAGAAAAAAAATAAATCTTCGGAAAAATTTTATAAACTTCTATATACAAAATCTAACTTGCTCCTTATTGTATGACTTGAGAATAGAAAAGTCAACAAACCAATCTTTATTTATTGTTCAAGAGAGTCGGGTTTTTTTTTTTAAAGAATATTCACTATAATTACTAAAACCTATTCAGATATACAAATATTTCCCTTAAATATTTATTAAGATTAATGAAATAGCCTTTTAATTTCGTATATCAACTAGAATAACCATGAACAAAACGAATGAATTCGTTTATGAACAATATGAAGACCAATTTGTTTGTTTGTTTGTTTTACATATACTTCAATTATGAAGTATTATTGATCTATTGACAGGCTATTTACAGATTATCGGCAGGTATTGACAAAAAAAAACAATCAATGTGTATTGAATTTATAATTTCCATTATGACAAACAATTAATGAAATAAAATATAACACCCTAGATTGGTAATTACTGAAAATAATTGACATTGTGTTCTTATTCTTCATCATTAATCAAGGTATATTGCTCAATATCAGTAAATATTGTTGTCACAATGTTAATGTTTTCAAGTTTCCGGATTAAGCTGTGTACTCGATTTAATTCATTGGAAATGTATGATCACAAGTTCTAGGGATTTTTAGACTATATTTCTAACTTCAAACATTTTTTGTTATAAACAGCGATATCATCCATTGTTATTGGAGGATAACCGATTAACTCTGAAATGGCTAGACTTTCTCAACTACAATTTCTCACTGAAACCTCAGAAATTTACTCCCAAATCAGGAACTAGTGAAAAATCACGATTAGCGTTTGTTTGGAAGATTTGTAGAGAATAATTAATTTGGAGTTCGACTAGTCTGGAGGAAATGGCTTCTTCATTAGAAACCTTAACACGTTTCGTGTTTTTATGTTATTACCCGAACTAATTATTTCGAGTTAATTGATATGTTTTGTTATTTAAATGAGAATATTATATCACCATACAAAGGAGCTTATGGTCACCAGCTAAAGAGCTGTAGAAGTTCCTTTTAATATCACTATAACTGTGAATATCCTTGCTCTCAGTGAACTTTTGTTCTCTAAGCTGGATGGTTTAGCCGTGGAGCTTTCATCGTTATTCTCAATGACATCATCAGCACAAATTTTAGGTAGAAGTGAAGTGTGGAGAAATCCGAACGTTTCACTTCGCCTAAAGTTTGTGCTGATGATTTCGTTCAGAATAACGATGAAAGCTCCACGACTAAACCATCCAGCTCAAAGAACAAAACTACACCAAACTCATCCGCCTGAGCTACAAATCTTCTCCACCATCTTTACTTTCTCCTAAAACGGCAAACCGAATTATTAAAGTAATAATAGCATAGTCTAGGATGATGTCACATTGGATTGTGTATTTTGCAAGCTTCATATTATGAACAAATCTGTCACAAGGTTTAGTCATAATAACTCATAAAATGTCGCCTCTCCTTCAGTGCCATTCTGATAGTGCCTGTTAATCATTCATTGAGGAATATGTATCGCTACATTCTATTTTATCTTGAATTGGTAATTATGATTATAAACTCAAGAATGATAACTGAACCTAAGATAAAATGTGGGTTGTTATCGGGATTAAAACAGTAATCTAGATGGCATTCACCACAGTTTTTGACTAGATGGCATCATTGATGTTGACACTTTTTGGTTACATTATGCGCAAGATATTAGTTCACTCTGATTAATATATTTATGAACATTTCATCAAGTTATCTCTTAATCATTCACATCCTTAATTACATTATATTATTTAGAAAATTTAAAGTATGAGGAAATCTACGTGAACGGTTAGTTTGATCAAAACGGAATATTCCCTAAAACTGATAACTTAGCAAAAATGAATGATAAGTAGAGTGAAACTAAAAATTAATTATCCAGTTTTGTAGTTCTTTTCACAAATCAGTTAACTGATTGATGATCACGTTACTTGTTTGTTTTGTTTTTTTTTTAAATCAACTGATGACACAGGTTTCTTTTTGAAAACAGATTAATTTCTTGTCTGAATTATTATGATTACTAATCTAGGATCTACATGTCTAAAAACAAAAACAAATTTTAAGTAAGTGTAAAATTTTATAATTTCTCGCGTCAGTATTTTGGTTACCATGTTATTTCTGTCCAGTTTCATTGTAAACAAACAAGATCTCACAATAAAATGTTCGACTATTTTTTTTTACTATCAGGAAAACAAAATAGATGAATAATTCGATAGTAGTAATCTCAAAGAAAATTACACTCTCTCAATTTCATCAATCATTAGTTAGCATGAAAAGTTGTATAAATTAATGGATTCATATAAAAGTAACAATATTTTTGTTATTTCAATACTGGAAAGTATCTCATTGTAATAATGTTTTAAAAGAGGCCATTTAATAACCATTTTAGAACCGTATAAGGTTTGTAGAACAAGTTGATCTTTCATAACTTTAACTTCATTATTACTTCATACTAAGACTTAGAGATTTCTATCTTTAAAGTTATTTGATAATCAGATAAGGTTTACTATGAAATATATTGATGAGATATAGAATTTTATGTTTTGTTTTTATAGTACAAAACACACATCTATTATGTAATGATAAACATTATAAGACAAATTCTTAAAAGAAATGTATCTGGTTATAATGAGAATATATATTTATCACAAATGCTATTTTAATAAAACTCAAGAAATAACCCAGTGGCCTATACTCCATTGAGAGTAACAGGCGTAAGTAACAACAAATGAACTAGATAAATATTATGTTTTCCTAGTGAACTATGGTACACAGAAGTATTTGCATTATAATATGAACCAAGAATCCTAGAAATAATGTAACGGATCAAGACTTACTAGATAATCACAAACGAATGTATTGTATTTAGAATTCGAAATCAAGCATTCAACAAGTACAAAAGGTATCATTAGTTCATTCAAACACCATAGGAACCTATTTGATACTTACCAAAAATAATATATACTATGAAGATATGCAGAGAATAATATAATTCCTTTCTAAATATTTTTAATAAAGTCATTTTGAATACCGATTCAATATATAATATGATCTCAAATGATAATGGTAAC
The DNA here is from genome assembly GCA_944470405.2 of Schistosoma mattheei. Classification (NCBI taxonomy): domain Eukaryota; kingdom Metazoa; phylum Platyhelminthes; class Trematoda; order Strigeidida; family Schistosomatidae; genus Schistosoma; species Schistosoma mattheei. The sequence continues at coordinate 13,415,355 of OX103947.1, read as the reverse complement.
AGTAATTTGATTAGAAATATTGATAAGAATTTATTGTCAATTGTAATAATGATCCTTAATTATTTGTAAAGTTTAAACAAATAGAATATGGAATTTCTCAATAGAAGAAACAAAACATTTAGTACATTCGAGTTTATTGATAGTGAAAAGAATATATATATATATATAGTGCAATCTAATCGTCCTAACGGTTATATCTTATTAAATCACTAATAATAAACACACCACCTAGTTGAACAGACACATTCGATTGGTTATTATATTTTAATTTATTGTTTTAAACTAGATTTTCCCCTTATAAATCACTATATAAGCCAATCATGTTTATTAAAGTTATATGATATGATGTAATCAATTATTGATTAGAAAAACCTTATTGTATTCTGAGTAATATAGGAATAGAACTTTTTAAAAGGAAAAAAAACAATCGATTTTTGTAATTGATTGACATAATATCATTAATCATTTCTGTTAAACATTGAATTCTGATTTATTATCAGAAGGGGTTTGTGGAGATTTTAGAAATTTCACAGATGGGAATCATGAGTCAATTGAAGCTAGACCATCATGGAAAACCTGAAAACACTGGACGGCCGTTTCGTCCTAGTATGGGACTTCTTAGCAGCCCGCATCCGCGATCCCGCACCTTGTGAGATTCAAACCCAGGACCTATCAGTGAGATATCAGCTCACTGAAGAAAATGGTATACGGTGGCGCAACTTCGTGGATTGGTTGAAGTTAAACATTAATACCATTCGATGCCGGCTCAGTGATCTAGTTGGTTAAGTGCTTTGCGTGAGACTGATAGATCCCGGGTTTGAATCTCACGTGGCGAGATCATGGATGCTCACTGATGAAGAATAGTTACAATGAATAACATAAACAATTACTGTTTTCTAATAGGTAAAAATAAAAGACACCTTTATTCATTTTTCATTATTTTATTAAAAAGTATATTCTGTCTAGTTTTAAGTTCACTTCTATGACTAAGGTAATAGATTCAACAATCATAATTTTTTCGGTATTTAGAAGCACTTAACTCAAGAAACTTCATTCGTTCTACTTAAAAAAAATGCAACCCCGCCATATCATATGAAAAATCTAACGAAGATGATAGAATGTAAACTTTGGAAATCAATTCTATTAGTCTTTTAACTTTATACATCACTGATTGTATGTATGTTTTACTTAGATGATATATTACTTATTATTCAAACTTACGTAATTATGTTATTTTATGTAATTTGTTCTTTTAATTAGTGATGTATAAAAATTGGTAAACTGTACATAGATGTATTAAGTTAGAATCGGTAAAATAAAAATAAAAACACTTATATATACATATGAATATTTGGTATATAACAAATTCAACCAGGTCTGTTGTGAGATATCAGCTCATTGAAGAAAATGGTATACGGTGGCGCAACTTCGTGGATTAGTTGAAGTTAAACATTAACACCATTGGATGCCGGTTAAGTGGTCTAGTTGGTTAAGTGCATTACGCGAGACTGATAGGTCCTGAGTTTGAATCTCACAGGGTGTGGGATAATGGGTGCTCACTGCTGAGGAGTCCCATACTAGGAAAACACGGCCGTCAAGTGCTTCCAGGTTTTTCATGGTGGTCTAGCTTCAATTGACTCATGATTCCCATCTGTGAAATTTCTAAAATCTCCATAAACCCCTTCTGATATATTACAAACTGTTAACTAGTGTATTATACTAACATGAAATTCTAAAACTATAACTATTGTCTACTACTCTTATTATTCTAATATAATTTACAATTTTTTTTATAAGATTTTTTTAATAAGATTTTAAAATGTTAATCATATTGTCAGTAATAATTGTTATGATAATACTAATATTAATTATTGAGAGTATTATTATTTCTTCATTAAATTTATTCATTTAATAAGATAGATGAAACTTTAAAATGATCTTTCATTAATTAATTACACCAAGTCACTAGGTAATTACTTACTTATTTATTCCTTTACTTACTTGCTTACTCACTTACTTACTTACTTACTCGCTTACTTACTTGTATATTTGCATACTCACTCACTCACTTACTTATATACCTGCTTACTCACTCACTTACTTTTCAACTCACTTCCTTCCTTCCTTATATACCTCCTTACTCACTTACCAACTTACTTATTACTTGCTTACTTATTTTTAATCACTTACTTACTTACTTGCTCACTTACGTCTCTTACCCTTCGTGGAAGTGTATACACCGCTCACCAGGATTTAGTACATAACGGTCATTTATAAATGACTTTTGTTATTGACTAAAATAACTAGATGGGTAAAGTGTAAACAATGATAGAACGAAATATTTGTAGCATACAGACACTAGTCTGGTAAACGAACAAAATATGTTAACCATTTGACCATGTAATTAACTGACTCTTAATGTTTATCATTTTCACAGACTTTCTTCAAACTTTTCATTAAATCTTTATAATATTATCCATTAAAAATTTCAAGATCAATTTGATTTGTAGAAAAAAAAAGATCATTCAGGTAATGTTCCTAATAAATCAACAGATTTAATGGTAATTTCATTTTTATGTAACATCAAAACACAGTTTATATGTATTACTTATTTGAATAATTTTTTCTGGTTAGCGTATTTTTAGCGAGTTAGTTTTCTACGGGATGGGGACGCTAACCCCATGCCCAACGCTCCTCCTTTACCCGGGCTTGGGACCGTCAGTAGCCCCCAGAGAGACTCCAGGCGGAGTTAGTTTATATGTATAGAGTTTAAATATTCAATTGTTTGAAAACAGAATTATATAAAGTTCCTAATATTCAGAAAGAGAAGTGATCATGTATTTTTTTTCAAAAAATTAATCCTATTATATGGATTCCAAACGCATTACTTTAGAATGTGTACATTGAATGTTACAAGATTCCCTAATAAATATGAACAGAACAAGGAAAATAAAGTTTTTGGAATAAAATGGATTTATTCGATTTCATCGTTTCTCATTAGCTGGATATACATTTAAATTAAAATTATTAATATAATTATAAACAAAAGCTTAACCTACTTTAGTTTGACATGTAGGTACATCCAGCTAGCAAGTGTCAAATAAGAGAAAACGCTCGTTCTGAATTCCACTGCTAGCTAATATCCATCTTTGTTTAGTTTGTGAAGTTTAATTAAATAATCGAAATACCCTTTTAATCATAATAAAATGAAGAATAGGACACAAAATACATGAATATGATTAAAATCAGTATATATTTCTATGTTGGAAAGTAGTAATTCAGATAATGGATATGCAGTGAATATAAGTAATGCATTTAACAACAAACATCAAATTTACAATGGTTTGCAAAGATAATCGTCATCAAATGTTCCTATTTTAACCTATGTATATAGTAGGAAATCTTGATTAACCTTTCTCTGCTATAATGATTAAGTAATTGTCAAATAATGCTTATTAATTTTTCAAACCTCCTAGATTTTTGCTTTTTGATTTTTACCTCTTATATAATCATACTGATGATCATATATTCAATCAACTGTGTTTCTGATTATGTTAAATGATTATTGAGTCCATTATTATTGGAAGATGTAAAAACCTTTACATATTTGGGCAGCATCATCGATATGAACACGGTGGATCTGATGCAGATGTGAAAGCGCGGATCGGAAAAGCAAGAGCAATATATTTACAACTGAAGAACATCTCGAACTCAAAACAACTGTCAACTAACACCAAGGTCAGGATTTTCAATACAAATGTCAAGACAGTTCTACTGTATGGGGTAGAAACCTGGAGAACTACGAAGGCCACCATCAAGAAGATGCAGGTGTTTATTCACAGTTGTCTACGCAAAATACTTCGGATCCGTTGGCCGGACATTATTAGCAACAACGTACTGTGGGAGAGAACAAACCAGATGCCAGTGGAGGAAGAAATGAGGAATAAGCGCTGGAACTGGGTAGGACACACATTGGGGAAAGCACAAGACAAGCCGTCACATGGAATCCTGAAGGCCACCAGGCATTCCATTTTCGATTAAGAATACATGCTACTCATATCTGTCGACATCAGTAGCACATACCACAGTACTTCTTATGTTTTGAGAATGTAATTTCAAATACATTTTCAAAGTAATTCAAATTTTAGCACTATTTGTTATAACCCCTTTAATTCTAGACACTATTCTTAGTCATGTTGTAGAGTTGATTGTTTTGAAATTTCGTATCGCCATGGTTCTTAGGTAATCAACATAACAGAACGCTTTACACACTATAGTCAATAATAGATGAACATCATTAAAAGCACGGCGGTTTTTTTATTTAAAGTAATTAGCCCCTTTGATAAATTTCGATAGTGTTGTAATTTTTTCTTCATCCCATTTTTCATTTCCATTTCGTTCTATTAAATGGCTAGTTTTAAATTCGTTATAATTTGTTATTTATTCCTCAAAATTGATATAAAATGCAAGTAATTGTCGACAGAGTACCTTTCCTTTAAATTATGGACGTTAGTAACGTACAAAGTACAAGCTCTATCGTTTCTCATGCTGCCACGTAAACACATAATATATTCTTGAATACAATGTATCTGTTAAGTTTGTCTTACATTGTTCCACTCGCTCCCCTTCCACTTTTTGTATATTGTTTTATACTACTTATTTATATTCAGTAAGCAGTTGTATTCCCAACAATTTTTACACCTATGTTGTAACGCAAGTTGTAGTGTAACATTCTAAAATGCTCACATATATTTATTACGTTTATTGTACCTATCATTGTATTTATCATTTTAATTACTGAACCTTAATCACTGCAGCATTTATCCACAGTTTCGTGCATTTGTTTCAACGCAACAGTTTCCATATTGTTTCGCTCTTGGTTCGGGTTTCGGTTGTTCATAGACTGTTGTCAAACATAGACACAGCTATCAGCTGTCTTTTTTACTATCTTATGTTATAATTATTCTTTATGTTACTGTTACAGGAAGCCGTTTTTATTTTCATATTTGAAGGACGCGTTTAAACGCCCCAGACACCTCACAAGTTGAGGTTTGTAACTAAATTTTGTATATTATTCAATAAAGAAACGCTATTGTAGACAAATCGTTGTTTTTGAAATTCGGTTTCACGTGTATCTAAGTCGGGTGACCTAGACGCTTCGATAGATCTGATATCTGCTACTATAGCGCAAGTGTATCCAAACTCTCACCACATTTTATGTTGCGCACACCTTATTCGTAATGTCATAAAGAAGGTAAGTTATTCATTGATTGACATTAACCCGTTAACCGTCATTGTAGAGGCTGAGCTCCGAAATTGTACAGCTATTCTCCAACCTGATTTTTACTCGAAATATGGAAAAGTAAATAAAAACCTTTATGCATGACAGTCTTTTGTAGTTTCCAAAGTTATCATTCATTTATTGAAACATCAGACGGGATTTTCTAACGATATGTGAGAGAACATTTGTTAAGAAACAAAAGTGATCAAATACTTTTAGACTCGCTGCAACACCTCTTGAACAAAGCAATGCGAACTTCGTTGAGACAACTGATCGAATTTTGAAGCTGTACAACCTCAATAGAAAAACACCCGTGTTGAGATCTATGTTCACTGTGCTTCTTCGGACTGGATATGGTAGGAAGCGCACGTTCAGAAATACGCAGTTACAAATACATCATCTTCAGGAAAGACTTACACCAGCTGCATATCAACTATTGAAGCGGCACATGCGCATTGCTGTATAGATCACTATTGTTAAAGCATTAATTGTGTGATATCACATTGGACGAATATTGATCATATATATGTATACATGTCCATATATATAATAATTGTATTCGTTTTCGAGTGGGCCTATTTCTCTTATTATTGCCTCTGAAAATTTATATTTTTTGACAAATAAATAATCGAATCGATTTCCGAATCGTTGTTATGATTGTAGTCTATGCACTCAATTTAAACATAATTGCTTCAATAATTCAAAAAGTATGATTAATTAAAGTACTCTATTATTGGCTCCGGGAAATTAAATAACTTAATATACAACTACGTTTTAATGCAAGCATGTTTATAGACACAAATCAGCATTTTTTTTCAAAGGTTTACTGACAACGTTGTTTCGAGAACAAAATTAAGTAACCATTGCATAGGGAATATCATTTGATGTGTTTTCTACTTCGTACCAGTAAAACCGTTAAATACAATTATATTAAGTATGAATTACGATGACAAAATCAAGTTTAAAATGCTTTTCGCAAACCACTTATGATTTCATAAATATGTTCAAATTTTGAGGACACTAAGAGATATTCTGTTTGTTCATAACTGACTACTAATAAACAGTTATATATACTCATCCTAGAATGAAACATTCGTTTAACATAACACGGTGGGTGCATCTATGTTGTTAAAAACTTGTAAATAAGACAAAATTATCTTCAGATTTTATTCAGGTAGTAGTACTCAAAATAATGTTGTCGACTAATCGATATTTTCAGAAGGGCTTTGTGGAGATTTTAGAAATTTCACAGATTGAAATCATGAGTCAGTTGAAGCTACACCACCATGGAAAACCTGGAAGCAGTGGACGGCCGTCCCGTCCTAGTATGGGACTCCCCAGCAGCGCGCACCCACGACCCCGGGGACTCGAACCCAGGACCTACTGGTTCCGCGCGCGAGCACTTAACCATTAGACCACTGAGCCGGCATCCAATGGTGTTGTCTAACTTCAACCAATCCCCGAAGTTGCGCCACCTTATACCATTGTCTTCAGTGAGCTGATATCTCACAACAGACCTGGTTGAACTCCACTGGTAACCGCTTACCACTAGAACTTCAGGAGTATCTCTTGAAGTCAGTCACTAGTTGTATGAATTATAATCATTAACCATATGGTTCTGTTTTAGCAAAATGTATGTAGGGTTGTTATAAACCTCAATTCGTGACTTATATACTGCAGTCAACGTATCGTTATTTATGGACGATAAAAGGTTTCCTACAATAATTACATTAAGGCTAATTCTAACACACGATAGCATGTGTGACGGACTCAAAAGTAACTAAAAATGAAACGGGTTACTGAGCTTCAATAAGTAGTATGAAGAAATGCACAAGAGGAAGTGGGGAAATGCCGAAATGGAAGGAACACAACAATGAATATTCGTGTTATTCATCTTCCTTGTTGAGTTTGGAATTATTGTTCTTAGTGGTTCATTATTAAAGCAACATAGAGTTCATAATTTATATCATAACAACATCCTTAGATACTGCTAACTTTCAAACTCGTTTTCATTTTACTAGCTAGTCCATGTGAAACCTTTGTTTCTAATCATATTATTCTGTAACGTGATGCTGTTTGTAAGCGATGAAAAGCTTTATACTAGGATTAAGGGATTTTATGTGATAAATTTCCATTCTGTTGGAGAACAATATTACCACTCAAAAACTGCTTCACGTTAAGTGAAGACAGTTATAACGGTCGGATTTTTATTAGTGCATTCCCTAAGTAAAACCACCTACTTTCTGTCACTTTATGTTAATACCGTGTCACATGACACATGCATTTTGGTAGACCTGATTGACATATTTTGGTAATTACTGCTGTGTTGTTCCGTGCTCTCTGTTTTCGTTTTAATATCTCGAGTTGTAGATAATTATCATTAATTCGATCTGGCACAGCAAAATAACCTTAATTACACCTTTTATAAACCAAAACGTGGTCCATTTAAGAAAAAATAAAAGTTCCCGGCTGATGCATTGGATTGCTGTAATACATGTACTACCTAAACAATTACTGAACTAGTATACTAAAACTATCTCTATCACATGTTTGTTCTCTACATTTAATGTTACTATTTATATCAACTTGATCACGCCTGTAAACTGGCGCGAATTCTGTAATTATTATTTTCAGAATATGTATTATTATTCCCTCGTCTACACGAATGGGATGCTAATTTGCCTCCGACGAATATCTACATAAGATTCCCTTCCAGTGTCTAGTCTACAGGACTTCAACATAGCTCAGACCAAGAACACGTGGTTAACCACACCACAGACCGACAACAGTAGTAACAGCAATAATAAGAATAAGAGGATATAAAACTCATACAGCACCTGTCATACTGTCTACTAGTCTGACTAAGAAAATAACCAATCATTATCATCCTCGCCAAAACATCAGATACACTGTCTTAAATACACTTAAACCATCGGTAGCTGACCGTTACATGATCAATTCTCATTCAAGGTTACATTGAAGAATACCGAAAGGAACTAGGTTGCGATCTGCATAAAGCTACAGAAGACGGTCACCCATATCTTATTTGAGTAAGTACCTATTAGTCATCTGAGCAACTGTACTGAATATAGAAGCATGATTTGACCATTTAAGTACTCAGCTAACATCACAACACCTGAAAAATTTGTTTTTGCGAAAACACCATTTCTTTGACAGATCAATTTTACTAAATGAATGTTAAAATCCATAGGACAGTAGACAAATATTATTACAAAGAGACATTTTTTCTATGTCAGCTTTTTCTCTCCTTTTCTCTCGGATTGAAACATCTAGTCTAACAGTAATTAAATAACTGTTAATGTAAATATATTCGATGAGTGCTGGCTCTACTTTGGTGTTCACTGAGATACTCATTGTGAACATCAATACCTAGATGCAATCACATACCTATAGCCAACAAGTTTCAGATAGAACGACACGCGTGTCCTGGATTCGATTGCTAGCCACACTTCAAACGTGCCAAAATAGAACTTTCAAAATATCCGATCAGGATGAACATATGCCAATACAACGACTGATCACTATCTGCTGTAAATATTAGCAATGGAAAAATGCAAACCTTCGCAAATAATATTCTTTAAAAGGCACATATGTACCGATTGTATAAGAGATGAACTTGAATGATATAATAAACCCTCACCTCGTTATCCTTTATGCAAAACTACTTATAGTTATTCCAATGTTTAACCGTTAAAATATCGAACGATAACCAAAATAATATCAGCATAGCAGCAATCCGTTAAATATCAATGTACAACTAACAAAATGAAGGTAAAAAACTCTTTAATATTAAAATTAGAAAAAAGTAAAATTTGAGTTTCCCAGCAAAGATAAATGTATAAAAAGAAACTCTTGATTTTACATCATCCGTTCTAAAATGCATGAAAATATGGATAGAAAGACAATGTAAATAAGGTGATAAGTAGAACTGTTCAATATATTTTTTTCTAAAATGTTTTGAGAAGAGTTTAGTAGTGGAGATTTCTCAACTTTTCCACTTTTATGTACGTTTAGAATGCTTTGAATGTTGTCTGAAATTATAAAAAAGAAATTATCATAAATTTTGTCTTATGAAGAAGGATGACAAAACTTAGTTTAACATCATGGACTGATCTCAGTTAGACAATTATTGAAACCAGGAATCACTAGATAACTATCTTATGCTAATATGCAACTCTTCAGTAGTGAGTATCAACCACCGGGGATCGAACCCAAGACTTTCAAGCCACAAGGGAAGTGCTTAACTGTTTTCGACCATTGAGTTGGCAAACACATTTATAACGTCATTCAATTCATACATCACATAAACATGTTTTACAGATCGCGTAAACGCTAAATTAAAAAATAAAATTATTGAGGAATTCGATCATTTATTGGATAACGTGGATACATTCAGTATCTGTAGACTAGAATTAAATACGGTAATCTATGTAGTAAATAATATTCAATAAACCAATCCATAACCTTTAGTAAGTTAGTTTATCTTTAATATTTATTTCCGTTAAATTGTATGTGAATGATTAGATAAGATCAAAACCAAAGTGGATTTTATTCTTTTCAAATGTAGATCATATTGTTGAAGAAGAACATAAAAAACGCACTACAATAGTCATTAAATCTTGTTTGCAGACATTCCTGATAACTTAAACCACTAGTGATTTGTGATTTATATGACAGCATCCAAGGAGCCGTGGTGAGTTAACAGTTACTAACTTAATATAACTATTCTTCATTCTATGTCATAAAGCTTACTATCTCTGAACCTTTTACCACCTCTGACAGTCAATGAAGACATATTTGTGAAGCATTTCCATGACAACGAATTTGAGTGAATGGTCTCTGATATCAAATGCATACAGATATAGACCTAGAATTACAGTCTTCACTTTTAATGTAGGAAGTCAATCAAAGATGTTAAAAATATTCGATTTACAGAGGCTGGATTACATAACTGTCCAAGAGAACTATTTACATAGAGGCAATGTACATCTGGTAGTTATGTGACCTAATTAAAATTCTAATGATTTCAAAGAAAATACTAATCGACTTAACTAATCAAAATGTTTACCATACCTACATAAACAACATGTGTTGAATTATCATCAAAATCTATACAACTGCCTACTTTTTATCTACAAAAAAAACATAAATATAACCACAACTAACATTTTTTTTATCATTATGACGGAATTGTTAACGTGTTAGTTCTATAGATCTGAATTCAAAGATAGTAATTCAAACAAGTTATATAGACAGCCTGCTTGAATATCTGGGCTACCTGTTCCTGCCATCTAGATATTTCAACAAGTTATCTGTTTTTTTTTTTTAACACATCATTATGTCTATTAATCAGATAACCTATTCAGGTGCATTTATGAATAATTTACGACATTTCACTGTCCAAGCTACAAAAACTCACAATAAGCGACATTAGCGTGGTTGGAAATATGCATCGAAAAGAATGTGCATCATTCAGATGTCGATTCCTGAACTACAAACATCTACTGGCGACTACTCAATATTTATTGGCAGGATCGGTCACAAAATAATATATTGAAGCATACATAAGAACTGAACTTACTTATATCTGTTAGAACTACGGCGTAAATTATTTAACATATTTGTAGATATTTCTTTTGCATCTGTCTGATCAGGTATGCGTATATTGGATTCTGTTAATCTAGGACAATAAATGATTGTCTTTTCAGGGTTAGGATGTGACAAAAAATCCTTTGAATAATGAATCAATTCTGTTGAATTCTTTGAAGATATATACAAAAAGTTTTTATCAGGATCAACTGAAGGTCGACGTACATTTGTTGGGAAGCGTGAATAGAAATAATTCAATACAGAGTCTGGATCAGATCGTCGTAATTCGAAAACCATTACATGTTGTCCACTTAACGGAGTGGCATTATGTCTAGACCATATTTGATAAGTTACAAGGGATAAATGCTTTGATCCAAGTGGTAAATTGGTTGCAGCGGATGTGGATAATTTGACTAAAATAACCCGAACAGCAAATTCTACTTCTCGATCTTCAGCTTCACGTACTAGGTCCTAAAATTAAAATAATTGAAGATTATGTATAATTGCTATGTATATGTAATAAAGTGAAGTCAGATATTCAGAGTAAGCAAAACAGTCAAGGAATCTATAAAAACTGGTAGAAATACGCATTGATCCATATTATCACACCTATCACATCAGCATAGAAAAACGAATAAAACAAGATCAATGAAATAGGATTATGATAGTGAAAACAACGTACGGTGCAAGTTGAAGATAGTTGACAAGAAACACTGGACCTAGATTTCGTTCAGTTTGGCGTTCGTCAGAGAGGTGTGTCTGTAATCTTGAAGGAACCGATATTCTTTGGTGAATTTGATCCCGTTTCACCCAACTTCACAGTCTAAGACAATTGGGTTATCCGGGCCGCGACTAAGATGTATTTATAATTGACATGGGATCGAATCCCTCAATGCGCATCAGTTTCCTCAAGATTACAAGTACACTTTGCTGATGAATGCCATGCAGCACGGAACCTAGGTCCAGGGTTTACTGTCAACCACCTCCAACCACTATTATACATCAACAACATAGTGCACGCGATTTATAGTCACCTAGACTAGTAGCCACATCACAAATTGATCGATAATATTCGATCTCCACTAAGAATTACTTGACAAAAACTAGACTGGCCAGTCAATTGCAAGTAAAAACAGTACATTGTGAATGTAGTTTGAAAAGAACAAATGCAATCTCGAAGGATAATAAATATAAGGGAATATTAAAATACAAAATAAAGAGGATTATGAAGAAAGAATGCATCTGTAAGAAATCGACGAATTTTGAGCCATATCATCCAAGCTGACCGTTCATAGATTATGATGTTCGCTGATACGCCCTCTGCCTCTACATCAGTAGACCTCAACATACAAAAGGGAAAGACTAAGATCTTTAAATAGAACACAGAGAACACCAGCCTGATCGCACTTGATGGAGAAACTCTGGGACAGGTGGAAACTTTAACGTAATTGAGCAGCATTATCGATGAACAAGGAGAATCCGATGCAGAAGTACAAGCTGGATTGGAAAAGTAAAGGCCGCATTCCTACAATTGAAGAACATATGTAACTCAAAACAACTGTCGGCAAATCAACATTAAAATCAGAATCATCAATACGATCGTCAAGACAGTTCTAACGTACGGAGATGAAACTTCGAGAACTACCACAACTATCATCAAACAAGTACATATATTTATAAACAATTGTCTACATAAGATACTCAATGACCGTTGGTCGGATACCATCAGCAACAGCCTATTGTGGGAGAGAACAAAGCAGCTTCCAGATGAGGAGGACGTTAGGAAAGATTCTGGAAGTGAATAGGACATACATTACGGAAATCACCCAACTGCATCACGAGGCAAGCACTAGCTTCGAATCCTGAAGGAAAACGGAAAAGAGGGAGATCAAGGGACAAACTGCTTCGGAAATTGGAAGCAGACATCAAAATGATGAACAGCAACTGGAAAGGATTGCTCAGGACAGAGTTGAATGGAGAATACTGGTGGGCTGCCTATGCTCCTCCACGAGGGGTAACAGGCGTAAATAAGTAAGTAATAAACCTTGTACTTAGGACTCGTGAAATATTGACTTTCTAAAATATTTCCAGACTCCTATAAGACAGAAACTATAAGGAGAAGAAATATTAAAACAGCTTTACTTAATCATTTAATCGAATAATAGAAAATAAGTGATACTAGTGATAAATCTTGATACTTAATAAATTTAAATGTAGAAGTGTAGTGTTATATAAGGTGTTCAAGGACGTATACTAAGGTTTATTGAAGCTTTGGTTATACAAAAGTATTGAAAACAGTTTGTTCTTAACTTTAACCTACTCTGGTAATATTAATTTATTATTGAGTATGGTTTTAACATTATATACCTTATTATTATCTTTATTTCCCTTAGCATTCTATCTGTTCATATTAGCATATAGAATATACAATAAAACAGTAGCAATTTGTGACAGTGATGAATATTATCGGAAACCTTTTATGAATGGAAATATCTACAAATAAATGTAAAAGATCCATTGTGTCATTGAAGAAAGAAGCGGATTCAGTGAAGAAAATTTTCTTTTTCACGATTTCACATATTTAAGCTGTGTAGTCGAAGCGCATCTCCGAACATTACTCTGCCTGCCTTTTTAAAGGATTACAGAAGTTAATCAGAAGTTCAATCCTCGAGCATCTAGTCAATTCCGGTCACTCTGCTTCACCAGAAGTCTCCTTCGAAATTATACATACAGTTAGAAGAATCGACTCAAGAGGAATGCAAATGAAACACCAGTTTAAGCTTAACTTTTCCGTACAAAAACAGTATATTCAGTCCGACATCCTTTCATGGTCTTAACCTTCCTTCCTATCTTCTTTATATATATAATTGCTATCTCAACTTCTCTCCAATTATTTTCACAAATATTAATTAGCCAATATTACAACTTTTAACTATTCTGTTCTTAATAGCTATCAATTGAAGAATTATGTTCACTTTACAACATCTCACATAACTTCCTTTTAATATCTGATTTTAGTAAACAATTCATAACAGGATACCACTTCAATTTTTTCTAGATATTCAATACCATTGGATTTTAATATAAACTATTTTAGCAAGTAAAATTAACTATAAATACGATTGTACGGCTTAAGCAAATGAAACCATCGAAAAGAAAATTTTCTCCGTTGAACTGCCATCTTTTTTCTCAAGTGGAAAAAAGTGAATAGTTGGTTAAATTCACTTACCGAATCTGATTTTGTTAACAAATCACATGTCCAACTTAAATTCCAAAATATTTGAGCTAAATGAAATGCTAATTTTAAAACATTCTGGGTCAGTACAAATGATTCAGATGATGAAGTTGGGTTCGGAGAACCCGAGGCACTAGTGTAAGGCAATGTTATATTGTTAGCAGAGTTTGAAAAATCAGATGCACAATTATTTGGAGGTGACATCGTATTCATAGCATTAGTCGAAGTGTTAGTACTACATTCACTCGATGAACGTTGACTAGATCCTAGACCGGATCGACGAGTGTGAGTCGTAGGGTTACGAAATGGGCAAGTATATAAATCATGAAGAGTTTCAACAGTACGTGATTCCCATCCAAGTAATATGCGCCATTTAGGATTGAATATAATACAATCATGCTGAAATGTAATCGATAATAAAACTATGATTTTGATATGGAAGGAATAAATAGTATACAAGAAATCAGCTTAAGGATAATTAACGGGTGTTTTGGAAGAGCTACGTTATTCATACCAAGCTTTCCAATATAAAATAGTTAATATTAATAGACTATATGCTATTATTCTTGTTGAAACCATAAAAAGTGTAGGTTGATAGAATAAATGATTTAAATAAGTCAGTCGACCATAAGAAAAATTTAGCAAACGAAACATTTTAAACAGTAATTTGCTCAATAGAATTTTCGAACTGATAACTCATTTCAAAAGATCCATTTTAACTTGAGATATTTAAATCAATTCACAGATGAACTGGAATAAAATATCTCGATAAATCTTAAAATTACTTTTGTAAGTGCAAAATTCATATCACTGTTTATTTTGATAACCTCAAAGCCTAATTGAAAGTATAAACAGTACAAACTAGTACACAAGCAACTACACTTACACACTTCATGGGTTTTTGTACAAATAAACTTAGCATAAATCATATTAAAATTACTGAATGGAAATCTTAGGAGAATAGAAAATAAATACAAATAATCCTAACTGGATGGAAGTATCAGCTACTCAATTAACAAATGGCAAAGTATAAAACTAACACGCCTTAGCATGCATGAAGCGATTCTATTATATGTTAGGCTGACAAATGAGTTTACCAAAATTCGAAATCACAACAGGAGTCAAAAACATAAAGTAAGTGAATAGTCATTTACTAGTATAAATGTTTGAATGGATAGATACATTTCTGATTAAACAAACATTCACTCATGAATAATCTATTTTAAATGTCGGTTGTGTTCTCGAAAATGGAGAAATTGGACCTCATGAAATATATGTAACATAAAAGTACTACTGTCACTCAGTAAAATTAATAAATGATAAATCTATCGAAAAAAAAGTAGGGAAAAGTAAATAATTGTTATTGATATCTATATGACTGGTTACTCAGTGTGAGATGCGATTCATAACTATTAAACTGTTAGCCAGAAGTATGAAACTAAGTGGGAATTTATTCGGATAAAGAACAAATGTATAACTTTTCAAGTAACTTACCAAATTATACGAAATCTGTATAGTGTTTTTGCAGAACGAAGTCATGTAACAATGTACTAATCTATCCATATCAAAACTTAAACCAATAGCATAAGGGCACTTATCTATGGTCAATGCAGTCATACCCAGATTATTAGACGCAGAATTACATCGGGATATTTTTCTTGGTAGTCTATACATAATGGAAAGAAAACGTTTACCAATAGCATAAAAAGAAAAAAATGAACAATTACTGAAGTATTCTTTTATCTATATTTGTGTATTAATGCAATGATGCCGGTAGAACCAATCAGATAATTCACTATTAGTAAGGGGTGGTGGGGATTGTTGAATTTCAGTGAAATCATGAACCGATCACGGTTAAACCACAAGTGGAAACCTAAGACGAAACGGATTTTCAGTGCTTCCTGGCTTTCAACGGTGGTCTAACACTGATCGGTTCATGATTTCAGCGGAATTCATTAATTAAAAATTATCTTAGTAGTTTGCTTTCAAATGAATCCCTTAAGAAACATAAAAACAGAGAAATTAACACTGAAAACAACCACTATATCTAACACAATGTTTTGAGAATAGAGTTTTTTCTATGGCTACTCAACTTTGCTACAATTCACGCTTCCTAGATTCACTACAAACTAGAGTGATTAAGTTGAGAGATGGAGTTTTCACATAAAGAAATCATCGACTGAAGTCGGCGGTGGATAATATCACAGTTATCACTGAACTATGAACAAACCATTCGTTGTCCATGTGTACTTTTATGTATTGTAATCCATTTACATCAACAGTATGATATAAAAGTTTAAGAAAATTGAATAACTGTTTATTCTCTTACCGAATGGTACAGAATTCCTTCGGTACACAGTGTTTAGCAATTAAATGGTTATATTCGCCTCCTTGACCTAAAACATACAATATCGGAGATGTGTCATTTATTCGTGATGAAGCTATATTGATATTGGTTTTGGAATTCACTTTTATTGACGAATCTTCAAGATGTCGTGGATAACCGATGGAGGTAGAGGAACTTGGCATGGCTGATTTAGGGGATAAATCACCCAATGCAACCAACTGAAAAATTAAACCATTGTACATATGATGTGGAAGAACTAATCCAGGGGTGAATCGAAGCTAAGAAGCAAAAACAAAATGATGGGTGGAAATTAGAAAGGAAACATTTTTCTTGCTCCAAGTGTAGTAAGGTTGAACATTGAAACGATCGAGTAAACAAACATGTCAATGTTCATTAAAGCTTTGTGCTGCATATAACTCTTGCGTCTATCAGAACTGGAAATCTTACAATTATTTAAGTAAACAATTTCAGATGAACTGTTTTTGATTTAATCAATATATGTAACTATCGATGAAAGTAATGAACGAATGGAACAACTGACCAATAAAAGTAGCAAATATGTTGAAAAGTTTAAGGGCTAATATGGAGATGCAGTACCTTGAATATTTTTATGAATATAGTAGAACGTAAAATTAAGTAGTATTACTTCTATAACCCCCTATTATCAAAAATGATTTTAAAAACTACTGATCAGTGATTCATTTGCGAGAAATAAAACTATCTCATAAAGATAGATACAAAAGCAATTCCCATACCAGAACGAAATGGCTATCAAGTGCTTCCAGGTTTTCCAGGGTGATCTAGTTTAAATCGACTTATGAATTCAATTATTAAATTATTAAAATCTGTTCCTTATATTTTGATTGGAACAAACGCAAAACAATTCTTTATAGTAATCTGTCAACTAATAAAGGGTACACTTATCTATTATGTTAGTTTAGCAATGTTTCATAAATATGATTAGTTTGGATAGATTTATAAGCGTATGATCTTGTAATTGTAGAAAAAAGTATTTAGATGACTCAGTGAGTTTTTAGAAGAAATATAAAATTGACGGCTTAAAATGATGTCTTTTTAAAACTGGTTTATTATCTAGAAATTGAGATATATATTAGTAAAACTAACTGACAAAACATTTGTGACAGTCATAACATACATGAAACCTTTCTGACCAATCAAATTTAGTGTAAATATCTGTCAACTCTTCCAATAATTTCACAGCACCATCTACTAATTTACTAACTGAATGACATTGCTGAGCGGAATGTTGAATAAATGCTTCACGTATATAGTGAATATGTGAAGATTCTAGACGAATTATTTTCATAAAACGCTTTTGTGCATGTCCACGAGGTTTACTTGTTAAATATTCAGGTAAAATAAGCGAACGCGTTGGTTCATTCAACCGTGATGATCCGGATAGTGAAGAATTAGAAGATGAAGAGTAAGATGCTGTTGCACAATATGTGGTAGAACAATTGACTGATGAAAAGAAGGATGAGTATGTAGATGGGTTAACAGGTTTTGGATCAGCATTTGCTTCAGATAAATGACGCCAAACAGTTGCACGTGATCCAGATTGAATTCCAGCTAGTTTGAATAGTGCTTTGATCAGGTTGGTATGATTCACATACAGGAAAAATGATATTTCCTTTCGAAAAGTTCAGTACAGAAAATAAAAATGGAAGCGATGACATAAAACCAAGAGATATTTTTTGCATTAACTTGAACTGATCAATCCACTGTTGAACGAATGTTCACCAATGTTACTAAACTAATTCTAAGATATTTCTTACCATACCAAATGTAGAGCTAGTGAGAACATGAAGTAATATACACCTTTTCTCGTACTGGATTGTTCAATTCCAGTTAATTTGAGATCATATGAGTAACCCTTTAATACAGAACACTGTAGGTGTTTTCTTAACTACAAATTATCATGACTAGGATAGAATTGTTTGAAATCATTCACATCTAAGAAAATTTTGAGACCATGGAAGTCAGGTCTTTATCCTAACAATCTGAATAAACGAACTGGAAAGGAATAGGCTGCTTCTTGACATTCGATGATTAAATTTATTGAAAGGATATCTTTACGTACTGAATCCATTAGCACCTCAAGGCCAGAATGGATAACAGCAACAAAGTACTTTCACATGTATAGTTGAAGAGCATGTTTAGATGTCCTATGTGCCTTAGTGTGGCTAGAGGGTGGAAAAGCTCGCTCTCCCTTACGAAATACTTTCATATGGCCACGCATATATACCCACTGCTTACTCGCAGCGGGGAGTTGTTTGAGAAATTGAGAGGATAAAAGGAGGATAACTGGCGCTTAAACCGGGTTGACGGTTACGGAGGATCCAACCAGGGTAGTTAGAAAACCCTGATTCCAGACCAGTGGTGCACATAGGCTTCAGGACCCTGTGGGAACAAATGATGTGTGTACCTATTATTTGCCAACGGCCACCATATGACCGCATCTCCTAACGTTGCTCGATTGCCTTGTGAATTAGACCTCTAGGTCACATGAGAATTGAGTTTTATACTGAACTGAACGAAGATAAGTTATCTACATTCTGTATCTTCGTTCTATTCTGACTATCGAGCAAGCGAACACATAGGGACTGCATCCTGACAAGATTATCTCGGCCCTGACTCAAGGTCAATCGTGCCGTTCGGAGTGTATCATTGGTTTACATTTAAACCATGAAAACATGTGTTCGTTTTGTTGACAAATTTTAGAAATGGAAATTATAGATACTTCATAGTGCTGAGAAACATATTCGGTTGCAGGTATCAACATTGTACGAACCGATCAACTTAAAAGGATAATAAACTAAAAATACGAATGAGTCATATTTAATCACATACTTTGGACTGAAACAGTTTATTCGTTACTTCACGCAAGATGACAAACAATTCCGTGGCCCAGTAAGTGCTTTGAAAATAGAAAGTAGAACATAAGTTTAAACACGAAAAGGAATGTGCGATAAAAAAACCCACAAAAATCAGGTATCATTAGCAATACATGAAAAAAAATTGCATAAATTGAGAATTGGAAAGTTTTTGTATCATAAATGAATGGGAAAAGAATTTCTAACGTTTCGCAGATTTATGATGCCTAACCCCTTCAGATTATTTGTGACCTACACATTTCTATAGTGAAGTAGAATGTTCGATGAAACTATGAAAGAATACATATGAACAAGTCCCAGCACTGTACAACTGTCACATATTCGTGAAGTAGATATTATGTGTATAAGTATGTGGATTAGAGTGGGGCAGATTGTGATACAATTCATGTGGGTACTTGTAGCACTTTTCAAGTTGCACATCGTTGATAAAACATTTTTGAATTAGTTAGGACTGTACTGTCAGTCAGTCAGTTCCAACGTAAAACCTGGTACGTATGTACATCGGTTCAAGTTGTCGTACCCTATTAGCACACAGAGACTAAATTATCAGATCAAGTCCCAGAATAGTAGAAGTCGTAAAAGTATAAGTGATGATAAGAAAGATTAATGATTGAAGATACAACTCAAGAAAACATAAATTTGTAAAATAAAAGCACAAGAACAGTTATAGGTAATTCAGAAGCTTAGAATTTGGAGGAAGATAGAGAATGAATGCACCCACGTCATTGCGAACCATTTGGAGTCATGTCATCCAAAGTCTCTAACCATTAGTTACGATAATTATACTGACCCCAGCCAGGTAGTCTACACCTGATAACATGGCAAAGGTCTAATTGTCAATGACTTTATGGACTGATGGCATGTATTGGTTTGGCCACATTTAACTTCCTTCTAACCTACTCCTACATTAGGCATCGTCGAGGTATTCAGAGGACGGGTATACGTAATATATGTCCCAACCACCTCAGTTGACCAGGTCGTTGTTAGACCAGAATGTTGTGGTTTAGATCCTTAGAAGAGTCGGTGTGGAATGCTGAAGAATCTCCAACTAGGATGAAATATTTCTCCCTAATGGTCCCATGTGAATATAAGTTAACATGACATGATACACCTAAAATTGTTAACTATAGTTTATTATGCTTCGTATTCAACTGTTGATCGTCTCAATAATTTTTACTATTATTTCGAAAGGAAACTGACTGCATTCATATTATACAATGAAATAACACAAGCATATTATAATGACCAGTCCGACCAAATGTTACAAACGTTTTAACGTAAGAATTTAGCAGATCCTATGATTACTGAAATGAACGGCGTGGATTACTGTTGAACAGAAGTTTTACTTCGTGAGTCAGAGATGATAATGATGAAAATAATGGCAAAAATAACAAACCTACCTGTTTTCTAGAGAAACAATATCAAACGTTGCTCGATTAACTTCTACTGGACAACCAAATAACATATGCGGTCCACTTGAATTTGAAACTGAAGAACTGTGGTAAGTTCGTGCAAATTCATATCGCTTCAGTGGATCTGATTCATTTCTGTTTTCAAGTAAAACTGATCCTGATCGAGCCAGATAACGTGCAAATGGTATATGTAATGAATCAGGCAAACGAACGGGCAAACCATTTTCATCTAGTAAAACAGGAGCAGCTGATAAACGATCCCAAAACTCAGCATTTTGATTATCATTCACATCAAACAAATCATTGTTATCCTGTTTTGATTGGCCAAACCATGATGTTTGATAAGGTCTATGAATAACTGGGACAAGTGTAGGGGATTCCAACAGTACACCACTGTGTGCAATGAATGAAGTCTCCACAATATGTGTAATAAATCTGTTTAAAAATTATTTTTCAAAATTATTCGTTTTAAGTGTACGGAATATTAAGGTATATAAATACAATGAAAATATTAACGAAAAATGTTATTATTGACTAAAATACATGCTGAATGTTAATACCAAATTATGTCATCGAGAAAAACTAATTGAATATATTATTGTCATATTTGTGCTATAATCAAGTAAATTAACCCTCTCATTAATTTAAAGTGAGAAAACAAAGATGGATATTGGCTAGCAGTGGAATCCAGGACGCACGTTTCATCCTATTTGGGACTCGAACCCAGTACCGTTCGCTTCAAACGCCATCGCGTTACTCACTAAGCTACTGAGTCCTGATAGTCACTTGCTTGTGTAATGGGGTGAAGTTTAAATCCACTTGACATTGTTTACTTGAGCCTACACATTGATTTTTAGGACTGAAATTGATCAGTTTCTATCGGCATATATGCATAATGTTTGTATTGCCTCGATATTGCCTTAATTCACAAGCACTATAAGCAAAGATGGATAGTGGATAGCAGTGGAATCCAGGACGCACGTTTCGGTCTATTTGGGACTCATCAGAGAGGTAATACGCACAGTATGTACATATGCCAATAGAAACTGATCAATTGCAGTCCTAAGCATCAATGAGAAGATTCAAGTAAACAATACCAAGTGAAGTGACAAGACGAAAGTTATAAGAACTATGTGATATTTTAGCGCAACCTGATTGCACATTTACCTGTTAAGCCATTCATATATGAAAAAAAAAGTAAAGGTCAACTAGACATGATCTCAATCAAAAACTGAAAAATAACAGTAAAACAAAGATAATAATAATGTGAATTAAATAACTGACTAAATAAACAAATACAACCATGATATGTTTAATGTGAGTATAAATTATCACTGAATACACATGGGGGTCAAGTTTTGTACGGCATAGATTTTGACATAACTAAGTTTTGCCTACAAACTATGTATAAAACTACAAAGGCTGAGTTAAAGTCAATCGTATGACAGTAGTTTTGGTGGTGAAGCAAACAAATAAAATCAAATGACCTAGTAAGATACGATGACAAACATACATCTTTCATCTATTTTTACAAATTTATTTAAAACAGGTTATTAATTCGTTATATTTTTAAAAATTTTAATGATAGATAAAATGACCAGTGTTTCTATATATTTAAGAACTATCTACTGATACATTTTAATAGATGAAGTAGATCTTTGCCTACAATGCTTGTGACTTAAGGCAATATCGAGCCAATCCGTATAGGATGCACATATACCAATAAAAGACTGACCAATTGCAGTCCTAAACATTAATGTGAAAATTCCAACGAATAATACAAAATGAATTAAAAAGAAAACTACGTTATTCAATGTTTCTGATTATTCATTGATTTGTGACGGGTATCACATTGGCTTAGTGCTACCTCCAAATGACTAATTTGCATTACGAGAACGAAAAGAAATCCGGAAATTAAAGTGTTTGATCCAGTGTGATGAGGAAATTACGGACTAGACACTTGTACACATACACTGATTAATATGAAGGTACATTGTCGTTATGGAACAGATGTTCACCAGTAATTAGATTCCATACGATCTCTCAGTCACTTCAGAACATTCAAGCAAGAGGCAATATTCACTATCTGTTCTTCCAGAAGAAGCTTACAATGGAACAACACCGTCAATGTTGCGTACTTTTTGGAAAGATAAGGTATATTTTTTTATAGTAAATTACATATAGTAGTCACATAGGATGGATTGGAGCACCGAAATATAAATGGATAAATGTAACTGTAATCCAGGTGCTACACATAGTAAAAGATTGGAAGATTAAATCTTTTCACATCTTAAACACTTCGAAACGCTTATTTCTTTCTTGTTTCTTTATTTGGAACACTTTTCTTTTTCAATAACTTCATTTCTTCATATTTTTAAACTAATACACTTTTGTGAGAAATATATTGATGAGTTTGTCTGTCTTACAATTATTCTTGTTGTAAGCAACATGGTAAGAGATAGAGTACGAGAGCCTCAAACTTCATGTGTGTTGAGTTTTATCCGTGTGAAAACAATAATAATAGTATGCAGAAAAATGATGTCATACTATATGTATATATAACCTTACCTCTTACCTGCGTGTTTTAAGAAAATTAAATAATACACGATTTGGATCGTCTTGCATAAAGCAATCTTTAGTTAATAATTGTGATAAAAAACTCCCATCAATTTGACTGATATCTTGTTGAACGGAAGTTATCCATGTATTACAATCGTATAGTAAATCCTAAGGAAATGAGAAATAAGTGAAAAGTGGAATACTGAAGGAATATAACACGAGGTAAAAACTGATATTTTATGGAATTCGAATCAATGTTTGGAATATTTGGTGAATCAGGTTAAAAATGTGGTGAAATGTAGACATGTTCAATCGGCTTAGTTTAAATATTCTTTCTTTTTATTATAGGGAAAAAAATTTCTGTCAATACCGGACTTACTGATGCGCCTGAACAAGCTTGAGAAAAAAGAGTATGCGTAACAAAACGGTATAAATTGCTGTCAGGAGTTTTACAAATCTCAATAAGTTGCTTTTTAAATGCTGCTTCAGTAGACTTAAATGGTGGGACACGTGAAGAAGTTAGTAGGTCCTATAAAAATTAGAAAACATGAATGTACAAAAAAAGTCAAGATGAATTCCCACTGAAAATTTTAAGAAATTGTGCATAATCTACGAAAACGTACATAAAGAAAGCACTTATTGTGACACATTAAAAGAGATTTAATGAAGAGAACGCAGTAATACATATTTTCTTCTCTTTTTAACTTTATCTTTGCTTCGTCGTCTTCTAAATGTTTAACGCAAACTGATTTATTCTTTTCAGTATAGGGTCGTGGAGATTGCATTTCACTGAGATCATGAACCCTACTAAGTAAGACCACCACTGAAAACCTCATCAGTACGCATCTACGATACCGCACACGAAAACCGAACCCAGGATATTCGGTCTCGCACGTGAACGCCTAGCCTTTAAACCACTGAACCGGTTCGTGGGTTCACACTGCTGAGGATTCCTATACTAGGACAAAACAGCTGTCTAATGCATCCAGGTCTGAAATGTTGATCTGACTCAGATCGACTGATGATTTTAACGATTTATTCTTCATTACGTGGCCTTGTTGACCATACGTCACTCTTAAACTTATTATATTATGCAACTCATCATTCATATCTAGTTTCTGGGTCACTTTTGAGTATTTCATAATGCTTATTTTCAGTCATTGATTAG
The DNA here is from genome assembly GCA_944470405.2 of Schistosoma mattheei. Classification (NCBI taxonomy): domain Eukaryota; kingdom Metazoa; phylum Platyhelminthes; class Trematoda; order Strigeidida; family Schistosomatidae; genus Schistosoma; species Schistosoma mattheei. The sequence goes on along the minus strand of OX103947.1, from coordinate 13,390,828 downwards.
GTATAACCAGATTGTTATTTCTAGTTTGTTTTCATAACAACACTCAAAGAATATCCATTCACAGAAATTTCACACAGAACGAGGAGCCAACTATCATAAAGCATGTGAATATCGCATTTAAACGTGATACACATTCAGCAATTTCAAATTGGAAGATCTCCCAAACAAAAATCTTTGTTGGACCAGTCTCTTATGTTTAATGTCTATAGATGTAAAACAAAAATATGTCACGTAGCATTTCCAACACTTAAGTTAGAGATTTAATCGCAAACTATCAATGGAAGCGCGATTTACATTAGGTTAACATCATTACGTTTATATGCAAAAAGTGAGGTAAGTAGTCATTATGAGAAATTGTAGAACATACCGAGGCACTTGGCCTTTTAGATGGATCATGTTGTAGCATAGTACGAATTAACCAAGTCTGATTGACAAGTTCATCTTGAGACCAATCTTTTGGAAAGATAATCTTTTCTTTTCTTAATTCAGTAAGAATCAAAACACGTTCCATTGCAGTTGGCATAGCACGATAAAACATTTCGAAAAGAATAATACCCAAACTGTAGATATCAACCCGCTAGTTTTTGGGATAATTGGAAAAATGTGCGGACAACGCAAAGCAAAAGTTAATATACATAGACTAAACTATGAAAACATATAGGGAAAAGTACAACGACTAAAAGGTTTACATGTGTCTTGAATGTACTCTGTTGTTTGGTGGCCTTAAATCTAACTCCAATTAGATCGTAGGATGATTGTTATTAAAATATGCATATCGCCAATCCTCGTATATAATTATCGACTTAACTTGCGTTAGTGAATAACGGGATTAAATAAGTGAAGTATGAGAATGAATTTTGAATGCGTATATTCCATACGACTGTTGATCCACATAGATTATCGAAGAAACAAAGCAAAACGGAATGATGCACGATGGAAAAGGCGTGCAAGCCAACTAGATTTAACCAAATGTGAATCGATATTTATAGTCGAACAAAAATAAGTTACAGACATGTGATGAGTAAGATAAGAAATTCATATACATACACTTGCATAAAAATAGTCAAGGTTGACAAGGGAATAATTAACAAGGTCAAAATGTGACTGAAGAATGAATTGGCCTGTCCGGAAGCTAGAATAAGCAATATGGGCTTAATATAGCAAACCGACATTACAGTTGTAAAAGATAATACGTTTAAAAAGTCAAGTACATTGAACAACACATTTAGATTTTAACGTAACGTCAGTTGTTTAAATTGTGATTAAATGTTTGTTGGCTCTTAACTAAACTTATCTGAGAACGCGGGGCTAAGAAAATCTCAGGTTAGCTAGTTTTTGTTAATAAATGCCAGCTTTCTTGTATAAGGATAGCCGCTATAACTTTTGTCATATTAACTTTTTCGCACTGACCTTTGCAGTTATATGGTCGTTTTTACTTTTAGATTGCCCCAAAGGAATTTTTAGATATACATACACAGCTATCCCATTATAAATTTGACTTCTTGTATATAAAACTTTTCTCCAACTCCTAACTACCCCTCGACTTCCTTTGCGTTGGGAATTATTGATGAAGTATTGTACGTCAGTCGTCTGGTCCATGGACTTCGTATAAGTCCAGTTCCATATTAGGAAAATATCCCAACCGTTCGTAATTAGGAATTATTGTCGACAATCATCAAAACCTATCGCATATTCACAGACAGGTAGCGAGTATAGTTCCTCAAAAAATGGGACATTAGTTGGTTGGTAGTGATGAGACGGTAGACGTAACACATATTTTAAACGCCTTGTTAAGTAAAATAAAATTAGCAACCGATCCTCTTAAAAACCTAAACACACTACGCCAAAAGTACCATGATCTGTTCACTGGAAGTAAATTGTGCATAACGGTTTGAATGCATTCACACAACAGTTGATTGATGTAACGGATATAAATAATGGTGAATTGAGAGGTATGTGAGACCAATCGGGTAAAGTGATCGTGGTGGAATGATCGGTAGTCATAAATACGAATAACTGACGGAGCGTCACAAATGAACGGATATCAGAAGGCAATAACTTGTTAGTAAAATATGGGCCATTTTATATGGCAAAATGACATACATACAGAACATTTAAGATGTAAATAAATATTAAATTATGATTTTGTAGGTCATTTACCAACTTATGAAATTACGGTTTTTTACATCAGAATTACTTGTGGTACACCACATAGTAGAAACATTATATTCCACGTAAAGTGAGTATATATTTAGCAGCTCTATATTAGGATAATCAAAGCAACTGTATACTTGACTCAGTCCTTCATAGGAATTTAAATTACCTTCCTAGCTTCATTCCAACTAACCACTGGATTTTACACATAGTAAATATGAGTGAAATTCTTTAATTTATATATTAGTATAATTGAATCAATACAGAGACCATGTGTGAAAAAAAACTACCTCATCATAAACACGATTTTTTTGAGAATCCAAAAGTAGAACTTCAGGACTTATATATAAGAAGGTGCCAACGTTATGGGTCATGGAATGATCGTCGAACTTCGTGGTATTTTCATGTTGACCTGTGGAATTCGGTACTTCTTTATGTCCAACCGGTGGAATTTGTTGTGTAGAATGTGAGCATTCTGTTTGTTTACTACATTTCTGACCAAAATATGAATAAAGAAAAACAGAGCAAAATTTTAGAAGTTAAATGTAACTCATTTAAGAACCGGTTTAATTACATATGTGAAAGCTAATGACTATAATCTACTACACAAACCAATGCAGGGGAGACAAGTTTTGGAACTTTAATTCTATGGTTGAAGGCTAAATGGTAATAAACATTATAAACATCGCACCAAAATTAATCAATGGTCAAGATGTAAAGTACAGTAAATGGATTTGTTGGTGAAATAAGTCATTTACAATAGATACATTAGGAGTGGATGAATAATAACTTTAATTTTAATCAATAATTAAAACGTTCAGTGGATTATGACATTAAGTCGATTCGTTTATAAGACAAATCGCTCAGTGAAAAGTGTTTTCTGTATAACATTCTGTAAAATTATATAACCCCACAGAAAAATAAAATTGTGATATTAATAGTGTAAAATGTAAGCGCCACTTTATGGGTTATTTCTGTGATATAAGTATGAATCGATCAATTTATTCGAAATATTTAACAGTGTTATATACTAAATGAGATTCACGCTAAAATGTTGATGCACGAAATATGCTTTTAAGAAAAAAATGCTTACATGGAATTCAGCTGCAACAGCTTGGCGTGCATTCATTAGTTTTTCTTGTAGTCCGTGTAGCCAAGCCAAAATCTACAATTTTCACATGATCATTAGAATCTAACATTATATTGGCTGGTTTCAAATCTCTATGAATAACACCTTTGGAATGAATATATGCCAAACCATCTGTTAATTCACGGAATAAACTCCAAGCTCTATCCGGACTGCATGATAAATTTTCGAAGTCAATAACATATCTTAATGACTTGGATGGACATAATTCCATTTGAATGATAATATACTACGAAACAGAAATGGAATATAAAAAATCACATGAATTGAGATGAGTTTATAAAAGAACTTGTCTAGCAGTAATGATACTCTCAGTGAACTCGGACTTATCAGTAGGAGGATCACCAAGTGACACTGAGAAGTAGAATTGCTTATCCGAATTTTACTTTAACCCTCCAATATTCTTCCATAAAGTTTAATACATAGGAGACAAGTAAGTATTATCGTTTTAGTACATTAGCCTTCAAAACATTACTTGAAACGACCAGTGTCTTCAGAGATTCCGCCTTTTCACAACGGAAGGAAGAGATCGGTCTTAACCTTAGGAAACCATACCTTGTTTCATACATTTGCGTAGCCAATGCGAAAGTCTGAAAAGCGCAGAGGTAGCACGTCTAAAACTGATAGTAAAAAAGATTGTGTTTGACTGCCCTTAAACAGTTGATTTTGTGATCTATGTAACACGAAATACTTCATTAAAGGTTCTTGTGTATAATATTGTTTAGTTTCGATTGAGGATTGTTAATAATAGCTGACAGATAGTGTTTACGAGGAATAGGAAATATACAGATTTTTAATGCACAGACATATTAGTAGTAGCTAATTTTGTTCAATACACTTGCAAAGAGAAGTTATTTCTCATGTAAAACTAGTAATAAATTAACCGAATGCTGAATCAAATCAACAGATAGAACATAAGAGTATAAAATCGTAAAATCATAAATAAAAACTTACTCGATATTCTCGTACAGACTTTCCAATCTCATTGTTCTGTGAATCACTATGAATGAAAAAAATACGAGTTATACAATACAACTGATATACCACATTCAGTATTACAAACTTACATTGGTGCAGAAGTAGGAAATGTAACAGTTTTTAAAAAAACTACTTCATCACCATAGCTTATTCATCAATTAAATACCCGTTGACAAAATAGCAGGATGAATGATGAATAGACAGAAGAGGAAAAGGGTATACATTTAATCGATAAATAATGGACGAAAGCGCATGTAGGGTAAACGAATTTATTGTATTCAGTGAAATCAAACACCACGTTTGTAAAATATGAAAACAATAGATTGAATGAATCATTTGTACATCTTCCTTGAATTGTTTCCTACAAGCTCCAACTATCTTTTATTCTTGTGGCTACTCTGACTGCTTTCGCTCCTCTTCTTCTCTTCATTTTCCTTTTCCGTCAGTAAGAATCCTACTTCAAAATCTTGATACATACTACTTATATCTGTCCGTGTAAGTAGCACACACCACAATACAACAAATGTTTCAGCGATATTTTCACGAGATTGACAGTGTCATGACTACTAAATCCCATATATGAATTGTGTGTTTCCAATAATTGTTAGAGAAACTTACTGTTTTAACCTAAATTATGTTGACTTTATTAAAACCAAGTATTACTGAGTGGATTAATGAGATTGGATTATGCTGAACAACATAAATCAACGACAGATAAAACCAGACCCCCCCCCTAGATATATTATCTCTCACTGAAACACAAGGATATCACAAGTCAACACAGTCGTCTGTGATTGAGAAAAATTATTACAACTCTTTACATAGAACTTCAGCCAACAAAAAGAAACGTTATAAAACTGATTGACTGAAATTTAATTTAAATGATGAAATATCTTTTTTATAAAAACTACGTGACGTATTAGTGTATTATTCATTTGCCATAATAAGCGAATAGATTAAGTTTATCAAAACGGTTAACTATTTCAGGTAAATGATTTAACCTGGTTGATTCAAAATCAAATTAAATATGAAGTAATTTTGTGTACCAATGATTCCTACGTATGTAACGTTGAGAGAAGTTAAAATAAAAGTAAGGTTACAGAGCGTATAAACTTTTCTTGTTGCCCAGATAATTAAGTATGTTAGTGATCAGAGCATAGAAACTTTAACTAGTTTACTAAGTTGAGTTTTTTCAAACACTATGGTTATTGGTGACTGCCCAGATCCAACTAGTCTTGGTATTTTTGCAAAAACTTATTCTACTACAATACATTTAGAGAAAATACACAATCAGGTTAGATTTACGTACTTATCGATTGTTCTATCATACTCAATAATTTACATATTATCATGTGGGTAATACTTTGAAAACAATATTATGAATATTTTTATATTTTTTCTTTAGTATTATTATAAATGGATTCTTTTAAGAGAATTACTAAACAAAATATTTCAACATTTGCTGATATTATCATCATGGTCTGATAAGTATTTACATAAAAATTAAAATAATCCAGAACTTACTTAACATCATAAACATCTTTATTCACGAATGTATCACTTGTTTTTCGATTATCTTCAAATTGATTAGATGAATCAGAAACGTCAGAAGATAGATATGAACATGACAATGAAGTGGGTGAAGATGAATAATCATTTGTATGTTCAGTTTCATCGCTACTTTCTCCAGGAATTCGAAAAAAATAATTACGAACTATGTTTGTTGGCTTTTTCGCTGAAAAAAATTTTTTTCTTTAGAATTATCAGAGGTTGATGAGTAGTAAAATTAAATTCCATTACTACTTAATTAAATGGTTATAAAACGATATAAAGATAGTTCATGTTTAAAACAATTACTCCTTTTTAATAAATTTCGATAATCTAATGAGAAGACGAAAGTTATTAGAATTATGTGATATATTTATGCAATACATTTCGAAAACTCTGATCATACATACACTTTTTAAGAGATTTTTATATAGAAAATAAAAGGTCAGTATTACCAGGGTTGAACACATACGGAAAATGAAACCCCCTTTATGGTTCAAAAACAATTTGTCCTTACACTTAACCTACCCCTTAACATACTGACTCATTATTCAGAGTGAATATCACAATGTTTTTGTGTACTTCATTATTCTTTATTGCTGCTTACCTTTAATCTGTTTAGTTGACCTTTTATTTTCTTTATAAACATGTCTTAACAAGTATATTGTGTGATCAGATCGTACGAAATGTATTGCACAAATGGATCACATAATTCTGATAACTTTCATTTTCTCATTGCATTATCGAAATAGTTTATGTTGTCGATGGAGCAGTAGTTAAGTGATTTGGGCGTATGGATTTCAGCAACTAAATCGTGAATTCGAAACTCGCTTGTCTTCAGTTTGAGTAAATGGACAGTAACGCTAATCCTAACACAATTAGAGCATGGTTTAAGCCTAGTACATGAATTTTCACTTGATAAATGAATTTATTTATTTGAACACATAAACACTGGTACAAGGGGGGCACCAAATATGTATGCACCACGAAACAAAAATGGGGTTGTGAGGAAATAAAGAAAGGAAAGTGAATGCAGTAAAAAAGGAACAACAATCAACTGGAATTAGTGTACGAGAGTGAAGTAAGAAATATTATTAATAATAACAATAATAATTGGAGAAGCAGTTCAGTTGGGAAAAATACAACCAGAAAAAATTGTTTCCGTTAAAAAAGTTACTCTCACTTTCATGAATAAGAAAGAGTTACATAAGGATCGCAACTGGCTTCTATTCTGAGACATTTTTGATAACGCCTCACGTCACAGAATCGCACAAGCTCCAGAACTCTAACCAGGGAGTCGTAAACGATCAACAGAAGCCAGTCCTGTATAACTTTCGTACACCATGTCGTGTACTGACCACCTCTGCGTTTTTTCCAACCAATCCCAGAATCTGGAAATAGTGAACGATGTGTAATTCTCTGGGACGACATTCATAGAGCATGTTCAAGCCACCGAATTCAGTGTTTCAAGACAGTGACATCAATTGAATTGATGTCAATATGTCCGAACACATGTTGCCAAACATGTGCATTGATAACACGGTGTTGCCATCGAATGTTGGCAATCCTTCCAAGACAACAATGAGTTGTTTAACACCCTCAAATCAGAGAGATTAGGCTTCACAAGCATAGCACGAAACTGCTCTCATTGATGCGTTGTAGACTCGATCTTTTACAGTCAGACAAACATCACAAAGACGCCAAAAATGGCCCAAATTGACATAAGTCACTCTGGCTTTCGCTATATGTGGATTGATCTCATCACTCACGCGATTACCAGCACTTAAGCAGTTACCCAGATAAACGAACTTCTCGATTACTTATATCTGGTCACTACCAAGATTGAGTGCAGATTCAGGGTCCTATCAGTCTTTCAAAACGAATGCTGTTAATATAAATGAATTAGAGATATTCACTAAACCACTTTGTGCATTTATTTGCTAGAACTATGACTGAATTATATTTGTATCGAAGAATCAATTAACATAATCGAGTTAAAACGTATACTCATGAAGCGTCAATAGGGCAGGATATGACATGTAGAATCAGGAACATTTAAACGTCCTAACCAGTACTGATCATCCGCACGTATGAAGATTTAAATCAAGATTACTCGTCATTTATCTACTTCTTCTTCTCCAAAAAGAAAAAAAAACTAAAACTGAACAAATATTTCGTTTCATTTAGTGTCAAACTTCTGTTCATGAACACAATACAAGTTAATTTTTTCACATTACTAATACAATGGAAGCTAACAAGAATAATAACTTACAAAAAATTTATACAACTTTCTAAGGACACAAACAATAACAAATTCCCAATTAAAATTTATTTAATCAGAATGTATTCTTAATCGTTCTACTGCGGCAAATACACCTTAAATTACATATTATCTAACAATTTATTTTTGAATGGATAAAAGTGTGTCATAAGAAATGACGTAACCAAATACTATAAATTCTTGAATAATAATAAAATGCATGAGTAGGAAAAAGACATATTCACTCACTTCCTATATACCAAGATTCATCATTAATGTGACTAGAAGAATTGTTAACTATACGTTCATCGAAGTTATTGCCAGTTGTGACAAGATCAGTTAGCTCGTCAAGTGTAGTGTTTATTTGTGTGTCAGTTGGACAAGGTTTTTGAGATTTAACCGAAATTGGGTTTCTGTACAGATGATGAGTAGTTCTATCTTCTTCTTCTTCTCCTTCATTATCTTCGGAATAAAAAGAAGTGCTTTTGCAGGTACGATATTTTGAATCATCCCATTTTTTGTTCCAATCAGAACACGGCATATTTTTATGAGGAAGTGGTTCAGAGAATGTATCTTGCCATGATGTGAAATATCTATGAATTAAGTGATTTATTGAGTCATTTATTAATATTAAATAATCGGGAAAAAGTCATAAAACATAACATTGCAGATAAAAACTAATACATTATACGTCCTATTTCTCCCAGACCGATCTTATCTGAGGTACCACTGAAAACCAGGATGTATCAATAGAACCAATCTTCAAAAGTCCCTTACAAATAACTATTAGATAAAATGAGAAAATTAATAATCTGCTTTGACTTTACGAAAACCTTTACGTATTACAACTAGACAACTGAAACCTTATTATCATTCTTTAACGGTAAGAATGCTATTCTTGCTACACCAATCATTACCTTAACATCTCCATCGGATCCTCCGCGTTCATCGATGATGCTGCTCAACTACGTGAAAGTTTCCACCCCTTACAGAACTTCTCTATCAAGTGTGACTGCGTTGTTGTTCTCTGTGTTGTATTTGAGGATCTTGCTTTTTCCTTTGTATATATTAGGTCCTACTGATGCTACACTGACTATCTTCACATGCATTTGTTGGTGGGTATGGGATAAAGGAGCTAGGTCATCTGTGAAGTCCAAATCGTCTAGTCGCACGCAAGCTGTCCATTGTATTCCGTTCTTCCCCTCCGATGTCGAGGTCTTCACAATTCAGTCGACCAGCGGAAGTAAGAAAAAGGGCGAAAGTCTTGTCTGACACCGGTCGTCACTTGAAATGCACCTGTCGGCTGTCCTCCATCCACGACGTCACAGTGTAGTCCGTCGTACGAATTCCGGTTGTGTTGACGATCTTCACATGTACATCATATGGTCGAAGAAGGTTCCATAATGTTCTATCCACACTGTCAAACACCTTCCATAGTCAATAAAGTTTATGTATAGTGACGAGTCCCATTCAACTGTAAGTTCACAAGTGATCGATAGTGTGGCAGTTTAGTTGGCAAACGATTGACCGTCACGAATTCCGACCTGTTGATCTCGAAGCTGGACGTCTACTGAATCTTTCATCTGGTTCAACAACACTGTTAAAAACCTTTCAGTATACTAACAATAATGTGATGCCTGTATAGTTCTCACATTTGTTCAGATCTCCTTTCTTCGGTATCTTGATGAGGTGCCCTTTTTTCCAGTCTGTCAGCACTTGTTCCTCCTTCCAAATCTTCCTAAATAGAACGTGGAGCATTTTGCAGTTACTTCTATTTCTGATTTCACTGCTTCGGCTGGTATATTGCCAGGTCCTAATGCTTTATCACTCTTGATTTGTCTGGTGGTCTTGACCATTTTTATTATTGGTAGGATGACATCTACTGAAAGGTCTAAAAAGACCTCTCTTAAGAATATGCAATTATGAACATTTTTGCTTATTTTGGAGGCATCGATTTGATGAAGCGATGATTTTAACAAGTTAAATGCACTGAACCGATTAACTACGCACAATATTTTAATGGCGGTTAATCAGTGTCGTTGACAATGAAACTTTGATAGTTGTTAGCAGTACAGTGTACTTCATTGTTAAACGGTAGTAACGTCAAATTATTCGTTTCCGTGGTTACATTTAAAATGTGGACGGCGGATCCGTTCTGTACGAGCTGACAATGGTTATCAAATAGCATCTAATTATGCATCATATTTAATAATAACAAAGATAATTAATATTTAGTCAGTCCAATCAATCGGTCTAAAAACATGTGGTTGATAAACATTAATTTTTTTACAAGCTAATAAAAACAATTAACGACAGGAGAGATAGAATCATTAGAATACAACACTTACACACAATATCAATAGAAAACGGTGTGGAAAACAATAAGGAAAGTTCAAGTCCTAACACCAAGCATATTATATTGATTATAATAATGATGAAGACTTTGTCCTTAATCAAGTTAAAAGACTGTAATGTTTTTAGATGGTATTCACCACATATTAATAACAAATAAGGTACCAGAGACGGTCAGACACTTGTTTCGTTTAAGTATGGAAATTCGCAGAGATCGAACCCAGAACTTTACTGTCACGAGATAAACCAATGGCCATTAGAACCACCAAGTCGAAATCCAATGATGTAAATTCAACGCCAATCAATTTGCGATAAAGAGTGACAATCATCAAATACCATAGATGACAACCACTGAACTCTCAGATGTAATATAATTGAAACGTTCAGATATATTGAGTAATATGAGTAGTAAAATAAATGTACTATCTAATCCTTATTAAAACTGGACTAACGAGTTTGCTGACAAAAGTGTGTGAAATGAATATTCAGACAAAACAAAAACAAAATTACCTGACTATATTTTCATGTTGTAACCCTGAAAGAGTACGAATTTCACGAAATAATGTATTTGTTTGACTTTTAGATGCTCTCACACATTTGATAGCATAATCACGGTCTTCGATTATATTCCGCGCCTTTATCATTAAAAAAAAAACATTTCAAAATCAGAACTGTATCATTTTAGATCAAATAGACAGTCGACAAACTGGGTGCATTACAATAGATAATATAGATAAAAGTATTAAATTAAATATCAATTTGTTCCAGACGTATTACAGTTTCCTGTACGTACAACGAGGGCGAATGAGAATATTTTCTTTACTAATAAACATATTTGTATGCGGCTCCCAATACTGTCCAGGTACTTATTCAGAAGCAGATGGTATTCTTAGGGGGCCACTCTATGTCATTTGCATTGGAGATCTAGTTCACAAGACAGTGGAGAAACGTCAGGAGATGCAGTGTTATGGAACCCGGTTGCCGAAACAGGTTTACAAGTCATTCGTTCCTTTAGAACTATGGAGTCAATGAGGATTATTTTTAATAATCAAGGTCTTCTAACCGCTCTAGGCGGACCCTCCGTACCAACTAATCTGAATTATGCCGCAAACACTCGATTTTCGTCTTCTTATTTCCGTAAACAACACCCAAGCCGAGAGAAGGCACTGATTAGGACTTCTCTAGCAGTGGCTATATGGGCGTAGACATAGCATTTCGGGGTTTATGCCATGTACATGAGTCGGGCACCGATAAAAACCATAATATTTTGCTTATTAGTAACGAACAAAAGCGGATAGCTAATCAAAACTATGATTTTAAAACGAGAACTATTTTCCAAATAATCCGCGTATTTTTCAAAAACTATTTAACGTAAATAGCTTGAAAATATGTCGCGTATTTTCAGACACACAGAACATAAAATGCTTTTTTTAAATATGCCACTGATACTGAAAGAGTTACGTCTTTTTACAACAACATGTATATACAGTGCAATTATATTCAAACGTGACAAACTTCATTACAAAATTAGACAAATGAGGTGAAAGGTAGTCAATGGACTTAATTTATAAACTAAATATATGGATAAACAAAAACATAACATGTTTAATATACTTTATATAAATGAAAATGTTTTAACTACTGTTTCACGCAAAACTGTTAATACTTCACACATATATGCATAAATCTATCGAGAAAACATGTAAAAATTCAAACGTTTGGTGAAAATAGTGTAACAATACCTTTAGTACACAACCGAAACCACCTTTTCCAATTAGAACAAAATCAGTAAAATCCTCAAATAATCGAGGGCATTTAGAAGTTGCATTCCCTTCAACAGTTTGTACATCTACGAAAGAAAAATCAATAAACCAGTGAGAAATGAAAAAAAATAGATTTCACAATTATTTACTCAAAAGCTTGAGAAGTTGTGAGGTCATACACATTATAATCATATGAAAAGTGAGTGGTATACATTGGAAACTCAAAAAACCTAATCTATTCAAAATGCAATAGAATTAGTCTAACCAACACTGAAAATAGGAGATAATAAACGAAAAGTAAGCCATTCTGTCAGTAACTAATGATAAATTCCATTTAACAAGTGGAATTATTTGTCATAGTTTCAATAGAATGATGATAAAAATCTCAAACAAACGAGTTAGTCTATTTTTTCTGTTTTCGATAAATTGTTGTAGATAGCAAAGGAATAGTGTTGATGCAGTAGTTCATGCATCTGATTAATAACAATTATTAAGCTGAAGGTTGATCAGATTCTATTTCAGCAATTAGGTAATATTAAGTTCTAGAACAAATGCATTTCATAATCGAGTACGTGAGTCTATAATTATTGATTGAGTTGCCATACAAAAGCAGAAATTTCTTATTAGCATGATGCAAATAAAACGATTCTATAGATGATATTATTATTTAGATAGTACTATTATCATTGTTAATAACTAATGGGTTTATTCAAAGCAATTCAACAAGTTTCCTTTTCTTACTGCTTGATCAATTCTGACGATAAATATTGGAATCTTATAGTGATACTGAGCAATGGTCTTGTAAATCATTTAGTCAGGATTCCTGAATTGTGATTACACATGTTTAGACATGGTAGAAAATGAAGACAGTTCACCTTATTAATTAGTGATCATCAGTTAGATGTTAGCAGTTCAGAAATCAACATGTGAATAATGTACATTATTTTCAATGCATATTACCATCTAACACGATGTCTCTGAATGTACTTTTGTGTAAGCTGTACAGTGAATAGTTGTAAGCTTTTCATGAACGCGCAAAAACAGGTAACTTGTTGAAATATCTAGATGGCAGGAACAGGTAGTCCAGATATTCAAGCAGGAAACGTTATAGTGATTCATAACCGATTTTATGTTCTGAACTTACAATAGTTTGCAAATTTTCGACAAGCAGATGGCACTGGAGAACGAGAAAATCCAGATAAACACTACTAACGTAAAAATTCACACTTCCGTTAACAAAGATGCTTGTCCAGAGAAATGTCTGAAACACGAGAAAGCAGTATTCTGTGAAGCACTACAATCATTTAAGGAATATATTTTTAACTCTACAATTTGAGCAGATTGTTTATTTCTACTAAAATAATTTTATTTTGGTCGCTGAAAAAAGATATTCATCATAGGAAATTTTGGCACACACTTCGCCACAATTCATGCATATTTTATATTATGGAAATAGAATAAAGTAATTAAAAATGAGAGCTTATACATATTATACATTGTGAATGAATCAAATAACTCAACTGAGAAGATACAAATCTATTACAAACCATAAGAAACTTACTAACTTGTATACTTACCAAGATTGTTTAAAGTATTGATCTGCTTTGATGTTCTAGTCATTGTACTTGAATTTAATTCTATTTTGGTTAATTTCGTTGACAAAAAATTACAAGGAATAGAGTCATGCAAGAATTGATGTGACATTAAATAATCAACAACGGATGTAGTATGATCATTATGATTAGCAGATAAACATGTTTGCAGAAAGTCTCTAAAAACAGGTTGAGTTGTTTTCAGACCGTCCAACACTTCAGATATCAATGATGATATTTCAGTTGAATTGGTATAAGGTAATGGTCCAATAAGAATATGAAGTATAACAAGACCCTGGTGATGTGAAAATAGAATAAAATTCATCAGCGAAACTCAAAATCACATTAACAAATAAGTTTCAGGAAAAGCTATAAAAGCTTATGCAAACTAAACTACTACTCATAAATAACCGAGTAAATTAAAGGAACAACAATAAATAATGTTACATAAACTCTATAGAGAATTTGATTAGTTCTTTGATTAGTGAAATAACAATCTTACTGAATACATAATGATGAATAAATAAGTTTTTCAGCTAGTGATACCATCAGATCGATACCAAAAGAGTAACAAGATTATGTCTACGAAACTAGGTGTCATAGGTGTAATACTGTATATATGAGAGACATCAACACAATTGAATGTCAAGGTGAAGAAACACAGTCAATGCTTGAAACATATTCTTAATTCGCCAGAACTTAAAAGCTTCAGAATAGATTATTAAGAGCACCATGCTCACTCGAGACAGGATACAAGATCCACTTCAAAGGAATATCAATACTTCAGAAAGGTTTTGGTGCTCATAAGGAAAGACTATCAGCTGAAGCTTTTTATATATGAGTGAGTCAGTACATTATCAATAGATGATATACAGTGAGTTAAGCCATGGCAACTGTTGATTAACAAGCAGGTAGCTGGATTGTAACATTCACCCCATCTATACCATCAGAAGCTTGATTCCAACAAAATAGGCGCCTATTTACTCATTACTTTTAGATTTACCTACAACAATCGTTAATCGAAAATCATAGTTAACTATGTGATGAAACTGAATCTACATATATTTCGATTAGATTATTTTACTCATATGTACTATTAGTTTTCTAATAAACAAAAACGATTTACATTTACGTACGTAGTGGCTAAAGGCATTATTTTTATACCATTCTAACAACAACAGAATACAAATACACAAACATTTATGAACTTTTCATAATGTGAACGCTATTCACACCAAATATCTCATGACCTTATCATACACAAACAAACACCGGAACTGGATTGGACAGACTTTTAGTGTAATTTATTTTTAAACTGTATATATTTTTTGTGTTGATTTTTTTTATTTCCCTAAACAAGCTCGAACTAGTTTGAGGGGTGAGATTTTGAACTTAACCAAATTTTAATTGCTGAGATTATTTCAAACATAATTTTTACGGATACTGCCATGATAGAATAGTTGCTAACAATATCGAGAACCATTTATTAACTAATGAGCAATACCCTAACCATTTCACAAAGTACTCCACTAAATTAAATTGAAGTAACGTTTAAAATCTTTAACCAGTTAGTACTGCAAAGCATATACATACTATTTCCACAATTTATTCTACAAGCTAAGCTCAATTACCGAGTTCCGACTACTTCTTCTGCTGTATACACAATACAGCCATATCTGTACGCTTCAACTGGAGTCAGTGAATTTCTTCGTTTTAACTGTACAAAATTACATAAAATATTTAATCTCTGTGACATTGTTACTTATCACGTTTAATAACCTTCTAGGACTCTATTATAGGCCAATTGTATCTTGAATTTTCGCTTGAGGGTAATTTTAAACCTAGTTCAAAACAAGCTGTTAAATCTTGCTTATTTCACCTAGTTGTTTCCATTTTCTAGTATTCCTCAGACACTTCACTCAATTCGATTGATTCCCAAATAAGAACACGGTTTGAACAGAAAAGCGACTATGTTTCAAAACAAAACAGAAAAGTTCATATAGTAAGGAAAATGTTATTACATTCATAATTTTTACACAGTAAGATTTTAGTCTTTGCCATACATTCATTGGTGCTGATCGGCTATAAATGTGGCAATAAGCATGCTTCAACGTAAATCAGCATGGACCGTTCTTTGATTTAATCTATTTCTTGCTAACATAAACAGAAACTGTAACTGATATATTTGAGTTTGTTTATTTCATACAATAATTTCGACATCGTAGTCAGGAGAATTTTGGCTTTGTGTAAGTTTTTCGAACATTTGTTATTGCATTTCTTTGATTTTTAGATTTACAAGATCTAATTCTAATATATCATAGATAATAATGTGAGTTCAAAATGAGATTCTCTACTTCATACGAATCCATTAATAAACCCAGCATTTCAATTACTTCTCCTGCTAAAGCCTATAGAATAACTTAGATTAATTTAAACAACGCATCCTAGGTAGATTAAAATTAAAAGATTAGTTCAGGGTTCTCAATATATATATACAATTCACCCACGTGTTTGCAAAAAACAAACACAAGATAAGATTCAAACAGCTAAAATATCGTTGACGATGAAAGCACTTACAAGTTGATGTAGATCTCTTTGTTGTACGGAACGTTTAAAGTAGTGAACAGCACATTGATATGCTTTTTGGGGTAACTGAACACCTAGTTGTTTTAAATTTTCAGAAACGACTTGATCAAGTCTAAATACAGAAAACAATTTAAAAGCTGATAAACAAAATAGGAATCAATTTAAAATATAGGAAAAAAACCGGAACCTTTTGAAATATGCAATATACCACATAATCATTTATCCAAAGTCATTTTAAATAATCATCAACTATTTCAGCAAATCATACGCTAGCTTCTTAACAGATGATACACAATTATGGAACGCAAACAAAGTCGGTTAATTTAGAGTATGTATTTCATACACTGACTGTGCAACACCTTTCAAGTAATACTACACTAATAAGCTTAAAACTGCTTATTTGGCATCTAAAAAGTGGGGGGGAAAGTAAACCGAAATTACTATAGGCAACTATCGCCGACATAAAGAAATAGTTTGGTTGCATAACGTACTGACTAATGTGAAGTATGTTCTTCGATTGTGAAGAAATCAAACAAGTGTTACATAAAGTAAAATAGTAACCGTTGATGTGTAATGGTAAACTAGAGAGCTTAAAAATCATAAAACGATTACTCAACCTTGAAGGACACATTAGGAGTATGTAGTAGCAAATGCGTTGGAAGCATTGTTCCAACAAGAGGGAACCAACGAGTGAATATAAATACAAAAACTAATCAATGAACCTGGACAATATCATTCGATAGGTGTGAATTCCCGGAACAAAAAGTAAGATGATTTCAAAACTCAAGATCTACGGGAAGACAAAAAGTGAATACAACTGAAAACATCTGCACCGATTCTGAAGCATGTCACATAACGTCTCCAACCATTGGTTACGATAAGTGCGAAGACTCAGATCTAATAGTTGGCACCCAACAAGATGGCTTGGTCCAATAACCAGTTAATTCACGGACTAACTCCATATCTTGGTCTGATTGTCCTTGGTTTTCTGCCAACTCTCTCCTACACCAGAGATCATACCTTGAGTAAGGCAGTGGTTAGGCAGACGTGAATATTATGATCACTTAAGTCAATGAACATCTATAATTTTACCAATCTGCTTAAGACCCATATAATACAATTAGATTCTACGTTGTAACCGCAGGCTATCGAAGTGAAAGAACAATTTTGATAAGATATAATGTGGATTCAACCGAAATGGATTGTAACACCATTTCGACTTTTTGCACAATACACCTGCTCATAACACTTTATAATATGAAATTAATATTCCACTCATCTGATTTCGTAAAATGAAAAGTATCTAAAGACCGACTAGTCTAGCTACCATTACATAAATTGGTGAGTAAAACAAAGGTCCCAGCTACAACGTACTAACAGTCTACAAAAATAGAACCTATAATTCAGTTATTACCTCGCAAAGAATTCATATCTGCATAATGTGACGTGACCTAATTCGTCCACAAATATATTTGAAGGCTGAAATGATATAAAAAATATGAATACTTATTCATTACTGATGACTATCTAAAATAAACAAAATTAAAAAACGAACCATTTTAAGATGTTTATTCAATGAGCTTGAAATAATCATCATATAAGTAAAACGTTGGATGTGGATCACAAGGGTAATGGGAAACAAGTTGTCTATTGTAGTGTCTATAATATACTTTTTTCCTGATGAAAAGTTTGAAGAGTAAGATAGGGTTTTATGATTTACGTTTAACAGAGGATGTGCTGAGATTTAGTTTTCGAGGACTCATGACGCACAGAAGAACCTATCAGAATGTAGACACGGCATCTTATCTGATCTTAGTTAAGTATGAATGTCCTTCAAATGTATAAAGTCGAGTTACTTTCACTGAACAATATATAATTTCATACTAGACAAGATCGGCTACTCCTTTGAAATGATAACAAAGGATGTAACTACTGCTCCATTAATGAAGGTAAATTTCTTCTGTAATACGTTCTTCCAGCAAATTCAAATCATAATCACTGATGACTATCTATACTGTTATTAATTAGTTAGGAAAACTTTATATTAAACAAATCTTTAGCAAACAAGCTGAAAAAGCCACTTTTTATCGGCTCATGCATGAAGGGAGCCAACAAAAATTGAACGATATTGTCATAAAAAGTGTCAACAAAATTGTTAGTATGTTATAGTTTCTCTTATTACGACCCAGATACTCTTATTGCTTGGTATTCTTTGGACACTATATTTTATTTGACAAGTTCCCATATCAGAACACAGTTGAATAGGAAGGTAATTAAATTCTGAATAAACAAGGTTGAATGGAAATAGGAATCACAATAAGAAAAGCGTTAGCATATATATAATTATTACGCGAGATTATAATGTCTTCTTCAAGAATCCGCTAGCGCTCATCGGCTAAGAAATGGCGTGCCCAGACACAATCCTGCACGGAACATGTTTTAATCCTATCTGTATCCCGCCAACTCTGCCTGCAGCTCTGCTAGATTTACTGTCAGTCGCAAGCCCATGTAAAACAGGAGGGTTAAGGATGATGTCAGCAACCCCATGTCATAGGAAACAACCCTGCTAAAAGAACGCTAACAATATAAAACAATTAAAGCTATTTCAACCCTGTCATCCGAGTTGAAGGATCTTCATTCAAAAGAATAAAGACGCCTCATAGAAAGCCGAGATTCCCCGGAAGTCACAAGGCCCATTTTCCTTTTAAAAATCCGACCAGCACTAATTATAAGTACATGGAATGCCCGGACAATGTGGGAGACCAGGAGGACTAATCAAATAGCTGCGGAAATGAGGAGATACAACTTGTCGGTGTTGACCTGACAGTATACCAACCCAAGCAATCAAATCAGATATAGAGGTAACTGCAAAATGCTCCACGTTCTATTTAGGAAGATTTGGAAGGAGGAACAAGTGCTGACAGACTGGAAAAAAGGGCACCTCATCAAGATACCGAAGAAAGGAGATCTGAACAAATGTGAGAACTATACAGGCATCACATTATTGTTAGTATACTGAAAGGTTTTTAACAGTGTTGTTGAACCAGATGAAAGATTCAGTAGACGTCCAGCTTCGAGATCAACAGGTCGGAATTCGTGACGGTCAATCGTTTGCCAACTAAACTGCCACACTATCGATCACTTGTGAACTTACAGTTGAATGGGACTCGTCACTATACATAAACTTTATTGACTATGAGAAGGTGTTTGACAGTGTGGATAGAACATTATGGAACCTTCTTCGACCATATGATGTACATGTGAAGATCGTCAACACAACCGGAATTCGTACGACGGACTACACTGTGACGTCGTGGATGGAGGACAGCCGACAGGTGCATTTCAAGTGACGACCGGTGTCAGACAAGACTTTCGCCCTTTTTCTTACTTCCGCTGGTCGACTGAATTGTGAAGACCTCGACATCGGAGGGAAGAACGGAATACAATGGACAGCTTGCGTGCGACTAGACGATTTGGACTTCACAGATGACCTAGCTCCTTTATCCCATACCCACCAACAAATGCATGTGAAGATAGTCAGTGTAGCATCAGTAGGACCTAATATATACAAAGGAAAAAGCAAGATCCTCAAATACAACACAGAGAACAACAACGCAGTCACACTTGATAGAGAAGTTCTGTAAGGGGTGGAAACTTTCACGTAGTTGAGCAGCATCATCGATGAACGCGGAGGATCCGATGGAGATGTTAAGGCAATAATTGGTGAAGCAAGGACAGCATTCAACAGTTGAAGAATATATGGAACTCAAAACGACCGTCAATCAATTTCAAAATAAGAATCTTCAATACGAACGTTAAGATCGTCCTATTGTAAGGAGCCGAAAATTCGAGAACTACTATAACCATCATCAAAACAGTACAAGTATTTATAAACAATTTCCTACGCAAGATACTCAATATCTGTTGGTCGGATACCATAAGCAACAGCCTACTATCGGACGGAACAAACCAACATCCAGATGAAAAGGAAATTAAGAAAAGATGCTGGAAGTGGATAGGACATACATTACGCAAATAATCAAACTGCATCTCCAGACAAGCGATTATCTACAATCTTGAAGAGAAACGGAAAAGAGGGAGACCAAGAAACACACCGCGTCGAGAATTAGAAGCAGACATTAAAAGGATGAATAGCATCTTGAAAGTACTAGAGAGGATTGTCCGGGAGTTGAATGGAGAATCCTGGTGGGTGGCCTATGCCCCTCCACGAGAGGTAACAGGTGTAGGTAGTTAAGTAAGTAATGTCCAGTTAACACCTCCACTTTGAGTAGATTTGTAGGATATGGTGTTAGGGTCCGCCTGCAACCGAGTGACTGATATGTACTCTTGATCTTTCCACCCTCTAGGCAATAAAGTAGTGGTATCACTTCGTTTGCCTGTCCGTTTCTGTGGTTTCGATTTCAAAGATACCAAGAGGTATTCTATGTTAGGTGCCGTTGTTGGCGATCGAATTTACGTTTAGTCGGTTAGCACGACACACCCAAACTTCTTAGCTAACTGCCACCTCGTAAACCACATTTCCTAAATTTGGCACAACTCGAGCAGCTATCCATATAGAATGTTTGCTACGATAAGCCATAAAAACTACTTTTTGACCCACGGTGAGCAATCGTCTTTGTGCCCCATAATGTCGATTGAATTGCTGATCCATTGATCTGTTTCTCTGAGGTTCAAGAGCTGGTATCGGACATATGGGATAGAAACGTGTTCATATTTTTCTGCCAAGTAAAGCTTCTGCTGAATACAACCCGTTAATTGTCTGAAGATTTGGTTTAGAATGATAGATAAGCAGAAACCTTTCTTTGATGGCCTCCTGACCTCTCTGATTTTAGCAAAGTATTTTAAATTTACTAACAAAGCATTCTACTTGAATTTTGGATTGGGGATGGAACGGAGGTGTTCAAACATGATTGATTACGTTCCGTCGATAAAATTCTGAGATAACAGACAAACTATGTTCAACTGTCGATAAATATTAATTCTGGGACCCCAAAACGACTAAATAGTTGACGTGGTTTTGTGACTGTGCAGTTTTGCAGTTGGATGTTCCATGAGAAAAATTTCTGCCCATTTTCTATATGCATCAACTAGCAAAAGGTAACTTTGCCCGTGAAGTGGATCAGCGAAGTCCAAATGTATACGCCGCCACGGCGACTGTGGTATTGGCCATGATTGCAGGAATTATGAATCAGAAGTATGGTAATTAGCACATGCACGCACATGCAACTCACATGTAAATTCCTATGCACGAAAGAATAGGTATGAAGCCAAGAAACTGCACTAACGATCTGGTGTATTACATAACGTAACCACACCAATTTTTTATCATCGATTTCGAGAGGTTTTGAAACGGAGAATAAGTTAGGACCAAGTTTCTCATTAGCAACTGGAGGAAATACTCCAGATCCGACAGACTCCAAACTTGTGCCTTTTGGACGTTCCGTGATTAAACGAATAACATCCCAGTTCTCCCATGATTTCTCCATGTTCTGATGATAGGCATCATTATCAATACCTCGAAAAGTAAAAATATTATGATAAAATATAACTAAAACTTTACATTTTGCCACTTATTGTAATATTGCTTTTAATCTTATTCCGTTAAAAATGCCCGATATGAGAAAAAAACACGAGAACGCCAATGTTGGAATGAACCTCTGAAACCCATAAGATATTATGTAGAACTAAGGATTTAGAAAATCGTCAATTATAACAATACTTTGAACTGCAAGTTTGATGTTACAATGACTAAAAAATAGTGAACCGGTAGTGTATGTCTATAGAAGTTTATCTAACTTAACCACTACATAGAGAGAAAGATGAAGTGACTAACAGTAAATTATAAGTAGTATTGAATAAACGCACGTTCCAATAACAACCTCACATTGAGAATGAACGATAGTACTTGCATAAGCGATGTATCGCACAAATAAAGGCTTCATTCCCTACTTTTATAGCTGCCAACTTGACATCTCTATCAGTAAATAAAAACTTACAAATGCAGTACTATTCAAATTTAGGAGCATATGTTAAACCGGATGCACTGATGATTCTTATTTGAAGTGAAAATGGTGAATTATGATTCGAGAAATACACAGAATGAAACACTTGTCGTAAAAGAGGTATCTAATTTAAATGAGTTGTACATTAGTCAAATAGTTAAACTAAAACTCGCCTGTTGATACAATTGATATTAAAAACCTCAAATCCACCTTTATTCATTTCGATTCAGGCAGCCGGAAACTATTATTCATATATATGTTAGGCTTGAAGCCTAATATTACAAGAAACCATGCTAAGTTAAAAATTTGCGCATCATATTGGGATTTTCAACTAAAGATCTCTAAGATTCAATAAGCCTTAAACAAGACACTGTTTTTCTCAAATTTCGAATCAACAAAACACTTTTTTATTTCAATCAAAGATAGTAGCTTATGTAATGGGACGAAATATGGTGGCAAAATGTTGTAATGGCATGATAAATATTGTACTTATTAACCCGTAAGCTAATGCAATTACAGCTTGGAAAATTGCATACTAATAATAGCTTTTTTAATTTACTAAAACATGGTAGCAGCACCACCGAGTAAAACAATATGCAGTCAGTGTCAGTAAAACCGGATCTGAAACCATATATATTTGGTGCCCTCTTGTATCAATATTTATGTGTTCAAATAAATAAATAAATAAATAAATAAATAAATAAATAAATAAATAAATAAAAACCAACATCATATTATCCCCAGATAAATGAACATCAAAATTATAGATAGCGAAAGATTTTATATTGCTTCATTCAGAAACAAGACTCCCTTAGCTAGGAAGGCATGCTATTAGATTTGCATCAATGTAAAAATGGACGAAAATCTCAGTGATGCATGTGGTTTCGGCATATCTGGGACCAATATCGAACACTGATATACTTACCAGAAATCAATTGAGTTTACAGAGCGGAAACGTAGACATCCACGATCAGGACATAGCATCCCCAAGGTCTTTTAAACGGATAATCAATAACTGTGTCACTGTGCCCGGTTCTGAGCCATGTCATAACGTGTCTAAGCACCAAGTAGTCAGCACCTATCAACATGACCTGATAAAACGGTTCATTAACCGATGTCACGTCTTAGTTTACTAATCCCTAGGTTCCATCCAACCTAATCCTACTCCAGACGAAATAGCGCTTCAAGGTAGGCGATAGTTGGGCAACGCAACACATGTTCTAATTACAGTCTCTGAGGATTTACTATCTGCTGGTCATATTAACAAACAGACAACTAACATAAAAAATAATTAAACATTAAACAAAGTGAGGTGACACGCGTATAGTAAGCAAAATTATTATTACTTCAACTCGAACAGTTCTCTCCGCACCGAAGAATACATTTAAGGACAAATATCTGGATATTTTCGACGTATTCAGTGCTTAGGAAACACTACACATCACGGTAAACCATGAAGCACTATGTAAAAACTTTATGTCTCAGAAAATAAGATTTAGGTCTACTAAGAATCTACACCAAAAATCTGACAAATTATATAGAATGATGTGATACAGTACACTTGATTTAAGATGGTCATAATATATTACGAGTAAAACTATCAACCTTGTAATGGTGACACATGGATAATTAAGTACAATACTAAATATTTTAGAACAGACCTACCAGACGACTGGCTAGAAACATGTCATATTAAATGAGATTCAACAAGTCAGGTAATACCCAGTACACTTACAAAGCAAAGCAATTAAACAAGAAAGAGTATAAAATTGGGTTTCGTTTGTTTACTAATAATATCTGAAATGATATAATTCCTGACAAAATGGGACTAATATTGGTCGCTATGACTTAAATTTACTTGTTCTAAACAAGTGTACCAGAAACTTATTATCAGTGGATGCAGTGAAATAAAATGTTTATCTCTCGTTTAAAGATTCTTGAACAATGTTTACTAGTTTGTATAATATTAAAATTTCACAGTTTATGATCATTGGCATATATTACTCATTCGACTTACAATCTGAATAAGAAATTCAACAAAAGGAAGACTTAAAAGTCATTAACAAATAACTTAGCTTCCATGTATTACAGATGCGTGTATGTAATTACTTAAACTTGCTCTAAAAGACATACACTTCCTACTATAGTTTAACCTCAGAAAGAATTGGCTTAATGTGCGTTTATGAAATATATCTTCATTAGTACGTGTCATACGTTTAAATAATCCTACGATCTGTAGCTCCAATATATGGAAGAACAAACAAGCCTATTGAATATTATCGAAATGAATATTATGATAGTAATTTTTAGACTTACCACAAGCAGGCAAGTTTCTGGTACATTCAACACCTAAAATTCTACACAGATTTGGATGTTTATCTTGTCGGGCAAAGTAGGCTAGT
The DNA here is from genome assembly GCA_944470405.2 of Schistosoma mattheei. NCBI lineage: Eukaryota > Metazoa > Platyhelminthes > Trematoda > Strigeidida > Schistosomatidae > Schistosoma > Schistosoma mattheei. Next base: position 13,366,023 of record OX103947.1, on the reverse strand, counting down.
TGAGTAAGGAAATTATCCACAAAGTTATTGCTAGTTAAGTAAGCACTATTGTTGTGAAAAACCCATTCATGCAATTGAATTGAAGCACCGGTTTTTACATCCAATCCATCGAAATAGCAAACACACGGAAAAATATCTGCACTGAGAACACTGGATCATTTAAAAAATTTAATTAAAGAGTACATACTTGAATCGATCATGCGGTCCATCAGCACAACATCCTCTCTGAATGTCAATGAACGTTGATTCAATGGACCTATGCGCTGCTTTATACTGTTCGAAGTTTGTGTATTTCTTCAGTTTTTTATAGTCTTCTAAGTACAACATTTTTAGAGAACAAACTGACATATGTCTGGTTAGTGGGCACCTTTCGATAACATCTGGATAGGAAGGTTGGTAACGATGAGAATTTAAATGCATTGATAATGTTTGAGTATCTAATCCATGAACTTCAGATTGACAAAAAATTCTAAAAATTATTAAAACGTAGAATGACACCATAGAGAATATTAAGTTTATGATTTTAAAGAAATAGAGGGTTGTAATTATGAATTAATTTGCTTAATTTTTGATTTACTATTAAAGGTACTAATTTGTTGCAATTTGTTATCTAAAATAACATTAGGATTTAGTTTTCTACAAAACCATTGAAATTTTGAACGCATAAACGAAGAACACTGAAACCCATCGATTGTTTACTTACTTTTCTTCATTATAGAGCACATATGTGTTTAGTTACATAGTAAGTACGTGAATTAAAGAACAGATTTTCCTATGAGGCATAACTGAACATGAGTAACAACGACATGGAATATCTAAACATCAAGATAATTATTTCTAGCAAGCAGTCTGAAGCATAGAAAGAAACATTATCTCAATCAATGATAAAACAGTGAACACAAACAGAAAACACTGAAGCCAAATGGGGTTGCACAAGTTCGACAGAAGATTTCTGCTTATCCTAAAACATATTTGAACTCCGATTATGGTTTAGTGAAAGAATGCATTTTCAAGCGTCTTAATAAAATGGAAGAAACGATACATCTGTTAACTTTTAGGGAATTTGGAAAAGTCCTATTTAGCATGGAGCTTAAGAAACAAACCGAATCTGATATCTTAAATTAAGCAATCTTAAAGGTAATGGTCCAATTTTAGTAAAAGTTGACCAAAATATTTTATAAAGTATAAGAGTTGGAGGACATGATCACATACCACCGGTCACAACCACCGATCAACCGAATCTATAAGAAAAAGAAGAATACTGATAGTGAAAACCACAAAGAATTCGGTTTGACAATACTGAAAATACTAGCTTCCATAATTATTCGTTGCCGAAACGCAACTCAGGAACAGAAAACTCCAGAAAACAAACTCAAATTCAAATCTCAACCAATTCTTTACCCTTCTGCAAGTTTTGAAACACATATCCACATACTGAAGTCCAAAATAATTCAGATTCTTTGAACAGAAACTCACAATTGATTACATGACCGATAGATTTTACGGTAACGATCGTTACTAAAGTGTGCATCGGAAAAGAATGTAAACCTTATGAAAATGAAATCTAAACAGATGGTAAGGTCGGGTAATCTAGTAGAAACTTTGCTTTATATAACAAGTGTGAACTGTCGTTCAGTGTGACAATTTTATTTACCGTGTTAATTCAGGTAAAATATATTTTGTGTTTTTTTACAGCAACTCTACGTATTTCCTCTCACATGTGATATTATTAGGTGTATGAAACTTGGTCTGTAAATCATCGTATTGTGGTCGAAGGTTAAAGCGATTTGGATGTGATAATGGAGCTTGTCTGGAAACGTATTTTTGGGAGTCAACAAATCTTCATTGCACTAGTCTTTTGTGTTCGCGCTTTATGTCGTAGGAATTGTAGTGGGTTCTCATTTCTCAATATAAGAAGTTACTTACTTACGCCTGTTACCCCTCGTGGAGGAGCATAGGCCGCCAACCAGCATAATATAAGAAGTGGGATCGAAGAATTGCAGTGGTTCCTAATTCTCAAGTAAAGCCAATAAGACTGTGAATTCAACAGACCCGATCGTGCATAACAGCGACGACTGTCCAGATAAAACAGTTGGCTACCGTATTACAACACTACCGACGGATCCAAATTTTCCAATTATAACAATGTTCATTCCGAGATATAACAGTGGCGATTTACAGATACAATGACCTATCAACGTATGACGCATAACTCTGAAGCGTAATGAGGCTTTCTTACGTAAATAATTGGGCGAAAGTGGACGTACACCACAGAAACCGAAGTTCTAGACAAAGAAGAGTCGAGATACACAATATGATACTTAAAACAATAATAAAAACATATTTAAAACCTGATTTGATGAATAGAAGTTTAATAATTAACAACTTAACGGTATTTACAGATATGAATGACACCAATGAAGAATGTTTTTTTAAAAGTATGACATACTCAGAAAGTTGATATTCTTCTTTTTTTCTTTCGATTTCTGACTGTCATAAAAGAAAGGAATCACCGTGATTATTTGTTACGGGTGTTTATAGAAAACATGAATTACTGTTATGCAAATATAATGTTATTTCATGATTATTTACCTTTCGTTAAAAAACTATATACATATTTACGTATTTCAAGTGTTACTTAAATTAACAGATGTTTTTGTAACTGATGGTTTACAATATCTTCCTCTCTTGCACGTATACTACGATGATACGTTAATACGTTAATGAGACTAATCATGTCATATCGATTTATAAGTTAAAATAACAACTGAGACGGAATAATATGAATTCCTTGTTGTTTTGGCTTAATTCAAATTTGTAAAGGAAACCAATTGCACGAAATTCATAAATAACAATTAATGTATTGAACATTATCTAGGATTTCATTATCAATTTTGACGACCAATATATTCTAAATATAGAACTATTAGATTTTCCAAGCAGAGTGGACTAGTGTCAATATAGTTCAGTGCGTTATTTTAACAATTACACATTTGTATTTTTCAATAATATATATTTTAACAGATTTACTAGACATTGAGGGCTTTCTTTACGATACTGCGATTATTTACTCTGTATAATACAATTATATAGAACCAACTAGCATCGATCAGACTATAACTACTAGCTATGAGCCACAAATCTAAAGTTCATTTAGTAGAGGGAAACTTTATCATGCGAATCAGGAAACAAAAATACATTTCAGTAATTACACAATTATATGCAAGGATTTAAGCTGTCTTTTGTAATATTAGATGGAATGATGCTTTTTAGTTCCCCAATATTTGACCCATATTTATTCTGATCATTGGTCTCACAATTTCATTTGACGTGTAAGCTTATTCGAGTTAACATTGCGTAGTAGTCATCCGAACACTAATAATTTTATTTCATTACACAAACAATCCTAAATTTACATGCTATAATTTTAAACAATGTACTTTACCCTAAATCTGGCCACTATTTTGGATTATTAATTTTGATGATCATTTTAGAACCTGAAGAGAATTGATTGAAAAGAATAATCTTTGTTCATATGTTAGTTACAACATTAAATAGTCTGTAGATGAAGTGAAAATTGAGCCCTAGAATTATAGTTACGTTAATTTGATACTTTATTACTAGTTAACCCCGCCTCTAAAGGGGAACTGAGTTGATAAAGTAAACTATTTTTCACGATCTACCGTTAGATTCAACACTTAGTACTAAGACCTTATCATTTTAAAACAAAATAGTTTCGAAAGAATGTCAAGAAAAAAATGCCAGATGCATCCCCACAAGACGAAGAAATAAGAACCTATACTTAGTTGTTTCATAATGCCTACTTTCCTGAAATTACGACCGACATAAGGAGTCTCATTCGTAATACATTACACTTGATAAATGAACGATAAAATTAGTCTTACGTCATTTAATGACAAACGCCACTGAATAGCCTCATCAATGTGTTCAATCTGAAAGGTAAACATTCACAAAACGATCTGAATGATTACCAAAAGAGGTTTATTTGAGAAAAAAATAATCTAAAGGATGTGATATTTTGTCAAAATAAATAAATTCGACTTGAGTTCCTCGCTAGTAAGCCTAGAGAAAATATTCAAAATAAAAGTGGCGAATATTGATTTTTTTAAAAAACATCAGATGAAACGCCTGTCATAAAAGACGAGATAATAAATTAAATCTCATAAGAAATGTATTGCATTGACTGACTAGACCTGGGAAAGTACTTGATGAAGGACTATCTGTAGGAGAGGGATTTTCTGAGTTCGTCTTGTGTCAGTTGCGCCTGACTATCGTTTTAGTCTAAGATAAAATCGAGGTATACTATAGAATGCATGAAAAAAGTGCAAACCCACTGTAAATACTAATACTTTAATATATCATTCGACATCGAACTGAATGTAAAAGATTAGAAATTTAATTCACAGTTGAATAAATGACAATAATTTCATATATGTACATAGCCACTGTTAAATACTCATGATAAAGGTACAAGTTTTAAGGACTAAAAAACAAACAGATCTATACTTAAAAAACTTCTCTTTTTACCATTTTTAATTTAGATACTAGATTATCATCATTTCTTAAATTGAGATCTTGTTCATTTCTAAGTGTTTGACAATCAACGATGGGTTTGGACAATGACTTTAAGAAATCGTGACTAGCTTCGATTAGCTCTTTCATGCATATCTAGTAATTATTTCAAAAAAAGAAGAAACATTAAAAGCAACTTAATTACAATTTTAAAACATAATCGAACTGTGTAAATTAATCTTTCTTTATATGAGAACTTTATTATGTAGAACGAAGAACAGTTATCACAATGAAAATGAGGTGGAAAAATTACAAAGACCGTGAACAATGAACAACATGCTTTAATTTTAATTTTAGACTTGTTAGAAAAGCACATTTGCAAGCTCACACTGCATAGAAATCGAGACGTTTATATATACCTATGACACTTCTGTTGAACCATTCAAGTAGAACCTGATGGTCATATTTAAAAATAGTCAGTGTCAAGACATCATTACCTGAAGAAAACTCTCATTCAATCACCCCAAACCATCACCATCTTTGTAGATAAGAAAATTAGGAGAAAGCTTTTAAAAAAAACTTCGAGAAACCAGGTATGTCAAAAGAAATCTCTTAGCATACTGTGAAATTCTTGGGAGACAATCAACACTCAGTTACACTAAAACGAAATAATAGGTTTAACAACAGGTAGATAGGTACAGAATCACCATTCATATGTTAAACAAATCCAAAAGTTAGTAAGGAAATATATCTTGCACATATAGAGTTACGTGAAAGGAATATTAGACTTTTGAACTTTGTTGATTTCTTAAAGTTAAAAACACAAGGTAATCTCTTTATAATTTATTAGTTTAAAATACTAAAAATCTAGAGATATCAATGACTGATTCTTCATGTAAATAAAAATACGAAAACGATAAAATCCAGTTGGAACAACGACCGAATAGTCAGTTATTTTGCATATCCTGTTACGTGCATGTGACTAAAAATCTCTAGGTGATGACAATAACAATAATAATACTGAAGACTTAACGATAAGATACTATTAATTATTGGTCAGCCTTATTTGGTGAAAATGAATGATAGTGATGAAACAGAGTCAGTACGTAATACCACATTATCTACTTAGTTGTGTTAATGACACGATTGACCAAATTCGTCTCATATCAGTCTTTTTTCTGTAGAAGTTTCATAAGCAAGTATAGACTTATTTGAAGTTATCGAATAGTGATATGTAATTAAAATAGACGGATTACAAAGTAAGTAATGATAGCGGCCAAAAACAATCAAAGGATAACGAACGAAAACATAGTCCAAAACTAAGACCAAAGAGGTATCATATGTAATCATGTCTATGCACATTTGCCCACTCACGTTGCTAAAAATTTCATACAGAATTGAGAATTAGCAGCTAGTGGCTAGAAGTGAGGAGTCTAAGTAAATTAATTGACGCTATATAAGATAGATGATTATGGAGTGAATACAAAAGACCCTTAATAAAAAGTAGGTTTTTGAAAGGTTATTTGATAGGAAATCTTCATAAATTCTGAAAAACAGAATGAGTTTCAAAATTTACAATATGTATTGTAACAGTGTATTTTCTAAAAGGTGAACCAAGAATACAAATACAAAAAAACGATATGGATCCAAACTAAACTGGTTGTAGATAAATGGTAAAAATTCTATATTCATGTCAGATTACCTGACCTCTCATTGTTTCAGCCAACTGCTTAAGAACATCATGAAGAACACTTATTTGTGTTTTAGTGACTCGTTTGTCTCCTTTGATACGGAAATTGAGAAGTCTGTAAAGAAATAGAATATAATAATATTTCTTTTCGATAGGGAGATGGATTGTGAGCTTCTAGTTATACAAATAACATGAAAAAACTAAAAGTTCACAAAAAATTGATTACTGATAAACTGAAAATGCTACTTGTAATATAGGAAGCAGCTACAGAACGTGGAAGTAGTATTTTGGGGAAGTGAAGTGTACTAAGAGCTGTTTACAGTTAGCAGGCACATATAGTGAGAAATAAAAATGTAATTCAAATCCTTTACAAGTTTCCTTACTGTAGCTGCTACCTCGACGAGGTAGCCAAGCTCGTCTATTGCTAAAGCGAGGTATAATGGCTAAAATACTTATTGAATGAGGCCTTTCGAACTCATAAAGACTGAGGATAGAAAATTTAAGGTATGAGAATAAAGTAACACAACAAGAGCGTGAAAGCAGCAAGAAGTTTTTTGTGGATAACCAACATCTCCAGTAATGCTATAATTTTACACAGTAAAATACGAGGGTATAAAAAGTCAGAGTTTAAATACATGTTTATCACATGATCCCATAGCTTTCCGATGTTTGCGTTGAAGTCTATTCTAACAATAAGGAGTGAAGTAGTTGAGTGTCCTAACCACTTTATTTATCTTGGAAGTCTCATCAGCTCCATTAAGTCGGCGGCTGTTGAAATCATGAGATGGATACAAAAAGGGTGTTTGGCTTTAGCCAACTTTGGTCACCTGTGGGATCAGTGAAATATTTACCTGCCTAGCAAAGGACGAGTACATTCCCCAGTGGCTAGCTTTGTATTGCTGCACAACTGCAAAACATTGGTTATGGAAAGAGAAGGAATAGATAGGTATTGAGTATTTGGCTACAGGTTTCGCCGAGCATTCACCAGCGTATATTGGGAGCACGAAGTAATCCTGGAGTTAAACATACTAGGTTTTCTCCTAATCTTGATGAGCGTGGTAACTAGGTGAATAAAGTTGACAAACGCTTATATCAGGTGCTACGTTATAGCAAAGGCTACAGTTTTGGACTTGAATATGTTTAGTTTGGAGAGTTCCAGTTCCAAGGTATTAAGGAACAAATTTATGTTAATTAGAACATTTACAGATTTCTCAACACAAGAAAATATTTTCCACATTTAATCCATATTCCACTTCACTTAGACTAAAGATGATATGTCATATAATTCCACCTAACAACAGATGTCGCTTAGTCTAACTAGTCCCAGGTAAACCCTTGATTATCCTTTATATTAATTTCCCGATGGTACTTTATAAGATGGATTTTTCTGTCGCGTGGTAAATCCTGGCTAAATAGGGGCTTTAAGTATACACTGGAGCAACCAAAGAACTATTTTTTCAGTCTTCACGAATTCAGCTGGCGGGATCATGTACTCAGTTATTATAAAAATACCAGATTTTGTGACAACCGAAGTGAGAAAATAGACGAAGTTACGAGCCCCCTTATATTACAGAACAGTGTCAGAGCTTGTTGCTTATGTTTTTGGATTTACGATGTACTATTTTAATACCAAGTTTGTAAAATGAAGTAGCCCAAATACATAGTTTTAAGCACATTACCAGTATGAGAAACAGAAGACATAAATACCTCGCAGTTACGGTAAAACAGATCAGCTTCCATATAACATTTACAATTATTAATGAGTAATTTATATCATAACGAGCAGAAGTAGAGCTAAATTCTGTGTAGAGCTTGGAAAAATATTGAAGACTAGGTCACAAATACACTGTTCACAAACTACGAGCAAAACTATTTCGAGGGGGTATTAAGTGGATTTCCTAATGATGAAATAAAAACCACATTCATGACTAAAATACTTTAAAAATACAATTATTTGTAGAAACTTTCCTAAATCTAACAGTATTACAAACTATAAGCCACTACTCACGTTTCAGGGTATGTAGGACTACAAGATAAGTGGATGATCACGACTTTCTTTAATCCGCTTGGACGCATGATCGAACTGATCTTTAAACTGACTTGTACAGGAAAATTCGCCTTATCGAGATCGCGAACAGAATCAACAGGTATCTATATATTACGAAGAGAGCTCAAAAACACAATACATGTAATTTCTTGATTCCATTGACCGAAGTTATCAAATCTGGAAATATTGAACAAATAGCAAATAACTCTTCTCTCTGAATACTTTCGTACATTTTTCACACATGCGAATCACATTGAGGTAGTCTTTAGTGATAAGTATAATCAATCGGCTGACCTGTTACCTCTTACAGAGATTGTTGTAGAGCATTCACCAACACGGCTAATACCAATTCTCCCACTTGTTGATGGCTAGGTGGATACAGCAGAATTCCAACCAGAGCTTAGTTGTTTGTGTCCTGTCAACCTTCTTGCATAGGTCTCAGAGAATAATAGTCTTAAGTAGATCAAAAAATAAAATCTGTCAGCAACAAAGTTATTATTTCAGATGCATGTTAGATTAAAATAGCCCCTTATTTTACGATGAGATAAAAGGAAAAGATTTAAGCTTATCATTAGCTGACTACACCGAGAGGCTTAGTACATACTTAGAGTAAACTCAACATTAAAGGCATACTTAATCAGAAAGCTTTCTTAACTGTGGTATTCTGTATTTGGTTATGAACAGACCTGAGTCCATTTTACGTAGCCTTTGGGTTTGTTTATCTATACAATCGTGAAAAACTAACTTGTGGAGAACAGGCCTTGATTTTTTTTTCAATTCCAGAATGTACTAACCATATCTTTACACTCTTTAAGTCCTGCAACACTGCCGCACATACCACAAACTAATAATGGTTATGTTTTTTGGTTGATAACATGGGACCCTTCAATTTGTTGGATAGGTCGATAGAAATCATTATCACAGAGCCTGACACAAATGTGTTTAGCCCAAGTCGTATACAAGATTAGCGTGACAAAATGAAAATAACAAGAGATCGAAATAATGTAGCAGCAATGGTAAAAGGAAAACTAAATGTTAGGAAAGTGGTTCGAAATGATAGAGAGGACGGGTATGGATAAAAAGATACTGGGATTCAAGATCGAGAGGAAGATAAAGGCTGACTACATCCGCCCTATTTTGGACAATCTCGTCATATCACTCGAAGCCTCCAAGTACTGATCGTGGTTATCACACAGACCTTAACCAGGTAGGTTGCGTCTACCTATTTATTTTATTTATTTAAACATAAACATTGGTACAAGGAGGCACCAAATAGATATGCGCCACATGAGTCATTCGACTTGTGTGAGGGCGGGGATACTGCCCGGGTGCCCAGACCGAAGCAGGTAGTTTTCTTAGGGGGCCACACCCCGAGCCTTGGACCTAAAGGTCTAACTCACAAGGCAGTGGGGCATCGTGTGGAGATGCAGTCCCATGGTAGCTGGTGACCGACTCTCGGCTATGTTTCACGGCCATAAAGTACAACAGAACGAAATGCTATGCAGTATATTCGTCCCTTAACTGAGAGACGGATATCTCCCCTTCGCCATAGGTGACGTAAGTTGGCAAAACCCAGTCTTGAAGCAATAATTTGCATTTAAAGGGGGAGAAACGCATCCCAAACATCCTGTCATTGATGCTCAGCGTTACCAAAAGACACTGCATTTTACCATTACCATCAAACAGGATTATGTCATCTGCGTATTCTATGTCGATAAGTGGACCTCCTGGTAGGAAATCGATGACCAAAAATTCAGACGACGAGAACGTTATTTCCAGCAGTGGGTCTATGATGAAATTAAACAAAAATTGAGATAGTGAACAGTCTTGCCGGACATCAGTTAAGGTCGAAAAACCAGATGACAGCTTTTGGATGATGTCTGAAATACTGATCTCCATAATCATTCAATGCCCCAATCGGGCGCAAGAACAGCAAACCCGAGAACACTACCAGTTTTAAGCCCAAAAGTCCATGTCAACCTGGCTCATCTACGATGCTGCTGTAACTTTAAAGGATAGAGTACACGGTTTATGAGTGAGAGTAGTTTTTTAGTACTTGCAAAACCCAAAGTCTCTTGGTTGAGGATATTCAGCAGCTGCGTTTGACCAGCACTGTGTAAGAAAGATTGCTAAGACGCAGTGACAACACGGTAAATGTAATACAAAGGTTGTCGATTTGTATTCGGTAAGTGATGATAATTCAATAATTATCTTTGAAAAAGACGTTTGCGGGATTTAGTGTGACTCACTAAGCAAAACACGCGGTGAGCAGCGCTGTGAACGACCTTGTATCTTTTAGGCGACCTCCAAAATCCAATAACACTGTTACGGCCATTGTTAAGCTGATGATTTTTAGCATCCATAAAAGACTTTTGACTGCAACTTACAAAACTTTCCTTAAGCAAAGTTTGAGAATATTGCCTTGCTGTTGTGACGTCTGTATTAGATAATCTTCAATTTGATTCTTAAGGTTTCGTATACCACTAGTCTTAATATCCGTCATCAGATAACTCCTACCGTTAAATAAATTTCAGCAGACAGTACTATGCGTTGACTTCAGTTTTTTGTTGTGCATTACAAGCCACAAATCTACTAGCACAAAAAGTGATTACAAGCACGAATAGGAACAACGACTATTTAAGAAACACATTTGTTTAGCAAAGTAACTGCGTCACCATTTGATTTAAGCAACTAAATGCTAAGTTAGTAAAAAGAGTGTATATAGCTCGTAACACGTGATCAATAATTTATTCACATAGAGAGATTCTTTAACCAATATCCCTAATATTTGTGTTGTGAGCCTGTATTAATCGACCAGACGTTTTTGCGTTCAGTACGACTCCATGTATTTGACAGCGTTGAGTGGATGATAGGTATTCCAGAAACTAGACTTCACCAAACCTATGTTGGTTATTTGTGGACTTGAGTGTGTTTGTCTCAGGATAGTAGAATACTGAGACAGATTGGGTCTTTACTGTTTCTCTCTTAGAAGATCTCGGAGAGTAATCACGGTGCTTGAAGTCTAATCCTTCACGAAAGCAATGTTTCGTTTACTAAACGATGTATTACGGCTCCTACTGTCACTTTCAAAGCATCAGGCATAATGGCTAAACGCGTTCTTCTCTATCGCCAAACCAGCGTTGTCTTTTCGTCTGGGGCTTGCTTGGTTTTCCCAAACGCCTGTATCACCACTATGGACAGACTGAATGTCTGAGCGTGTTTTTGCAAGGCGCCCGTTAGTTGTCGTATTACTGCCTTACAGCCCAGGTTAAATCATCTCTAATAATGTACTAGCCTCAGAAATCTTAGCGATTTCTTCTGTGATTCAGATAACGGATAGTCTCAGATAGCAGCAACTTCTGCTGGTAGTGACGTAATATCTTATTAAGTTACCATGTGTCCTGGTAATTATGGGGAGTTTTCTACAAATTCACACTCCCTAACGTTAATAAAGGTGTTGTCTTCCCAAAGTCTCATGAACAATCGTATCAGTTGTTGTAGATGATCGTCTGCCATAGCACTGGTGACTAGCATGTTGTCGAAATATACATATACCCCGCCAAACCTTTGATAATCTGACCAGCGAATCACCGAAAAGTTTGTGTTGCATCAGTCTATTCGAAGAGCATGCGCGAAAATTCATTTAGCCAAAATGAAGTCGTTACAGCCGTTTTACGTATGTCTTCTTAGGGTATGTGAATGTGATTACAAGCTCTAACAAGGCCAGGTTTCAAAAGACAAGCGTCACTAGTGGACTCGTGGATGTGTGATACCACCTTCTAACAGCCATCGTTTGCCCTCAAAGAGCTCAATGATCTCCACAGTGCATTGTTTTCCTGTTATTTTTTCTGGAACATTTATAACGATGAATCTCAAATGCTACCATACGGTTTTACAATCCTAGCTCCTTTAACTCACCAAATTCCTGTTTTTGTATATAATATCTACTCGAGTCTAACCTTTGTCACCTTGCGTTAGTCGTTGGTTTTATCGCTACTGTTTGATTTTGAACAGTGTGCTTAAGACCTGCCTTATTGCGTGATATCTTCGCTAGCTCAGCAAACTCTGTTAGCAGAGATTTACATGGATCGAGCTGGTTTTTAGATACCACCATATTCATAGGAACTCAATAAGTAAGTACTCCTCTTATCTTAATAGTACGGTTGACCATTAGTAAGTTGGTGTTGTTGAGAATCAACAAATAAATCGAAGTCCCTTGAGAAATCAGTACTCCTAATGGGCGCGGACATATCTGATGTATTAAAATTTCCAGCAAAACGAAGCACATCGACCGAAATTCAGCGCTGATTTTCTCTTGCCATATGTTGTTACAACCGACTTATTTGCTGATTTTAACATTAATGCGAGATTAGCATTTCGACTTTTGTAACTTAAGGGTGACATATAGTTTATTTCTCCCTCTGTACATACTGAGAATCGTGCGTCCATCGTTTAATTCTATATACATAACAAACGGCTGTTTCTAGGAGTTACTCCGGCCGACACAGTTATCAATGAAAACGGCTTGATAGTTTCCTTGTCGTTATTGTAAATCAACAAGGCAGTCTACATTTTATAGTTCTGGAGCCATATGTTCGATGATATCAGCATATTGAAAGAGATAGGCGTCTTTTAGTAAACGGTCGGCTTCTAATGCGCTGCCCGTTTCACGACCATCTCTGTGGCTTTTCGTTTTGAGCCCACCTCTTCAATGTGTGGAGTGCTATCCAGTCGAGAACTCGCTTGTTTAATTACCTCGAGTATCCCGTCAGTTGTTTTGCGATATCTATAACGGCATCGTTCTTTGAGACTGACAGAATCTATTGTATACTTAGAGGAAGTCAGAAAAACCACAGATAGCAAATTCAGTTACTGTCTGTTTGTGTCCTTCGGTAGACTTTTCATGTAGTATTTTAAATGCAATGGAAACTTACTCTTCTGTTGCACGAGAATGGGAAGATGTCAGTGGTATGTAGGTCGGTTAAAGGGATAGACTTCATTATAGCCTGCTTTAATTCATCGTGTGGCTATTCCTAACATGGTTCAGCTAGAGCTTATTGTTTGCTATTCAACAGCTTGTCCAGAGTCGGCAAGCCTGCATGGCCAAATTCTTCCCGTTGTAAGCGAATACGTTTAGTCAGAAAATAATTTTCAAGCCTGATGAACCAAAAATTAGGGTTAGTGAGCCAGAAAGGCAGAATAGGAAGATTAAGAGACCTCAAGGGTGGCTTTTGGAGAGGAATTAAAGTGTTGTTGCCTGAAGATATTTGTAAACAATGAATAGTGGACGAACGGATCAACGTAAAGGAGAAAAATATATGGACAGTAATATTGATAATAACAAATGATACAATCTCATGACATAGAATAGACGTACTGAATCTCCCCACTAGACCTACTGCATGTTAAATATCGTTATTTATCTTTGTTTATATTTTTTAAAATTGTTTGATAGTGTTTATGAGACAATACACAACAATAATTATAACCCTCAATAATAACACACAAACGGATGAGTCTTCATGTGATTTAAGCCACGTGCATTTCAAATATTGAGAGGAATTTTCGAAGACTGTAACAATCAACCAAGCGAACATGCTCACACAGATATGACAATAATATAAAGATATGCGTAAACTATAACCGTTTGAATGATGCTGTCTGCTAAATAGGTTGATTAAAGGGCCTAACAAAATCAGACTCATATACAGTTGAGTTGCTATAGTTGCATGCAGGATAGTTTTATCTGCACCATCTGGCCTGCCCATTATGTTATATGCCTTTATTAAAACATCTCAAAGTTCCCTGTAGTCTAGCTGTCATGAGTTCCGAAGTCTCTTTCCTTGAGATTCATCTCTTAAAACTAGTACTATGAAAATAAACCTAGGCCAGAAAAATTTAATGATGCACCTGAGTGAAGTTCACCAAAAAGACTGATTATGATCAATGAATCTTGCATAGTAACGCTAAAAACTGTACAAAGCAGAGTATACAAGTGCTATGAATCGATAAACACAATCTCTGAGCGATATTTTACATAGGTACAAATAATACTATAACAACGAACTTTTAAGATCAACTTAAAAACAGAATATGAAACAACTACTTAACAACTGACAATAAGGCTCTTAACAACTCAGGAGCGACATTGTGTGAAAAACGACAAAAATATCACCAACGAAACAACCAATAGGTGACGGGTTATCTAAGACAATAAACTTTCCTAACAATTACAAAATCAGACATCTGTCTTATACAGTAAAATCAAATGGAGTCAGTCAACAAGAACTTCACTTATTGTGGTAACCACTATAGTTCGGTATGTTGAGTACATTAGAGTAAAATAGTATTTAAAACCCTAGCAGCAACCAAAACTTAACCAGACCTCAGAAGATGTAAGCAACACAGTAATAATAATTGTACATGAACCAAAAGCAAAACAAGAAACACACAGATACAGTCAACAGCAGAAGAAACAAGACATATGAAGACTGAACTAGGTGACGCTCAAGCCGAGAAATTTACGGGGAGAGATATCCTCTTACTTTTTACCGTTACATCTAAATGGGTTCTACATGAGGTGCCTCGTAGGGTCACTTAAACTGTATGAATGATAATTTATGATTTATATCCGGTTGGAACTTGTAGTGACAGTGAAGCAACGTCGATCCCTAGCCACATGATCCCTCATGTCGAATTCACTAAGAGAAATTTCAAACCAAGAGTTGAGTAATGTGTCATGAGCAGGGTTACACTTTGTACAGTATGATATTAGTACTGCTCTAATAATAGACCTAACCCTAAATTTTGTAGATTTGTCATGATATAACTGCCCAATCCATAAGATCTTACGTGGAAGTCATACCATCGACTACACCAACTCACTGTATCGTATCAATTACCAATACATGATGTAGAACAAGGTTAGGCTAGAGAAGGAACAATATATTTAATATGAATAGAAGATATAAGGTAACATTCAGCAGAGACCACGCCTGCATGGCCGAGCCATGCCATCCGATCAAACCCAGTCCATTCAATTCATTGTTCGCGCCTTCTCCATCGTTAGGTATTTCTCCGCGTTAAATATTGAATATCTATTTTCTGAGTAGTCTCGTGTTCACAGCTTTGTGGATTGTGCGGTTATTGTCCAATGCCACTACAACTGCACGTCTCACTGATTCATATAAGCCTAAAGTGAAGTTGTAACAGTGAGAACCAAGTTTAATACACCGTATTACCTGGAACATTAGTATTCAATTGTGAAATTGGTAACCATTTTCAGCTATGACAGAGTCCACAATCTCCTCCATTTGTGTAAGCCTTGATGACTAAATATTTTCACTGACGTGTATGTTTTATGATATTTCTACATGCGGAGCTGAAGGGATATATTTTTCCTTTTGGATTACAGGAAAATATTCAACCTCTTCGCCTGGAAACAAATTTCAAAACTTCGGATATTCCAAGATTGATAGAAGGGACCAGACTATTTTTAAAATAATGCTTCTTTGTACTGACGGAGGGAGTAATAAACAGACTTTGTGGCCAGAAAACGTTTTCGCCAATTCAAATTGAAGGTCTCCCATTTGTTTGTTCTGGTGTAAGCCAGACTTAATGACCATAATCACACTTTGCCAAACCCCTTCACATAACTGGCACAGTCGACCTGGTTTCAAATAAGCGTCATGGTGCGTTTGGATTTTTATTATTAAACATACTACGTGGAAAAATTGATGGAATAAGTTTAGGGAGCATTTTGTCTGACACTACTGACCAGCGGATTCCTTTTCTTGTGTTAAGAGAACCTCTGAATACCTAACACATAAGCTTAAAAGTATTAGGTTTAGGCCTTGTAATGAAAAGGTTTATTATTTCTATTCCGTTAACCGGTTCCTTTACATTTGCAAAGCCCGCAATTCTAAATATTCCAGTACCTCAGTGCTGAAGAATTATTCAGTGACTCACTTTGATACACTGATATCAAAAGACAAATTGGAGAATAACGTTTGTGTAGAGACGTAGAAAAATGTAGAGAAACAGGACGTATATGGTATTAGTTGGACAAATACTTCACGTAACAGATAAGTCTGCCAGGTACGACAATACCTTCTACATTCGGCCATCGGAGATAAGTTATCTTAGCAACTCAGGAACAATGTTTCGTCCACAACGTTTGGGGATGACACGGGCCAAGTCATTAAAAATTGGGCAGTTAGTTACAAGATACTATTTGTACAAGAGATACGAGAACCAATTAATTAACTGCCGGAAACAACAGGGCTTATCTCCAAAATGTTAAATTTTAATAACTGTGTACTCATTATTGAACCCGATATCTGACTACATGTGATTGTCAGGCGCATTAAGCCACTCACACTCGTTAACTTATGCTCATTTAATCCTGATCACTGTATGTGAATGCTTTAAATATTTTTCCGTTGCCTTTCCACCTATTTATCTGTTAGTCATAGTTCATTATTATATTAGCATAAAACACGAGACACCTCAACCAAGCGACACCATGAACAGCTTGGGTTACGATACAAATCAGACTAGTTCCGTATTTATTTCACCACACTTGATCCTGGTGTTGATGTCATATAAATTTAATTTAGTACGGTTAATTTTAATGATTGTTATTCCAGTTCCTAATTAATTCATTTACTGACTGTCGTAGATTTAATAATAATGAATATAATACTTTACCAAGAGGTACATAATAAAGTTTTCATCTCTCGGGGATTGATAAAATCCAACAGAATCAATCAAGAACACAGTTTAGTGGATCACGTTAAGCATTATTGCACTTTGGAAGCTGGGAAACATGCAGAGCAGCGTGCGTTCACAAGTCTGGAAACGAGAAGAAAACGAAAAAAATTGGTGCGAGAACGCGTGGAATGTACTTACACTTGATTATGGAAGAAGACTACCTGTCGTGAAGGCACATGAACTCCCACTAAGGTTACATAACACGTGAGAAACTAACAGAGCAGTTTCTGTGGAAACGAAGTGATGCCACTACTTTATTGCCTAGAGGGTGGAAAGATCAAGAGTACATATCAGTCACTCGGTTGCAGGCGGACCCTAACACCATATCCTACAAATCTACTCAAAGTGGAGGTGTTAACTGGACATTACTTACTTAACTACCTACACCTGTTACCTCTCGTGGAGGGGCATAGGCCACCCACCAGGATTCTCCATTCAACTCCCGGACAATCCTCTCTAGTACTTCCAAGATGCTATTCATCCTTTTTATGTCTGCTTCTAATTCTCGACACGGTGTGTTTCTTGGTCTCCCTCTTTTCCGTTTCTCTTCAAGATTGTAGATAATCGCTTGTCTGGAGATGCAGTTTGATTATTTGCGTAATGTATGTCCTATCCACTTCCAGCATCTTTTCTTAATTTCCTTTTCATCTGGATGTTGGTTTGTTCCGTCCGATAGTAGGCTGTTGCTTATGGTATCCGACCAACAGATATTGAGTATCTTGCGTAGAAATTGTTTATAAATACTTGTACTGTTTTGATGATGGTTATAGTAGTTTCTCGAATTTTCGGCTCCTTACAATAGGACGATCTTAACGTTCGTATTGAAGATTCTTATTTTGAAATTGATTGACGGTCGTTTTGAGTTCCATATATTCTTCAACTGTTGAATGCTGTCCTTGCTTCACCAATTATTGCCTTAACATCTCCATCGGATCCTCCGCGTTCATCGATGATGCTGCTCAACTACGTGAAAGTTTCCACCCCTTACAGAACTTCTCTATCAAGTGTGACTGCGTTGTTGTTCTCTGTGTTGTATTTGAGGATCTTGCTTTTTCCTTTGTATATATTAGGTCCTACTGATGCTACACTGACTATCTTCACATGCATTTGTTGGGTGGGTGAAGGTTTCCACCCCTTACAGAGCTTCTCCATGAATGTGACAAAACAGCGCTATCTGGAAATAACAAATCGATCCATAACGAACATACTCATAGAAAATGAACCTTCACGAAAGAGTCATCATATGTGTTCACACGGATACATACTGAACTGTTTTTGTTGTAGGATAATGTGAAATGTGCCTCTTACAATAAAATGGATCTTTTGGCCGGCCTGATCAAATTCTCGAGTCGTAGCAATGAGAGGTGTCTTAGATACTTAGCGAAAATATGACCATCACACTGAGTATACCGGATCCGTATCTGCTATATGTACATAGCTGAAATAATGATGCAAATCAATTATTTGTTAGGACATTCAAGCAACAACTCCGCCTTTAGCTCTTCTAGAGTTACTGCCGGTCCCAAGCCCGGGTAGAGGAGGAGGGTTGGGCATGGGGTTAGCGTCCCCATCCCGTAGAAAACTAACTCGCTAAAAAAACGCTTACCAGAAAAAATTATTCAAACCATTTAAACTCTGCCCTGGGAGTTAGAAGGTCTTCAGTTAGAAGAATTATGACGCTTCATGGTGAAAGCCGAGTTCCTTCGGAAGCCACGAGGCCGATGCCCCCAGAGCAAAAATTTTCGTAGGTACATGGAACGTTCGAACAATGTGGGAAACCGGGAAGACCAGTCAAATAGCAATGGAAATGAGGAGATACAACTTAGCAGTACTGGGAATCAGCGAAACCCACTGGACCCAAGCTGGACAGAAAAGGCTAGCTACGGGAGAGATGCTGCTATACTCCGGTCACGAAAGGACAATGCTCCACACACTCAGGGAGTCGCTCTTATGCTGTCCAAAGTAGCACGAAATGCACTTGTAGGATGGGAGTCTCACGGATCCAGAATCATCAAAGCATCATTCAAAACAAAGAAGGAGGGGATCTTAATGAATATTATCCAATGTTATGCACCCACCAATGATAGCAACGACGACATTAAAGATCAGTTCTACGAGCGGCTGCAGTCAATCATTGAGAAATGCCAAGAAAGGACCTAACTATTCTGATGGGAGATCTAAATGCCAAAGTCGGAATAGACAACACCGGATATGAAGATATTATGGGACGACATGGACTGGGACAGAGAAACGAAAATGGAGAAAGATTTGCAAATCTATGTGCATTCAACAAATTGGTCATAGGAGGCACAATATTTCCACACAAGCGTATACACAAGGCTACATGGATCTCACCGGACCACACTACAGAGAACCAAATAGATCATATTTGCATCAACAAAAAATTCCGAAGGACAATGGAAGATGTGAGAACCAGGAGAGGTGCTGACGTAGCTTCAGATCACCACCTAGTTGTAGCCAATTTAAAACTGAAGCTAAAAAAGAACTGGACAAGTGGACAAACAGCACTACAAAGGTTCAATACAGCCTTCCTTCGAGATACTGACAAACTCAATGAATTCAAGATAGCTCTCAACAACAGGTTCCAAGCCTTACAAGATCTACTGAAAGAAGAAGAAACTAGTATGGAGGACAACTGGAAAGGCATCAAGGAAGCATTAACTTCAACGTGTCAAGAGGTTCTGGGCCAAAAGAAACACCATCATAAGGAATGGATCTCTATAGAAACACTGGACAAGATCAAAGAAAGGAAGAACAAGAAGGCAGCAATTAACAACAGCCGAACACGAGCAGAGAAAGTCCAAGCACAAGCTGAATACATAGAAGCAAACAAACAAGTGAAGAGGAGCATTAGAGCCGACAAGAAGAAATACGTGGAAGAACTAGCAACGACGGCAGAAAAAGCTGCTAGAGAAGGAAATATGAAACAGCTTTACGATACAACGAAGAAACTAGCAGGGAAATACAGTAAACCAGAGAGGCCGGTCAAAGACAAAGAAGGCAAGCCAATCACCGAAATTCAACAACAGCGGAACAGGTGAGTAGAATACTTCGAGGAACTCCTGAATAGGCCGGCCCCAATGAATCCACCGGACATCGAAGCAGCGCACACAGATCTTCCTATAGATGTCAACCCACCAACGACGGAAGAAATTAGAATGGCCATCAGACAAATCAAGAACGGGAAAGCAGCAGGACCCGACAACATACCAGCTGAAGCACTGAAATCAGACATCGAAGCAACCACAAGCATGCTTCACCTTCTATTCAAAAAGATTTGGGAGGAGGAACAAGTGCCAATGGACTGGAAAGAAGGACACCTCGTCAAGATTCCAAAGAAAGGAGATCTGAGCAAATGTGAAAACTACAGAGGCATTACACTACTGTCAATACCAGGGAAAGTCTTCAACAGAGTGTTGCTGAACCGGATGAAGGATGCAGTAGACGCCCAACTTCGAGATCAACAAGCTGGATTCCGTAAGGATCGGTCGTGCACAGACCAAATTGCAACACTACGGATCATCGTCGAACAATCAGTTGAGTGGAACTCATCACTATACATCAACTTCATTGATTATGAAAAGGCATTCGACAGTGTAGATAGGAGGACATTATGGAAACTTCTTCGACACTACGGAGTTCCTCAGAAGATTGTCAACATTATCCGGAACTCATACGACGGACTACAGTGCAAAGTAGTGCATGGAGGACAGCTGACAGATGCATTCCAAGTAAGGACCGAAGTCAGACAAGGCTGTTCACTCTCTCCCTTCCTTTTTCTTCTGGTGGTCGACTGGATTATGAAGACTTCGACATCTGAGGGAAAACACGGGATACAATGAACAGCTCAAAATCAATTAGACGATTCGGACTTCGCAGATGACCTAGCCCTCCTATCACGTACACACGAACAAATGCAGATAAAGACAGCCAGTGTAGTAGAAGTCTCTGCATCAGTAGGCCTCAGCATACACAAGGGGAAAACTAAGGTCCTCAAATACAACATCGAGAACAGCAATCCAATCACTCTTGATGGCGAAACTCTGGAAGATATAGAATCCTTCACATACCTGGGAAGCATCATCGATGAACAAGGAGGTTCAGATGCAGACGTAAAGGCGAGGATTGGCAAAGCAAGGGTCGCATTCCTACAATTGAAGAACATATGGAACTCAAAACAACCTTCAACCAATATCAAAGTCACAATCTTCAATACGAACGTCAAGACAGTTCTACTGTACGGAGCTGAAACTTGGAGAACTACTACAACCACCATCAAGAAAGTACAAGTATTTATAAATAGTTGTCTACGCAAGATACTCGATATCTAATGGTTGGACACTATCAGCAATAGCCTTCTGTGGGAGAGAACAAACCAGTTTCCAGCTGAAGAGGAAATCAGGAAAAGACGATGGAAATTGATAGGACATACATTACGCAAGTCATCAAACTGCATCACGAGACAAGCCCCAACTTGGAATGCTGAAGGGAAGCGGAAAAGAGGAAGGCCTAAGAGCACATTGTGTCGGATAATAGAAGCAGATATGGAAAGGATGAATAAAAACTGGAAGGAGCTGGAAAGGATTGCCCAGAACAGGGTTGGATGGAGAATGCTGGTGAGCGGCCTATGCTCCTTCACGAGGAGTAACAGGCATAAGTAAGTAAGTAAGTACATTCAAACAACGCTTCTTAAGTCTGAAGGAACTTGAAATCGCGGATAGTTTCTGAATCTCCTCATCAACTGGTACATATTTTATTGAATATATTGGCTGGTCATGAACAAGTTTGAGATTAAAAAGTCCTAATAATAGTGGTCAGGCACAAATTTTCTCGTCGTTGATGTACTGACGTTCTTGGTAAGCTAGAGTAAACTAACAACCATTTGGAAAGGGTATTAATGAACTGGGGCATAAGGAGAGCAAGATGAAAGTATAGAATTACAGATCAATTTCCTTGCTACCTGTGATTCCAAAGGTTATTTACAGAGGCACTAATTATTATTTTCTCTCTGGATTCTGAAGTGATACAGTTTTGTACAAACTGATCTCTATCTTTGGTCGAAACATATATTCACATCTTGCTGTTCTTTATATCATGACTTACTGGCTTTCGGAACGTTGCGTAGGAAGAGACGTGAAACAGCAGTTTTTTCAGACACCGTCTGTCCGTGAAATCTTCAGATATTGTATAGCCTAATCACAGGCCTATTTAAATTTATCTTCAAAAGTATCTGGTGATCTTATTTAGGTATTATAAACTCTATCAAATCTCCATAACATGAACAGGACCTGGCCTCATTATTTTGACTGAGCACGTTTGGGTACGTTTGAACCCCCTTATTTCTAACTTCTAGTCTGGATATATGATCCTTAAAAATAGAGATATCATGGACAATAACATCTACGACCACTGAATACCATTGGAATATTTCTGCTTTATGAGAAAGGGGAGAGTAGTGTAGTGGCATTGGACAATAACCGCACAATCCACAAAGCTGTGAACACGAGACTACTCAGAAAATAGATATTCAATATTTAACGCGGAGAAATACCTAACGATGGAGAAGGCGCGAACAATGAATTGAATGGACTGGGTTTGATCGGATGGCATGGCTCGGCCATGCAGGCGTGGTCTCTGCTGAATGTTACCTTATATCTTCTATTCATATTAAATATATTGTTCCTTCTCTAGCCTAACCTTGTTCTACATCATGTATTGGTAATTGATACGATACAGTGAGTTGGTGTAGTCGATGGTGTGACTTCCACGTAAGATCTTATGGATTAGGCAGTTATATCATGACAAATCTACAAAATTTAGGGTTAGGTCTATTATTAGAGCAGTACTAATATCATATTAGACCATAATTCTACATTGGTAAGCCCGACTAGAGAAACGCAACCTATTTTTGTTAATCTTATATCCATACTAAGTTTCTTGATTTATTTTGTATGTATGCTAACCCAATATTCTAACAGTCCTGATTAATACTCACATGTATTATCGTAATGTTATATTGATTGGTTCTCATGACATACTAGCTCAATCGATAATAAAAACTGGTCGTCTATATTAACTAATTAGCTTTGATGGTTCGTTAACATGCTTTAATAGCATTTACATGCTTCAGCGACATAGACTTGTTTAAACACCGAGCTCTAGCAAATATGACCTGTAAATAACGCAAATATACACTGACTTACAATGCAGCAAGGACTAAATAGTTACCTGGATCTAATATTCAGTGTTCCTTATCTTATCACCTCATCCTGTTTTAAACTATGCACTATCCTGTAATATCTTTTCTTCTAACCACTGCCTGCCTAATTTCATATTTTCGAGTTCCATTGCCAAACAACAAGGATGACAATTCTCCAAAAACACGGTGAGTTTCAGCTATAGGTTTTCTGCAATCATAAGGTCATTTTAGATAACTCGTTCAATGGCGACCACACAAGTATCTGGATTCATTCAATTGTTCTGGTCCGAGCGAGTGGCAAAAACGTCAACAGCATCAAGCACCCCGGAATTAATTGCCATACTGCGTGTTTTATTCTGGATACTTTTGGATCATTACTACTCCTCACGAATGTCGTTATATATTGTCCACTGAGTAATCTACTTTTCAAAGATAATCCAGGCGAGTTCAACTATTTTACTTAATGATATTTTTGTACTTAACATGTATATATTTTCCAGTTACTTCTGCCACATATTTGTAATTGTCCCTAGGCTAAATGCAGTAACTTCTTATGGAATGTTTATAACAAGTCATATTCCTGCCTGAAGTTTCATAAGCAATCTTAGCTTTAAAATTATTTCTCTGGTCATGTTCATTATTTTTAAATTTTTATATACGTCAACAACCTGCATGTTAACCTGGCCCGTACATACGTTGTACTATATCTTCATGTCTTTTAAATTTAGAAATCATCTGAATCGTCTTTAACATTTATCAATAAACCCATCATAGTCGTTGTTGCTAATTGTATTTGGGTTTATGGATTGGTTTATCATATTAGCAGCCTAAAATGCGGACATAGTTAAGATAATGAAATTAGAAATTTAGAGACTATCAACTACACTATTCAAATAATTAAATTCTCATGTAGTTTTTGGCTAAATAGATGTTTAACATAGAAACTCTGGAGCCTACTAAAATTAACGCTTGACGAATACTTTTGAATTCAAATTTATAATATAGTAAGGTAGCTCTGATTCTTTAACGCTACAAATTTCTGATAATTTGGAATCACCTAAAGCAACAATACCTGTTTTCCCACTGGCTAATCCTCAATCAACACTATAACTAGTCAAACATAATAGTTTCAGGATATCGTCATAAAGCATTGTCACGACTTGACAATCACGTAAAATGATTGATGAAATTAACGAAATCGGTCAACAAATTGACTTATAATTACCATTACATGGTGTTGTTTTCTTGGTATCTTCATCCATCACAGATGATTACAGTATGTTTCTCTATCAGTTGCTCATTCAGTAAATATCTCAAAACCTTGTCAGTCTAATTGATGGTTTAGCGACACAATCATGCATGCAAATAATCAGTATAAGCAGTCGAGCAAATCTCCTGCAAACTGAAAACATCAATGTCGAATTTACCCCAACACTGACTAAGGTTCAAGCCATTATCATAGACATGAGTTGGGAGTGTACTCCCCTGGTTACAACTTATGTTCTCCCTGATAATCACATGAGCATCACTCACTATTAATCATCTTGTAAAAACTTATTTAGCCAAATACATCTTGCAGCACCACATCACTTCGTAATATGACCCATAGGCTTAACTGGTTTTAATAACTTATAACCACTATATCTCAATTAAATCGTATTCCGCCTTATAATAAACTGCATACTTGCATCTAACTTGTATGCCCAATCAGCCGGCAAGTATAAATATAAATAAATAGTCTGCCACAGATCAGAACATTGAGTCTAGAGAATGTCTCTTACGAATACACTCATGTTTAACGATTTGTTCCTAGCTATCTGTCCGAAATTCATATAGTCATCACTCATGTATTTAAATTTTGTTTTGATGAACATTCATGTGTATTAGTAGTATTACTAAATTCTATCACGGTCAAGTAAAAATGAGGTTGAGAAAATATCCTCGTAACTAAATAAACCGTATCAAACTAACTGGAACACTAGTTGGAATTCTTCTCCACGGTATACTTTTGTTCCTTCAGTTAGCCTACTAATACAGATGCATTTGGAATTCAATTCATATGGACAACTTACCGGCATAATCGTTATTTGATTTCATAATTTAAACCAAAACTAATACCAATATTAATATTTCTACAACGTTCATTACTTTAGTACTTCTAAACACAAAATACTTACTACCTATACGTTAAGTTATTAACCAACGGCTATTAACACGCAACGTTTTATTGTTATTGTAATCCCATTTTTTATAGCTCAAATAATCTTCACCCAAATTTTCATTTTAAGCGTGTTAAGCATGAAGGCAGATTTTTAAAAATTATTACATGTATTTCCCGACCAGATGCTGCCGCCTCCTTTTTGATTTATCTTTCAGCTTATCATTACCTCGGGGGATTCTTCCTAGTCTTGGTAACCTTCGGCGCACGACAATCCCATCCAATTCGGTATCGAACCAACATCACGTTGATTCTGGTGGGAGAGTAGTGTAGTGGCATTGGACAATAACCGCACAATCCACAAAGCTGTGAACACGAGACTACTCAGAAAATAGATATTCAATATTTAACGCGGAGAAATACCTAACGATGGAGAAGGCGCGAACAATGAATTGAATGGACTGGGTTTGATCGGATGGCATGGCTCGGCCATGCAGGCGTGGTCTCTGCTGAATGTTACCTTATATCTTCTATTCATATTAAATATATTGTTCCTTCTCTAGCCTAACCTTGTTCTACATCATGTATTGGTAATTGATACGATACAGTGAGTTGGTGTAGTCGATGGTGTGACTTCCACGTAAGATCTTATGGATTAGGCAGTTATATCATGACAAATCTACAAATTTAGGATTAGGTCTATTATTAGAGCAGTACTAATATCATATTAGACCATAATTCTACATTGGTAAGCCCGACTAGAGAAACGCAACCTATTTTTGTTAATCTTATGTCCATACTAAATTTCTTGATTTATTTTGTATGTATGCTAACCCAATATTCTAACAGTCCTGATTAATACTCACATGTATTATCGTAATGTTATATTGATTAGTTCTCATGACATACTAGCTCAATCGATAATAAAAACTGGTCGTCTATATTAACTAATTAGCTTTGATGGTTCGTTAACAAGCTTTAATAGCATTTACATGCTTCAGCGACATAGACTTGTTTAAACACCGAGCTCTAGCAAATATGACCTGTAAATAACGCAAATATACACTGACTTACAATGCAGCAAGGACTAAATAGTTACCTGGATCTAATATTCAGTGTTCCTTATCTTATCACCTCATCCTGTTTTAAACTATGCACTATCCTGTAATATCTTTTCTTCTAACCACTGCCTGCCTAATTTCATATTTTCGAGTTCCATTGCCAAACAACAAGGATGACAATTCTCCAAAAACACGGTGAGTTTCAGCTATAGGTTTTCTGCAATCATAAGGTCATTTTAGATAACTCGTTCAATGGCGACCACACAAGTATCTGGATTCATTCAATTGTTCTGGTCCGAGCGAGTGGCAAAAACGTCAACAGCATCAAGCACCCCGGAATTAATTGCCATACTGCGTGTTTTATTCTGGATACTTTTGGATCATTACTACTCCTCACGAATGTCGTTATATATTGTCCACTGAGTAATCTACTTTTCAAAAATAATCCAGGCGAGTTCAACTATTTTACTTAATGATATTTTTGTACTTAACATGTATATATTTTCCAGTTACTTCTGCCACATATTTGTAATTGTCCCTAGGCTAAATGCAGTAACTTCTTATGGAATGTTTATAACAAGTCATATTCCTGCCTGAAGTTTCATAAGCAATCTTAGCTTTAAAATTATTTCTCTGGTCATGTTCATTATTTTTAAATTTTTATATACGTCAACAACCTGCATGTTAACCTGGCCCGTACATACGTTGTACTATATCTTCATGTCTTTTAAATTTAGAAATCATCTGAATCGTCTTTAACATTTATCAATAAACCCATCATAGTCGTTGTTGCTAATTGTATTTGGGTTTATGGATTGGTTTATCATATTAGCAGCCTAAAATGCGGACATAGTTAAGATAATGAAATTAGAAATTTAGAGACTATCAACTACACTATTCAAATAATTAAATTCTCATGTAGTTTTTGGCTAAATAGATGTTTAACATAGAAACTCTGGAGCCTACTAAAATTAACGCTTGACGAATACTTTTGAATTCAAATTTATAATATAGTAAGGTAGCTCTGATTCTTTAACGCTACAAATTTCTGATAATTTGGAATCACCTAAAGCAACAATACCTGTTTTCCCACTGGCTAATCCTCAATCAACACTATAACTAGTCAAACATAATAGTTTCAGGATATCGTCATAAAGCATTGTCACGACTTGACAATCACGTAAAATGATTGATGAAATTAACGAAATCGGTCAACAAATTGACTTATAATTACCATTACATGGTGTTGTTTTCTTGGTATCTTCATCCATCACAGATGATTACAGTATGTTTCTCTATCAGTTGCTCATTCAGTAAATATCTCAAAACCTTGTCAGTCTAATTGATGGTTTAGCGACACAATCATGCATGCAAATAATCAGTATAAGCAGTCGAGCAAATCTCCTGCAAACTGAAAACATCAATGTCGAATTTACCCCAACACTGACTAAGGTTCAAGCCATTATCATAGACATGAGTTGGGAGTGTACTCCCCTGGTTACAACTTATGTTCTCCCTGATAATCACATGAGCATCACTCACTATTAATCATCTTGTAAAAACTTATTTAGCCAAATACATCTTGCAGCACCACATCACTTCGTAATATGACCCATAGGCTTAACTGATTTTAATAACTTATAACCACTATATCTCAATTAAATCGTATTCCGCCTTATAATAAACTGCATACTTGCAACTAACTTGTATGCCCAATCAGCCGGCAAGTATAAATATAAATAAATAGTCTGCCACAGATCAGAACATTGAGTCTAGAGCATGTCTCTTACGAATACACTCATGTTTAACGATTTGTTCCTAGCTATCTGTCCAAAATTCATATAATTATCACTCATGTATTTAAATTTTGTTTTGATAACCATTCATGTGTATTAGTAGTATTACTAAATTCTATCACGGTCAAGTAAAAATGAGGTTGAGAAAATCTCCTCGTAACTAAATAAACCGTATCAAACTAACTGGAACACTAGTTGGAATTCTTCTCCACGGTATACTTTTGTTCCTTCAGTTAGCCTACTAATACAGATGCAATTGGAATTCAATTCATATGGACAACTTACCGGCATAATCGTTATTTGATTTCATAATTTAAACCAAAACTAATACCAATATTAATATTTCTACAATATTCATTACTTTAATATTTCTAAACACAAAATACTTACTACCTATACGTTAAGTTATTAACCAACGGCTATTAACACGCAACGTTTTATTATTATTGTAATCCCATTTTTTATAGCTCAAATAATCTTCACCCAAATTTTCATTTTAAGCGTGTTAAGCATGAAGGCAGATTTTTTAAAATTATTACATGTATTTCCCGACCACATGCTGCCGCCTCCTTTTTGATTTACCTTCCAGCTTATCATTACCTCGGGGGATTCTTCCTAGTCTTGGTAACCTTCGGCGCACGACAATCCCATCCAATTCGGTATCGAACCAACATCACGTTGATTCTGGTGGGAGAGTAGTGTAGTGGCATTGGACAATAACCGCACAATCCACAAAGCTGTGAACACGAGACTACTCAGAAAATAGATATTCAATATTTAACGCGGAGAAATACCTAACGATGGAGAAGGCGCGAACAATGAATTGAATGGACTGGGTTTGATCGGATGGCATGGCTCGGCCATGCAGGCGTGGTCTCTGCTGAATGTTACCTTATATCTTCTATTCATATTAAATATATTGTTCCTTCTCTAGCCTAACCTTGTTCTACATCATGTATTGGTAATTGATACGATACAGTGAGTTGGTGTAGTCGATGGTGTGACTTCCACGTAAGATCTTATAGATTAGGCAGTTATATCATGACAAATCTACAAATTTAGGATTAGGTCTATTATTAGAGCAGTACTAATATCATATTAGACCATAATTCTACATTGGTAAGCCCGACTAGAGAAACGCAACCTATTTTTGTTAATCTTATGTCCATACTAAATTTCTTGATTTATTTTGTATGTATGCTAACCCAATATTCTAACAGTCCTGATTAATACTCACATGTATTATCGTAATGTTATATTGATTAGTTCTCATGACATACTAGCTCAATCGATAATAAAAACTGGTCGTCTATATTAACTAATTAGCTTTGATGGTTCGTTAACAAGCTTTAATAGCATTTACATGCTTCAGCGACATAGACTTGTTTAAACACCAAGCTCTAGCAAATATGACCTGTAAATAACGCAAATATACACTGACTTACAATGCAGCAAGGACTAAATAGTTACCTGGATCTAATATTCAGTGTTCCTTATCTTATCACCTCATCCTGTTTTAAACTATGCACTATCCTGTAATATCTTTTCTTCTAACCACTGCCTGCCTAATTTCATATTTTCGAGTTCCATTGCCAAACAACAAGGATGACAATTCTCCAAAAACACGGTGAGTTTCAGCTATAGGTTTTCTGCAATCATAAGGTCATTTTAGATAACTCGTTCAATGGCGACCACACAAGTATCTGGATTCATTCAATTGTTCTGGTCCGAGCGAGTGGCAAAAACGTCAACAGCATCAAGCACCCCGGAATTAATTGCCATACTGCGTGTTTTATTCTGGATACTTTTGGATCATTACTACTCCTCACGAATGTCGTTATATATTGTCCACTGAGTAATCTACTTTTCAAAAATAATCCAGGCGAGTTCAACTATTTTACTTAATGATATTTTTGTACTTAACATGTATATATTTTCCAGTTACTTCTGCCACATATTTGTAATTGTCCCTAGGCTAAATGCAGTAACTTCTTATGGAATGTTTATAACAAGTCATATTCCTGCCTGAAGTTTCATAAGCAATCTTAGCTTTAAAATTATTTCTCTGGTCATGTTCATTATTTTTAAATTTTTA
This sequence comes from Schistosoma mattheei, assembly GCA_944470405.2. NCBI lineage: Eukaryota > Metazoa > Platyhelminthes > Trematoda > Strigeidida > Schistosomatidae > Schistosoma > Schistosoma mattheei. The sequence continues at coordinate 13,335,651 of OX103947.1, read as the reverse complement.
TATACGTCAACAACCTGCATGTTAACCTGGCCCGTACATACGTTGTACTATATCTTCATGTCTTTTAAATTTAGAAATCATCTGAATCGTCTTTAACATTTATCAATAAACCCATCATAGTCGTTGTTGCTAATTGTATTTGGGTTTATGGATTGGTTTATCATATTAGCAGCCTAAAATGCGGACATAGTTAAGATAATGAAATTAGAAATTTAGAGACTATCAACTACACTATTCAAATAATTAAATTCTCATGTAGTTTTTGGCTAAATAGATGTTTAACATAGAAACTCTGGAGCCTACTAAAATTAACGCTTGACGAATACTTTTGAATTCAAATTTATAATATAGTAAGGTAGCTCTGATTCTTTAACGCTACAAATTTCTGATAATTTGGAATCACCTAAAGCAACAATACCTATTTTCCCACTGGCTAATCCTCAATCAACACTATAACTAGTCAAACATAATAGTTTCAGGATATCGTCATAAAGCATTGTCACGACTTGACAATCACGTAAAATGATTGATGAAATTAACGAAATCGGTCAACAAATTGACTTATAATTACCATTACATGGTGTTGTTTTCTTGGTATCTTCATCCATCACAGATGATTACAGTATGTTTCTCTATCAGTTGCTCATTCAGTAAATATCTCAAAACCTTGTCAGTCTAATTGATGGTTTAGCGACACAATCATGCATGCAAATAATCAGTATAAGCAGTCGAGCAAATCTCCTGCAAACTGAAAACATCAATGTCGAATTTACCCCAACACTGACTAAGGTTCAAGCCATTATCATAGACATGAGTTGGGAGTGTACTCCCCTGGTTACAACTTATGTTCTCCCTGATAATCACATGAGCATCACTCACTATTAATCATCTTGTAAAAACTTATTTAGCCAAATACATCTTGCAGCACCACATCACTTCGTAATATGACACATAGGCTTAACTGATTTTAATAACTTATAACCACTATATCTCAATTAAATCGTATTCCGCCTTATGATAAACTGCATACTTGCAACTAACTTGTATGCCCAATCAGCCGGCAAGTATAAATATAAATAAATAGTCTGCCACAGATCAGAACATTGAGTCTAGAGCATGTCTCTTACGAATACACTCATGTTTAACGATTTGTTCCTAGCTATCTGTCCAAAATTCATATAATTATCACTCATGTATTTAAATTTTGTTTTGATAACCATTCATGTGTATTAGTAGTATTACTAAATTCTATCACGGTCAAGTAAAAATGAGGTTGAGAAAATCTCCCCGTAACTAAATAAACCGTATCAAACTAACTGGAACACTAGTTGGAATTCTTCTCCACGGTATACTTTTGTTCCTTCAGTTAGCCTACTAATACAGATGCAATTGGAATTCAATTCATATGGACAACTTACCGGCATAATCGTTATTTGATTTCATAATTTAAACCAAAACTAATACCAATATTAATATTTCTACAATATTCATTACTTTAATATTTCTAAACACAAAATACTTACTACCTATACGTTAAGTTATTAACCAACGGCTATTAACACGCATCGTTTTATTATTATTGTAATCCCATTTTTTATAGCTCAAATAATCTTCACCCAAATTTTCATTTTAAGCGTGTTAAGCATGAAGGCAGATTTTTTAAAAATTATTACATGTATTTCCCGACCAGATGCTGCCGCCTCCTTTTTGATTTATCTTTCAGCTTATCATTACCTCGGGGGATTCTTCCTAGTCTTGGTAACCTTCGGCGCACGACGATCCCATCCAATTTGGTATCGAACCAACATCACGTTGATTCTGGTGGGAGAGTAGTGTAGTGGCATTGGACAATAGCCACACAATCCACAAAGCTGTGAACACGAGACTACTCAGAAAATAGATATTCAATATTTAACGCGGAGAAATACCTAACGATGGAGAAGGCGCGAACAATGAATTGAATGGACTGGGTTTGATCGGATGGCATGGCTCGGCCATGCAGGCGTGGTCTCTGCTGAATGTTACCTTATATCTTCTATTCATATTAAATATATTGTTCCTTCTCTAGCCTAACCTTGTTCTACATCATGTATTGGTAATTGATACGATACAGTGAGTTGGTGTAGTCGATGGTGTGACTTCCACGTAAGATCTTATAGATTAGGCAGTTATATCATGACAAATCTACAAATTTAGGATTAGGTCTATTATTAGAGCAGTACTAATATCATAGTAGACCATAATTCTACATTGGTAAGCCCGACTAGAGAAACGCAACCTATTTTTGTTAATCTTATTTCCATACTAAATTTCTTGATTTATTTTGTATGTATGCTAACCCAATATTCTAACAGTCCTGATTAATGCTCACATGTATTATCGTAATGTTATATTGATTAGTTCTCATGACATACTAGCTCAATCGATAATAAAAACTGGTCGTCTATATTAACTAATTAGCTTTGATGGTTCGTTAACAAGCTTTAATAGCATTTACATGCTTCAGCGACATAGACTTGTTTAAGCATCAAGCTCTAGCAAATATGACCTGTAAATAACGCAAATATACATTGACTTACAATGCAGCAAGGACTAAATAGTTACCTGGATCTAATATTCAGTGTTCCTTATCTTATCACCTCATCCTGTTTTAAACTATGCACTATCCTGTAATATCTTTTCTTCTAACCACTGCCTGCCTAATTTCATATTTTCGAGTTCCATTGCCAAACAACAAGGATGACAATTCTCCAAAAACACGGTGAGTTTCAGCTATAGGTTTTCTGCAATCATAAGGTCATTTTAGATAACTCGTTCAATGGCGACCACACAAGTATCTGGATTCATTCAATTGTTCTGATCCGAGCGAGTGGCAAAAACGTCAACAGCATCAAGCACCCCGGAATTAATTGCCATACTGCATGTTTTATTCTGGATACTTTTGGATCATTACTACTCCTCACGAATGGCGTTATATATTGTCCACTGAATAATCTACTTTTCAAAAATAATCCAGGCGAGTTCAACTATTTTACTTAATGATATTTTTGTACTTAACATGTATATATTTTCCAGTTACTTCTGCCACATATTTGTAATTGTCCCTAGGCTAAATGCAGTAACTTCTTATGGAATGTTTATAACAAGTCATATTCCTGCCTGAAGTTTCATAAGCAATCTTAGCTTTAAAATTATTTCTCTGGTCATGTTCATTATTTTTAAATTTTTATATACGTCAACAACCTGCATGTTAACCTGGCCCGTACATACGTTGTACTATATCTTCATGTCTTTTAAATTTAGAAATCATCTGAATCGTCTTTAACATTTATCAATAAACCCATCATAGTCGTTGTTGCTAATTGTATTTGGGTTTATGGATTGGTTTATCATATTAGCAGCCTAAAATGCGGACATAGTTAAGATAATGAAATTAGAAATTTAGAGACTATCAACTACACTATTCAAATAATTAAATTCTCATGTAGTTTTTGGCTAAATAGATGTTTAACATAGAAACTCTGGAGCCTACTAAAATTAACGCTTGACGAATACTTTTGAATTCAAATTTATAATATAGTAAGGTAGCTCTGATTCTTTAACGCTACAAATTTCTGATAATTTGGAATCACCTAAAGCAACAATACCTGTTTTCCCACTGGCTAATCCTCAATCAACACTATAACTAGTCAAACATAATAGTTTCAGGATATCGTCATAAAGCATTGTCACGACTTGACAATCACGTAAAATGATTGATGAAATTAACGAAATCGGTCAACAAATTGACTTATAATTACCATTACATGGTGTTGTTTTCTTGGTATCTTCATCCATCACAGATGATTACAGTATGTTTCTCTATCAGTTGCTCATTCAGTAAATATCTCAAAACCTTGTCAGTCTAATTGATGGTTTAGCGACACAATCATGCATGCAAATAATCAGTATAAGCAGTCGAGCAAATCTCCTGCAAACTGAAAACATCAATGTCGAATTTACCCCAACACTGACTAAGGTTCAAGCCATTATCATAGACATGAGTTGGGAGTGTACTCCCCTGGTTACAACTTATGTTCTCCCTGATAATCACATGAGCATCACTCACTATTAATCATCTTGTAAAAACTTATTTAGCCAAATACATCTTGCAGCACCACATCACTTCGTAATATGACCCATAGGCTTAACTGATTTTAATAACTTATAACCACTATATCTCAATTAAATCGTATTCCGCCTTATGATAAACTGCATACTTGCAACTAACTTGTATGCCCAATCAGCCGGCAAGTATAAATATAAATAAATAGTCTGCCACAGATCAGAACATTGAGTCTAGAGCATGTCTCTTACGAATACACTCATGTTTAACGATTTGTTCCTAGCTATCTGTCCAAAATTCATATAATCATCACTCATGTATTTAAATTTTGTTTTGATAACCATTCATGTGTATTAGTAGTATTACTAAATTCTATCACGGTCAAGTAAAAATGAGGTTGAGAAAATCTCCCCGTAACTAAATAAACCGTATCAAACTAACTGGAACACTAGTTGGAATTCTTCTCCACGGTATACTTTTGTTCCTTCAGTTAGCCTACTAATACAGATGCAATTGGAATTCAACTCATATGGACAACTTACCGGCATAATCGTTATTTGATTTCATAATTTAAACCAAAACTAATACCAATATTAATATTTCTACAATATTCATTACTTTAATATTTCTAAACACAAAATACTTACTACCTATACGTTAAGTTATTAACCAACGGCTATTAACACGCATCGTTTTATTATTATTGTAATCCCATTTTTTATAGCTCAAATAATCTTCACCCAAATTTTCATTTTAAGCGTGTTAAGCATGAAGGCAGATTTTTTAAAATTATTACATGTATTTCCCGACCAGATGCTGCCGCCTCCTTTTTGATTTATCTTTCAGCTTATCATTACCCGGGGGATTCTTCCTAGTCTTGGTAACCTTCGGCGCACGACAATCCCATCCAATTCGGTATCGAACCAACATCACGTTGATTCTGGTGGGAGAGTAGTGTAGTGGCATTGGACAATAACCACACAATCCACAAAGCTGTGAACACGAGACTACTCAGAAAATAGATATTCAATATTTAACGCGGAGAAATACCTAACGATGGAGAAGGCGCGAACAATGAATTGAATGGACTGGGTTTGATCGGATGGCATGGCTCGGCCATGCAGGCGTGGTCTCTGCTGAATGTTACCTTATATCTTCTATTCATATTAAATATATTGTTCCTTCTCTAGCCTAACCTTGTTCTACATCATGTATTGGTAATTGATACGATACAGTGAGTTGGTGTAGTCGATGGTGTGACTTCCACGTAAGATCTTATAGATTAGGCAGTTATATCATGACAAATCTACAAATTTAGGATTAGGTCTATTATTAGAGCAGTACTAATATCATAGTAGACCATAATTCTACATTGGTAAGCCCGACTAGAGAAACGCAACCTATTTTTGTTAATCTTATGTCCATACTAAATTTCTTGATTTATTTTGTATGTATGCTAACCCAATATTCTAACAGTCCTGATTAATACTCACATGTATTATCGTAATGTTATATTGATTAGTTCTCATGACATACTAGCTCAATCGATAATAAAAACTGGTCGTCTATATTAACTAATTAGCTTTGATGGTTCGTTAACAAGCTTTAATAGCATTTACATGCTTCAGCGACATAGACTTGTTTAAACATCAAGCTCTAGCAAATATGACCTGTAAATAACGCAAATATACACTGACTTACAATGCAGCAAGGACTAAATAGTTACCTGGATCTAATATTCAGTGTTCCTTATCTTATCACCTCATCCTGTTTTAAACTATGCACTATCCTGTAATATCTTTTCTTCTAACCACTGCCTGCCTAATTTCATATTTTCGAGTTCCATTGCCAAACAACAAGGATGACAATTCTCCAAAAACACGGTGAGTTTCAGCTATAGGTTTTCTGCAATCATAAGGTCATTTTAGATAACTCGTTCAATGGCGACCACACAAGTATCTGGATTCATTCAATTGTTCTGGTCCGAGCGAGTGGCAAAAACGTCAACAGCATCAAGCACCCCGGAATTAATTGCCATACTGCGTGTTTTATTCTGGATACTTTTGGATCATTACTACTCCTCACGAATGTCGTTATATATTGTCCACTGAGTAATCTACTTTTCAAAAATAATCCAGGCGAGTTCAACTATTTTACTTAATGATATTTTTGTACTTAACATGTATATATTTTCCAGTTACTTCTGCCACATATTTGTAATTGTCCCTAGGCTAAATGCAGTAACTTCTTATGGAATGTTTATAACAAGTCATATTCCTGCCTGAAGTTTCATAAGCAATCTTAGCTTTAAAATTATTTCTCTGGTCATGTTCATTATTTTTAAATTTTTATATACGTCAACAACCTGCATGTTAACCTGGCCCGTACATACGTTGTACTATATCTTCATGTCTTTTAAATTTAGAAATCATCTGAATCGTCTTTAACATTTATCAATAAACCCATCATAGTCGTTGTTGCTAATTGTATTTGGGTTTATGGATTGGTTTATCATATTAGCAGCCTAAAATGCGGACATAGTTAAGATAATGAAATTAGAAATTTAGAGACTATCAACTACACTATTCAAATAATTAAATTCTCATGTAGTTTTTGGCTAAATAGATGTTTAACATAGAAACTCTGGAGCCTACTAAAATTAACGCTTGACGAATACTTTTGAATTCAAATTTATAATATAGTAAGGTAGCTCTGATTCTTTAACGCTACAAATTTCTGATAATTTGGAATCACCTAAAGCAACAATACCTGTTTTCCCACTGGCTAATCCTCAATCAACACTATAACTAGTCAAACATAATAGTTTCAGGATATCGTCATAAAGCATTGTCACGACTTGACAATCACGTAAAATGATTGATGAAATTAACGAAATCGGTCAACAAATTGACTTATAATTACCATTACATGGTGTTGTTTTCTTGGTATCTTCATCCATCACAGATGATTACAGTATGTTTCTCTATCAGTTGCTCATTCAGTAAATATCTCAAAACCTTGTCAGTCTAATTGATGGTTTAGCGACACAATCATGCATGCAAATAATCAGTATAAGCAGTCGAGCAAATCTCCTGCAAACTGAAAACATCAATGTCGAATTTACCCCAACACTGACTAAGGTTCAAGCCATTATCATAGACATGAGTTGGGAGTGTACTCCCCTGGTTACAACTTATGTTCTCCCTGATAATCACATGAGCATCACTCACTATTAATCATCTTGTAAAAACTTATTTAGCCAAATACATCTTGCAGCACCACATCACTTCGTAATATGACCCATAGGCTTAACTGGTTTTAATAACTTATAACCACTATATCTCAATTAAATCGTATTCCGCCTTATAATAAACTGCATACTTGCATCTAACTTGTATGCCCAATCAGCCGGCAAGTATAAATATAAATAAATAGTCTGCCACAGATCAGAACATTGAGTCTAGAGCATGTCTCTTACGAATACACTCATGTTTAACGATTTGTTCCTAGCTATCTGTCCAAAATTCATATAGTCATCACTCATGTATTTAAATTTTGTTTTGATGAACATTCATGTGTATTAGTAGTATTACTAAATTCTATCACGGTCAAGTAAAAATGAGGTTGAGAAAATATCCTCGTAACTAAATAAACCGTATCAAACTAACTGGAACACTAGTTGGAATTCTTCTCCACGGTATACTTTTGTTCCTTCAGTTAGCCTACTAATACAGATGCATTTGGAATTCAATTCATATGGACAACTTACCGGCATAATCGTTATTTGATTTCATAATTTAAACCAAAACTAATACCAATATTAATATTTCTACAACGTTCATTACTTTAATACTTCTAAACACAAAATACTTACTACCTATACGTTAAGTTATTAACCAACGGCTATTAACACGCAACGTTTTATTGTTATTGTAATCCCATTTTTTATAGCTCAAATAATCTTCACCCAAATTTTCATTTTAAGCGTGTTAAGCATGGAGGCAGATTTTTTAAAATTATTACATGTATTTCCCGACCACATGCTGCCGCCTCCTTTTTGATTTACCTTCCAGCTTATCATTACCTCGGGGGATTCTTCCTAGTCTTGGTAAACTTCGGCGCACGACAATCCCATCCAATTCGGTATCGAACCAACATCACGTTGATTCTGGTGGGAGAGTAGTGTAGTGGCATTGGACAATAACCGCACAATCCACAAAGCTGTGAACACGAGACTACTCAGAAAATAGATATTCAATATTTAACGCGGAGAAATACCTAACGATGGAGAAGGCGCGAACAATGAATTGAATGGACTGGGTTTGATCGGATGGCATGGCTCGGCCATGCAGGCGTGGTCTCTGCTGAATGTTACCTTATATCTTCTATTCATATTAAATATATTGTTCCTTCTCTAGCCTAACCTTGTTCTACATCATGTATTGGTAATTGATACGATACAGTGAGTTGGTGTAGTCGATGGTGTGACTTCCACGTAAGATCTTATGGATTAGGCAGTTATATCATGACAAATCTACAAATTTAGGATTAGGTCTATTATTAGAGCAGTACTAATATCATATTAGACCATAATTCTACATTGGTAAGCCCGACTAGAGAAACGCAACCTATTTTTGTTAATCTTATGTCCATACTAAATTTCTTGATTTATTTTGTATGTATGCTAACCCAATATTCTAACAGTCCTGATTAATACTCACATGTATTATCGTAATGTTATATTGATTAGTTCTCATGACATACTAGCTCAATCGATAATAAAAACTGGTCGTCTATATTAACTAATTAGCTTTGATGGTTCGTTAACAAGCTTTAATAGCATTTACATGCTTCAGCGACATAGACTTGTTTAAACACCGAGCTCTAGCAAATATGACCTGTAAATAACGCAAATATACACTGACTTACAATGCAGCAAGGACTAAATAGTTACCTGGATCTAATATTCAGTGTTCCTTATCTTATCACCTCATCCTGTTTTAAACTATGCACTATCCTGTAATATCTTTTCTTCTAACCACTGCCTGCCTAATTTCATTTTTTCGAGTTCCATTGCCAAACAACAAGGATGACAATTCTCCAAAAACACGGTGAGTTTCAGCTATAGGTTTTCTGCAATCATAAGGTCATTTTAGATAACTCGTTCAATGGCGACCACACAAGTATCTGGATTCATTCAATTGTTCTGGTCCGAGCGAGTGGCAAAAACGTCAACAGCATCAAGCACCCCGGAATTAATTGCCATACTGCGTGTTTTATTCTGGATACTTTTGGATCATTACTACTCCTCACGAATGTCGTTATATATTGTCCACTGAGTAATCTACTTTTCAAAAATAATCCAGGCGAGTTCAACTATTTTACTTAATGATATTTTTGTACTTAACATGTATATATTTTCCAGTTACTTCTGCCACATATTTGTAATTGTCCCTAGGCTAAATGCAGTAACTTCTTATGGAATGTTTATAACAAGTCATATTCCTGCCTGAAGTTTCATAAGCAATCTTAGCTTTAAAATTATTTCTCTGGTCATGTTCATTATTTTTAAATTTTTATATACGTCAACAACCTGCATGTTAACCTGGCCCGTACATACGTTGTACTATATCTTCATGTCTTTTAAATTTAGAAATCATCTGAATCGTCTTTAACATTTATCAATAAACCCATCATAGTCGTTGTTGCTAATTGTATTTGGGTTTATGGATTGGTTTATCATATTAGCAGCCTAAAATGCGGACATAGTTAAGATAATGAAATTAGAAATTTAGAGACTATCAACTACACTATTCAAATAATTAAATTCTCATGTAGTTTTTGGCTAAATAGATGTTTAACATAGAAACTCTGGAGCCTACTAAAATTAACGCTTGACGAATACTTTTGAATTCAAATTTATAATATAGTAAGGTAGCTCTGATTCTTTAACGCTACAAATTTCTGATAATTTGGAATCACCTAAAGCAACAATACCTATTTTCCCACTGGCTAATCCTCAATCAACACTATAACTAGTCAAACATAATAGTTTCAGGATATCGTCATAAAGCATTGTCACGACTTGACAATCACGTAAAATGATTGATGAAATTAACGAAATCGGTCAACAAATTGACTTATAATTACCATTACATGGTGTTGTTTTCTTGGTATCTTCATCCATCACAGATGATTACAGTATGTTTCTCTATCAGTTGCTCATTCAGTAAATATCTCAAAACCTTGTCAGTCTAATTGATGGTTTAGCGACACAATCATGCATGCAAATAATCAGTATAAGCAGTCGAGCAAATCTCCTGCAAACTGAAAACATCAATGTCGAATTTACCCCAACACTGACTAAGGTTCAAGCCATTATCATAGACATGAGTTGGGAGTGTACTCCCCTCGGTTACAACTTATGTTCTCCCTGATAATCACATGAGCATCACTCACTATTAATCATCTTGTAAAAACTTATTTAGCCAAATACATCTTGCAGCACCACATCACTTCGTAATATGACCCATAGGCTTAACTGATTTTAATAACTTATAACCACTATATCTCAATTAAATCGTATTCCGCCTTATAATAAACTGCATACTTGCAACTAACTTGTATGCCCAATCAGCCGGCAAGTATAAATATAAATAAATAGTCTGCCACAGATCAGAACATTGAGTCTAGAGAATGTCTCTTACGAATACACTCATGTTTAACGATTTGTTCCTAGCTATCTGTCCAAAATTCATATAGTCATCACTCATGTATTTAAATTTTGTTTTGATTGAACATTCATGTGTATTAGTAGTATACTAAATTCTATCACGGTCAAGTAAAAATGAGGTTGAGAAAATATCCTCGTAACTAAATAAACCGTATCAAACTAACTGGAACACTAGTTGGAATTCTTCTCCACGGTATACTTTTGTTCCTTCAGTTAGCCTACTAATACAGATGCATTTGGAATTCAATTCATATGGACAACTTACCGGCATAATCGTTATTTGATTTCATAATTTAAACCAAAACTAATACCAATATTAATATTTCTACAACGTTCATTACTTTAGTACTTCTAAACACAAAATACTTACTACCTATACGTTAAGTTATTAACCAACGGCTATTAACACGCAACGTTTTATTGTTATTGTAATCCCATTTTTTATAGCTCAAATAATCTTCACCCAAATTTTCATTTTAAGCGTGTTAAGCATGGAGGCAGATTTTTTAAAAATTATTACATGTATTTCCCGACCACATGCTGCCGCCTCCTTTTTGATTTACCTTCCAGCTTATCATTACCTCGGGGGATTCTTCCTAGTCTTGGTAAACTTCGGCGCACGACAATCCCATCCAATTCGGTATCGAACCAACATCACGTTGATTCTGGTGGGAGAGTAGTGTAGTGGCATTGGACAATAACCGCACAATCCACAAAGCTGTGAACACGAGACTACTCAGAAAATAGATATTCAATATTTAACGCGGAGAAATACCTAACGATGGAGAAGGCGCGAACAATGAATTGAATGGACTGGGTTTGATCGGATGGCATGGCTCGGCCATGCAGGCGTGGTCTCTGCTGAATGTTACCTTATATCTTCTATTCATATTAAATATATTGTTCCTTCTCTAGCCTAACCTTGTTCTACATCATGTATTGGTAATTGATACGATACAGTGAGTTGGTGTAGTCGATGATGTGACTTCCACGTAAGATCTTATGGATTAGGCAGTTATATCATGACAAATCTACAAAATTTAGGGTTAGGTCTATTATTAGAGCAGTACTAATATCATATTAGACCATAATTCTCCAAGAGTACTGCTTCATCATTAGTGGAAGACGACTCTGGTAAGGCTCAAGTGTTCTCGAACTACTTTAGCAACGTATATACCATAGAAGCGCCCTTCTCGTCAGCGTATACAGATCCCCCCATACATACACTGGATAGCGTGACCATTAAAGAACTCGATGTCTTTGGTCTGCTAAATAAGCTTGACATAGGTAAATCCACGGGGCCCGATGAATTACATCCTAGGCTACTGAAGGAATTATCTAACTTCGTTGCGAACCCTTTAAGTACATGCTTTAACCTATCCGTTACGCAGGGTCGCTTACCGAAAGATTGGAAAAACGCCATAGTAAGTCCTGTCTTCAAAACAGGCACGAAACACAAACCTGAGAACTACCGCCCCGTTAGCCTAACTAGTGTGGTTGTTAAAATCTTAGAAAAGATTATTCGGAAGGAGCTGTTTAAGTATCTCGATAAAAACCGGATCCTCTCGGAGAAGCAGCACGGCTTCAGAATAGGTTATTCTTGTCTCACTAACTTATTAGTGGCTCGTGAAAGCTGGTGCGCTCTTAAGGACCAAAAGCTACCTGTAGACGTCGCCTTCATTGATTTCAGTAAAGCTTTTGACAAAGTTCCGCACAACCGGCTGTTATATAAGTTAAGAAAAGTCGGGATTGGAGGCAATTTATTGATGTGGATAAAAGACTTCTTAGTTGGGCGTCAACAAAGAGTTCGGGTGAACTCAAAGTTATCTAGCTGGGAAACTGTGCTTAGTGGAGTGCCCCAGGGTACAGTTTTGGGGCCAGTGCTATTCCTCTTGTATGTAAATGACCTTCCTTGTCTCCTATCATCATCGGTCTTGCTATATGCTGACGATGTCAAGATATGGAGAACGATACGATGTAAGAGTGATAGCTTAGAACTTCAAAATGACCTGAAGAAGTTATCTGAATGGTCTCAAACATGGCAGTTGCCGATAAATACTTCCAAGTGTGTTGTGATGCATATCGGTCATCAAGGCACAGATACATACACGATGAATAACACTGAGCTACCTGTCGTCCAGACATATAATGACTTAGGAGTTATCGTTAGCCAAGACTTAAAGACTACTGCACACTGCCGTGCAATAGCCGCCAAAGGTTTTAGAACGTTATGGTCAATACGTAGAGCTTTTAGTCATGTCGACGCCAAAACGTTTTTGACTTTGTATACAGTGTTCGTACGTCCTAAACTTGAGTACTGCAGACAAGCGGCTAGCCCCTGCTTAAAAAAGACAGTGAGCTTCTGGAAAAGGTTCAGAGAACGGCGACTAAGCTGGTTCCCGGAATAGCGAAGCTTCCGTATGAATCTCGACTGGCCAAGCTGAACCTTTTCCCGTTGTCATATCGCAGAACTAGAGGCGACTTGATTACAGTCTACAAATTGCTTAGTGATAAATTTGCACCTAATATGCCCTCATTTTTCTTGTCTTCCAAAACAGAGAATTTACGAGGACACTCCAAAAAAGTTCACAAGCCGAGAACAAATTACTTGTCAGCTGACTATCGACTTTCCCATCGAATCATCAACGAGTGGAATTCACTACCTCAGCACGTGGTTGAGGCTCCATCCGTCGACTCTTTCAAAAGAAAGTTGGATCAACTGAGAGACCACCATTGCCAGGACTAACATAGGCCATCGAGCCTCCTGTCCTTCCCAAACTGAAACTGAAACAACGGGTAATGGCTGTAGAACCAACGAGATCTTATTATGAGAGAGACGTATTGACGGAAGTTTTCATCTTTTCTTCGAAATACGGCCGTACCTGCAGTTAAGAACACAGTAAAAACGTTACGTTCACTCAAAGCTTCTGGCCGTTTCGTCTCAACGGCGGCTGCCATTCCGTATTTGGATTGCTGTGGCCTGGTTATGTGCTCGTCGGATTCAATTTTTTATGGTATTGTCATACTTAAGTAGTCCGTTGCTGCAGTGAAATCACAAAATCATTCCAAAGAGCATTAACTAACTTTTCCCTTTTTTATAGTCTACAGTTTGGTCCCATTATTGCTTCGTAACTTGATCTTGGGAACTAATCGTTTTTTTTGAAAACTTTATCGAATTTAGAAAACAGCGTAATATCGGATGGAATACCACGATATCCATAAGGTAACTACTAAAGACAAGATAATATCCAGTAGGTGCGATGATTAAGATTCACGACGGCGATTGGTTCAACTTGTTATCAAACCTATTTTTTGCACGGAAGAATGTATTCAGAAAGCGGGGAGAATAAGCTATCAACGTCAAATATTAATCATATTATTTTCCTTTCCCATATTAGTTGGTATCACAATTAGAAGTATTCAAATTAATTTACTGATTAAGAATTCTCGAAACAGTGCAATTTGAGGCAGGTAGAACTAGAAGAGCACAAACGAACGTATTATATTTGGAATTCCTAATCAGAGTACAATTAAGTGCAAAGGAATCAATAGTTCTCACAAATACCATAGTGGTATATTCTTGCGTCAGTTTCGTCAAAAATAACGGTACTTATGATGGGTAGAACTGTGTTTGTTTGTATACTATAAAATCACGATGTCCAAAAATAGTTTAAAGCAGCATCGCCTGTCCTTTCCAAACTGATTAGTTTGGAAAATAAAGGCGAACATAGGAGATCTTTGAGGTTATGTCAGTGGATGGAAAATAGGAGGTTCTGTGTGTATTTAGGCGAAAAGTAGACAACTAAGCGTATAAGTAGGCAGTTTCGCGAAACATTAGACGGAAAGTATGCAATTCGGCGGATATTTAGGTGAAAATTCGATAATTCAGAGGATATTTAGGCGATAAGTCGGTAATTTATCGACAAAACGGCTAAAAAAAGGGGAAATCCGCATTATTTCCCCAGGACAGGCGAAAAAGGCGACATTCTGATGCGATTTCCCCTTTATTTCCCCGTTGTTCGCCTTTATTTCCCCTTTGTTCGCCTTTATTTCCCCTTTTTTGGTTGTCTGGGGAAACTGAAACTTGTTCACGTCTGATAAATGAAGACATTCAAAATGCTCGACAAGTTGCAAAAATTGTACAAGAACCCATAGCTTAACTCATTCTTCATTCGAAGAACTAATATTTTAGCAATTTCACTAAACAATATTTATGAGTTTAATATTTGAAGTTCTCAAGGTCAGTCCCTGCATTTGCGGTTACTATTTTTAAATCTCTTCGAAACCTTATCAAATCCCATTTTCGTTCGTCAATGTGTCAATTTAACGCTTGTGTCGTAGCTAATTGTTATCAGTTTCTTTAGTAACTAAACGTAAGTTCATCATTAAAAGGTTACTAAATCTACATGAACTTGCTCAAAGAACGTTCATTGAGGAAGTCTGTTGTACCACGGACTATTTAAGTTATGCATACTTGAGCTTGTGGTCGTTTCAAATCCGATAATGGTTATCAGAAACTAGACTCCTGATGTGAGTGAATAAATCCATAGACTCCAAGATAATACCCTTTCAAACGACTTCTCTGAAAGAAAAGACAATTCAGTACCATGTTGTCGTCTTTCAATCTCCCTATTTTTGCGAAAATTTTGTCCGGTTTGGGTAAATTCTGAGGAAATCGCAATAAAAACTTTTGGAGAATTGGCATAAAACCCCAAAATTTACAGGACTGGAGAAAATCCGCAGTTCTGGGGAAATTAAGGGTTTTCCCCAATATTTCCACAGAATCTTATGACACTTTTGGGATTTTCCTCAAAATTTTCGAAGGTTGGAAAAAAAACCCATATTTCCCACGACTTTGTGGAAAGTCCCAGAGTTTTCCGAAATAGGGAGATTGGGCTATAATGCAGCTAACTATTACTAAGTTACCAAAAACCCATGAATACTCCGCAATTCGATTGTTATGAGTCGGTGAATGCCTTGGCTTCCCTTTTTTTGTAATTTTCCCTCGAAACAGTTTTTTTGCTATGATTTCCTTAGGACTGTTCTAACATCTGTTCCTTTGTTTGTCCAGAACTTATAAATGATTGGTTTAATTAAAATAACATACCAACATAAAATTCATTGTTCTGAAAAAAATCCTTTAATTTCATGGGGAATTTTCAAGTGTTTATCAGAAGACGACAAGTTGGATCTTTTTATTATTTTGTAAGACACCTGTTATGTTTGGTGTGTACTAATGTTACATGTATGCAATCGTTTGCTCAAGTAATGCCTAATTTAAACATGTAGTTTTGTATAGGAGGTTGAATCGGCAAGTGGCTTCGTTTTCAGTCAGGCAAGACCGTTAGTCTTGATGAGTTGTTCACCAACATAATTCCACAATGTAGGTGCCCAATTAAAACCATTACTAGTGTTCAGTTTAACAGTCCATTCTTTTCCATATAGTTGAAAAATGATTACCAGATTTAAATTACATATAACTAATAATTTTCCCTTTCATATTTTCCAAATAGTGCTCACCTGAGACAAAATCATTGAAATTACAAAATAGTCATAGAAATCCTTCACATTTTCATTTCATGCCTCACTTTTGTCACTATAAACATGATAATATCTAGGATTTTCTCAGTTTCATCTTCGTTGTTCTTGCATGTTCTCCTTTTACCCTTTAATGTAATATGTCTTCATTTTCTTTTTTTACACAGATTAGTCTAATGACATTTCACAGACTTGATCAAGTATTGATGGTCTAGTGCGTTTTGCAACTTTCCATGCCTCGTTTGTCCTTGCTCACAATCTTTCCAAGTGTCTTTCATTCACATTTATCAACATTGTCAGTTATTTCTGGTTTACTATTTGATGAAAACTTGCTTTGTCTCAAGATATAGGACTTCATTCTCGACTGCATCGTTCGGCCGAATGAACTTTTCGGATTTTGATGGGCTCAACACTACTGATTTGACCAATGTATCGTATGAACTAAAAGGGTTTTATAGTTTAGGTGACAATCTGGTTTCGATTAGGGGTCGGAATTCATTAGCTACCACAGGATTGCCAAATTATGAACACCATACTGGAGTAATATCTAACCAACCCAACAACACTATTATTTCACACAAGTCAGAAGGGAAAATTTTGTTTGAAGTTGTGACTGCTGCAACGGCGTCCGAGGAAGCTTTTCTCAATCGTTCTTCTGTTTTGTTTGTGGCTGTTTCGTTCATTCTTCTTATGGTGATCAGTTTAGCATGGCTCGTATTTTATTATGTTCAGCGGTTCCGGTACCTACACAGCAAGGAACGAGTTTCCGTAAGTAGTCTTTTCAAACAATTGTTAAGTTCGTGGTGTTAGAAAGCAAAATATGTTTTTTCGACAAATTGTGACAATATTTGTATTGGAAACCTCATATTTTGTCTTTTGTTCTTTCCAATTATTAGCAAATGACTGTCTTGATCTCTATGAATCGCTATCATCAGATCTAGCATATAATTCGAATTTCGGGATATACATTATGCTCCATTTCGTACTGAGTTTCGCTCATTTTTGTGTATTTTCACTGTTGGTTTCGTTCCCAGACGATACTTCAAGGTTTTATATTCAAACACCGACTGACTACAATTTTGAAGGTTACTGTCCTTGCGTAGCAGAACTTTCTCCTGTGTACTTTTAGTTCGTGAGTTTACAAAATTTGCACTAATCCTTGGACTAAACGAAAGCAGTATCGATGACAAAATTATATAAAGATTAATAATGTAGACGACCTTGGTAAATGTCATTTGCCATAACAAATTTAAATAGTAGCTAGCATAGTAGTATATCTTTAAGGTCGAGATATACGTCTACAGGAATTATCCATGTTCCAAGCACCAATCAGAAACTTGCTTGATTTTCATGTGTTTGTTGGTTCCAGGCTGTAGTATAGTACCTAACGTATATGTTAACTAATATATTAAATACTACTATTGGTCAGACGTATTCTCTAGGCTCTTACGAGGGAATTTTCACCCTCTTTATAAAATTGAACGATCAATAATAAATCTATTTCCTCAATGTTCGTCAACATCTCAGTGTATCTAGCTGTTCATACTGGATTATCATACTTAAAGACTTTATCCACTTAACTCAAGCAGACCATCCGATGTCTCCCATTTCAAGATCCTTTTACTGTTTCAACTTTGAGGACCGGAGGCCCGATACTGGTTTCTTATTTAGGTTGTTGATAATCGGACAGTTAGTGAGTAGCTAAACTCTGTTTAAAATAGTTCTCAGTGTCCCACCCATCGTCCAAGAGTTATTGCCTGACGGCAGATGACTATTATGTATTTTTAGCGTTACTCTGTTTACCTACTCGGACGTTGAAACCATTCACTACAATTATGTTTAAAAACTTGGGTTTTAGAAAGAAGCAGGGCAGTTTTCGGAAGATATCTTATACATAAATTGGTCAATTCAAATGAATTATCACATGTGTTTTGCCGGGGTTTTCAAAAACCCCTCAACGTCCTACAGTTCTCACTAGTGAAGCGTTACCGATTTGACACAATGTTCAAACATAGAAGGCGATATACGTAGATCGGAGCACATTTTTAGAGATCAGAAATAACATTCCATAGTTCAGAGTAGTTAGCGCTGGTCAAGAATGAAGATAAATATTGAAAAGAATAGCTCATAGCAGGGATAGAAGCTAGTGTAGACAATCATTACGATAACTGTTGGCAAACTTGGGTTTTGTTGCTAGTTCTCAGTCTCACACACCATGAAAGGATTTTTTATCGAGAAACCTGAAAGAGAAATGGAGTAATCATTGATAGTTTCATCAACCTTTAGGGACGACTTTAGATAGCTAGGAATAACTGACTGAACCTGGTGGTGCATAGTTCCTGTCAGCGGTTCTTTTATTGATATTAACTCAGTACTACCTTACCGTTGACATCGAAAGTCCATGAGTGATGGAAGGTGTGGTATTTTTGTAGTTAATCATTGGATTCTTCTGTTTGTGAAAAATATAGCATCACTGGATATGCAAATTACTCATCTAAAGAACCCTACTTCCTCTCTGCACCGATACACTTGGCAGGACGATTTCTTTTTCAGACTTAACATTTCCGCCCAATGAATCTTCCTGGCATATCAGTACTCCAACGAACACACTTTACAGCCAATACAACTCGGTTCATCATGGTGAATGGAACCGAACACTGATGGAAGCCAGAAGCTACAGCCGCGTAGATATTAATTAATGATAAAAGAATATGTTCGTAGTTAGTAATAAGTTTGTTTGTCTTTATTTACTGAAAGAACATCCAGTTTCCTGTTAGTTCAAGCTGTAAAGGTAATGCAAAGCTTCCTTTCTAGTTATAGTCGCACTCCTTGATCGAAATGACATCAACTGATAAACCTTTGGCAATCAGGGAGTGCTAGACATGCTTCTTCCTTATTAGCGACTTCCTAAAGAGCCTCACCCACAATCCCCCTGAGATCAAATCCTGCACCTTGTGGAGAGCACCTAAAATGTGTAGCCATGCTTTCTAGTTTCCAGTCAATGTGAGTTTGCGATAAATATTTTCTTTAAACACAACTAATCTCGAATTCCGTTTCACAATTGGTATTGTATTGTTTGATTATATTTAACTATTCATGCTTTTTAAATGTTTGTTTTCTAATGTTTCAGAGAAGACTTACGGAATTGGCGAAAAAAGCTGTTGCACGTATACCTATCAAAACCTTGCATTCTGGAGATTGGGTAATTTTATTCCACAATTTTTACTTGTATCCTTATAATCAGCGTTTTAAATATGTTTAAAGTTGTCGCTTCGATTTCGTACACCAACGAATTTTAGATTGCTAAATATTGGCTTGAACTCCGTAAGTAATACATACATCTTCACAGACGCATGTAAATGACTCAATAACAAAGTATATTTCGTGTCATCGACCCTGAATAACACTTTCTTTTATGAGAACTTGTTGTAGTTCTCGTTTGTTTTAACTGAAGTAGGTCGAGTGAGTTAAAACTTGCGGCTCAGTGACTGAAAATCGAGTAGTACAATGCACTAACCACTGAATCAACAATTTATTATATCCAGAAGTTAATTTCATTTTTTATTCAGCCGACATAACAGTTTTAGATGACGCTTTATATTTCTTTACTCATGTATTCATACTGATAAAGTTGGTGGTCAAAATATAATTTATTCCCTAAAAGACCTACTACGGGGGGTACGAAGTGTGCAGATATATTAGATTCTGATATTCCTGTTGGCCGTAAAATTGCCAGTTAATTATTGGATGCAGAAATTAGCCCTTAGTTTTCTTCAGACTATTCCATATTATGCCTTCACTTGTTCGCCTTAACCTACGTATTCGACACTTGAATTGGTCATTTCTAGGCACATTAATTCTTATACTTCCCCAAATGTAAATCAAGTTGTCAGTGACTACACTACACTATTACAATAGTGTTCTCGTTTAACTTTTCACACTTTTGGAAAAGGTAAACAACCGGTAAAGAAGGTGTAGTGAAGATCGGGGATGCAGATTAGTGTTACCTTTAAAGTCTCAATACTACTGAGTCCCAAGAAACTTGCTTGCTGAGTAAGTGCCAGTGTAGTGATTGAGCGAATAGCTTGTCAAAGAACAGGTGAAGTTGAGGTTTGAAAAGGTTTTCACAAATGATCTTTCATGTATACCCAGTTTTACTTCCGGTCTATTACTTTTTGTCAAGAATAGTTCAGGAAAATAATGGTAATCAGCTTGAGAAATCTTATATTTACTTTTCTCTGTATCTCGTTAACCTACACGGAGCTTTTGTTGCGTTTTTGGATATTATTAGTATGGTAATATGTTTTATTGAATAATCAGAAGGTATTGATTTGTGATCAATTTATTTGTAGGAATTCCCTTTATTATTATTATTATTATTATTATTATTATTATTATTATTAGTAGTAGTAGTAGTAGTAGTAGTAGTGTATGCTACTTTTGTCGACATAAGTAGCATATAACACCAATCAGAAGCGGGGACGCCTGGCAGCAAAAGGTTGGAAAGATTGAGTCGAGGAGAATGGGAACAGAGAGTAATAGTTTTGTCACTGTTGATTAAATGGGTACTTTGAAGTCTACTTGTTAAATTCCCTCATTATAACTTTTTTTACCTAACATTCACACAGCTAGTGTCTTCTGGTAAATCATAACCAAAATCTTTAATTATGTTAATAAATGTTTGGTAATCACAAACGTCTAACCCAATAAGTGAGATACTTTATTGGTCCTGATAATAGTTTATTTGTACATACATTTCTATTATTGTGTTTACTATTGTTTTGAAAAAGCTTTCTCACCAACAAATATCCAATTTTCATATTTTGCCGCAGGAAATAACTTCGAACTATGAACAGTGCGCAATATGTATTGAACCTTTTAAAGCAATGGATAATATTCGCATTCTTCCTTGCCGGTTAGTTGTCCTTTTCAATTAAAACTGAATCTGAGTTTTCGAATAATGTCATTAATAATACGGTTAACGAATACTGAATTTGAACAACTGAAAAGTTACAAAAAATGATGGTGAAGATTGTAAGATATCTCGTTTAAAATCGGGTTCTTATCGGTTTAAATTAGAATAAGTTAATCTATGATAACTCGATTGGTGTCTAGATCTCTAGTTTTGTAGAGTAAGATTTATTTGGTTGGAAACCATATTCACCGCTAATAATTAGTTATGTTTCGTTCACTGTTCAATTAATTGTGTAGAGAAAACAATAGAACTGAGTAAATCCAATTGTTTAAACCCAGTTGCACTCTGTTAAGGAGTTCGAAACTAGAACGAAACAATTGTTCAATATTCCTCAATTTTTAATCTTCCTCTATTTGACGTCATTTTGTAACTGGAATTATTTTCAAGTTGTTTTTTTGTTGTTGAAATAATATTTTACTTACATCATTTGACAGTGTTAAACTTAGTATGCAGAATGTCTTAATGTGGTATCACGCTCTCGATTAGTTACACTCAGGGTTAAGTATGTCTCCATGTCACGAAGTTGTTGCTTTCAATTATTGGGAGCTTCAGAAAACGGTATTATTTGTTAAAGAAAGGTAATTAGTCATTAGATTACTGTCTGAAGACATTCAGGTACAATCCTGACTAGCGAAATCGGTTCTGAATAAGTGTCTCATCATCAAAACAAGGTAATAAATTTGTTAAGTATATGATACTGAAAATCGGCTATACTATCAGTGTTACCAACGACAGAGCCAATGGTGTTTGGTGTGATGTTAGTAGTACTCCTTTTGTTCACGAATAACTTCATCACAATTGTTCTTTTGGGATGCATCCTAGTTCGTTGGAGTGTATCCTCCAATCCCTACCCGTTGCTTTTTTTAATGGCTATCAAGACAATGTAGGAAGTGAAAAAAAAGATTTATCAAAGAGAAAAATACAGGCTTAATTCAATCTATAAATGGTCAGCAATATCCACACAACTCTGAAACTAACCCGATAAGCAAACGGAAACAAAAGCTTATCCTTTGTAAACAAACTATTAAGGCAAAAGTAAAGGAGTTTTGGGAATTCTTTATATTTACAGTTAATGTTTGACCCTAAGCAACAAAATAAAACGGTGTATTAATTGTTGGGAAAATCAATAATAGAGGAGAACTAGAATACGCAAGTAATATACAACTTACTACTTCATGAGGAAAACGCAGGAATCATATAAATAATATAAGAATTTTAGTTGCCCCAAAATGCCCTGGTACGGCCGAGAGTGGAGACAGTTCGCTCTCCCTCTATAAATGCTCTCACATGGCCATGTACATACAACCACTGCAAGGGAAGTCCTACTCACTACCTTCTCGTGGCGGCGGTGTTGTTTACGAAATTGAGAGGACGAAAAGCGAACGTCCGGCGCTTTAACCGGGTTGGTGGACATGGGGAGTTCACCTAGGGGAGTTGAAAAACCCTGACTCCAAACCAATGGTGCACATGGGCTCCAGGATCCTGAGGGAACAAATAGCGTATGAACCAATCGTTGGTCACCGGCTACCATGGGACTGCATCTCCTTACGTATCTCCACCGCCTTGTGGACCAGACCTTTAGGTCGAAGGCTCCGGGTGTGGCCCCCTACGAAAACCACCTGCTTTGGTTTAGGCACCCGGGCAGTATCACAGCCCTCACACATATCAAATAAGATCTGTGTGGCGCATATGTATTTAGTGCCTCCTTGTACCAATATCTATGTGTTAAAATAAATGAATAATGAATTTTAGTATTTTACCTACATTCGTTTAATTTAATCGTACTTGATTACTGTTTTACTCAACTTACAAAAACTTGGACAAAATGCTACTGTTTTTTCAACAAAAATCCTAGCTAAAGGGAAAGTTCATTAGTTTACCAAAATCTTTTAAAATCTTTAATAAAATGGTTAAAGCTACAATATTAGATTTCTTTTACCTGTGTTAGCAAGATCAAAATGACTGAATATGTTGACACATGAGATATTAAATTCACTTAGGATTCTTACCATTTAGCACTAAGCTTAATATGAAATTTCACTTTCTGTCATTAGACTAAATGATTTTAGCTGGATCATTAAATGGTATTTAATTCCAATGAATATTGTTATCACTATGTGACCTTTCAAAGTTTGGGGAGGATACTATTTCGACTTAATCTTTTACTTTTGTTTTTGTGAAATTTCATCGCTTAAATCCTTTTTCATGATGGTTACTTTTTTTAGACATTACTTTCACAAACTTTGTATTGATCCTTGGCTTCTGGAACAACGTAGTTGTCCTATGTGCAAACTGGATATTTTACAAGCATATGGTTTTCGCGCGGAGTTGTTTTGCAGTTATACAAACTTGGAAAGCTTATCTAATCAAGTACTCTCTACCTCTGGTCCAACTTTATCCATATCTTCAGTTTGTTCAACTTTCTCTAATCTGGTAACGGGCAATCTTTCCAGCCCACGAACGAGTAATGATGTTTCTGTGATAGAAAGCCTTTCGTTGATTACTAGTCAACCACAAATTATGAGTAACCTACTGACAGTCGCACATGGATCTCCATTGACTTATGTCGTACTAACTGGTACTAATGGTTTCGCTAATGCTACCGATTCGATAATAATTCATGCTCAGTCGTTCCCTAAGACGAATGAACAGTCGAGTCTTGAAAATCCAGTTTCAGCTCCACTCATTCAAAATGATGACATAACTCTACCAAATCGTAGTATGACAAACAGTATTACCATCCCATTGTTATCAAATTTATCTCTCCCTCCAAAGCAGTTGGCTACTTCGTCTGTATGGAGCACAAATCTCTTACCAGTATGTGTTGTTACATCTGTTAGTATATCTGAATCATGTCAACCGAGAGCGCTTATGGTCTGCGAATCATTCCTTGGCAATATATTTCATCAAACATGTTCTGTTGTAACCGCAACAGTAGGCTCATTAACTAATCATTCAATATCCATGTCTAATAATAATAAAGAGGCAACAACTTCGACCACTCAATCGTTAACGGGTCCATTATGCTCAACCACCCATGATTCAGAGGTAAGTGTTCAATGTTTTTATTGTATTGACTGCATTTTATTTCAATAAATGCATTTATTTCAACATGAATTTCAAAGACAACACCGTACTTTTAACTATACTGGAGTATTGTGATAGTAACATGTTTCGCTTGGACAACCAAAATCTCTTTTGATAACGTAAGGAAGGGATTATAAAATGTTGCTCTACCAGAAGATTCTCTTGTTGACTTAGAATCCTCAGGAGATATAGTTGTTTGGTGAAGACACTGAAAAAGATCCATTTTTCTAATGGCTTAGGTAACAGTGCGAGTATATTTGAGATTCATTTCTTTTTATCTAAATTCGAAATTTTACTTCAGGACTAGTCTGCACCAACATCTGAACTAGTGATAGGGAATGAAGTAGTTAAGTATATTTATCACCACTTATTTTGGATTTATTTATTTATTTAAACACATAAACATAGATACAAGGAGGCACCAAATAGATATGCGCCACACAAGGCACTTGATTTGTGTGTGGGCTGATACTGCCCTGGTGGTTTTCTTAGAGGGCCACACCCGGAGCCTTCGACATAAAGGTCTGGTCCACAAGGCGGTGGAGATACGTAAGGAGATGCAGTCCCATGGTAGCCGGTGACCAACGATTGGTTCATACGCTATTTGTTCCCTCAGGATCCTGGAGCCCATGTGCACCATTGGTTTGGAGTCAGGGTTTTTCAACTCCCCTAGGTGAACTCCCCATGTCCACCAACCCGGTTAAAGCGCCGGACGTTCGCTTTTCGTCCTCTCAATTTCGTAAACAACACCGCCGCCACGAGAAGGTAGTGAGTAGGACTTCCCTTGCAGTGGTTGTATGTACATGGCCATGTGAGAGCATTTATAGAGGGAGAGCGAACTGTCTCCACTCTCGGCCGTACCAGGGCATTTGGGGGCCTTTCACTTATTTTGGAAACCTCTTTACATCCGGTAGGTTGTTGTGTGACGAGATCCCGGAACGGATTCAGAAAGGCCACTTGGCTTTTACTAACTTATATCACTTATGACGTAAGCAAGATGTCCATCTGGCACAAAAGAACGAGTTTACCGCACAATAGTTCACACTGTTTTACTTTATGGGTGTGGAGCATGACCATTAAGAATAGAGGATTTTATAAGTTACTAGTATTCGGTCACAGGTATATTTTAGGACCATCGAATTAACAATCCTAGAGTTAGACGCAGAGTACTAGTGTTAGCGGGACATAGACTAGATTAAAGCATGCTCAATGCATGATTGCTTTGGTGCACGCTGATTGGCTAATTCTTATCCAATCAGCACTAGCCGATAGTTGGAGAATACTCTAGAATCTTCTCATGTAAAAAAACTATAAATATACTGACGTTTTCCCTATTGTGCTTCTGACTTGCTATTTGGAATATAATCTCTTTCCTGCTCAACCGTGTTCTGATTTGGGGACTTGTCGAGTGAATCGGTGTCCGAGAATACTAAGCAATAGGAATAGCTGGGTCATAACCGTAAGAAGAGAGCGATTTATAACAACTAGGTAAGCATGGGAAAGGAATCGACGAGATAGTAAATCGTTATCGACTGAAATGGTTGGGACATGTATTACGTATATCTATCCACGGGCTTCCGAGCGCCCAACGATGGCTAATATAGGAATAGATCGAAGAAAATTTAGGGACAGCCAAACCAAGACATGGGATCAGTCATTGACTGTTCTAGTGGGCCATGTAGGTGGGTTGCGGTCAGCATGTTTATCGTAACCAGTGACAAGCGATTTTGAACGACATGGCTCGAATGGTTCTCATTAGCGCAAGGTATATCCATTCTATCTTCGCTTAGATCCTAAATTCCCAAATTCCTCATACATTTATCTTAATACTTCATTAATTTATGTTTTCTCGCGTTGTATCTTGGATTTCTAATGTTTTTATTGTCATTAATTCTGTTACAAGGTTTACTTCTCTGGAATTTGCCTTGACAGTTTCATCTCGCTGTGCTAAGTGGATTTTGCAAACTGAACCTATGTACACATCTGCCAGGTTTTACATTATGTTTGACTGAGTTACTGCTTGTACTGTGTAAAAATATCATAAACCAGTTTGGTAAATACAAATTAAAATGTTTATGTGTATGTATACTAATATCTCAGAGAACAGCTTTCAGGATTTTATATTTTAACTTATTTGGCTCATCCTAACAATTAATGGGTTTTAAAAGACAAGTATCCTAGTTATTAGATTTCTAAACTCTACATATTTAGTCAAGCTCCTAATATGTTTTTATTTAGAATTATCATCTTTCTAAATGATTTCATTTTTTTAAGCTAAACAGTTAAACTATTTTCTTAAAAGCTATTTGTGCCGTTCTCTATTTCCTCCTATCCTACATTTAGATTTTATCAATACATCAAATGAATTTTATTTACACTAACTGTCCAGGACATTTGACATCGCAGACAAATCTGTCTGTAGAACAACCACAGGCAATTTGTCCCACCAATAATCCAGTTAATTTAAATTCGTCACAATATCCAATGAATCAGCGTAATTTGCGTATAATAAATTTTAAAAATATATTTCATCCTGATAAACCTCTTAATAGTAACATTCCTCCTCGAAATGACCAATCGTCTGTGAATGTATTTCGTAATTGGTTTACTCGCCACTGGTGTAATACATTTTATCCACAGTCTAACAATAATAAACGAATTAATCGTTTTTCGTACAGTTCTCCTTCATATTATACAACTAATTCTACATCTTCAAACAGTCTTATTGTCAATACAGATGAATTTGATCAATGTAAGTCAAATTTAATTAATTCCAAACAACAATCATCCAGTACATCAAGTACTAAAGAATGTTATGTAACTGCTGTTGTTGAAGATGTACCATCAGAGACAGGTAATAGTTCTACACTATCTGAATCTATGAATATACTTAATTCAGATCAGTTTGCAATTATTCATTCTACAAATTCGGCATCTAATAGTTTCAGTCTACATGGTACAACATTAAATTAGCATTTTCTCATTAATTTCAATTAAATAATTTTATTATGTTTAAAATTGTTTTTCAACAAATACATTTAATGTACACATACATTAGTGAATTCGTATTATATTTTGCCATTTGTTGGTTTGATTATTTTGGAATACAACAAAGAAATGAAACTCTCATATTTTTATTTGCTTCATTTACTTTAAATTACTTCTTGTACACAAACTATCAATATAGTTAAATACTACTTAAAACAATTTGCTCCTTATTATTACTATTGATGTTGTTGTTTAACATTTATTAAGCATTC
The DNA here is from genome assembly GCA_944470405.2 of Schistosoma mattheei. Classification (NCBI taxonomy): domain Eukaryota; kingdom Metazoa; phylum Platyhelminthes; class Trematoda; order Strigeidida; family Schistosomatidae; genus Schistosoma; species Schistosoma mattheei. Next base: position 13,307,953 of record OX103947.1, on the reverse strand, counting down.
AATACGCACTATCTACTTGTTGATAAATTGTATATTTTCAGTTTACGTTTTCCCATGGGCTTTATATTGGTTATTCTTACGATGACTGATCATACCCAATTATCTTTTATCAATAAACTTGTTAGATTTCATTGAATCAAACCATTACGCCCTTTGTATCATTCCCTAATATACTTAAATTCATAGAAACCCAGCGTTTATGGTGTTGTCTGTTGAGTGTGTGCAATGTTCCGTGTGTGATCTCATTTAAACTATATATATATATATATATATATATAAAAACTTTTCTTTGATTTTTTTGATTTTCCGTATCAAAAATAACTAAATACTGGAAAATTATCTGTTATATTACTGTTGTCGTGAATTTTTTTAATCGTTCACTATTTGTTTCTTTGTATTTTCTGAGACAGAACGATAATTCATCGGCTCGTCTATTTAAAAAAAACCTTCAGGTTAGATAAAAATTCTTCCCAATAAACTTTTCATTATAATTATGTTTATTGTAGAATGATCGGTTCTTCTTTACATCGTTTTCCTAAACAGTTTTTGACTCTTCATTTGTGCTGTCCTAACTTTTGTATCTAGTATTTTTTAGCCGCGTTTAATAAATACATTGTAGATCTGCTATAAACTTATTTGTTACTGATGTTTGGTGAACATGTTTATGAATCATCAGTAAATCATTCTATAGGCATTAGGGGTGAGGTTATGGTTAGAATGTCAGTCGCAAATATCTAACACATGGTAAGTCCTTGAAATTGAGTGTTGTATTTTATAACGAAAGCATACAAAGTGTGGAATCCGACTGAATTGATAAAAATTACTTCATTTTATAAAATCTAATTGACACCTTTGTATATCATTGTAATCAAAAGTATCACTGCCATGCTATATGATTCTTAATTCGAAGCAGAACTCTCCAATATTATTTATTGCATAACGCTAATAAATAGAAAAAAATCGTCTAAAGTTCATTCAGGTGCATCATGATACAACTGTAATCATAGCAAGTACCAATGGCTAACCATAATCATTCAGTCATACTGTTTACGAAAGACGGAGACTGATTGTTGAATAACAAGACAAGTGGGATTACTGTGCCATGTGAGTCTTTTCATTTACAATATGCTACACACCGAATACTAAGGGGTTTATGCTTGGTTTTTTTACCACTTAACGATTAATTATGTTCAGATAATATCTATTAATTTAAAATACAAAATACTTAAACTCCATGTTAGTTTACTTCTCTATGAGCACAAACATACACATACCTGTTGTTACTGATGTAATATTCAGTTGACGAGTACTCCCTTTTTAAAGAAAAGCATTTCATGTTTTAATGTTATTCGTGGTAATTCATATATTATTAAGTAACACCTAGTACTTTTTTCAGTCTGTCAATGCAATATATGTAGGCGAATGAATTTCGGTGATTTCCCCGTACATTTTCTTCCATAAAACGGGGATGTATGCAAAAGGTAATCCGAGTAGTTCAACGTCATTTAATGGCGGCAATATTTTTCCCGTTGCTTGCTATTTTCGTTTGTAAATCATACGTGAAATGATCCCTACATTGGAAATTGAATGATTAAAATATCTTATCACCTGATAATTACCTTCAATTTTTATGTCCTCCTAACCTATGTGTAGTAAACATTTTTTGTGTCACAAGAGTGATCTTCAATTCCCAGCGTTTCCTATCATGATTCTTCATTTTGTGATTCCTAGGCGCGTGATTAAACCTTCTACATTGTTTTTGTATATTTGTTTCGATCAACCCATCTTTTTTGCATTTTGTCCAATTCATTGCAATCAAATCGATTTTTAAAACTGTCTTATCCTTCAATGTATAAACTCAAGAAGACAATGAATTGATTTTTTATTAAACTGAATTATTCACATTATCCAGTTTTAACAACTGAAATCTTATTTTAGTTCACAAGATGATACTGAAATTCACGAACACTGAAGTGTGCATGATAAACCAGGCAACATCAATTAATTCAGTCTTTACTCAGACATTTAGACTAAATATTATGACTTACGTAGGCTGAAGTTTGGAGACTCATCGAATTTTTCGATCTATCTAACTGAACACTAAAATTATACGAATGAAAAGTTCAGAATTCTGATTACATGATTTTGTTTAAATGGTTCGAATGTCCTATTACTACTGTTAATACATATGTTAATTCTACTATTCCATCAACTTGAACATGATTTGACTATCAACATCTATCTATTGCGTTAAACTGAATTATTAGCCAATTGGTTCTCGTCTTAAACTTAGAGAATCTATTGTATTGAGCAGAGATTGATTTCGTCGACTTCTTATGACACTTATTTTTCATGCTGTCATTTGTACATCAAATGTTACATATTCTGTTAGTTTAGTGATTAGTCAAGACATTTTAATAATATTGAGTGTATTTTTAATTTTACAAGTGCATTATATGTGTTTTATATCTTACATATTAATCTGGATTACACACCATGAATGAACCAGGCTTATAGGTTAAAATAGATGGATAAGGTGGATTGTTGTTAAGTTTTGTGTATTCCAAAGCCAGCTCAAGGAGCATAATAATAACACTCTTGATACATCACACACTTTTATTTTACAATTTCTAGGAATTTTTTTCGTTGTCATAGGTGTGTTAACCATGTCTGATGTAGGGTATAAGCTTGTTTGTTTCAATAATATGAGCTAGGAAGCAAAAACAATTGTGTATGAAGTTGCTTAATTACACTTATGATAAGTTACTTGTATTGCTGATAAATAATATGATGTTAAGTCTTGGTTGTATATAATATATCGTGTTCATATCCTACGAGATACCGAAGGTAAAAATTCTCTACTTAAACAAATAGAATATTATAGATCTACCAATGTAGCTTCAAATTATTTCTGTGAATAAAGTGTTTGATGTGTGCTGTAAACAGAATTCACCTTGCTTAGTTTTCACTTGCCAAAGTTCGTTTACACTGCGTATACAGAATGAAATGCTAAATGAGTAGTTTCCGGGCTTTACTGTAGCGATTGGTTAATCTGCTCGTTCTATTGAAATAATAAACACCTGGACATATTGCATAGTTTTTATGAAACACATGGTGCCAGGAATAAATGGTATCATTATTTAAATGTAACTTAATGTAATCTGTTTTTTGCATTTTGTTCCATGTTCATTATCATAACTGGGCGGGGTGGATAAATGACAAACATAACTTCTGAGGACAGTCGAACTTTCTGTGAATTGTTGCACATTTTATATGTAGGGAGATATCTAGTATGAATGTGTGATAACGTTTGGAGTGTTCGACGATAAAAGCACAGTACGCTGATGGCTTTGAGTTAATCAATCAGAAACAAGATAACGCCTCATGTATTTAGCGCGAACTTTTATGTGCAGTTGCATAGTTTGTATACCATGATTAATTAAGCATGAATTGCCAATAACTGGTTCTTAAATTGCTTGAAATCAATAAAAGTATCTATTATACAACCAAAAATCTAATCTAAGATGGTGCCTAAGCTAAATTTTGAAATATATGTGCTCCTAAAGTAGATGGTGTGCTACAGTACTGGATGTGATTCAACGAATAATCAATAGTGTTTGTTGAAGCAACATAGTTTTCTACCTTTTTAACCCTTACTCTAAATCTCAACCGTAGGTCTCGTAAGTTTGTAAACCGAACCCAATCTCCCTATTTTGAGGAAAAAATTTTCTGTTTTAGGGAAATGGCACAATACACAAAAATTTTGGAGATTTCCCCAGAATTTTATACAACTTTCGGAAGTTTGTCTATACTTGTGGTGTGTGCTACTTATATTGACATAAGTAGTAGATGATGTTAGTCGTGAACAGAATGCTTAGCAGCAGAGAGACAAGAGGATCGAACAGTAAAGAATCGAGACTGAGTGCAATTTATATGAAAATGCAAGAACAATGAAGTCTGAGTCATTTTGAGACAACTGATGGATATTTTACAAATTAAGTACTTTATGATTGTTAGATTTTATTAGCAAGTCCTGTAATTTTGTGTTAAATACGTTCGATTGTCCCCACTCTTGTTCTGCTCACTACATACTGATTGTTTAAAACCCAAAATTTTGGGTTTTCCCCTAATATTTTCACAGAATTAGGGGGAACTATCATTGAAATTTGAGGATTTCCCAAGAATCGAGAGATCGGGAAATGGTGGTAAAGCATTGCATCATAGCCAATATCATTTCATGATGAAAACCATAACCGTAATGCAAAAAACTATCTCAAAACTCCAGCTTCACTGTTGATACATAGCGCTGATAATTTCGTTTTACAACTGACGTTATATGGTGATGAAAACTATGGAGTGATAGCCTGACTTCTAAAGTGTAAACTTGAAATTTGCCGATACTACAAGAAACAACTTGACATTTTAGGGTTAACTGTTTTGAGCAACTATATTATTTCACTGTTATTTCATTGGTGTTTATTGTTTAAAAATTTTATAACTAAGTAGCGTCCATTGGTTGGCTGATTAGGCGTTCAAGGTTGTTGATATGGTTTATTTTCACCAGTTTGACGGATGATGTAAAACTTCGTATGACAAAACAACAAAACCACCGATCTTAGCAAGTATAGCGGGCTACTTTACTCTTTACTTCAGTCTTCGGTAATAATTATATGAGGTCTGTCGACATATATTCATCCTGGCATTTTGTAACACTGTAAAGGTTCAATCTCGTTTTGAATATATATCAACAGAAGGTGCTGATATTACGTGTTCTGAAAGCGAATTACAGTAATGCACTACTCGGTACGAGAAACGAAATTCTAGACGTAGACGATTTGATCTCGACTTCCGAACTTTATAAAAACGTTCTCAAACGACCAGTCCTAGACGGAAGGAAAATATATGACAATAATACCAAGGTCATCGTTCAGTATACGATAAGCCAATATCAGATCACCCCGTATTCTACGGTAAGATAACGGAAATAAGTTCCAAATGTGGTCTCACGGAAGTCGGGTATAATAATCTGAACAGTTCGTCATGTAGCGGTAAATAAATCCCCAAAATAAATAGCTCTAAGTATTCGACATTGGATGCTGACCACATGTTTTAGTGGACTCATCTAACTGAAGGCGCTCGGTCATACATCCACACCAGATCACGTGTGGTAACGCTGTGCTCAACATCTACCGCAATCGCTAGCCAGATTAGATCAGAGAATTCCGATATATTGGTAATCGCCAAATACACTCTTCCGATCTCCTCGACTCTGTCTTTTGATTTCTCTGGGTGGGAACGAATTATATTAGAAGGTGTTACTGCTGCAGTTGGCAACTCATCTACGAAAAGTAAAAAAAGAAGAGGACCGAGGATTGAACCTTGGGTAACTCCACTTTTCCGAAGTCTTCACGAGGAGAGAGCTCTATTAATCCTTACCCTTTGAATCCTGCCATGGAGAAAGTCACTTATCCAGTCTATGATCTTATAATGGATTCAAAACTTTCCAATTTGAATTTAAGACCCGAATGCGGGACCTTATCAAAGGCTTTACTTAGATCTTTGAAATCACACCTACAGGAATATTCTGACCTTTTGCTGAAGCCCGATCTTCTCTTGAAATGAGAATATTTGTCAAACATGGTAGGCCTCTCTGAAAATCATGTTCTCTGTATAAAAGATTATGCCCTTCCACATATTTTATAACAGCCATCCGAATACTCGTTTCCATTAGCCTTACAACTGCACTGGATAGACTAACGGGTCTGTAGTGACTAACCAAGTCTCTGCTCTCAGTCTTATACACCGGAGTTATCATCGTGTCTTCCCAGTCTCTGGGCAATCTGAACTGCTGCAGATATTTGTGTATCTTGTTGTTTGAGAGTGGGCGTTTTTTATATACAGTGTGGATCATAGAGGTTGGTTGGTTGCATTGTATGAGTACTCAGGTGACAATTCATGTGCCAAAAGATGATGATTGTTCCAAAAATAATAAGTTAATTAACTGACTATGTGTAAGAAAACAGAACTGAAAGAATAAGAGGGAAAAGAGATATGATGATAAGAGCCATGAGATTAGTCACTAATATGTAGCCATGACAGCCGTTATAATTTACTAGACATGCATCAGACGGAGCTGGTAATACGGGGCGAGTACTTGTTTGTCAAGTCTCGTCCTAAAACCATCCACTGATGGGTCTATTTTCTGTTGGGATGAGAAAGCATTCCAATCTGGGGAAAATGCTATGAGGATTTACATAAAAATCTCTTAGGGAGAACGACCTATACGGGACCTGACTATTCGAAAACCCACTAATCGGGATTATTCTCACCGTTTTGTCGCTGGGTTTCTGGTTCAGTGGTGCCGACTTCTGTTTTATTCTTTCTTCTAGAGACATACCTGTTCTAACTCGAATGTCGGTATTGTCGTGATTATGAGGCCTACTTAACAGAAGATCACGTTTCTTCTCCGACCCTATGATTACTATCAAGAGTCTATACGGTCAGGGCTCAGCACTATCGTCGATCCTCTTACCTATTCTTATCAGTATTTTGACGCGATCCCACTTAGAGTTATTTTGCAAGATGCTACGGATATATTCTCCGAGATTTTCTAAATCATAATAGTGTCTAATTTTGGTATCAGGTTCGTTTGATTCTAGGAAATTACGTACGATAATTGTCGATGAGATTAAGTTTTTCCCAGACACGCTAGAGTAGAGTTCTGACCTACTTTCAGATTATGGTAGTGTATTTTTGACTCCAAATAGGAGTTCGCCAATGAAATGGTAATCAAGCGGGTGTCGCTTATAGCTTTGTCTCCTCAATGTCGTCCTTTTTTCACTTGGGACAGCCACAACGAGACTACTATACACAGTAACAGTTTTATCCGAGTCTTCGGTTTCTACTGTAAAAGTGACTGCCCATATCAATATCAAATGACACTTCACTCCTCATTAGTTCCGTCAATCACAATTGAGTGTTTAACACATCCCGCAATAGCATGTGCCACTGACACGAATTTTATGTGAGATCTACACCTGTGTGTTAGATGATACCATTTCTTGACAAAATCATTGAACATTCATTCATTAGTTTTCATTACTCAGGTTATAACTCTTTATAATTTGTGCTTGAATAAAGTTTTTCAGACCATTAGTCGCTTCACAACAAAACACTTCTCGATGATTAAAAAGGAGTTCTAAATTATCCACAAGCTTTGTCTTCGCTCTCATTGATTGTTCTACAACATTCCATGTTGTCCAATTTCGATCCAACATCAATCTACAGAGGAATGTTCTTTTGTTGATTCATATAAATGAAGAGGAACATATGCAGCGTCCAGTTTTTGGTACGTTCGCGAATAGAATTTTTGTACGCTGACGGCTTTGAGTGGTTTGTAGAGTGAACTATGGATTAACCAGCCAGAAATAATCCTAAAATGCCACAGATGGTTATGGTTTGACAGGGCTTTTCCATAACACCTTCATGATAAAAAAATCCTCAAAAGCACCAAATCAAATGTCGGGAATGAATGCGTTTGAAAACATTTTAGTAAAGTCGTTGATATGCTAGGAAGCGTTTCATTTAAGCTGTCCAGTTGTTGCAAGGTATGCGTAGTGCGGCGTACTTACTAGTGATCTGGTGCGGGTGTGTTGCTGAGTGAGTTAGGCTAGGAGATGTCCAGTGAAAGGAATGAGGTCAGCATCAGTGTCGAAGACGTACTAGACTTACTGGATCCTTTCGTCAATACAACTCACTGGCCATCTATCGGGTTGGTCACTATCTTAAGACGCGTGAAACCATGAGTTTAGACCCAACACGCTTGCTATTTGTAAATGCTCTTCTGATGGCTGCTTTTCCAACAGCATTTAGTCATTAAGTATAAGGAGCCATGTAGTACAGAATAAAAATAAAAAATGTACAAGTCTTCCAAATCATCGTATTTCTAGTCAGTTTTTCGTCCTTTTCAGCTGCCCTGAAAAAAGAAAGAAATAGAAATGTGATTTCATGTAAAAACACACTAGTAATTGCTCAAGGAAGAAAACATGTGGAAACAACCGGGTATATATCAGCAGTTATATCACGCAACGGCGTGGGTTAATTCGGCTTCAAAAGGACATTTCTCGGATTATTCCACGAAATATCTATCTATCTATAAGCATGTTAGAAACAAAAGGCATCTTGTTTTTGAAACGATATTAAAAAATGAAAAACAGCCAATTATTTGTGTGACGCGAAACTCCATACACATCTATACAATCTGCTAAATATAGTGGTCGTTCAAGTACTCTTGAAACACGACAATTCTTACAGGACGCACTGTTTTGTGCCGCTGGTCAGATATGAGAAGGGTTTCGTCGTGATCACTAATTGTCTGGAATGACATAGTAATCATGAGGGTTGTGTCGTCTGATTGTTAAAAAAGAAATTGATTACAATTAGGCTTTTCTTCTTGTTAGGCAGTCTGTATTGGATTCATCTTAGTTTCGTTTTTATCGATGATAAAGTTCATGAGTTTGCGATGAAATTTGAAGAGTTGTTAGTATGCAGTTTCGAGCGGTCGGAGTAATGAATCATGACATACAAAAGCATGTGTACTAAGTCGAAAATTCAGTTGGACGAAAGAAGCAGTTGACCGCGGTTGCGTGAAGATAGGTTTAACTGAGCACACAACGCCCTGAATCCTCCTCGTGTAGGATTTAGATCTACATCACTTGTGTAAGATGAAGGACCAACATATTTTCCTGGAAGTCGGAGTGTCGTTTCGTAAGCCAGTTGAGCTTCGGTGCATCGGATGTAAGCTTGTAGTGGCATTGGACCATAACAACACAATCTTCAAAGCTGAACACAAGACGACTCGGAAAAAAGATATTCAATATTTAACGCGGAGAAATAACCAACGATGGAAAAGGCGGGAACAGTTAATTGGATGAATGGGAGTTGATCGAATGGCATGGCTCGGCCATGCAGGCGTGGACCCTCTGAATGTTACCTTATATCTTCTATTCATATTTAATATATTGTTCCTTCTCTAGCCTAACCTTGTTCTACATCATGTATTGGTATTTGATACGATACAGTGAGTTGGTGTAGTCGATGTTGTGACTTCCACGTAAGATCTTATACATTAGGCAGTTATATCATGACAAACCTACAATTTTAGTATTAGGTCTATTATTAGAGCAGTACTAATATCATAGTAGACCATAATTCTACAAGCTTCCACTGCATTGCAAATAACGAGCAGCACGATTGGAAGAACGTCAGTCTACTGTGAGGCGTTTGCAGATGAGCATTAGGCTGTCTGTGAAGCGTTCTACCCTTCCGTTTGCTTGTTTGTGGTAGACGGTCTTTCGGAAGCGAGTGATTCCTAGTTGTGTAGTCAGACAACGGAAAAGCCCAGATTCGAACTGGCGTCCACGGTCTGTATTGGTAGTCGAAGGATAGCCAAAGTTTGCTACCCATCGTTTGACGAAGGTGCTAGTCACTGTTTCAGCAGTAATGTCGTTTATGAGTACTGCTTCTGGCCATTGACTGAAATGGTCTGCATAAGTTAAGAGATAAAATTATCCATTGAAATCTAGTACCAGTCCTACTGAACCCAGATGTACATGATCGAAACGAGCATCGAAGTTTTAAACGAGCCTAGGGGACGTTTGTTGTGTCTTATTAGCTCAGATTTCTGACAACTTGCACAGGACAGTTCCAACTTCCTCACGTCTTTATTTACACTAGGCCAGTAAAAGTCACGCCATAATGGTTGTATGAACACCTGAATGAGAAATTTTTTGCAACGTATTGACGAAGTAGCTTCGATAATGTTTCGGCACGATCGAACGAACCCTACCTGTAGACATGTCGTATAGTTAGGTTTCTTTACCTGTTCCCATCTGTTTAATACACAGTTTGAGGGTTGTCGAAGATAACTCATGCTGAAGATCACTGTCTTCTTTTTGAAGTCGGAAGAGTTTAGGAAGGTCAGTTCCTTGGAAACTGTTCTAGGAAGTTATACGAGACAAGGTGTCTGCAACTACATTGTTTGCTCCAGAAATGTGTTGAGTGTCTGAAGTAAACTGCGAAATATAGTCCAGCTGTTGAGACTCTCGAGGGGAGTACTTGTCTGTAGATGAGCATAAAGAGAAGGTAGGAGTTTTATGATCAGTGAAAATAGTGAATTCGCGGCCTTTAACAGAGTGTTGAAAATGTCGTACAGCACAATATATAGCTAGGAGTTCCTTACCGAAAGTCCTATAACAGGATTAATTTTCTAGCAACCGTCTCGAGAAGAATGCCAAAGGTTGCTCGGTGTGCTTGACCCACTGTTGTAAGACTCCTTCGACTGCTGAGTCGGATGCGTCTACTGCGATACTGATGGGCGCTTCAGTGTCCTGATGTGCAAGCATTCTTGCCTTGAAACAAGTCCCTTAACTGTGGAGAATGCTTTTTGTACGTTATCATCCAAATTGATGGATTTCGCATTTCCACGAAGTTGGTTGGTTAGAGGTTTTATAAGAGACGCGCAGTATACCGAGGATCAACTGATCTAGACTGGCTAGCGATTGCAGGGGATGTTGAGCACGGCGTTCCCACTCGCGATCTACTGCGGATGCACGACCGAGCGCCTTCAGCTAGGTGAGACCATTAAAATTATTGTAGACAGCATCCAGGGTCGAAGACTTACACTGCTATTTATTTAGGGAATTTATTTACCGATATAGGGTACTGAAACTCAAGCATGATAAGTAGTGCCTATATTCACTAAACCTTTACCCACTAGAGTACAGGCGTCCTAGAGGTGACCTTCTGATGTCTTACAACATCCTTGGCACTTCTGGACACCCCCTTAAACACCTACTTGAGTTTGGCTTCAACATAAACCCAAGAGATAACACCAGATTCTGTAGACACAACACAGGAGAACGGACTGTAGACACAACTTCTACTTCTTAAGAGTTGTCAAGTCCTGGAATTTGCTGCCTGCTGAGCTAGTCCAAGCGACGTCCCAGGAGTCCTTTAAGAGAAAGCTTGACATATACTTGAAGACTAAGAATAGTATCTTGCCGTGATTTACCTATTTCTTTTTCCTCTTTTATCCGTAATGTACCTAGGTTCCTGCCTGGAGATATTGGTGATCTTCTGCTACTAAACACGGAAGCCCGTTAAGCTTCTTCTATTCAGTTCACAACCATTGGAATTATTTGAACAAATCACAATAAGCAATGATACAAGTGTAAAATGTGTACGGTTGAATGGATGAATTAATTAGAAGTTGTCAGCTTTAGGTTTCAAGCGCGTCAAAAAAAAAATACAGCTCTTCCAAACCCACCAATAGGGTTGAAGCTAGGCACACACTCACTGGTGCTACTTATAAAATTCTGACCCGGGATTCTCTTTATTTGTTTTGTAAAGATGTCTGGATTTACAGGAGTGGGGTGCAAAAAAGAAGTGAGTTACTGTTTACTGTTTCATTATTTTCAGTAATCTTTCATTATTTGAAACAGTATAGGTGTATATATCAATATCCCAATTTTAGGGAAACGGGTAAATTTACCCGTTTTGGTTAAGCCTCTATAGAAAAATATGCAGAAATTACGCCAAAACCCAGAAAATTTCCCAATACCTTGGGAAATTCTACAATATTTCGCGTCTTTCCACAAAGTTCCGGTTTTTCCTCAATATTTCCCCAGATTCCCATGACACTGGGGAAATCCGTACACATTTCATGATAATATCCCAAAAATTTCCGAAATTTTGGGGAAGTTCTCCACAATTTTCGACATATCATTGAAAGTCTGAATAGCTCTAATGGGTCGGTGTCTGATGAAATCTGTTCACGAATTGAAAAAGCTCGTTTGGCTTTGGCCAACTTACGTACCCTATAGCAAAGGCGAGATATTCGTCTATTTTTTAAAGGATGAGTATACTTTGCATCAGTTCGTTATGTCCTCCTTTACGGCTGTGAAACGTGACCATTATGAGTAGAAGATACTCTTAGGTTACTGGTATTTGATCACAGATTCTTATAAATACTGTTCACTTCTGCTGGGATCACCGGTTAAACTTAGTGTATCAGGTAAGTTTCGTGAACATTCTACTTTCGAATATAACTCAGCATAATCACTTGGTAATAAATATTCTTGGTTGGACGGATTACTTCAATTCACTTGAGAGCTAGTACACCCATTCAAGTTTTCACCAGATAGTTTATTTAAAAACTGAATTAAATTTACTGATGCTACTCAAATTTATTGGGGTGATATGGATTACACACTACCAATTTTCTGTGAATTATGTACTATATCTACTAGCTGTTATCCTTCAATTGTACGTTATCTTAATCTGGGGCTTTGTCGTAAGATAAAGTTTAGTTCGAGTTCCAGAGTGAAGATCAATTCTGGGATACAGGTGCATCCGGCTGACGATCCCCAAATAGGACGAAACGCGCGTCCTGGATTTCACTCCCATCCATTACCCATCTCTGCTTTTAATGTTTTATTTATTTATTTGAACAAATGAATATTGGTACAAGGGGGCACCAAATGTATATGCGCCACACAAAACAATGAGAATGGGGAGAAAAAAGAGGTAAGGAGAGTAAAAGAAAAAGGAGAAAAGGGACAATAGCGACCAGATTAGTGTAAGGAAGTGTAATAATAATAATAATGGGGGAACGGAAAGGTACACCTAGAAGAAATCTTTCAGTTAGTGAGGATACAACCACTTTTTATGAAGCAAAAGAAGGTTACAGCAGGATCGCCACTGGATTCTATTCTGAGCCATATCTGATAGCATTTCTAGCCACTGTGTTGCACCATCTCTCGGACCCCAGTCAGAGGGTCGTGAAGGACCAACACAAGCCAGTCCTTTGCAGCTTTCTTTCATGCCACGGCACCATGTCATACACTGACCACCTCTCCGCTTTTTCCAACCAGTCCCAGAGTCGGCAAATAATGCATGACGAGGAATAGGACTTTATTTAAACGATGTTTCTCGCATTGAACGTCGGATCCACTAGAAATGACTAGATGATAATGAACGACCTTTGATTTGAGGTCAGAGTTTAATTCTTCTGAAGCATTATTTCAAATCCATTAGGAATTTCATCAGTGGATAATGGATCATTACGGAAATCAACATCTAACAAAATTGAATTAGACTTTTGACCATAATTTCACTCAGCCGACATATTTTCCTCATTTTTATAAGAAATTTCATCAAAATTACATGCATTATTCTGAGAACCCATATCTGATACATTGTCATTAGAAATCGGATAAGCTGATTCAATAAAAATTTCTGTCTCACAATGATTTTGAGTAACATTCGGTATAATTGTGTTCATCGTGTCACTGCAGTTATTTTCTGAATACGAGTCCCCATAGCTTTCTCGGCTAATATCACGTGGACCATAATTTTGTTCTAGCTGAAATTTATTTTCAGAGCTAGACAGGACCAGTAGTGCTTCACTCAATTCTGGACTCCGTGCTTCATCTACAGCGTCTGGCTCTTGATCATCTCGTATTGCCACAACTTTATGAGCATTCAGCACAGTATTTTCTTGCTGTAAGCCGGACACGTTACAAATATTACGTTCTGATTCAGGTATAAAGGGATTTGAACCCTCCACTGGATATGCTTCTGAAATGTCTGTTACTACATCATAAACAGATTTCTTATTTTCTGGTCGAGTGAAAAGTGTGCTCAATAGTTGTTGTTGCAAGGCTAACAACTTCTGCTGGTGCTGTAATATTAACCGCAACTGTTCTAAAGAAATCGCCATTTTTCTTTAGTTGTTCCCCGTCGCCACTGTTACAATCTCTTTTCTTACGGTTATGACCCAGCTGTTCCTATTGCTTAGTATTCTCGGACACCGATTCACTCGACAAGTCCCCAAATCAGAACACGGTTGCACAAGAAGGAGATTACATTCCAAATAACAAGGTTAGATGGAAGCAAGAAGCAGGTCAGAAGCACAATAGAGAGAACATCAGTATATTTGTAGTTTTTTTACATGAGAAGATTCTAGAGTATTCTCCAACTATCGACTAGTGCTGATTGAATAAGAATTAGCCAATCAGCGTGCACCAAAGCAATCGTGAAGTGAGCATGCTTTAATCCGGTCTATGTCCCGCTAACACTATCAGAGCTGTTTCCAGAATGTCATCGATGGCAAAGTTGAAGAGGAATGATGAGATTGGGCAACCCTGTCTAACCTCACTGCTCGAATGGGACAATAGAGAGAGGTGGTTGTATGCCCTCACTCTGTCTGAGGTGTTTGTATATAGGGCTTTTAGGACGTTAATAAACTTTTCAGGCACACCCTTCTTCAATAGACAATCCCAGAGAACAGTCCTGTCCGACGAATCGAAGGCAGCCCTGATGTCAAGAAACACTACAATTGTTGGCCCTTGATAATTATGACGGTGTTCTAACATTTGGCGGAGAGTGAAGATATGATCAATACATCCTCGACCAGAACGAAACCCAGCCTGCTCCTCGCGAGTCAATCTTTCTCGGGTTCAGACTATGAACGGTGCAAGCACCAAACATCTACTTGATACAAGACATCAGGTAGATACCTTACAATCTTTAGGATGATTAGTAAGCAGTCAAACTCCAGTCTTCTGAAGTTTGCTGAAGCCATTGCCATCAGGCGTCAAAAACCTGACCTATGTATTCAAAAGGAGACGGTGGCTAATCTTTCCTTGCCTTGGTGACAAATACTCTTTCACTGCACCTTAAATGTTTTTTTGTATTTATTACATCATTGATTTTATTTTATTTTTCCAACTATCTTTTAAATTAATAATCTTTCAACTGAACTCTACTCACTATATTCCTATCAATGTTTATTCATTATGTAATCAATTGTTTCTAATCCACTTTTGAACTGTTGTCACAGTTAATGTTGTAGAATATTCTTTCACATTAGGTATATATTTACAATATTCAGTAAGCACATTAAACCCATTATGTAATTATGATTTCTAAATATCACAGGTTGTAAGCCGCTGATGAGAACCTACTAAATAAAATGAATCCATGCTATTCTGCTAAAATCTTTGTTCTTGCTCTTTTCGAGATCATTTTGAATTCCTACGCTCTCGGCCTCGTTTTGCACTGTTCTTCACATCTCGATATCGTTGAGATAGATAATGCCAGAAAACTAGGAAGATCATTTACATGGAACAGGAATAGCTATGATCTCATCACTCTAACCTAAGGAATTCCACTAAGCACTTTCCCAGCTGGATAACTCGGAGCTAACCCATACTCTTTGTTTATCATTACAAGTAGGTTTTTGTGTATCCGAAATTGTTCAAGTTCGGTAACTGTCTAGTTCATGAGACTTTCAAAGACGTTACTGTAGTCAGTAATCACTACATTTATTAGTGGCTTATAATTTTCAAAGCTTATTAAATTATTTTGCTAGTAGTTTATCAAACACAAACAGTCTGTTCTGAAACTACTATATCTTTCGAAAAGTATCATTTTGTCATATAAATACCCCAACAACTTAATAATTTTCTTCATTCAAATCTTAATGACTATCTTATTTAAGCATTCAAGATAATAACTTTCAGTACTATATCGCGTGCGCAGTTTGAAGGCAAGAAAAGTGTGACTTCTTGTAAAAGCTCATAATACATTTCATCTGGTTTTGTTGATTTATTTGCATTAAATTTACTTAGTTACCCAAGTATATCGAGTTCTTGATTGGTCAGAGTATCAAGAGTGCAATCATTATTGTTGTAACTTGTCGACTACATTATAAAACTGTGGATACAACTGACTACGTGCCTCTGTATAACTGGAGGAAGTACGAAAGAAGTCGAAATCGTAAATAAGGATGTACTAGTACCACAATATACATTCACAACAGATGCAATCACCGATTTAAGAACCATATGAAAATATACTGAATCGTGTATTGTGCACTTTTCTGGTTAATAGGCAAATTTGAATATATTAAACTACATAGCAGTTGATTACAAATTAATCATTATTTAAATACATGTATGTCAATAAATACATCATTAAATCTAACTTCACTAACAGTATAAATAAGTTGCCAAGTTTCATATATGCTCTTTGCTAATAACTACGATTTCATATGAGGCAGGTGTCTGTATTGTGTATATGCCGTCAAACTCCCAGAATACCTCATCTTCCACTGATGATGGTATAGAATCATCTCTTCGCAAAGCTAGGATAATGCACTTTCTTCTGTTCAGTGGTTTGTGTCCGAAAACAGACTATTTCGGGCATTCTATAGATTTCTTAGTTAGATTTTCTCAGTATCTTCTTTTGAAATCCCATAGAACTAAAAGTCAAATGTCTCTAGTCTTTAGCTATTAATACTTCGTGTCACCACTGCCAAGGAACTTAACTTTCTGCCGCATACCTTTCCTTTTATGAACAAGAATACGAACGTCTCTGTTGGACCATGATGGGGTATTCCCTGGTCTGCATATTGTGTCCATGAGTATAGTAGCCTTTGTTTTTGAATTCATTAAGATTTCCCAAGTCATGCCTACAAATTGTACTGGGAATACGATGTGCATAATTGCTTGCATATTTTCCTTCCGCACATTTTTTTTCTGTCCGAGGCGGACACCTTATTGTTGGCAAAAGTACGGAGAGTAAAAACTAACAGTGTTTAGTCACTATTAAATACCAATGAAATATGTTCGAAGTTAGTGACGTCTTGATTGTGGTGGCTTAACACGAAATTTACCAACGATAGTAATGGATTCGCTTCATACTATGTTGCTTCATTTGCACCGACAGAGAAATGGTCTCAGGATTCATGATTATGTGTATCATTAGCATTTCGCTTCCCACCAACATTCATTACTAAAGTAGCCTTTAATGAAAGACTGGTCTGGTTCAGTCAGTGTTGACGGTAAAATCTTGCTTGGGTGTTTGGGTAATATTTCATGCCGCTTTCCATTGGATACCAAAAGCCAAGGCATTCGGAACTGCCTTTATTAACTTGTTCTATCATCATTTAAAGATTCCGGAGTGTTAATTCAAAAATAACAAATATCGGACAAGTGAAAATACATACAGTAGCTGTACAGTGAAGTAAATTACTGAGAATTTTGTTCATTTACTTTAGTATGTATTAAAAAAACGATTAATAGACTATTTCATCAATATGACGTTTTAGTTACAGTGAATTGCTAGAACCAGTGGTTTATTTGTATGAGATTAGGAATTTGTAGTGAAGCGAACGCACAAAAAGCGAGAACACTGGTTCAAAAATTATTTAACTATCCAACAATTTATTTGAACGGATTGCCTGGTGGTAGTAGTAGTAGTAATTTCATACTACGTGGAAAAAACCTGAACTTATTTTCTTTCCACTTCAAATCTGAAAAAAGTTGTTTGGGCCACCTATGGGGTTGCTAAAATTAGTCAAGACAAAAAATTCATGGACAGTATAATCTTAGTATATCTTTTTATTACTAGAGTATCCTTTAGTATCATGTCATTTTTAAGCCTATATGATGACCAAGTTTAATATATCTTGATCCGAATATATGACTAGAAAAAGACACATGACGAATAAAACGATATACAAACAAATACACTGTACAGTTCGAAAATGATTGTCAAATAAGGTAACTCAGATATAAGACAGAGTTTTGGAACTTAGGAAAATAATTTGTGCAATGAGTCACATATAGAGGATACGGTAGTAGTAGTAGTAGTCAGTAGCAAAATATAACAGCAATAATATATTTGCAGTTCTTATGGGTTCAAATTTAAAGGTAATTAGATTCCGATCTGTTTTGAACATAAATGTTCAATAGTTAACAGGCGTTTAGTTCAATACCAATAAGCGAAATCTATGATAAGATTAAATGGATAAAAAAATTCACATTACTTATCGAAACTTTCATGATTGTGTTCTTTGAGTAACTAATGTACAAAGAGTCGTTGACAATGAATATTACAGCCATGGTAGTCAGTGAAAGGCTGTTGGTCTATGTATGTTACCCCTCCAAAGCCTTTCATTTTGTGTGGGTATTTGATGTAAAAATCATCAACATTTCTATTTGTGTGCCGGTTTGCGAAATGTCAAATTTCATTCACATAAACTAAATAAATTCTTCTTTTAGAAATTCAACGCCAACAAACTTTCTAAAAATCTCGGTGTCAGTGTTCAAAGAAGGCATAATAGAAGACATGACTTTGATAATAAGTATCATTAATTATTAAATTTAGGAAAACATTAGCAGGGTGATGGGATTCTTTGTTCAATTATTCTCCTTATCATAACTACACCGTAATATGTTTAACAATATTAGTAAGATTGATATTAATGACGTAACGATATTTTAGATAATAGTGTTACGAATTCAAAAGTGTTTATGAAAGTAAATTACGAATGATTTTTTCTAAAGATCCTGACTACAAGAAACTTTACGTTTATTATTCTTAATGTAGACATTCGATAGTGTGACTGAAACAATAGTTTTGGTTGATTGGAGAGGTATGCAAATGGAGGTTAGGAAGGAATGAATATTTTCATTTTCTTAGTGTTTATCTCTGTAGACGGGATCGTACTTCTAGAATGTAGTCCCCTGTTCGCAATTTTTCCTCTCGTTGATCTTTCTGTCACTTGTTAACCTTAGTTTCGAATCATCACGTTTGTCCAATCACAACTCGGTATTATGATAACTTTTGTCCTACAATTCATTGTATTTACCAATCACCAGTCCAGTATGAACTTTGTACAAAATCGTTCGCTTTCTGATTGGCTGTTCAATCATTTCTTTTCATTAATTCAAATGGAATACTCCTAACCCTGTCGATCAAAAAATACTTTAGAACGTGCTAGGTATAACTAAATAACCTGGGTTGTTACAACGATTGGCACATGGTTTACTATATAGACAATAGATTTGACTTACTCTTATTGGATAAATGTTTCGCTAAGAGTTTGTCTATTTTGTCTACTATCGATCTGTTTGCGTATTTTATATGGCAACACGTGTCACCTTGACAACGCCTAACGCGATTAAATTGAACTAGTCATCCTTTTAGTATGGATTTATGTAGTCGTTTTTAAGTAATAACGGAAGTTGTAATTACAATAATTCGTTCTCTTCATGGATGTGGATTATCCAGAAACGTCATTTACGGTCAGTTATTTTTGTTCCACGAAGTTGTGTATACACCTTTCGAATTTTATCATAAATGTCATAACTTTTCGTTTTTATGTACACTATTCAGATTCCTGATTTTATCCATCTATCTGTGTGTGATATTTTATTTTAGCGACGGTTGAATTTAAATATGTTTTATCCATAGTGTGTTAAAACTAATAGTCCAATTACGGAAAGAGCTTTAGAAATTTTATTGTTTTGGAACCCAAAGTGATGAATTGTGATAATAATGTTTATACTTTTTGGACTAATTGTTCAGTAACGAAGGCTAGTTACTTTGTTTATAATTCACCATACCATAAATACATAACTTTTTAGTCTAATTAGACTCTAAAGGAAACCCTTAAAAGATAGACTTAAGTGTAAACATTAAACTTTTGCTATGAAGAGAACCAGCTAAAAGATTTTAGGCAGCTAGTAATTATGTTCATTATCTAAACCAAAGTATTTACCAGAGAGAAAGAACGACAGAAATAGACTTTTACCACTACTTTAAATAAATATAGCCTTAGTAATTGAAGTTCTTAATATTTCACATATTTTGGTACCATCTCTGAGTATGATTTTGGTAATCGTGATGTGTGTATTTTAATATAAAATGAGGTATTTTTGAGTCGGACAGAAGAACTCTGACGCTATAATATCCACTCATTCAATACAATCCGTGAGGAAAAATTTTGTTGACAGTTCTTTAAACACTAATTCAATTTTGTGTAACTACAGATTTTTCCTTTACAGTACATTAAATACTATGAATTTCAAAGTAGAGTAATTAGTTAACTCATCATCATTTTTCGAAATTCGAGTATTGATACATCATTAGTTAAATACCCAATGCCTCAAATTACTTTCTGGCTTATGTGTCCATTTATTTCATCTTGTAATTGGAATCAAAATCCTCCTGATACTTCCTTTTAGAGATTACATACTAAACAGTGAAATTCTTGTTATTTAGAAAGGTATATCATGTTTTCTTTCGAAAATATACTAGATTCGAATCGTGCTAACAAGGTTTTTATTCGCCCTGTTGAACATTTGTACATGATTTCAACCATATTTTATATCATTTGTTTAAAGGACTTCCAAGTTTTTGAATTACTCGGCCGTGGAGGCTTCGCACAAGTCTATCGTGCTAAATCCACGATTACCGGGCAAGAAGTTGCTATTAAGATGGTATGTTCCTTTCTTATTTTCTAAATATTAAGATTTTAAAGATTACCTCACATGTTGTATAACTATTTTTCATATCACCTGTTACATTTTAGTTTTGATGCTCTTACAACAGTGTAAGTTTTTGCTTTACATAGGATTTGAACTATCTTTCCCAAACCAATAGATTTATCCAAAAATTAGTTTTATAATTGGCAGCTTACTCCTCTAATTCACATGAAATACACACATGTACATGATAATTATTATTTGTCAACGAATTTTGAATTTCAAGATAAATTAATCTATATCTTAGCTAATAATTTTCGTTTATATTAAGATGAAACCATAGAACTACTGTAGATTATTGGTCATAGCTTTCTGATAAAGATTTAAACTTGAAGTACTTCAAGTAATTTTATTTTTCATATTCGTTAGAAATTATTTGTTTTCTTAATAAACTATGAAATGAAATAGTTATAGCGAGTCCCATCAAAAGATAACTTGCATTATCACCATAAAGTAATAGTTTGTAATTGTTCATTTATTATTATTATTTGCTGATTCATATAAAATACTTCGTAATCTAATAGTACTAATTAACATAGGGTCATATGAATTAATTTCTTCCATTATGTTTAATAAGTTGGTTGTAAGTCAGCGATTCAGTGTTAAGTTGAACTAAATCGAATAATGTTCAGGATAATATCACTCACAATTATCGATTCACGTTTAGCATATCATTTTTATAAAAAAAACTACTTGATTTGAAGTTTGTGCTGATGATGTCGTTCAGGAGAACGATGAAAGCTCCGCGACCAAACCATCCATCTCGGAGAACAAAACTCCGTAAAAGCCTACTTGGTCATTTAGAAATCTTTTTGAATATATATATATATATATATATATATATATTATATATATATATATATATATATATATATATTTGCAGTAATAGTAACATATAACTGTATACATTACAAATAATTTTACACAACTATTTATCTATTGTTTCGTTAAACTTACGTTCAGATCGATAAAAAGGGTATGCTCCAACATAGACTTGCCAACCGTGTACGCCGTGAAGTAGAAATACATAGCCGTCTCAAACATCCTTCAATATTAGAGGTTAGTTACATTGTGAGATGTTTGTCCAAATCGTTGCAGTCTTTTTAAAAATTGTTTATCGGTCATCTGCATACATTTTTTTGTTTACAGTAAGTATATTTAAATTAAAACAAAATTAGTATGTATTATATATCAGTTAGTGAACCAGTAATAGACATCTAAGAATTTGTGATGAATGTGTAGCTAGTCAAGTTTTCACATCTTATGCAGCGAAATAAGGAAGTTCAAAAAATGGAAACAGAAATGAAAATAGTATCTGTTGAAGAAGGGACTAAACCAAAAGGAATAAACAAGATGAAATGATGAAAAGTACATAATAACGGTAAACTCAAGATTGTTCTTTGAGTAAAATGTTATCAAACGTGTTAAAATTTTGTAAAAGGATACTTTCAAGTATATTCATCATTTTACGGTCTGCTTGTTTTAATTCTCTATATCTTAAATAATTTATATTTAAAATTAAAATGAATTAGATTTTATTCATAAAGACGGTGACAATAAGAAAAACAACATTAATCATAATCTTGAACACAATTTCAATTTTTTTTTTACAGTTGTATACGTGTTTTGAAGATGAAAATTATGTTTATTTGGTTTTGGAAATATGTCATAATGGAGAATTACAAACTTATATACGTCAAAATGGCCCTGTAACTGAAGATACTGGTAGGTAATTAGTTATTTGAAAGTAATAAAATCTACTCATTTCATCAAAGAATAGTTTTTAACACTGACTTTAAAATTATTTAAAGTTATTTATGTAATCTATTCCACTATTATCATTGACTCATAAACTGCCTTGATTGGTTTAATCATTTTGTATATGCATGTAAATATTACGGTACATTAGAGTAATGCCCGATGAGGATCTGAAGGAAAACAATATTGTTCGCTTATATGTTTTGTTCTAAATTTAAAGTTTGTATGCAATCGTCTTTTTAATGGTCCGTGCATTTATTTATTAATGATTGAGAATGATGTTACAGTAATGAAGAGGTTCAGGATGTAGTTCAACCTGTATTGTGTACGTATTTTACAAAAATTTAATCTCCAACATGTATTATATCATACTGTGGTGTGTGCTACTGTAGTATTTATCGTCAATCGAAAGGGAAGAAAACAGGGAGTGATTGGTGTGGAAACGAAAGAACAATGAAGTCCGAGAAGATTGATTGACATTTTGCAGAAAGAACAGTCAAGTTTGAGACAGTTGATTGATATTTTACAAATAAGGAATTTACTGTATGATTCTCAGATTTTGCTAAGATGTTCTGTACTTTTGTGTTCAAATACAATCGATTGTCCCCACTTTTGTTCTCGTTCACTACAGAACTATCAGCAGTGATCCAGTTATTTGTAAGATCGCTTGTCGAAGTAAAACTTCTGATTAGTGTTGTATATTTCTTATTTTATGATTAGGCAGCTGAATAGTCTCATACTTTTAAACAGTAATTCGCAGCTAACGTGCAAATATTTCATTATAAATTTTTATCGATATATATTTTTTAAAGTTTATTAATTAATCAGCTGAGAAAATAAAAATCATTTTTTCTAAATTATAGCTTGTTCCTTGCAGTCACTTAACTGTTTTGAAGGGACTTCCCGGTCTTCCACATTGTCCGGAGATCCAATATCCTTGTGTTTAATGTTACCCTGGTCACCAAAAGAGGCGTTGACTTCGTGGCTTCCACAGACGCGTTTTTCACTTTGAGGTGTCATAACTCTTCTATATGAACATTTTACCTCCCAGGGCAGTTTAACTGGTTTCTTCTAGGGGGCTCGCTTTTGCGAGGTGAGGTTGCTAACCCTACACACAACCCTCCATCTTTATCTGGTCTTGGGACCTGCGGTACACCTAAGGAAGCTCTAGGCGGCGTTACAGTTACTTAGTTATCATGTTATATGTCTGAGGTGAATTTTTTTTCAGTATGCTAATATTTAGGTAGTGTACATAAAAAGTATCTCACCCTTGGCTTTTGAAGCAAAACAATTTGAGATTTTCACGTTAGGCTGTTTTTGTTACTGTATACGTGTTAAGTTTTGGTCGTATATTGTTATTTTTAAGTTTATGATTGGATATTTTCCTGTTTTTTCTCTCGTTTCAAATTTAAATAGCTCGACATTATTTAAAACAATTGATCAGTGGTCTTCTTTATTTACATTCACACAACATACTTCACAGGGATTTAACTTTGGCAAATCTTTTGCTAACTAAAGATATGAAAGTTGTAAGTGATGCAGTTTTATTATTATTTCTTGATATCAACGCTACTCGTCATTGTCTATTGATTTTATAGCACATTAAATTTGATTGATATATTTTATGAATGTACTCTGAACAAACACCTATTTCTTGAAAATTGTGATGGCCTCAAGTCTTGTTCACAAAACCTGTGATGACGGTGTACATATTCTGCAATATTTTTAAGATTGGAATTCCTATCGTTTTCAAACTTGTTCATCATTTACTCTCCTGTTCATTTAAATAACATGGCTCCATCTAGACCTGTTATTTTTCAAATTGTTACTTTAAGTATTTTATAATTACAGAATTCTTTTATGTGCTTAATTATTCCGGTGAATATTTGTCCTCAAAATCACCAGTTTTCTGTTTGTGGTTGCATCCGATCACCAAATTTCTTCAGATTGGTTCTTTATTCCTTCAAAATCGCTAAAGAAAATTTGATCACAAGATGTGATGTTTCTCATTTTAATTCTATTTCGATTGAATGGCTAAATAATAAAAACAAATTGTGTTTTAGTTTTTCTTTCTTTGAGAAACCGAATAAGTCTCAGTATTTCTCAACCCGCCACTGTCCATAAACGATGCTTAGACTGTTTCGTTTACCTTGTATGTTCTGTTT
Source organism: Schistosoma mattheei (assembly GCA_944470405.2). Taxonomy (NCBI): domain Eukaryota; kingdom Metazoa; phylum Platyhelminthes; class Trematoda; order Strigeidida; family Schistosomatidae; genus Schistosoma; species Schistosoma mattheei. Next base: position 13,283,634 of record OX103947.1, on the reverse strand, counting down.
TCCACATCAAAATGCATTTAATGATTCACTCATGCCCACTTTTTCAATATTTATATATGTCATCAGTAGTTTGTATACTAATGCCAAGTATATACTTAATTTTAATTTTGCTACGGGTTGTAAACTACCACTAATATTGTATTATGAAATCATCTCAATATGTCACACCATTCATGATTTCACATATCCATCGATTTGTCCATAATGCTCATTTTGAAGTAACCTAGAAATCATGTACTTTCAGAAAGCGTAAACTTAAATTTATTATTATCACCTATCAGTTTTTATCAACCTGATCGTGCCTGTAAAATGGCATATTTTCTGTACTAATTTTCCGAATTTATTATCATTACAATTATTATTATTATTTTTATTACTATTTACAGACTCCTCAAAGCATAGATGTACCATTAATTCCACAATATAACTCAACTATTAGGTACCAAAACGAATAAGTTAATCGATACACCTTCGAGTTCCATTTCATAGGTAATTAAGTCCAATCAAAATCAGCTAATGATGAGTTATCTAGCTAAGTTTACCATCTGTTTATGGGAAGCTCAAAAGTCTAATTCACTACTATTAGTAGTAAAAGAAGATAAGGGATAAACATAAATTACCTCTCATAAGTAATTATTTTTCATCCTATTGAATTAGTTGGTAGTATATAGTAGGCCTTTTTAAGATAGCTACTTTTAATTTAAGTATTTTAATTGACTTTCGAGTCAATGACACTCATAAGGGATTTTATTACATATATGCTGTTTACAGCTGTCCTCTTGGAATTCATAGTAAAATTCTTTATCTCCTTATTGGAATAGAAAATTGCTGACTTTGGATTGGCTACTAAAATTGAGCCAGGTGAAGATCACAAAACAATGTGTGGAACGCCAAATTATATTTCCCCGTAAGTGAATTGTTTATATTGCTAATATTCATGTAATGTACACACCCATGTGAATGTAACAATATGTTCTCATACTTATTTCCTTGCATATTTGGGATCTTAACTGAAAATGCTACTATTTATTTGCTCTTTCTTTTCTAAAGGGAAGTCGCTAGTCATAATCAACAGGGTTTAGAAACTGATGTCTGGTCGTTAGGGTGTATGTTTTATACGCTAATTGTTGGTCATCCACCATTCGATACGCGAGAAGTTCGTTCAACTTTGAATCGTGTCTTAGCTGTCGATTATGAATTGCCATCAACTGTTTCCTCTGAAGCAGCTGATTTAATTAATTCTTTACTTCGACGTGAACCTCAAGAACGTCTCAAGTTGAAAGCAATCATACAACATCCATTTATGTTGAAGAAATCACGTCCTCAGCGTCACATGGTGAGTACTTTTGTGCACATCTATAAATTGTTTGTTTTCAACATACTTTTCTTGTTGATGTCTTGTAGACGCGAGAGTGTGTGAATATCAGGTTTACTAGAGTATTTGAGAAAAGGTATGTCTTTACTAGATATAACAAGTAGCTATAGATTTATGACAATGGTCGATGGATTTCCTGTAACGAAAGTCCGTGTTCTAGATTTGTATTCATTCACTCACTAAGTATCTGCAATCTCTTCTCAAAGAAGTTGGAAAGCTTTACTCATTCAAATTATCAATGACTTTCGTTTGCAATTTTGAACCATTCTACTCACTCGAGTGTTACGTCAGCAGTCTTTACACTAAGTGTAAAATATTTACGTTTTTCTGCTTTGTTATTGAAAACATAGCGATTGGTTCGTTTTTATAGGGTTTAAATTGTTGATTTTGTTAAATATGAGAGTACTTGTTTCCTTGATTTATGCATGTTGATGTCAGGGTCGATAAAATGTGGTTAGCAGTGGAATCAAGGATGTGTGTTTCGCTATATTTTTGACTCGTCAGCTGGATGAACCTGCATCACAGAGTTGATGCTCACTAAGGGACTCGAATCCATCACCGTTTGCTCCAAACGCTATCTCATTTAACCACTTAGCTACTGGTTTACACAGGTTGATATAACCATGTATAAATATTCTCTATTATCGATTATTCACTTGGCCGCGCATCTAATACGGAGGTCATAATTTATTAACGTTTGAAATAACTACATTTATGTTCAGTTAACTATCCATATTTGCTGCAAATCTCTAACTTGGATTCTTTTTGTTTTTAGAAAACGTCTAATGACAGTGGGATTGATTCAATTTATCGCACACCGTTAGGACACTTATCCAACAGTCTTAAATCCCATCATCTTCGCAAAGTGAAGTGTAATGAATCTAACACTCACCCTTGCAACACTCCAATTTCTACAGCCATCTCAGATACCCAATGTGATACAAGTATCCCTTACTTTTTGGCACCTGCACAATCTCATGCAGTTAACAGTTGGGACCCTGCGATTAATGTCCATGAAGATGTACAACGTCCCACCGAGCAGCTTAATACTCATCCAAATATCAGACATACATGTTACTCTGACGGTGCTTTTGAACAGTCCCGTTCGGTTTTCTCACAAGTGTCGGATTCAGAAATTAAGAAATCACTATTAAGTAATAATAATCAACTTGTCAACTCAACAGTGAACCGGCCTTATAACAATTTATCTGATCTTCCTCTTTCCTCACCTTCACATCCAACTGCTACAGAGGTCATAACAACGCAGCATGCTGATTGTGTGAAAGGTGACACTAATATTTCCAGATCCGAGTTATCATCTAAAAGTAGCAAGCCATTCTCAGCCCATCCTTTACCATTAAATACGTTTCGCTTAAAGCCAATGAGAACTTATACACGTCTAGCTGTGATTAACATTCTACAGGATGAGTCTGTTTGCCTGGAATTTTTAGGAGGTTCAGCTAAAACTCGACAAAACCAGACTTCAGTAACAAAAAGCAGTCAGAACTTGCGAGTTGTTGAGGTGATGGGTATCAATAATACTGGACAAAATATTTTGATATATAGACCAAATATGGGAAAAGGAGTACCGTTAAATGTTCAAGGGCTCGGTGACCCATCTCAGTCAAATTTAGCCAACTCTGAAACCACGAACTTTGGGAGTCCTCCACCTGCATCGCCAGGTGATCCACTCGAGTTTTATGCTTTAAATACCTTACCTCAAAAGTACTGGCGAAAATATCAATTTATTTCCAAGTGAGTACATTGGGTTTATTAGTTATCGATGCATAATATATTTTTTATGTATCCGATGTCAATTGGGGGTTAATTTCTCATCATCACTGATCATTTGGTCCATCAGAAAAAGTTTATTTTATAGAGTTATCTGAATACTGTTGAAGCTGTTGGTTATCAGTTAAGCATTCAATTTCCAGTCAATAAGCCACAGATTTGCATCCGTCTTCAACTAATAATATGTAGACAACAAAGTGATACAAGTCAGTGCACCTTCGTGACTGCTAAAGTTTTTGTTATTTGAGTTGTATGTCATTCCTCGATTAGTGTTATTTTTTACTTGTGGCTGGTCTCCTCGTCTATGAAAGTTACTACCCTTTGGCAACATTAAATTATTGTACTTAGAAATAATATTTTTTTATTTATTTGTTTCAACACATAAATATTGGTACTACAGGGCACCAAATATATGTGCGCCACACCATGTTTGTGTGTGTGGGCTGTGATATTGCCCGGGTGCCCAGACCGAAGCAGGTGGTTTTCTTAGGGAGCCACACCCCGAGCCTTTGACCTAAAGGTCTGACCCACAAGGCAGTGGAGCATCGTGAGGAGATGCATTCCCATGGTAGCCGGTGACCAACGATTGGTTCATACGCCATTCGTTCACTCAGGATACTGGAGCCCATGTGCACCATTGGTTTGGGATCCGGTTAAAGCGCCGGACATTCGCTTTTAGTTCTCTCATTTTCGTAAACAACACTTCCGCCACGAGAAGGCAGAAGACATCTTTTCACTGTATCGTTTCAGTGTGTTAGCGGGACATAGACTGGATTAAAGCGTGCTCAATGCACGATTGCTTTGGTGCACGCTGATTGGCTCATTTTTGTCCAATCAGCACTAGTCGACACTTGGAGAGTACTCTAGAATCTTCTCATGGAAAAACTATAAATATACTAACGTTTTTCCTATTGTGCTTCCTACTTCCATCTAACCTTGTTATTTGGAATATAATCTCTTTCCTGTTCAACCGTGTTCTGATTTTGGGACTTTTCGAGTGAATTTGTGTCCGAGAATACTAAGCGATAGGAATAGCTGGGTAAGAGAGAAATATAACACAGTGGTTAAAAATGATGAACTTCGATTCGTTATAGCATTCATACTTTTTATCAATATTTATGGACGCATACATCTGTAATGCTTACAAGTTAATTACCAAAATCATTAATATTTAATTAGTTTCTTTCAATTGTTAGACGTGTTTTAACTTAATAAGATCTCATTTCAGAATATTGTTTTAATAGCTTTCATTTTATCATCTATACATACTATTAGATTCGTCCAGATGGTTCGTGCTCATACTCCTAAAGTAACACTTTACACTAATAAAGTCAAATGTATGCTTATGGAAAATGGTCCATCAGGAGATTTTGTTACTGAATTCCATAATGATGGTACACGGGTATTATGTACTTCTGATGGATCATTACGTATTACTCAGACAACAGAACAGGACAATTCATTGAAAGTTAAAACGAATATTACACCCACAACAATTACTCTTGATTCAAATCGAAGTCTTTCAACGCTTTCTCCAGAGATAAGAAAACTTATAGATTATGTATATGCCGTAAGTTGTTTCATTTTACCAATAATTACTTCAGCACAAATACTTTTATGACTATTAAATTGTCATTCATACGTTATATTTATCAATGATTTTTAATAGATTATTGTTATACAAATTTCGGTATACAGGAATTAATGGACATCTATTTTCGATTGAAAAAGAGAAAACCTGTATTGCCTATGATGAGATACGTTCTAATAAGTTTTCCATCCCATTACTTAAAATCACTAGCGGTCCAATTTGGACAACATATTTTAGTGACAGAATGCTCGTTATGATATCTGGATACAACGGATTCTCTTTTTTGAATGCTTAAAAAGTTTTACAGATATAAAATCCCAAATCATGACCAACTAAACTGTCCACTAGTTACCAGTAGTACATGCTCCATTCAATGGATGCTCTCAAACCAGACATTTAGAGCGATGGGCGGAACACTTTAAGGAACAGATAGTGGAGAAGATTTGTAGCTCAGGTGGATGATTTTGGTGGAGTTTTGTTCTCTGAGCTGGATGGTTTGGTCGTGGAGCTTTCATCGTTCTTCTGAACGACATCATCAGCACAAACTTCAGATAGAAGTGAAGTGTTTGAATTTCTCCATGTGTCTCAAAGCTTGTTCTGTGCACCTCGACGTTGATTGGTTCTTATTGACCTTAAACAAACAACGACAAATTTAAGGTCAATAAGAACCAATCAACGTCGAGGTGCACAGAACAAGCTTTGAGACACATGGAGAAATTCAAACACTTCACTTCTATCTGAAGTTTGTGCTGATGATGTCGTTCAGAAGAACGATGAAAGCTCCACGACCAAACCATCCAGCTCAGAGAACAAAACTCCACCAAAAACTTCAAGGAACAGTTCAGCTGGCATGCAGCTCATCTACAACTACCTACCATTCCCAAACAGCCTGAATAGAACACTGAAGTAGGTCCCCGACTATGATTGCAGTTCAAAAAGTTATAGGTAATCTGAAACGAGGAAGAGCAGTTGGTCCAGTTTTAGCGATTAGGCTGACTAATATTTTAGCTAAAATCTGAGAACTGGACGTAATCCCATCTGGCTGGTCGCAATCACTGATTATCCCAATATGTAAGAAGAGGTCAAAATTATCCTGTGATTAGCATACAGTGATTAGTTTAATTAATAATAACATCTTAAATACTAGTTTCAATAATTATCAGGCGCCTAACAAAGACTTGTGAACTACCAACACGAGAATACCAAGCAGGCTTCAGACTTGGTCGTGGCTGCACTGACCACATTTTCACCATTCATCAGGTTTCAGAACACAGGCATGCTTATTGGCGTCTGACAATGGTGCTCTTTCTTTACCTAAAAGCAGTATTTAACTCTGTAGACCGAGAGGTTCTGTGGCAGTGTCTGTCATTGAAAGGCGTACCTCAAAAGTGCATAAACCTTGAGAAAGCTCTTTACTCGAGCACTACCACTCGAGTGACAGCTTATGGCGAACTGTCGTCTGATTTTACAACCTCAAGTGTTATCCGGCGAGGCTGTCTACTACTTCTATTTCTGTTTAATTTAATCATAGACCTACTACTGGAAATAACGTCCTCGTCGACTGAGTTTTGAGGAATTGATCTCGTTCCAGGTGGTCCACTTATCGACTTAGAATACGCAGATGACATAGTCCTGTTTGGTGAAGACGCTGACAAAATGCAGAGCCTTTTGTTAGTACTGAACAACAACACCAGGATGTTTGGGGTGTGTTTCTCCACATCTACATGTGAATCGTTGCTTCAGGACTGGCCTGCGTCAACACCTGAACTAAGGATGGGGAGTAAATATCCCTTGCATCTGCTTGGATCACCTGGTAAGTAATAGTGAGGTTAGACTTAGTGTATCAGGAAATGATGGTAAATCAGTTGATGAGGTTGTAAATCTTCATCGACTGAGGTTGTTGGACGAATTATTCCTTTATTTCTGTATCATGTCCTTATATGAGATGTTTTTTACTACTGTTGAATTAACTACTTCTATGGATTTGGCGTTCATCTTGTTTTGCTAATGAGGTGTGCAAACTGGAACTGATGCATATGTGTGCCTGGTTCCTATATCTTAGCTGTCTGACTTATTGAGATGCACGGACTGATATATGAAAAAAAATTTAGAAATGCATATACTATTGGAATCTGTTCATAAAGATAACGTAGTAAGTAAAGCTTATGTTTCCAGTTAGATCATGCGCTTCAGTGAAAGCTATTAAGATGCTCCAAGGCTCTGACAATCATAAAGCTCCTATTATGTTGAAAATTTCGGAAGTGATTGTTAATTAACTCAGTTTGAATATATACATATATATTACCACATAGTCCAAATTTACTTTCATAGTAAATTAGGGTTGATTTACTACTCTACTTTTTATTTGTGAATTAGTGCCGAGATCATTGCCGAAAAATTGAACAACTATTAGCCAGAATGGATTCAGAAGATAATGATACATCAGTTTTATCTTGTTCTTCATTTCCTGTTATATTAGGACATCGTCCTAATACAGGTTTTAACCTGATTACTTCGTCACAGAATTATCCAAAACCGACATCATTCACGAATGTGATAACGAATGAATTAGGTGATCAAGTTTCATTACCTTCACAACTGTATAATTTAATATCTGATTGTTTGAAAGAAAAATATAAAAATCCCTTATCAGAAAATCAAGCAAAACATGATCATTTGCCTACAAATACAGTATTCGTCCCGAATGTGGGTTGGGCAAGCCAATTTAGTGATGATAGACTTCAAGTGCAATTTAATGATGGAGCCAAACTCTTATTAGTTTATAACCGAACTTTAGTCTATTCTATCCATTATTCTGCACCTCCTGAACACAATCAGGAACTACCAAAAGAACATGTGTACAACACGTCTGATCCTCTCCCAGACCATATTTATCGAAGGTTAGAGGTAATGCCAACCGTTATCAATCAACTTCGTACAGTTGCCAACAAAATTATTTCTTGAAATTGTACAGAATAAATATACTTTCCCTACAAGTTAGCATCAAGTATGGCTGTGAAAATTCTGTTTTTATCTAAAATTTTCAATTTCTATGGAATTATCATTCCACGTTCATACCTGTTCTTTCTTCATCTAAACTTTTGAAAAATTAATCCATCGCTCATAAAAATTTCCTTTTAGTTACCTTTCTTAATTTATTATTTGTTCATGCATACTCCTTCAGTTTTCTTACTGTATCATCGTTCCAGTATTTTTCAGATGGCGCCTGTCCTAAAACAGTTTTTTGTTAAATATATTTCTGTCTGTAAATAACTTGACTTACGATTTTTTTATTGGTTCATACTACTGTACGCATCGTAGAAATGTTGGTAGAACAAGATGTCACCTTTTCATAACACTATCTTAAATTACTGTTTAGTTCTCTTCTTTAATTATTCATACGCAACATCAATCCTGACAAAAGTGTACGTTAGCCCAAGTTGTCATACCAAGTTAACATTGAGTGATGAAATTAATAAGAGGAATGGCGAAATGGTCAAAATACTGATAATACCTGTGGTAATAAGGAATATTAAACATTAGTCTTCCGTAAACGTTTGGTTCATGGGCCTAAAAGATGTCACTGTTCTCTTTACGGCAGGGTGTAAATCATGCGTGGTCGCTGTATTAATACTAGTGGCACATTGGGACGATGATTGGACCTTAAAAGAAGTGTTGACATTAGGGATAGTAGAAGTAAAGAAGGGATTTGATCATGACCAATGTGATCTCAAGTGTTTTGAAGGTGTGCAGACAGTTTTTACTCACCTGTTTCTCTAAATCGTGGGAAGGATACTTTCTAGTGAACCTGAAAAAATCGGTTTGAAGTGACCGTAGAGCTTAAGACGCAACTGATAGAATCCAATCACAAACTGTTTGAGTATAATAGGTTCATTACCAAGGTTTGACTTGATAATTTCAAATAAATTGGGCATTTGGTAGATTGTTACAAATATACTATTGTATTTATTGTTTGAGTATAGGTTTCGATGCGTTAGCTTCATATTTTCAAGGCCATATCGCCAGTGACAGAAATCAGTGAGACAAGGTGGAATGTGCTATATTTAAGGCCGATTTTTCCCAAATTCCTGTTGTTGTGGGAAGCTAACACCACTGAATAGGCTGATGATCTGTGGGGGACAAATTATTGCCACCACATCTCACTGAATTTGACAGCACAACTCCGTCGAACTCTAATTTGCTGCTTTTAGTTTTACTGCTCTCCAACCGACCTGAATGACATCAGGACTTAAAGAAACAAGTGTTCCAGTCAATATAATTCGATTTACCATCAAGATAGGGAAACCTAACCACCTTGTCACTGGACAAATATACAACAGCAGAGATCAGTAAACGGATAATTTTACCCGATATAAGGATTAACTCCGAGATAACGAACAGATTATTAAGATCACTAGGAATAAGTATAGCCTACAAGCCGGCATATTATCTGCAACCAATACTATTCGGACCAAGGGACACCGAAAAAAGGAGACAAGCCCAACATAATCTAAAAGATAAACATTTGAGATACACTATATATGACAAAGTTGCCTCCTCTTCGTCTAGGTCTATATGAACTCCAGTTATATATAGAACAACACAACAAGGCTTCACTCATCAGTGCATTTGGACATGAATTTGACTGGGACAACGTTGAGAAGTTGGAGAGAAGAAACATCACGAAAGTCAGTGATAAATCTTGCAAATTGAACGCTATATTCATTTCCTAAGCTATTCTGAAACCCCCAAGCTTGAACTATACAGCGACCTGAACAACAAGAGAGAAGACACAAAGTATGCGAAAGTACTTTACTCCAAGGTTCATTTTAACACAGAAAATGTAGGGTTTTTATAATATTTTCAAATGTCCTTGGGTTGCTCGAAGATTCTGGAATGCTACTAAACATTGTAGCATTATAGCAATCAGCCCATCAGAACTTCTACATGTGACGTTTCACTTCCTTGATATTTTTGGCTAAAACTTCAAGTGAACGCTGATTGGATGAAACGCTTGTTAGTGTTTCCTGATGCTTGCTTGTCTTTTGCTAGCAATTTTCTGGATCACTCCAACAGTCGGTGAATTTTCAGAACCTTGGTACTCTAATTAAACATCATTCAATAAACACATAGAAGTCGACCAAATCTATCAACCAATCAGAAAAACGGTTAACAACGAGGTTAGATCTGAGGTCTGGGGAGAAAGCAATATGAGTAGACATACAAGCCACAACCACGCAACTATGGATAACAACCTATCAAATTCCACGTCGACGAAATAGGCTGTCCGTCAATTGTGGAGAAATCCTAGTTGCTCACTTTTCGAAATTAAAGCCTCACAATAAATCCGTCCAGCTCAGAGACTGTAACAACTTCAACATCCTCATCCCTTGATACAAATATTCTCGATCATATATTTCAAGCGAGTTAATGACAGGAATATTATCGTGAATAAAGACATTACTGGCCAACAGAATTTTAATGATTGCTTTACAACTTGGTCATACTCTCAAAACAAATAATAACTTCCCAGAATATCCTGTCGAAGCCTTTATATCACAGATTGACTTCCAAACAACGAGAACCCAGATTGGCGTTGGCGCCACAGCATATTTAGTAAAACTCATAAGGCTTTGTACCGAAAATAAGTCATAACCTTGAGAGAACTATTCCAACAGTACTGATGGCAGAAACCGTTACATCACAAATATACCCGTATTGTTTTCAACAGCACGGTGACTAGTCTTTTAAAAGCCTAAGCTTTCTAAGAAGAAGTGTTATCATATGCTTAATTGGGGAATCTTTCAGTGCTCGAATAACTCATACCCTGAACATCATTTAGTAATTACGATTAAATCAAGATCAAAACAGTTACCTTTCTATAATATTGAATGACTATCTGGTTAGATTACGAACTAAATGAGGCTTGGAAATGTTAGTCGCTGTGTTGTAACTTAGTAGCTGGAAGATATGCTCAGTACGAAACCTGAATTTTCTGAATATATTTCCATCTCTGGGTTGTCAATGAGTCGTTGCCAGTAGCCCTTAAATGAAATATCTAATCAGCGTTCAATGGCTTCTCAATTTTTTTTTCACTTATTAAAGAGAGATATCTTTGATTAGGTGTTCACTTAACAAGAACAAGAAACGGTAAATGTTCTTATAACTGTGTGCGGATGTAATGATTGTTAATTCTACCGAATAAACTAACTCAGTTGTTGTCACTGTTGATTTTTCTTAATACAAACCATTCAATTCATCTTATTTACTAAATTATTTTGTACATTGGTTCAAAAGAAACAAAACAGTGGTAATCGTAAAAAGCTTAATATGCGGGTAAACTAATGCATACATCGAAATTTTATTTAGTTACTGAGACCAAGTTTAGTCAAATATGATTAGATAGAAATAATTACAGTTATTAAGGTCAAACTGACCAAACGTTTACTTAGGTAATACTTAAGAATTTTCTTGTAGTTCACCATAGAGACAAATAAAGAAGAAGGGGAATGTGTATTTAAGCTAAGTGAATAATTAATTCCAGCATAAACATGTAAATAGATGTTCACCAGTTTCGATGACTTATTTAATTTGTTTGTCTCAGATAAGTAACTATGTTCCACAGAAATTCACCTCAATTCAAGATTAGTAAGTTTCAGTCTGTAGAAATGAGAATTATTTCCTTTGACGAAAAAGAAAAACTGATGTCATGTTTACTCATCAAACAGTTGGTTTTTCTAATTTACATATGATATGTATACTATCATTTCTTTACACTGTTAATGAAATGCAATATAAGTTACGTAGATAAAATGAACATATGTAAGTCAATAGTAATTAATCTATTATATTTTGATAAATTCGTTCAAGGAGATAATAACAAATATAATCGGAACTCTTGAAAGATTCTTTAGTTCGTCTAATACTCAAAAACCCTACAGAAATGTTTTTCACATTTTTTTATATAATTATAAATCGTCATTGTACAGTTTGCTTTTTGCCACTTTTACATATTAGTGTAATCCAGAATAATCTCTTCTGCCCATCTCTTTAGATATACCTTTTAAAGTTCTAATTAAATCACTTTACGAAACGAAGCAAATCATCTATGAGGACTACTTAAAGAGAAAATATGCATAAATTATGTGTAAATGTATTAAGAGGAAAGAGACTTTTAATTGCCCATTTTATAACTCTGGAAAAGTTAATCAATATCAGGATACTTGTATAAATATGCAACATGCCTGAAAATACGAAGCGATATGATGTAAAGTGAGGTATTCAAATTTACAAACAGTAAGATTATCTTTCTTATTTCCATTGAATGTACAAATGTAATAAGAATCCAATAAATCTTGAGATTTTTACATATCAGTATCATTTTCTGATGATGCCCATGTAGAATGTAAATAAAAAAAGTAGTAGTTTCGGCTTCATACACATTGAACAAAAAGAATGATAGAGATCATCAATTATTTGTCTTTTGTGGTAATGGATCAAATGTTACTAGAGCGAGTATACATTATAATAAATTCTAAAGTTACTAAGCAAAGAAATAATAACAAAGCGGAGAACAGCAATCCAATCACTCTTGATGGCGAAACTCTTGAAGATATAGAATCCTTCACATACCTGAGAAGTATCATCGATGAACAAGGAGGTTCAGATGCAGACGTAAAGGCGAGCATTGGCAAAGCGAGGACAGCATTCCTACAATTGAAGAACATATGGAACTCAAAACAACCTTCAACCAATATCAAAGTCACAATCTTCAATACGAACGTCAAGACAGTTCTACTGTATGGAGCTGAAACGTGGAGAACTACTACAACCACCATCAAGAAAGTACAAGTATTTATAAATAGTTGTCTACGCAAGATACTCGATATCTAATGGTCGGACACTATCAGCAACAGCCTTCTGTGGGAGAGAACAAACCAGTTTCCAGCTGAAGGGGAAATTAGGGAAAGACGATGGAAATGGATAGGACATACATTACGCAAACCGTCAAACTGCATCACGAGACAAGCTCTAACTTGGAACCCCGAAGGGAGGCGAAAAAGAGGAAGGCCAAAGAACACATTGCGTCGGATTATAGAAGCAGATATGGAAAGGATGAATAACAACTGAACGGAGCTGGGAAGGATTGCCCACGACGGGGTTGGATGAAGAATGCAGGTGAGCGGCCTATGCTCCTTCACGAGGAGTAACAGGCGTAAGTAAGTAAGTAAGAATATAATCACAATTCTTATATGTGAAATGAAGCTTTGTATTAATTTATTTAAGTAAGATGATAAATGTGGTTAATGAAACCTAAATATTTAAGGTGAAATACATCCTCACTGATACTCTGATTTCGATATATATATATATATATATATATATATATATATATATATATATATATATATATATATATATCTTTCATTCAATATAAGTAACATCCCCACTTTACCTGTATACTTTTTATTTGATCTTTTCTAGTAATTAAGTACTAAATTACATAATAAATGAACTTTTTTATATTATTTCGTCTAATGTTTCATCAAACGAACTGGATCAAAGATTGCTCTTATCGAAAAAAATGAAACTCTATACTAGTTGCGTAACTATCACAAGTTTTCGTAGGTGAAACCTAAAATCTATTCCATATTCTCAGTAAAATAAACCCGAAATAATCCCAGGAATTAAAATGTTATCGTTTAGCTAAAATACTGTGTATACTAACTTATAGGTTTAAAAAAGCGGATTTATAAAATGTGTTTTGATTAGGCGACCACCACTAGCACTCTTTATATGTCTATGTATTTTGCTCGAAATTATTGTATTAATTCATTGTCAGTTTTCAGGTTATTGAGTTTTGTATCTAAATAAGTGAGTGTTGTCAACTGGCCATAAAATCGTTAGATATTCCCTTTATTTGAAAAGTTGTCAATGCAAGTATTACTTGTATTACGTACAGTAAATAAAACATGTGAAGCCTAAATTACTCCATTTAAAGTCCCTATTTCGAGTGTTTTGAATACACGTTTATACAGGGTTGAATAACTTTATAACCACTTAAAGTGGACTAAATATACCTAAGTCAGTGAATTACGCTTTATTATATTTCTTCCAAATATTTGGGATAAGGGGATTTGCATTTACTCTCATACTTACACATTCTCTTCTCTATAATCCCTTCTGAACTAGGTTTAAACTGAAAAGCAATTCGAATCATTAGTCAACAGTACCAACGGTGGGTTGCATACACCGATTTTCCAAGTATTTTCTAGCAATAGCGATTTGTAATCAAATGTTAACAATTAGAAATAGTAAGTTCCATGTAATCTTAGTTTTGAATGGGAATGATGAAATATGCTAAATACCTAGTGTAACATCTTTATAGGTTTAACTGTATAAATAACGTGGAAGCACTCGGTTCGATTGAAAACATCAAAACACATTTGCATAAAACCTGTAAAATATAGTCGAAAGATGATGAAAAAACTGATTGAGAAAAACACATATATTAACAGAAATTAATATATCCGTGGTCTCCGAATCGAAACTTTATTCTATCGTTAAAATACCGATTGACGTTGGAAACTTCCTGTAATAAATCCACATATAATCATGAAAGAATATGTAATTATCTCCACTTTACTGTATGGTACTTTGATAAATAATTTTAATAAATGTTTATTTAATGGTCATTAGGCCCATTCAACATAATTTGCATAAAATATAAACCCTGATTACAATAAAACACATTCTGAACAAAAGAATTATCTTTTATAAGTAGATATGCAAGAAATTAAGATGAACATCACAAATGCTATAAATCTTATTCATAATTTCAATATGAAATGTGTTTGTCGTATATACACATATACATTCAATTAGTATGTGAGTGCTACATATAAGTGCATAATTTTCACTAAACGTTTGATTTCAAGCGTCTGATGTTATCCTCAACGGTCTATCATGAATATTACAGTACAACGTAATCCACAATGCCAGATTAAAGAACGTGAAAATAGTAGAAGTTATGCTTCACAATGAAATCTCTAATTAAACCTTTGACATGTAGCACTAACTAAATGGACAAGAAAATATGTCCATGAGAGCCAGACAGTTACTAAATATTGAAAAAGTAACTGGTATTTTCAACCGTAGCATTTTTTTTTCGCTTTTTTACTGTTGTCCTGGTTACTATGTTGGTTTATGTCTATACAGATAATTTACTTATTATGAGATTCCCACAGTTATTCACCGAATAGAAAATTATTTTTAACTTATTGTTTTACTCAAATCTATGTGATAAACATTCTTTATGGATAGAATATTAGGAACTGTGTTGTATTGGAATGATGGTACTTAAGTATGATAATAGTCAAAGAGAAGTATCACTGCATATACTATTTTAATACATTAATTGAACTTTTGCATAAAAGAAACAACTACTGAATTAAGTATTTAATAAGTTTTATAGATAAATAAATAATTTAACAGGAACCAATATGGATGACCTGTTAAGTACGAAGAACAGTTTTCCCTCTGAATCTGTGATATTATTATTAATGTTCATGAAAAGCTGCTTTTTAATTAGTCGGATGCAATACTTCAAAAACTCAGTTATTATAATCTTACCAAATTACATTTAATGATAAATTTCTGTTCTGTTAGTAAGCTTACTCCAACTTGACATTATACCACAACTCAACGACTAAAATTACCCAATTTATTTGTCGACATTTTTTCTCTTAAAATAAGTTTGTTAATTTCAACTTATATTTTATTTAAAAATGTCAATACAACAATTAAGTTGACCAGAATAGGTTGGTTCCTTTTATATGGCTAGAATGAAACTGTATTACAGTTCAGTTAGTCAGTCAGCTACAACGTAGGACTAGGCACATATATGCATCAGTCCAAGTTGCCATACCTTATTAGCACGACAAGATGAACACCGAATTCATAGAAGTAGTTAGTTCGATTCAAATATTCGATGAACATTTTGACCTTCATGACGTTTCACAATTCAGTTACCTTAAGATTTGTTTCAACTAATTTATAAAGCCAGGTTTTTTCATGTTGTGACTTCCCTCATAAGCCACTGGTTTTTATCTAAATTGAAAATATTTCTAAAATTAGATTCAGATCAACTCCTTCAACAAAATTTACAATCTTGAGGAAAAATAATTAAAAAGTAAGTGAAATAGATATTTACATTACAGACGATAATTGTTTTATTCACTGAGATGCCTTAACGAAATTGAGAGTACAGTGGATTATGTTGCTAGGGTTTTGGGTCATTCATTTACCAATAAACATAAAGTATTACTTTTTATTCCCACTTTTTTTCCAATTTTGTTGATTTTTCACATTCCAAAAAATTTACCGTGTTTATCAAATAATTGAGGTATTTTTTAGAAAGTTTTAATTGAATATTTACTTTATTCCTTAACTTTCCAACATGACTATTGACAACAAATTTTTTAGGAAAGAAAAAATATACCTGGCTATCAACTGATTCAGACCTACAATTGCACACAATCTCTCAGGAGAACATCGAATAAAAGGAGAAAGGAGAGTTAAGAAAGGAATAAAAGTATAAACGTGTTCATAAATCTATGGTATCACTTCCTATCTTTTCGTTTATTTACTAGCTTAATTCATGTTCTGATTAATGGTCTTAATTTTACTAGCTGTGAACGTTGGGGGCATGAAAAATTAACATTGTTTCCAAATAATAAAGAATTAATCTCTGGTTTCAACCGATTTTAAACTCTCCTCATTTCATTCTGAGTTTTTATTTCTACATCATCTTACATTCACATTTGTGCATATTGTTAATATATTCATCCGCTGAACCATTTCCATGCACCATAGTTATGAAAATTCCCTATTTCACTAAGCAGTCTCTAACACGCAAGCTAACAAACGCTTTTCTAGAGTAATAAAGTAAATTTTTCGTGTGATTAAATGTGTTTGACGTCTCGTTTCCTGGACTAAGTAGCTTAAATTGTAAAACTTTCATTGTCTTTTTTTGAACTAAATCATCAAAGCCAGTTTAAATTTACTAAAGTACTATTGCTTATCAGTGACCAACACATCTGAGAATCTACAAGATGTTCTGTGATCACGTTTGGCAAGACTTATAGACTTGTAAGTAATAGTATTTTTCCAGTTTAGTGATTAACTATATAAACAGACTAAAACAACACGAATAATTTGTCTATACTGTGACTAATTGAGGAAGCTGTAATGCATAATTTGAAGGGCACGATTCTAACAATAATCAGACTAAATATTTGGATTAAAACAGCAACAGCGAAGCAATACATAAAAGACTTGTTCAGATATCATTAAGATGAACGGAAACTCCTTATATCACTTTAACAGCACAAAGAATGGAGAAGCCATCTTCGAAGTATTTTCTGAATAATGTCTATTAATTCAAATTATCAGTGAGAAACCATCCTCATAAACTTAAGACGCATTATCATAACGAATACGAGAGATAAGTGAAGATTGACAGTATTCATAAACATATCCTGTTGAAGTTATTATAAAAGTCAATGAAGTTATAATAAAATAAGTAAAAACAGTGTAATTTAATTTATAGTCTGTGTAGAGTAGAATTTAAAATGGACTTTTAGTTGAAATTCGTTCATTATGTACTTGAAATGAATTGTTCTTTCGCATGTAAGGTTAAGTAAAGCCGAGGACTGTACATATAACGTCAGTTATCTTTTAACAGTACATGAAACATCTAACGAGACATTAAATTTAAGTGGTAGTTAAAATTTGCATTCAATTAGATATTAGTTCGGGAAAATAAAAGATCAGGAACATATCTAGATAAAATGTCTCTGTTTAAAAACTAATTTATGAAGTCTAAAAACGGAGTACGGTAGTAATTCCCGTTTAATTTTGGTTAGTAAAGCTAGCAATCTTGGTTTAAAAACTCAGATTCCATATTAATTTTTAAGTTAAGCTGAAGATGTCGACAGGACTAGAAGCAAAAGTTGTGGCTTCCATGGGTATTTTGTTCCTAAACATGAATAATTTATGAATTAAGTAAAACTCGTGCACAACATATATACTATGGTAAAATGAGTGATACATTCCAAATTTGTAGTTAGGTGATATTGAATTATCTTTTCATTATTATAAAGAAGTTGCACCGTTTTTTTAATGCATGAATTACTCGCACATTGTACAATAAAAATGATTATGAGCTAAATATACTCTTTATCGATTGATAGTTTGAAAGTTTTACATGACAAATCAGGGACTTCAGTGTATCGACTTCGTGTCCTGTGTCAAGGAAACGAAGTAGATACACTGAAGTCCTTCAAGGTGATTAACGAACAATCAAAATCCAGCCTTTTGAAATTTACCGAAGCGATAGCAATCAAACGTATGAAACCAGATATATATGTACAAAAAGAGACAGTAATAAATCTTTCTTTGCCCTGGTAACATTAAACCCCCTTTTTATTTATTACTTCATTCATTATTCCAACTAACTCCGCCTGTAGCTCTAATAGGGTTACTGCCGGTCCCAAGCCCGGGTAAAGGAGGAGGGTTGGGCATGGGGTTAGCGTCCCCATCCCGTAGAAAACTAACTCGCTAAAAAAACGCTTACCAGAAAAAATTATTCAAACCATTTAAACTCTGCCCTGGGAGTTAGAAGGTCTTCAGTTAGAAGAATTATGACGCTTCATGGTGAAAGCCGAGTTCCTTCGGAAGCCACGAGGCCGATGCCCCTTCTAACAACCAGAGCAAAAATTTTTATAGGTACATGGAACGTTCGAACAATGTGGGAAACCGGGAAGACCAGTCAAATAGCAATGGAAATGAGGAGATACAACTTAGCAGTACTGGGAATCAGCGAAACCCACTGGACCCAAGCTGGACAGAAAAGGCTAGCTACGGGAGAGATGCTGCTATACTCCGGTCACGAGGAGGACAATGCTCCACACACTCAGGGAGTCGCTCTTATGCTGTCCAAAGTAGCACGAAATGCACTTGTAGGATGGGAGTCTCACGGATCCAGAATCATCAAAGCATCATTCAAAACAAAGAAGGAGGGGATCTTAATGAATATTATCCAATGTTATGCACCCACCAATGATAGCAACGACGACATTAAAGATCAGTTCTACGAGCGGCTACAGTCAATCATTGAGAAATGCCAAGAAAGGACCTAACTATTCTGATGGGAGATCTAAATGCCAAAGTCGGAATAGACAACACCGGATATGAAGATATCATGGGACGACATGGACTGGGACAGAGAAACGAAAATGGAGAAAGATTTGCAAATCTATGTGCATTCAACAAATTGGTCATAGGAGGCACAATATTTCCACACAAGCGTATACACAAGGCTACATGGATCTCACCGGACCACACTACAGAGAACCAA
Source organism: Schistosoma mattheei (assembly GCA_944470405.2). NCBI lineage: Eukaryota > Metazoa > Platyhelminthes > Trematoda > Strigeidida > Schistosomatidae > Schistosoma > Schistosoma mattheei. The sequence goes on along the minus strand of OX103947.1, from coordinate 13,264,458 downwards.
ATAGATCATATTTGCATCAACAAAAAATTCCGAAGGACAATGGAAGATGTGAGAACCAGGAGAGGTGCTGACGTAGCTTCAGATCACCACCTAGTTGTAGCCAATTTAAAACTGAAGCTAAAAAAGAACTGGACAAGTGGACAAACAGCACTACAAAGGTTCAATACAGCCTTCCTTCGAGATACTGACAAACTCAATGAATTCAAGATAGCTCTCAACAACAGGTTCCAAGCCTTACAAGATCTACTGAAAGAAGAAGAAACTAGTATGGAGGACAACTGGAAAGGCATCAAGGAAGCATTAACTTCAACGTGTCAAGAGGTTCTGGGCCTAAAGAAACACCATCATAAGGAATGGATCTCTATAGAAACACTGGACAAGATCAAAGAAAGGAAGAACAAGAAGGCAGCAATTAACAACAGCCGAACACGAGCAGAGAAAGTCCAAGCACAAGCTGAATACATAGAAGCAAACAAACAAGTGAAGAGGTGCATTAGAGCCGACAAGAAGAAATACGTGGAAGAACTAGCAACGACGGCAGAAAAAGCTGCTAGAGAAGGAAATATGAAACAGCTTTACGATACAACGAAGAAACTAGCAGGGAAATACAGTAAACCAGAGAGGCCGGTCAAAGACAAAGAAGGCAAGCCAATCACCGAAATTCAACATCAGCGTAACAGATGGGTGGAATACTTCGAGGAACTCCTGAATAGGCCGGCTCCAATGAATCCACCGGACATCGAAGCAGCACACATAGATCTTCCTATAGATGTCAACCCACCAACGACGGAAGAAATTAGAATGGCCGTCAGACAAATCAAGAACGGGAAAGCAGCAGGACCCGACAACATACCAGCTGAAGCACTGAAATCAGACATCGAAGCAACCACAAGCATGCTGTACCTTCTATTCAAAAAGATTTGGGAGGAGGAACAAGTGCCGATGGACTGGAAAGAAGGACACCTCGTCAAGATTCCAAAGAAAGGAGATCTGAGCAAATGTGAAAACTACAGAGGCATTACACTACTGTCAATACCAGGGAAAGTCTTCAACAGAGTGTTGCTGAACCGGATGAAGGATGCAGTAGACGCCCAACTTCGAGATCAACAAGCTGGATTCCGTAAGGATCGGTCGTGCACAGACCAAATTGCAACACTACGGATCATCGTCGAACAATCAGTGGAGTGGAACTCATCACTATACATCAACTTCATTGATTATGAAAAGGCATTCGACAGTGTAGATAGGAGGACATTATGGAAACTTCTTCGACACTACGGAGTTCCTGAGAAGATTGTCAACATTATCCGGAACTCATACGACGGACTACAGTGCAAAGTAGTGCATGGAGGACAGCTGACAGATGCATTCCAAGTAAGGACTGGAGTCAGACAAGGCTGTTTACTCTCTCCCTTCCTCTTTCTTCTGGTGGTCGACTGGATTATGAAGACCTCGACATCTGAAGGAAAACACGGAATACAATGGACAACTCAGAATCAATTAGACGATTTGGACTTCGCAGACGACCTAGCCCTCCTATCACGTACACACGAACAGATGCAGATGAAGACAGCCAGTGTAGCAGCAGTCTCTGCATCAGTAGGCCTCAGCATACACAAAGGGAAAACCAAGGTCCTCAAATTCAACACGCAGAACAGCAATCCAATCACTCTTGATGGCGAAACTCTGGAAGATGTAGAGTCCTTCACATACCTAGGAAGCATCATCGATGAACAAGGAGGTTCAGATGCAGACGTAAAGGCGAGGATCGGCAAAGCAAGGGTCGCATTCCTACAATTGAAGAACATATGGAACTCAAAACAACTTTCAACCAATATCAAAGTGAGAATCTTCAATACGAACGTCAAGGCAGTTCTACTGTATGGAGCTGAAACTTGGAGAACTACAACAACCACCATCAAGAAAGTACAAGTATTTATAAATAGCTGTCTACGCAAGATACTCAACATCCACTGGCCGGATACCATCAGCAATAGCCTTCTGTGGGAGAGAACAAACCAACTTCCAGCTGAAGAAGAAATTAGGAAAAGACGATGGAAATGGATAGGACATACATTACGCAAACCGTCAAACTGCATCACGAGGCAAGCCCTAACTTGGAACCCTGAAGGGAGGCGAAAAAGAGGAAGGCCAAAGAACACATTGCGTCGGATTATAGAAGCAGATATGAAAAGGATGAATTACAACTGGACGGAGCTAGAAAGGATTGCCCAGGACAGGGTTGGATGGAGAATGCTGGTGAGTGGCCTATGCTCCTTCACGAGGAGTAACAGGCGTAAGTAAGTAAGTATTATTCCAACTCTTTCTGAAGTTTAAAATTACATCATTCATAACTGACTGATTTCAATTCATATCTTTCTTTATTACCATTAATCTATTTTCAGTTACTTTATTACATAATCAACTAGTGTTTTTTTTATTCCATGAGTTCTAATCACTATTTCAATGTTCTGGAACTTTCCCTCCCAAACTTTATTTATTCGTAACAAAATTTTATGACCCCACTAACTCTACCGGAATCTTCGCCACATCATGATACACATATGCATATATATTCATCCTTAATCACCCTCTTATATGCAAGTATGTCAATACCTATAATAACGTTAAATTTCAAATATTTTAGGTTATAAGCAGCTGATGAGAACCTAACGAAATAAAATAAAATTCATATTATTCTGCACTAATCTTTGTTCTTGCTCACTGAAATTATTATTTGATCAATCAAAATTTTTTCGTTAATCAGCAATGTACCAATAAATAAAAAAAAACCATTCACATTGAACTTGTAGGTATCGTTACCAAGGTTTGACTTGATAATTTCGAATAAATTGAGCATAGGGTAAATTGTTATAAATATATTAATGTATTTATTCATATTGAACGTTTTAATAAGATGGATGAATTGATTGTAGAGAAAGGTAAAATTCTAACACCTTTTTATTGTTATTAGGTTGAACTTAAAATGAAAAACAAATAGAAATAAATTGAATATTTGGACAAATAAAAACTACCAATAAGAAAAAATTAAGTAAGGATACCATGGTAACAAGTTCAGATAAGATATTACATTGTTAGACGTAGAAAATCTATACTTAAAGTAGAAAACAGAGAATAATCAAAAATATTCAAGTAGAATGTTCACCTTTTTTGAACATAGAAAAAAATTAGAGATAAATACACCTTAAAGGTCATATATAATTCAATAATTACGTGTTACTTCAAAAATCTAAACAGATATATTTTTTAATGAATAGCTTGTTATAATTTGAGTAGATTGAACAGGTTTATCACTTTATAAAAAATATTTCCTGTATACATTTATACTTAAAACTGACGTTGATAAAATGCAGAGTCTTTTATTAGTACTGAACAACAACATCAGGATGTTTGGGGTGTGTTTCTTCACATCTAAATGTAAATCGTTGCTTCAGGACTGGACTGCGTCAACACCTGAACTAAGGATAGGGAGTAAAGTAGTCGAACGCGTCGACAGCTTCACTTATGTTGGGAGTCTGATGAGTTCTAAAGGGTTGGCGTCGAATGAAATCTCAGTACGGATCTAGAAAGCTTATGCGGTTTTCGTCAACTTACGTCACCCTTCTCTCAATTAAGAAGCGAATATACTTCTTAGCAGTTCGTTCTGTTCTACTTTATGGCTGTGGAACGTGACCATTAAGAGTAGATGATACTCGTAATTTACTAGTATTTGATCACAGATGTCTTAGAAACATTGCCAACATCTTTTGGAATCGCCAGGTATGTAATAGTGAGGTTGTAAATCTTCATCGACTGAGATGATTGGGCCACGTGTTCCATATGCCTGAACACCGATTACCACGACGCGCATTGTTGACTAGTGTTGGGACTGGTTGAAAGAAAGTTAGGGGCGATCAAACAAAGACGTGGTATCAGTGCTTGAAGTCACTAACTTGTGGTGTGAGCCATGTTGGCAGATGCAGACTACTTGGTTGAGGTCCACGCGACTGTTGTAACCAATATTTGGAGACTCTGGTTGACGCGGCTCAGAATCAATCACAATAGCGTAGGTGTATACACTGTTTGTCCTACCTTAAACCGTGAGATTAAAATTACTTTATACTTTTATTTCTACGAACTAATTCTCTATCTCTGTATCATATCCTTATATGAGATGCTTTTTACCACCATTGAATTAACTACTTCCATGAATTTGGCGTCCATCTTGTTGTGCTAATGAGGTGTGGTAACTTGAAATGATGTATATCTATGCCTGGTCCTACGTTGTAGCTGACTGACTAACTGACTGAAATATGAAACGGCTGTCTAGTGCTTGCAGTTTTTCAATAGTGATTTAACTTCTATTGGTTCATTAGTTCAATGAAAAAATATAATCTAAAGTATAATTATTAACAATGAAGCTGTAATTATAATATGTCACAGTTTGATAACAGTTAAATTCTTGTCTATAACACACATATTATATACACTAAAATAATGACACATCGTTTCAAATATTAATTGTCTAGTGATTATTTATGTCTAACATTTAATTAAAACAGTTTCCAATTAAGTTATCATTAACTTAAATAATTTTTGATTTAATCTTTATCTTCATGATTTGCATACAATGAAATGAGAATATTTAAACTTTATAATTTTTAATAACAATCGAATAGATTATTTTCAATATGATTCAATGTACAATCTTGATTTGTTTTATTCTTTTATAAATAAATATTTATCAATGAAAAGAATTATATTTCATTTAAATATTTGAATGAAAATTCCCCTTTTGACATTTGATAAATAAAGAAGGGGACGATTTGAGCGAAGAAATTTCTCTTCAATTAGTTTTGCATCATAGCTCTACACTAATATATACATTTATATGGAATTTACAATAATGAAATAATACTCATCGAGTGGATATATTACGTAGTAACAATTACTGAATGTTAATTTATAATCGAAATGTCATTATGTAATTGTTACACTGTGATGGGTGCTACTTATATTGATATAAGTAGTATGTGACGCGAGTTAAAGAACGTAATGTCTGACAGAAGAAGATGGGGGAAGATCAAGAAAGGACGAGCGGAGACGCAATGCAATTTGTAATAAAACGCATGAACCATGAAATGTGAGACAATGGATTGATGATTGCAACAGCAACAGTCCGGTTTGATATGATGAAATGATATTTTGCAAATTAACGATTTACTATTTGGTTTTTCTATTTTACCGAGTAACTCTGTAATTGTAAGGTATATGCATCCGGTTGTCCCACCCGTGTTCCGTTCACTACAACGTAACATGTCCACTCGGGTATTATTTCATTATTGTAAATCATATGTATATTAGTGTAGAGCCAACTAATTGGAGAGAAATATTTAGGTAATATACACATATCAAAAGAAATAATTAAGTTGTTTCGTTTTTTTTTAACATTATTTATTTATTTATTATTTTTATATTTTTTCATAGATACACTATTATTACTTTCAACACTACTTATACTTCCATTAAATTTATTAATTTTTTTGGTATTTTGATAATCGAAATTTTGTTGAATTTTCGATTTATTGGTGAGCTGTAAAAGAAAAAAAAGAAGGAACAATAAAGATTATTATTTCATAAAATAAAAATATTCATAAATGAATAAATATTTATTTCAATGGTTGAGTCATGAGTCAATTGAAGCTAGACCATCATGGAAAACCTGGAAGCAGTGCGCATCCACGACAAACCTCACGTGAAAAGTCCCACAATAGGACGAAACGGCCATCCAGTGCTTCCAGGTTTTCCATAGTGGTCTAGCTTCAGTTGACTAATGATCTCAACGATTGAAATTACTATAATATCCACAAAACCTTTCTGATATGAATAAATGTTTTTCAAATAAAACTATTAATTAAAGCTAAATTATCCCGATTTTGATCAATTCTTAATTCGCCATATAATATGAAATATAGAGATCAATATTTGTCTATCTGATGATGTTTCAATGTTGGATTCGATAGAGTAGATGATTAAAAATGTTTTCTTTAGTCATTTAGACTCTTCTGAACTTTCTGAATAAATAGTCAACCATTATATCGTTAATCAAAGTATATATATGGGAAAAAATATCGAAACGGCTGTACGTCGAAAGATTATCATTCGTATTCGTTTTAATCCAGGTTCAACTTGTATATACTTTACTATCAATTAACTAATATTGTAATTTCGTTATGATTCTAAATATAACTGTTAATTTATTCATTTGTTACTTCACCTGTTATTGCTATTTGTGTATATTTTTCTAATACCTACACTAAATGACTATTTTTGCACTAAACGGAACGGATATTATAAAATGTAGAACTGGTTCTTTTCAACTTATTATTCATTGTCATTTTGTTATTTAATTGTGAAGACACCAGATTATATGGGTTGATTGGTTAACTAGTGTTATACTATTTACCATTCCTAATTTGTTGTAAGTTTATTATTCACAGTCTCCTCTATCCACAGCCACTTTTTGCTTGGTCATGTATAATTGTTAATTGTCATTTTATGGTGTGATGTGATCTTGTATGTATGTTTATAAAGTACATCTACTTGAAATATAATATTCGTTGAGGCTGTTCACTGACCTCTGGACTGAAAGGTGGGGTAGAGAGAGAATTTACGGAGTCGTGGACCAATAAGGACCTAGTAGTTGATTCAAGGTGATTGGTTCTAGTTGGAAGTGTAATTGGTCAACTCAGAGATACTATGTTATGTCAATCAGGATATTGATAGTGGGTTTTTTTAACGTGTTATTAGTCAGAATCTTTTCACAAACATAAAATAACATAATTACTTTTTTCTTAATTAAACGTTCATGTAAAATATAGAAATTACTCGAACACCTTATCTGTAGGCGAATAAATTGGATAGTTTTAGCGATTCTGACAATTATTTGAATAGGACCGCTAATATACATCATAGTATCTAATATCCCACTAGTTAATTGGTTCATACATATAAATTTCCAACATTAACTAAATTTTTCAAACTCCGTCTTTATATGAGAAGTTGAACCTTTGATATACTGCATATTAATTATCACCTAGGAAATAGTCTAAAATATTATAAACGCACGTAATTGTCCGAGGAACCGGAATGACCTTCATTTAGTTTCATGGTTAGTGTAGCAACTTCTCGTCTTGACTCATCTAAACGTGACTCTAGTTTCTCTCGATAGATACGTTCACACTCCAATGTTGCTTTCAATTCTTCAATCTGTCTAAAAACAATAGTGTGTAGATGGATTTACAATTAATTATATCAGTCAGTTAAATAGTTTTTAGCTAGAAGAATACATTTTATGTTCCAGCTCCATGACTCTTTAGAAAGAACTGTTCTCATAACTTTATGGGTGAAGTTAACTTTGGAAATCTGCTGTCACCGTTATACTACTACCACACAAACTGTTTGGGCTACCAGTTCAATGAAATGTATTACACTCAGATAAATGGGTAAATAAATGCGTAACATAATTGGTAAAACAAAAACACCTTATATTTTATCATGAGGCTTTAAAGTTAGAACGGTAAAAGAGGAGAAAGAACAACAAAGTCAAGTATAGAGATTCGATTTTCACGTTTAAAAAAAATGGTTTTTAGAATCCCCATTTATGATACATGCTCCTTCAGTATAAGCTTTTTAATTGCAAATATATATGCTATTGTACAAAGGTGCATGTTTATTTTCAGTGTAATCCATTCCATGACGTGATGTCAACATTTGAGATTTCAGTCAAATTTAGTGTTTGTTTCTAAAATTGTCAGTGTGAAGAATTGTATGATAATGTACGTACATCAAATGTTTACTGATACTTTAAGGATTTAAAAAAGAATTCTTGTGTTAAAGGGTAGTTCTTCTAAATCTGGGGTCTATACAATAAGTTTCTTATTATTAATCTCCTAACCATTATATTTTATATATTGAATAGAACTTAATTACGTCAAACAGGTTGCATATGATTTGTACATACGATTTATAGTTAAACGCTTTTACAAAAAGCTATAAACATTTATCGGTCAGTTGTCTGTTGTTAAATCTTAAGTTAGTTATCGTGTGATCACTGCATATATAATTAAGTTATGAATTAGGTGACGAAGAACTCTTCTTAAACAGTGATACTATTCGACACAGTCCCAACATAGTCTCACATAGACAAAGATAGTGAAAAGATTCAAAATACTCTAAAATTCCCAGATGAAAATTCGAAAATTTTAGTCATGTATTTGACGTCTTACAAAGTGACTTATGTCAATATCAGGTTAGACAGAAAAAAAGAGGAAGACTGAGTTTATCATTTCTTTAAATCATTCTGAAATCTAAGCCAATACCTATACGCTTTTGACAGAAAAAGTCTCAATAAGGACACAAAAGATGTTTGAAATATAATGATTCATCTCTTTTGTGACAGTGAGGAAACATCTAAGTTCATATAACAGGAGGCGAAATTTTTTGCATGCCAGATACCTAACATTATCTAAACATAATCGCACAATTTTGGAGACCATAAAGAAGCTCGGATTATTCAGTAAAAAATTATCTAAGCTACTATTTTTCAGAACTGCCAATGGATCAACATTGACATTTTAAACATCAAGAGTTGCTTCGTAATCTAAAAGTTGAATTGAAATCATATTAAAAGATAAGGATTTTTAGAAAAGTAAGCGACAGTTTTCTACGAAATATCTCACTTTTAGCCTGAGTCATGTAGGAATATGCAACGTAATTGTTTGAAGCAAATGGAATATGCATAATAGATTAGTAAATATACTGGAAGAAATGAGTCAGAACCAAATGTATTAACGCCCTACGTTCGTGAATGCTATGAATGACTGAAGTACACTTAACTTAATTTTACATTTAGAAGTCTAGATATTCCTAATATTTGAATCTATAAATGCAAAAATTAAGATCTATTCTTTTCTAAGATTCGGAGATAGGTAGCTTCTTCTTATTGTTTACAAGCAGTTGGAAGTACTGACTGAGAAATCCTCTATAAGTGGTTTTCAAACAATTCTATATACCATATCTAAAGATGATACACAAAACCACAATGGAACAAATGTGTGTTTATTTCTACATTATTATAGATGCCTATTCATTTTAAACTATCCTAAAATTAGTTTACATGATTTTTACACCAACCCGATATGTAATTGAGAACATAATTCTAAACAAAGAGTCAAATGCTCCCTAAATATCATTTTTTTATCAGCGAGCACATAAATTTGTTCATCGTTATAGATAAATTTTGTTGAATAATATCGATGCACAATAGTAAGAAATCAATTGTTTCCAGGTAATTTACTGTTTGTAGTCTAGAATTTTTGTCATAGAAATTATCAAACCAGCTATAAAAAAAGGGGGTATAGTAGATTTAGCTTCAAATATAACATTTCATATGAACTTATAAAGAATGAATATAGAGACTTACTTTTCGTAATTTCTTCATAAAATTTCGTTTTATTCCAACAATAAATTTAAAAACAAAAGTAACTTGATAGATTGTTAAATAATAATAATAATGTGACTTTTTCTATAATATATTCAGGGAACAAAGTAAATCAGACTCTCATATGTAACTCATTTAACTTATATATATACCCATAGTTTGGGTGTTAGATCTATTGATAATATCCTTCTGCCCAAAGTAATATGCGCAGTGTTTAGTTCTTAAAATGACCAAATGATTTTCAAGCCATTCCTTTGTCCATATAAATTTATGGAATTTTCAGTAGCAATAATAAAACCTATTGAAGCTTTGTGGTTTTACGAAATTTATTGGTTTTTCAAGGCATTTTATCAGTTTTCAGATTTTAATCTTGTAGAAAAATCGTTAAATAACTTTATTTATCGAAGTATAAATATATTGATGCTGAAAGTTTTCTACTGAATCTTCTCATAGTCACAATTAGTTGCCTACCAAAACCTTTATCAATGAATTCACTTATAAGTTCGCAAGATTAAGTTATGAAACAATAATATGAGTACATCATGTATTGGAATCATTAATAATTTTAACATTCCTACTTTACCAATTAGTCGATTATTTAGTAAATCACCAACAAAATAATTTCTCTGCACATTTACTATAAACAATGTGAAAACTGATTGATTAAGGTGTTGTATAAAATCTATGTGTAAAAAACGTGAGCACTTGATGCTTTCTTTTAATATCGTCATTTTTAATAAGTGACAACAAAGAAATTTTCTGACAATTTTAAATGTTCTGAGCAGTTTTATAAAAATTTTTTAATTGTCTGTTTAATGTAATAAAAAAAAATTAAAAAAAAACATCATTCATTTTCTAATTTTGCTCAGAAACTTGTAAGTATTCTTCTTAATTGTGATTGCTTCGCCCCCCCCCACCAATGGATTATAATCTTTGATTTACAAGCTAAGAACCTAATGCTTTTATTACTATGTCATTAATTCACAATAGATTGTATTTCTTTGATCTAATTATATTTCTAAATAATAATTTATTAACATAATCATTCAGAATGAATTGATATTCAGAAGAAGACTGGACCCCCAAATGCCCTGGTATGATCGAGAGTGGGGAGAGTCAGCTCTCTCTCTCGAATTGCTCTCATATGGCCATATACATACAATCACTGCCAGGGAATTCCTACTCACTGTCTTCTTGTGACGGTGGTATTGTTTATGAAATTGAGAGGACGAAAAGCGAATGTCCGACGCTTTAACCGGGTTGGCGGACATGAAGAGTCCACCTAAAGGAGTTGGAAAACCCTGATTCCAATCAGTGGTGCACATGGGCTTTAGTATCCTGAGGGAACAAATGGAGTATGAACCAATTATTAGTCACAGGCTTACGTTGCTCCACTACCTTGTGGATCAGACCTTTATGTCAAAGGCTCCGGGTGTGGCCCCCTAAGGAAACCACTTATTTAGGTTTGGGTACCCGGGCAGTATCACAGTCCTCATATAAATAAATTGAGATTTGTGTGGCGTATATGTATCTGGTGCCCCTTTGTACCAATACCTATGTGTTCAAATATATAAATAAATAGATTACGCATATTTTACAGTAGCATATATGTAGATTTCAAATTTCAATTGAATAGTTTTCATTATTTACTTTGTTTATCTTGTATTAACACGTTGTCATAACGGCTTAATCAGTAGATAAATGTTTTTAAATAGCATTGAAGTCGATAATTGTATCACCAAAGATATTGATCTCATCATTTACCATATAAGTTAATGAGAAGTATCAGTATAAATGAACAATTAACTAGACGTCTTTGGAAAAATTTTATCCTATATATCCTGGGCTGACAAAATCGTAAACACCAACTGCTTAAATGTTACATAGTCAGTATGGTTCCATATTGAAATTTAGTGAATACCAAAGGATGCAACACTTATGATTAGTTGAAGTTAGACATTAACACCGTTGGATGCCGGCTCAGTGGTCTGGTGGTTAAGTGCTCGCGCACGGAACCAGTAGGTCCTGGGTTCGAATCTCGCAGGGGGAGAGGTCGTGGATGCGCACTGCTGAGGAGTTCCACAACAGGACGAAACGGCCATCCAGTGCTTCCAGGTTTTCCATGGTGGTCTAGCTTCAACTGACTCATGATCTTAACCATTGAAATTACTTATGAAACTGTTAAGTAGGTCAAATAATATGCAACAAGTTTGAAGAGAAAAGCAGTCCAATAAAACGTGTTTATCATGAACTAAACAAATCCATCTAACGCTAAAAGTGAGGTTTTCCTATTAAACAGTCACAATATGAAGTGCAAGTCTAGTGATATTTTTAAGTTAGGATATGTCAGTTAGGCTAATTAAAATTATATCTAATTAAGTGACAAAAGGGAATCGGAGTATAGCTTACTTGTAGATAGCACGATTTTGTATGACTGTCTAGACATGTCGTTAGGATGAGGGGAGAATAGTGATGAAGAGAATAAATGAACACATCGATAATGACGTGAATAATGTGTTTAGTGAACAATAATTTGTTTAGCACACATATATAGAGTAACGATATACATTAAAACTGAAATCTAGTTAATTTAATTCTCTTAGTTTTTTTCAGTGGTTTCAAAACACTATGTTCATGGGATGAAAAGTTATGTTCCAAAAAAAATCAACATCGCACGAATACATTCCTATTAACAAAGTAATATGAAACCATATATCTAAAAATGATGACATCTCAGTACTATGATATCAGAAACAGCCTACAGCTCATGACACTTTATAAATAAACCGAATTATCACCACCATTATTAAATCACGAATATTACTTGTTTTAAATTCCTATGATAGATTTTTGTCCATTGAAGGGTATAGGTAGTGACATGATATAAATTGAGGTGACACTTAACATTCTATTTAATAGTATTCATATTGTTTCCCCCATTTTTTTTGGATTGAATGCCTAAAAATATATGTACCGATGGTAAGTTCTTCCTTACTTCTTTTTATATCTCTCGTGTAGTAGTTATTTTTTAATTAGAAACCTAGTTAATGGGTTAATCATGGCATAACTTTACATTATTTTATTTATTTCTGATGTACTGATATCTGAAGATCGACACAATTTTGCTTTATTGATTTATGAGATGTATCCTATATTTCTCAGTTGACTTTGATCATATTCAACAGCTATATTAAATATACCTTTGAAAAAAAATACATACCGGCCGAGTTCATTCAAGGCATCGATTCTTTGTTTTTCTTCTTTTTCTATTGGACCATCCAGTTGCTTATAATCTGATTTAGCCAATTCTAACAAACGTTCTAATTTTTCAATTCTAATTTTAGCTCTACCTTTAATAATAAATAAAATGATCTTTGTAACATGTATCGTTCTTTTAAGTGTTCGTACATTAAAAGGGTTGTATAGTGGCTTAAAAATAACTATCTACTAACGGTGAAAAATTTACACAAGTACTTGAACATTATTACTATTAAAAATTATATCTACCTATCGAATTATCACTAAAGTGATTGACCAAATAACTATGGATCTATGAAACTTATAGTTAGTGATAAATTATTAAAATTTTCACCTTCATTACTTTAAAATCACTAATCATCCAATAAAAAAAGATTCTGTTTAGGGCACCACTATTACACCGACTTTTGTATTGGTCATTTAAATCTTCCCACTGACGTTTAGGACTGCAATGGATCAGAATTTTCTTGGCATATATTTGAAGCGAAAAGTACCGGAGTGAACATGAACTCCAGGATGCAGGTACATTCAGCTGACGAGCCCACATTGGATGAGACGTACGTCCTGAATTCCACTGCTAGCCGCCACCCATCTCTGCTTACCATTATTATAGTTATTTTATGCAGACTGTGTACATACAGGCTTCATTTAAAGTAAAAGTTATAACAGTACACATTTTAACAATTTTTTCATTGTTCTAATGAATCGATCGATGTTAGACCATAAGTGAAAACATGGAAGCACTGTACAGCCGTTTCATCCTAGTATGGGGCTCCTCAGCAGTGAGCATATTGATAAATTCAACAACTGAAAATCAAATAACTCTGTCTTGAAAACCAGAAACTAAATATGATCCTAGGATATGGTAAGTATCAAGTCGACCAACCCAGTTAATATTCAAAATTCTAACTTTTAAGATTGGAAAATATAAACTTATAAACTGAAATATATTCCTAACCAGGTTTACCACCCATATATCTTTGTCGAGATCCATCCAATAACTTTTATTATTATGTCAGATTTATGTATTCATCTTTAAGCATAATGCTAAACGTGTGCTTTTAATCTTCTTATACTTGCACATCTAGTTGGGCCAAGGGTTAGGAAGCACACAATTTTAAATTTCTTAGTATTCAGAAGAACGCTTAGGAAAATTTCTCCCAGTATTATATTAATATGCGATGAAGAAAAGGATAAATTTTCGTTCTAATCTTTGTGACATTGTTGGCCTGTATCTTTCAATATGAGATTTGTTATACTTTCTTTATTCTTCTGAAAACAGAATCCCGCTTTATTCAAAATCAATTAGTACATAAGGATTTTATTTCAAACAAACTTTCAAGTAGCCTTAATCAACTAATTAATCCCATACAATAATGTGCTTTGAACAAATACGACAAATGAAGTCGAATAATATGGATTGACTTCATTTTGGAGTTTTTACGTTGACTACCTGAAGACTTTAAAACAAGTTTAACATCAAAACACATAAAGACTAATACAATTTAACTAGATTTACAAACGACACTAACCGAAAAGAAAACAACATGATGCATAATCAGAACGAATAGAAATAAATGAATAGATGATAATGATAATGAAAAGCTGTGCAGTTGTAAAATTATACAAATAGAATAAACTCCATTTTGCATTCTTTTTCTGACAAATACCAATCATCCAAGTACTTACGATCATTTGTAAATTTATTTTGAAATATTACCTCAGTTAGAACATGGTTTAATCATATATGTAATTATTTTGTACTTCTTTCAAGCTTTTGGTTAACTTACTTGTATTCAGATAACCTGGGTTTAAAGTCACCACTTTCTTCAGTTTGAAAATAATGTCTTGTCAAAGTGCTTATCCTTTTCGACAGAATATTCAGCCAAAAACCTTAAAGGTATATCACTTTTATATGGATGATGATAGGCATGATAGTGTGTGTAAAATTGAAAACATATCAAGTATTATCTGTTTCAAACAATTTATCTTTTAAACCTGAATTCTATGTGAAAAAAAGACACGTACAAACCATAAATATTCCATGGCTCTAACACCTAATTTTGATAAATGGCAGTTTCATTGGTAATATAACCTTCTACTATTTTCAATCTCCTTGATTTCAATTGTTCGTTATTACCAACACGTTTTCAATTTATTTTTTCGTCCTTTTCATACTCGTTAAATGGAAAATTGTTTTCTACACTTTTGATTTCAGATCATTATCTTGAAAATTTTGATCGTTATGGAACTTCCCTTAATATATGATACGATATAATCGTCATCCCACTTTTCAATAGACTATTTTATTTGTAAATTAATTATAAATAGGATCGTACAACTTCAGTAAATGATATCGTTGAAAAGAAAATTCCCTTCTCTGAATTATCTTTAATTGTTCATTTTTGCTCTGGTCATATGTGGATCAATTAATTAACTTTTTTTAATGACGCTATCGGTTACTTTCGTTATATTTAAGACTTTTAGAAGCTGTAGCATACGCGTTAAACTGTAGTGAATAGATGTGGTTAGATACATCCACTAGACAGAATGTCAGGAAGAAAGATCAATACGTAAAAACTCTACATTCAAGTGACTGGATTTCTCTCATCCAACAAAATTATGGATTCATCTTCCATCTAATCATCACTTAGAAAATACAATTGGATGGATGGTCTTTAGGATATTGTTTCCGATTACTAGAACGTAAGCTATCAAAGAATCTTAACTTGAAGCGCCTTCTAGCCTGAAAATCACTACTATTGTCAAGTTTCAAAAACTTTAAAGATTTAATCGTTATAAATCATAATAGTATCTATTACCGATTGCGCCATTTTTATCCACTATGAGCTGATGCATTTTTTCACCTTCAGTATAACCAAGCGGAATATCAGATGGTAAATCTATAATATCTGAAATTTCTTCACTCTCATATTCTCCATCAGATTTAGGTGATAAAAGTTTTAGCGCTCCTAACTGACCATACCTTCTAGCTACATCGGCTGGTGATTCACCCAGTTCATTTCTTAATTTTGGATCAGCACCGTTTTCTCGAAGCCACTGAATTATCTTCAGGTGTCCTTGACCAGCAGCTAATCAATTTAAACAAATAGAAATATTTATTTGCACTTCACAATGTTTGAAATTTACATTCACAATAAATATCATCAACATACAAATCTAGCGAGGTAAACTCATTATATGAATTGAGATATACTGTAATAGATATATTGAGAGACCCAACTTGATATGCATGAATGTTAACGAAGATATTTGTGCGTTTATTCGAGTTTCTCTTTTACGGCATTTTATTTCATTATTATTCGTTTAGAATTAAACGTTAATAGATGTGGAAGTTATTGTGAATTCTTTTTTATTTCTATACTTTTTCAACACATCTAAGCAAATTGTATTACATTAATACGGGACAATCTCAGTAGACGCCCAACTTCGAGATCAACAAGCTGGATTCCGTAAGGATCGGTCGTGCACAGACTAAATTGCGACAGTACGGGTCATCGTCAAAAAATCAGTTGGGTGGAACTCATCACTATACATCAACTTCATTGATTATGAAAAGGCGTTTGACAGTGTAGATAGGAGAACATTATGGAAACTTCTTCGAAACTATCGAGTTCCTGAGAAGATTGTCAACATTATTCGGAACTCATACGACGGACTACAGTGCATTCCAAGTAAGGACCGGAGTCAGACAAAACTGTCTACTCTCTCCCTTCCTCTATCTTCTGGTGGTCGACTGGGTTAGAAGACCTCGACATCTGCGGGAAAACACAGAATACAATGAACAGCTCAAAATCAGTTAGAAGATTTGGACTTCGCAGATGACCTAGCCCACCTATCTCATACACACGAACACATGCAGATAAAGACAGCCAATGTAGCAGAAGTCTCTGCATCAGTAGGCCTCAGCATACACAAGGGGAAAACTAAGGTCCTCAAATACAACATCGAGAACAACAATCCACTCACTCTTGATGGTGAAACTCTGGAAGATATAGAATCCTTCACATACCTCGGAAGCATCATCGATGAACGAGGAGGATCAGATGCTTACGTAAAGGCAAAGATTGGCAAAGCAAGGGTCGCATTCCTACAATTGAAGAACATATGGAACTCAAAACAACCTTCAACCAATATCAAAGTCACAATCTTTAATACGAACGTCAAGACAGTTCTACTGTACGGAGCTGAAACTTGGAGAACTACAACAACCACCATCAAGAAAGTACAAGTATTTATAAATATTTGTCTACGCAAGATACTCAACATCCTTTGGCCGGATACCATCAACAACAGCCTTCTGTGGGAGAGAACAAACCAGCTTTTTGCTGAAGAAGAAATTAGGAAAAGACGGTGGAAATTGATAGAACATACATTACGTAAATCATCAAATTGCATCACGAGACAAGCCCCAAATTGGAATCCTGAAGGGAAGCGGAAAAGAGGAAGGCCAAAGAACACATTACGTCAGGAAATAGAAGCAGATATGAAAGAGATGAATAACAACTGGAAAGAGCCCCAAATGATTGCCTAGGACATGGTTGGATGGAGAATGCTGGTGAGCGGCCTATGCTCCTTCACGAGGAGTGACAGACGTAAGTAAGTAACACGGAACATCCACATACCATTGCAGCTCAGTTTGTAGTGAACAAGAAAACGAGCGGGGACAATCGAATATATTTACACACAAAATTACAGAATATCTCACTAAAATCTGAGAACCATACAGTAAATACTTAATTTGCAAAATATCAATCAATCGTTTTAAAATTGACTGTCCCTTTTGAAAGTATCAGTCCATCCTCTTAGATTTCATTGTTCATGCATTTTATACCAATTGAGTTCGGTTCCCGTTCTTTCCTTATCGATCTTCTACTGAAATACATTTTATGCCTGACCATAGTTATATATTACTTATATGAATATAAGTAGCCCATATCACAAGTTTAGTAATTGTTGAAAATAGTATCTTTTAACGAATTATTGATGAGAGGTCTAACAATAAATAGTATTCTAATAAATTTAATAAATATTCAAAAATTTTTAAAAAATTATTACGTAATTAAATACTTTTCTTGAATATTTAAGAAATTTTGTGCCTTTTGTGATTTCACTTATTTACATTATAAAGATTCACTTAATACAACAATGAAATCTCATAGAAACAATCATTTTAAGTTACATTCAGAGATTCATAACATTTATGTCAATTTAAATAAGTACGATTTCGAAAGAAAGTGCAAAGCCATCTCTGACTTTATGATAAACATTGAAATATATATAAAAAGAGGTCAATATGGTAGTGTCAGAAAGAACAAGATATATTCATTATTTATTTTTAAAATGTGCCCCTTTAGTGAATAACTATTATTGTGTAAATTTAACTTTTAATGTTCTTCATTAACAGCTGAATAATTGTTCTACAAAATGTAGTAACACTTTTAAAATAACCACTGAGAAACCATTATATGGCTGATATTAATAATATGGTGATTTAATTTTTTCAGTAATAGGTTGTTAAGTAGAAGAATTCCCTGTGGTATACGTGTTAATAGTAGATAAGTAAATAACTCCCAGTATAAGTAAGATAATCTACCACTAAAATATACGATGCAGACTGCGCATTTTAGTGTTAAAATATCTTACTTATACTGAGAGTTATTTGTTTACTTACTATTAACACTTATACCACAGGGAATTCTTCTACATAACAATCTATTACTGTAAACGTTAAATCACCATATTATTAACATCAGTCATACAATGATGTGGCAACATGAACCGATGCATATGTGTACCTGGTTCTACGTTGTGGCTAACTGACTGACTGGGCTATTCTGTTAAACAGTATAGTTTACCTTTGTGTAATGGTGTTGCACCCTGTTCATCTCTTTCATCTATCTTTACAGTCCCTGACTCTATTAAAACACGTAGTTGGATTAAGTCCCCAGAATAAGCTGCTGTATGTGCTGGAAACGCCAATGTCTCTGAGTATTCTGATCCTCTATGGAATGTCTGTTCTGTTTTGATTTTATTTATATATGATTCAACATCGTTTTTCAAAAATCGTTTAGCTAGAGCTTCAGCGGTTTCTCCATGATCATTGGGAGTGTCGAGTATATACAATGGAGTTTGGACTTGACTCATTAAATACTGTAACACAGGTAAATGGCCTTCCATTGCTGCTAGATGAGCTAAAATTCACACAAGCAAACAAAAAACCTAATTATCTGTGTATTTTGAATACTCAGTAAATAGAATAAACTGTAATTAGTTAGAAAGATTAATTTTGACATTAGTTTCGATGCAATAATTTCTTGCATTATTAGTGTATATTTGGACTAAAGATTGTTTTAGATAATTTTCGAAAATAATAATTTTTGGAAAGGATATAAAAATAAGAAATTATACTAACGGATAAAATAGAATTTTCAAGATATATGATGATTTGTTTAACGAATTTAACTAAATTTTAAGTATTAAAAATATCAAAGTTTATTGATATAATGGACATGATTTTGTATAGTGAAAGTAAATAGACGAATAAAAACTTTTGTCAACAACTACGAAGACGAGTACAAGTTGTAACATTATTTTTGTAAAGACAAAAATGTCACTGAGCATCTGTTACAATGTATATCTTGTTCCGTTTTTTTATATGGTAAAGTTTTACTGAAATTGATATAAGCTATTTATTAAACAGCCTAAAATTTGACATTTTACTAGGATTTGATTACTGCTTTACATGAAAGCTTTGCAAGTGTTATTTATGTCAGAATGTGGAAGAAACTGAGACTTAAAACAGTAATTCGATTCAAGAAGACCGTTCAACCACAAATAAAGGTATATTCAACCATCGACTGATCATTCCAAACAATGGAAACAGTTTGCCAAATCCATTCATTGCTAAAACCTATGTGACGATGAATCCTCCGAAGTAGCCTATTAATAAAAAGTACTTTTTGCTGACAGGAAATTTCTATGATCGGTTATTCTGAACACCACGTTATCAGGGTACTTATAACCCTATCTGATTGGTTTACACATTAGAGACACTTTACATAACCACTGATTTAATGAGGGTCTTTAAAAAATATTTTGTTCGGAGAAGATATGGACTTTTAACTAAGATGTTACGGAATCAGTACTACAAACCGCAAATTGGATACACTTATAAAATTTGGGCCATTAAAAATATAGTAGTGTTCACCGATGAATTAGGCTACTCTAGATTTCATCACATATGATACCAGAGATAAATAATATTAAATGATTGTGAACTAGTGCAGAACAATATCGTGCGGTTTTTACTTTGTGGAAGTATTTTTAAATAGCTAAATCTCCGCAAACTAAGTGGTTGTGTGCGATCTTAATGTTGATGCTCATTAATTAAAACACCGTTCTAAATCAAAAACTAAGATTTTTATTACTTTTATCTGGGTTATATAAACTAAATTTACCAGCATTGTTTCCAGCTTTGTCAGTATCTTCAATTCGCAGGTCCCACCTGAGTAACGCTTGGACACATCCTAGCCGTCCGTGAAATGAAGCTGCATGTAACATTGTCCATCCATTAATATCCACTGTTTCAAGATCCTAAATATGAATAAACGAGAAGTAAAAGTCTCGATCATGTGATTAAATGGTTTGATACGTCTTGCATTTTTCATGAGTTCATGAAAGCCTTGTACGATGTCTGTCTAAGTATCTTGGAAAAGTTACTGTTCTCTGAGTTTGATCTCACAATAAGCAAGCCTTTCATTTTACTGATCAATCCCCAGCTACCACCGGTATACGCTCGAGCACAAAGAAAAATTGAAAGATCCCCTATCTGCCTAAACTTATGCAAACTACACAAGATGTATTAAGAGTCCTTAAATTTTAAAGCCAGCACAAAAATAATTGATCAAAAATGAACTCACCATTATCACGTGCAATAAACATTCAAACTTTATTCATTATCCAGAATACACACAATTATCATCATAATCAAACACATTTCAAATAAAATGAGTGAGTCTTTTGGGATTTCTGTTGCTGCCTCCAAAACTAACAATGACCCATGATGCGATATAAAATCTGCAATGATATATGCGCTTGAATATACATCCACAAACTTTCCACTAAAATCCTGGTCTATGACTTTGCGATAGATGTGATGTTTGTATCTACTGATAGCCTCTCTATATATTACTACTAGATTCTTTCAAACTAAATGCAATTCATCAAGATTTTCTAAAAAACTTTTCTCGTCTTCGTTCGTTGAGTTGCTTCTGACCTCTAATAAATTCAAGACAAATTCAGAAAACTTTTACCTTACCACCTCCAAGTAATACGAGAAGGTGTACTAGTTTGTGATATTTCAATCATTGTACAGTGTATCGAATAATCAAACTTCATTTTTGGCCATCAGTGATATATCTCAGTATAGTGTAATAGGAAAGAACCCAAGACATGAGCTTCTGGAAATCCCATGTCGAGACACTGAAAGACAGAGAAACCTACTTATTTGCTAGGGTAAACTTTGAGGTGGCTATTAAAACAAATCATTAAGCGATAGCGGATGACAACAAAAGGTGAACTTACAGCACCAGCGCGTAGAAGGGTTAAAAGGCTACCGGAATTTCCATGTATTGAAGCCAGATGGCCAGGAGT
Organism: Schistosoma mattheei; assembly: GCA_944470405.2. Lineage (NCBI taxonomy): Eukaryota > Metazoa > Platyhelminthes > Trematoda > Strigeidida > Schistosomatidae > Schistosoma > Schistosoma mattheei. The sequence continues at coordinate 13,243,022 of OX103947.1, read as the reverse complement.
CTGACCGTATTTGTCTTTAACAGAGACACTCACACCTCTGTCAACCAGTGATTGAATACATTTCTCATAGCCTCGGATGGCAGCTATATGAACGGCTGTCCAACCATTTTTAGTCACCAATGAAGGATCAGCATTTTTCCACAGTAGATATTGTAGAATCTTAATGGAGAAATCAGATGCTTACTCAAATACCAGATCGTCTGTTACCTCTATCGCACCTACGTTAGCAGCCCAATGTAAAGGTGTAAACGAATGTTTATCCACTTCATTTACACTGGCTCCACTCGAAATCATTCCTTTGAGTGCCACAAAATCACCTCGTTTCACTGCAGTATGGATTGTTTCCTGCTCATCCATGCTTGAAATGGTCATGTTCTAGATATTTTTAACGGTCTATAAAAGAAAAAAATGGTATATTTTTTGAAGTATCATAAAGACAAAACAAATTGGAGTTTTCAAAGATTTCATACTAAATAAGGATGAAAGGTTTACCAGAATCAGAATAAACTATATTTTTGTAGCGTCACTAAAGGGACTCGAAATAACGTTATTAGAAACAGCAAACTAGTATTGAAAACACGGTTATCCTTAAGAATCGAAATGTATGTAATTTAACTGTTAAGTCATTTTCATTTTACTAATAGTTCTTCAACTGTTTCCCCAGCAAACAGAATTTTTAGCTTCAAACATTCTGTATCATCTGCGAATTTTGCGTTACTAATACCTTTTCATCATTGCTAGTTTAAAGATTGGATATTATGTATACAATAATGTACATTATTGTATGGTAAATATGGAGGCTATATCTCCCATAGCTACAAATATTTCCACTAATATAGATGGGACCATTGTTTATCAAGACATATTTGACTGAACATCGGCCCGTTTAAAATAAAATCTTCACCAAAAAGTCAATCATCTCATGAAACTAAATGTACGTCACTTCTAGACTTTTACGTTTTTTTTATCCCACAACCTTGAGCATCTTAGTTGAGGGCAGTCATATAAAGCAAAAAAAGAAACAAAAGCGAAGTTCGGGGAAATCCTTACGAAAGGTCGGTGTGAATATAGGAATCAATTCGCCAAATTTTTGTTTCTTATTCTAAAAATTCCACTCTTGTAATAAATACATTGAAATAAACATTTTTACATCCCACAACATGCCTTATTTTCCACAAAATAGAGAATACCCGGTGTTTTACGTGTTTAAGGCAGGTTTTAGATGTAAAATTTCGAGTGAATTTCAAGTGTCTAGGATTTAATGCATTCTTTAGATGCCTGTAAACTACCATAGTCGTTGCTAAGACACATACCATGATTCTGTCCTTTTAAAGTGTTAACCAAAGCTTAATCACCGATCCTTCACATTTTTTAAAAACTTTGAGTTAATCTTTTTTCGAAGAGTTTATTACATATAGATAATAAAAAATAAGTGAAAACACTCTCACACGAATCAGGAGGTTGTCCCAATTCTTTAAATCCTGCGGGGCTTTATGCACATGTAAACGTTTATCTATTGGTATGAACTAACAAAAACATTGAAAGATTACTTTCTAAAGCGTAATATGTAATATCTTTGCGACAAAGTATAACGGTGCAAGTATTATAAACGTTATGTGTGATGTTGACTTTTTAACACGCGCGTTATTTAAAGAGGAAAATAGGGACGGGCAGACTGGTAAGCAATGGGTTTTCGCGTACATTTTACATAATGTCGCGGACTTTTTGTGTCGTTCTTTATTAGCTATTAACAACACTTTTTCCGTCACACGTCAATTTTCGTAATGTTTGTGCTTTTTACATAGCTTTTATTCTAGTTTATTAGTAGTTTGACGTATTTGTTGCTCACAACCTGAGTGAATGTTTAGTCAGCCTAATGTTGTTATTTGTAGTAATACAAATTCAAGCAGGTAAATTTTACCTTTTTTCCAGTCAAAAATAGATCGCAGACAGAGTTTTAGGAAAATAAGCTTTAAAACCTCTTAGATTATGGTGATGATTAACATGGATGTTGGTAGTTATTTATAAAATGTAGATTGATGCAATTAAGCGTTAAACTATTTATCAGTATTATACAATTTGCTAATATACAGCCATGCACAAATATATCCATCATAAACACCATCGTTTTAGACTGAAGTGACAAAATTATGTAACGCAACTGAGAAAATTATGTAACAATTGACGTTGATTCTTCTCTATCCGCTTTCTGAGCGTATACAGGAACAGTGTATAACACTACTGGAAGTATCACATCAAGTAGTCACATATTCTTCATAAGTAAAACGATAGGTGTTTGTTTTGAGCATGGTAACTAAACCATGTCGTAATTAATACCAAATCATGATGTGTCTGTTATAGGGTTTACGAATGAACTTCTGTAAACAGAATCCTCAATCGCTGACCAAACTATGAACAAATTTCCGGTGCATATTGTCGAGTTAGTAGTCGTTTGTAAAATGTAGGTTGAAGCAATTAAGTTAACTGATTGGCATCATAAACATGGTATAAATTAAACTAATGACATAGTGAGGCGTTCATAGTTATATGATGGGGATTTGAAGCTCTCAGTTTCTTTATATGATACAGCCCTAGAAAAACTAGAATCAAATAACAAGTATTAAGGAGTTAATTCTTGGATTCCTACTACATTACAGGCTGACTCGGCTAAAGTCCAAAGTAATTTAGGCCAAATACGTTGCGAAAAGTGAATGAGCAATAGAAGCAAAATAACAAACTTCTAGCATTCATATCTCCTTTGTGGCCACGGAACTTAGCAATGAGACAAACACTGATGAAGTCACAAAATTTTGTACAAGATCATTTTTAGAGATAAATAACGTTTAATCTGGAAGACAAAATAATCAATAGATGGTCGATTCTTACCAACAACAAGCACGTACTACATAGGTACATGTTGCTTGTGGCTATCCTGACGAGTAGACATTAACGTTCTTCTCTAATTGTTTATTAGTTGTGGTCATGTTATTCATCTATTTACCCATATCAGTGTTATATACAAAAATGAGCCGTTAAAGCATTTGCATTTCATTCACCCCTTCGATTATGGTGGTGTTGAACTTGGATGTTCATAGCTATTTGTAAAATGCAGGTTGAAGCCAGGAAATGTGTATAACATTACTATAAGTGCCACATTAATGAGTCACATTTTTTCATAAGTCGAACGATGCGTGTATGTTGTGAGCATAGTAACTAAAGCAAGTTTTAAGTAACATTAATTCATGATGTGTTTGTTATAAAGATTACCAATGAATTTCTATTAACGGGGTCCAAAATCTTCTAATGAACAGCACTGTTTACAATTAAGACACTTATGTGTACATCTGTTACCCGCTATTTGAATAACGTGTTGAATTTGATACTCATAACTAAGTTTAACTGTTTGTTTTTCAGAATTGTATGAATCTATGATTATGGAAGATCATGTGGAAAACTAGTTTACAATTTTACGACAACTTTTATGTTGCCTACTGCCATGTTCGATCATCTAATGAATTGTTGAAATATAAATATAACAACCATACTCAGTGTTTTACATTATGAATCCTGTAAGTATGTGTAACTATAGTCTAAATAAAGCCAGAACAAATATTGATGCAAAATAATATGACTGCATTATATTTCGTGGTTTCTCGTAAGCTGCATGTGACCAAATATGTATTAGAATTTAACATTGAGGTAAGGAATAGAACAAGAAAAAGTAAATAATTGGAATGACTTAGGTTGTCAACAATAACTATATATATATATATATATATATATATGTAAGGACAGGTCAAAGGTTATTTGGTGTTAGAATTAAGGAAACACTAAGGATGGCGAGTGGAGTTCAGACATAGATAAGACAAATGTGTGGCCATTTTAGAAGGATTCTTGGGATTAAAAACTGATAATATAATTGAATAGAGTTCGAGGAGTTTACATAACTTAAGAAGACCAAGTTAGCAAAAGCGTGTGAGTGAAAGGTGGTTTAAGGATTCGGTAATGGGAGAAGAATATAACACAGTTTTTTCCAATTATTGCGTAACCCGTCTTATCAAAGAACTAACTGCATGAAATTATTGTCTAGTTCGGTACTAATACTAATTTGATAATAGACTTAGTCCGACAACGGTAAATATGTCATACGGTTGCTTAATATGTAAGATTTTACGTGGACGTCGCATCACTGTGTAAAGTAACTCATCTTTTTGCCACAATTAACAGTGACATAACGCTACGTTCTAACGAAACTTTAAAACTGATGCAGTATTACAAGTTCTTAATCCTCACAGAAAGTTACTTGGTAACTTTATTGGTATACCTCTCCATGAAAGTAGGAAGAAGAGGAAAATAAAAAATGTGCACAAGTTTATTAGATCATCATTGATAATGAATCAGAAAAACAACTTTACAATTTGTTATTGATAATTCCAAAAAAGTAATTGTTGACGTTTTTCTCAACTTCCATCGCGAAACGTTCATCATATTTCTGAATTGTGTTGTCTGTAAAGTCTTTAGCGTCGTAGAATGCTCATGTACTCATCACTCAGTCTCGGTAATGAAATTGTTGTATTATTTTTTAAGTTCTGCGTATTATCTAACTTCGATATACTTCAATGCCTAAGGATTCGATGGGCTATACAGTTTATAGTTCGTATGTGAATAAGCTTATCTGTAATAGTTCGACATTTAGCGTAAGCCAGTAGCATATGGTGACAAAGATATCGGCACGTAAGAAATATTGTGCAGTTGCACTCACATTGTTTATATCCACCTCGTAATCCTGTCCACAGCACACCATGACAACCAGACGACATCTTCACATTCGGCATAAACGAAACACATTTTTCAGTTTGCTTATGCGCCGTACAACCTGAAATATACTTCTATACACTTACCTGTGGACAGTTTGGCTTTCTTAGTCTTCACATCGGCAGCACTGACCTGCCTACCAGTCCTATCTTTGACAATTTTTATTAGTTCATCTGTTGATTGAGACTGCAATATGACCGGCTTCAAATTTTATTTTCCTTCGGACGACAATCTTCTGGTCGATGGGCCACAAACCATCCACGAACATTTTGTTTAACTACGGCTCCTTATGTTTTAGTGAGATGTCACGAACTTATGGTATTGAAGCTGATTTATCACGCAAAATACCTCATTAAATCGTGTTACGAACGTTGAATTGGTTTCACTTCCTACCCAGAAATCCTATTACAAGCAAACTAGACAATTCGCTAATATACGAAGCCTACTCAAGACCCTATAATACCTGAAAAAAATAATAATACAAAAAAACGAAAGGGGCTCTAATAGCTTCGATAATAAAAGGAAGATAGCCAATTGTATATCACAATACTGTTTCTAGCACTTTATTTTATTTTATAATCACACATAATCTTATACTCTCAGCTCTTTTCCGAGTCGCCTCCATTTGTCAGTTGTATGTCCACTCATACCTTGCTAACACTTATTTTCTTTAACCTATTAAAATGCTCTTTCTTAACAAATATTGGCTACTCTGCCTCTCGTGTTTTCTTTTACTTGCCCCCTCTTTCAGCCCCCTTGAGATATGGAACGGGTGACTTCATCCAGCACCATCCTTAAAGCCTTGGATATCACAAAGGGACATAAGGTTGCGATTTCTAGAAGCTCATACCTTCAATGGACCTATCCTCGACCATCAGTCGCACATTCGCAACGCAGCTTTCATGAAGCGCGCTAACTGTAGAACTGATTAAAACCATCTAGATTCATATCTTATAAATTATCAATCCAGCTTTGTAATTTACTACAGTGAATATTGTATCATTTGTATCAAATTGGTCTTGCCTGTAAACCGGCATGCCTCATGTAACAAACTGTTATTTGAGAATAAATTATTATTATTATTATTACAAGGATGATTGTGCAGCATCTTATAGGATAACATATCCTTCCTCTTCCAATCTTACGCGGGACCTCAATTGGCAGTTAATAATTTCAGACCTTGAACGTCACATATTAGTTACAGTTCTCACGGTTTTTGATTCATTGTCAGACCTTCTGATTTACGCTTATGACCAAATGTGTAATGAAATGTCACAAAATGGTATTTGAGCCTGACATCCTTGAGCAATTTGCTTTGTGTGTGGATATAATGAATATGGGTAATCTGAGAAAGAATAAAATTATTTTTTCATACTTTTTAAAACTCTTATCGAACTATAGAAGTCATCCCAGCTTGTGAAATGCTTGTTCAGTATGATACGTTGAGAAGCATCGCTTAAGTCTACCGAAATATCACATGAACATGAAACACTACAAACAGCAATCATTAATCATTAAAAATGTATTCCTTGAAACAATAATAATTGAAGGAAGTACTACACATATTTAAGACTTACCGGTGGCTTGACGTTTCGTTGAGTTCTACTACAGCCGTTGGGATCACAGATCAGCTGACGAAGCAACAACAGGGCCAACGTGTACACTACAAAACAAAGAATGCTAAATTAATGCTTTTGAAAGTTATTTTGTGCTTTTCAATGCAGCAAAATATGACTTAAATATGAAAAAATTAGTACTCATGCAACCCAACAAACCCGCGGTAACTGAAATACGGGATGACCGCCTCTTGTTAGACTGTTCAAGGTCGTGGAAAAGAAACGGCGGGCAGCTTTGATGGAGTCTGAAGTTTTTCCTGTGCCTATTTTTCTTTACTGAATTAGTCATCGAGACTACTGTTTTCAACTTAATTGAGTTCACGTCAGTTAATATAACCGCCAAGAGTGTTGTTTCTTTTCTAAACTAAAGTAGCACCAGTATTTTTCGAGTACATTGGTTCTTTTTGTAATTGTGTGCTCTTTTGGACCTAACAATTTACAATTTCCCACCTTTACCGGTCGTCAAGGTTTTGATTTCCTGATATTTTCTTTGTCCAGTTTTGAAAACCCACTCATAACTGTAAAATTCCGAAAAAGCAATCACCAATGCCCAAGCTATCCATACACTGGGAAAAGTGTCATGTGGCGCAATGAGAGCAAAGTATGGTACCATGATGATTGCACGAATATAACGCCCGCGGCTTTCAGGCAGTTTATTAAAAATAGTTGCGCATGGTTGATCCAGTAATGCTTTTCGGACGCAAACAGCTTGCTATCTGAAGCCATTGCAAAGGTAAAGGCCGTTCAAAAGAGTATAACATGCGAAATCGTGAGAAATCAAATGACACTCGCTCGCTCGATAGACAAACCGACGCAAAATTGCCTCAAATAAACTCCGATTCGGTGGACTTACACGGGCCAACCACCTTCAAAGCGGTCTGTTAGTAAGATCCTAAGCAAGGAAGTTTCTCCTGCTCCTCACTCTTCAAACGGCAGCGAGAAAGGAACCCCTGAAAAAACTAATCTCAAGGCTGGGTCGATTGCTAGGAGAAAAAACAACAACCTGACCACCCAAGTCATCGACAATTACCGAAGATACTAAGCTCGTTTATTTGGACTGTTGTGGCTACTCCAATGAAAGTTGATGAATGGGTAAAAACCAACGATTAGAAATGACCTAATGTTGCCAAAGAAATAACAGTTCTTTAAAAAGTAGCTGAAAAATTGAAAACCGATTACAATTATTGTTTGTTTCTCTTTCATACAGTCAAGGAAAGTGAAAGCTCAGAACCTAAAACTCGTTTTAAGTAGGAAATTGGGTTGATAAGACAGCTACTAAACCAGCTGACGTCACAGAATATTTCTGGAGTCACCTTGATAAAGTTTTGTAGGCTAGATAGACAAATGAACTTGAAACAGAATGAAAGCAGGCTTCTAAAAGTAGTATTTAAGTCTCTCAGTGAAAAGAACTTAACACTTAAAAATGGGCATCAACTGATAGAGTCAGCTTTTGTCCGTAAAGACTTGCTGGTCACGGACACTATAAAAAGGCAGGAAGCTGAAAATGAACTAAAATCAAGGTTAGATACTAATAAAAATGATCGGAAATTTGTAGCCTTTCGGTTGGTGAGATTTCTATGAAGAATCATACCAAAGCCACTTTGCGTGAATCCATTTAAATGGCCTTCAGATCTGTTACACAAATGCCCGGAGCTTACTTAACAATCGATCGGAGCTAGGGGTACACGCCCTACCAAGTCGTTTGTATTTGATGTCACAGAAACAAGATTGACGCAGTCTGTATTTATTAGGGAATTTGATTTTGAAAGTTTCGCATTGGTGAGAGTTAACGGGATCCACAAACGAAAATGAGTAAGAGTGGTTCTATTCACTACGAATACGATCTCATTTACCGCTATTGATAACATATCTTATGAAAGTGAGACGTGTGAATCAGTTAGTTACCGCTCAAAAGACAGAGGACAGAAGCTGCTGATTGGTTTCGTCTACCGCAGTCCAAAATGTTAGGTGAATGAGGTCTTGTTAGGCGATTTCATTTCTTGGTCATAAGGTGGTTGATCTTTTATTTTCGGTGACTTAAATGAACCTATGGTAGACTGGAAAATTCCAAGGACTGAATTGTCAAAAAGTTCTTTAAAATACAAACTAGTTGATTTGGTTATCACATATGCCCTAGTGAAGTGTGTGGAAGAAGAAACTAGGCACAACTTGGACTCCAAATCATCCTTACTAGATCCCATATCGACCCATTATGAGGATGACATCACAAACTACCATTATATCCCACCCCTAATTAAAAGCGACCATGCCGTTCTGAACTTTGATTGCCAAATGGTTGTCAAAAACAAATGTGTATCAATCCAACTCACACCTAACGTCTCGAAGGCAAATGTATCAGGTATTATACACTCAGCGTCCGCGATAGTTTGGTCACCAAAGCCAGAGTCTCCCGTTCAAAGGGCTTGGGATTTGTTCAAAAATTTGTACATAAAAGTCACCGCACCACACACCCCTCGAACTACATCAAGGGATCCGATAAACTCCCCACCGTGGTCCAATAAAAAGGTTTGCACCCTTCTCCATACGAGAAGAATGTGGAAGAGATTTAAGTCACTGGGTACTGACGAAAAGAATTCCCAATATTGAGAAGCTCGAAATATTTGTGCCCCAACCTTCCGCAGGTCTAGAAGGTTGTATGAGGCAAAGCGTGTCAAGAAATCTATAGAATACCCTAAACGCTTATATTCGTACATAAACCAAGGAATAAAGAGAAGAGGCAGTACTTTAGAATTCTAGGGAGACGTTAGTACTGCATCATTATTGAAAGACGATTATGGTAAAGCTCAGCTATTCTTAAATGACTTTAGCAATGTACACAATGTACAGATGCCCTCTGCTTCAGTTCACACAAGCCCCTCACACACACTCTGGATACTGTGACCATTAAGGAACTCGATGTCTTTGTCTGTTAAACGAGCTTGATATAGGCAAATCCATGCGACCCGATGATATGCATCCTGGGTTAAGAAGGGAAATAACGAATTTTGTCGCATGTCCCTTACAACCCAGGGTAGATTACCGAAAAATTGGAATAATGCTGTAGTAAATTCTATCTTCAGACAGGCATGAGATATAAACCTCAGAACTATTGACCCATGACCCAGACCAGCGAGGTTCTTAAAATCTTGGAAAATATTATCCAGAAGTTGATCGATTTTATAGACGAAGGCTAGATTCTTTCTGGAAAGCAATATGGCTTTAGAATAGCTTATTCATGTTTCACTAACTTATCAGTATCAAGTGAATGTTAATGTACTCCTAAAGAACAAAAGTTGCATATTGAGGTAGCCCACATTAACTTCAGCAAGACTTTCGGCAAAGTTACCCACAACCGGCTGTTATATTATATATATATATATATATATATATATATATATATATATATATATATATATAATTTCTCCGAACACATCTCAGCTAAAGCATCTAAAATGCAGAAATTGCTTGGCTTCATTCTCCGTAAATTCTGTCAAAATGAATCTAAAATCCTTCTTTATAAAGTTTGTGTAAGACCTATCGTTGAATACTGCTCGTTCTTATTTTCCAACCTACGTCTATCTGATATACTAAAGGTGGAAGGAATACAACGAGACTTCACCCGCAAAGTACTTAAGACTGACTCAGTCATTGACTACAGTTCTCGATGCATGATCTCAGGAATAGCACCCCTTTGGGAGAGAAGGCTTAGGTCTAATTTGATTTTCTACTTCAAACTACTCAAAAACTTACTTATTCAACATGTAAGATAATTCTTGCCCGAGATTCACATGAATACGGACTTCGAAACAAAGTATCTACGGTCAAAGTTGAGAAATACAGATCAAAAACTCGGGAAAACTTCTTCCTCACCAAGTATGCAATAATATGGAACAGTCTTCCCTCTGAGACTCGCATGGCAGATGAACTACATACGTTTGTCAAACTGCTTGATCAAGCCCTCACTCGCACTGATCTTGTACGTACGAACACATCTGCACCCCACTCAGACATCATAGGCTCTCTCCATGTCTAGACCAAAATGGACTTCAAGTTCAGTTTGCCTTATTTTTCCTACTTTGCAGTTGTATTATTTACTTTTTCCACCCCATTTCTTCACTTGAATTAGACAGGTAACTTACTGGACCTATTGATACTGTTCAACTAAACTCGGTCGCTAAAGCACACTCACTACCACCCTAAAAAGTCAAGAGGACCGCACAATCGACTGCTTACTACCCATGGACTTGCATCTATGGAGCCTGTTACCAATCAACTGGTTAGGACAGCACGAAATTACATCAGCATCAAGTAAGTGTGAGTTTCTGCCTGTTTATTCTTTACTAGCTTTTTACTCTTCTGTACACTACGTTGACTAGCAACTAATATTATTTCTCTACTTGTTATCTTACTTACAACTCATATACTTCTATACTTATCCGCCTGCTTTAATAAACACCTATCCTACATTATACCCCTCCTAATGCTTATATTCTAATTGGCAACTATACTTTATACTATAGTCAACAGAAGTACGGCATGGATGCCTTACCCACAGTCCATAGCTTGTAACTGCTCGATAAACTTGTAAAATGGTACTTATAGAAATAGTGCTTTCAACAGGTTGTGAAACACAGAGGACTGTGTAAGGTGTGACATGTATCCAAAAATAAGCTTAAATGAGACTAACATCACAAAAACAGGGAGGGTGAAGTTACTGACCAGCAAGCATTGATAGTGAGGGAGATGACTTCAATCCACCCGTGTTTATGGGGGCAGAACATTTTGTATGTATCAGGCTCTTTATGATTAAGAATGAACCAATCAATCTGTGATATAGTTTGTCTTCCTACGCTCACCACTAACACTCATGTTTCCAATATTATGCTGGATTAGCTATTCTACTAAGACAACCTATAACATGCTAACTCGAACATTTACACCAGAATTATGTGGCTGGCATCGTACAGACATAAAAAAAACTTAGACAACAAAAGATATAGTCATTAGTATTCTTAACACTTCACCCTCTATATACACACCCCTCCAATAAACCGCTTTCCTTTTTGATATGCTATCAATATATCGAGAATCGTCTGATCTAAGCTGGCTAGCGATTGCAGATGTTGAGCACGGCGTTCGCACTCGTGATCTGGTGCGGATGCATGACCGAGCGCCTTCAGCTTGGTGAGTCCATTAAAACATGTGGTCAGCATCCAATGTCGAAAACTTACAGAGCCATTTATTTTGGGGATTTATTTACCGCTACAGATCAATCCCCCTAGTGGGGTAGTGATGACCCTGAGACGTGGCCAGCCAGAAGTTTAAGCTCAACGAGCTTTGTCGTTGGTAAACATTCTTCTAATGGTCTGCTAGGTTTAGCAGCATCTGGTCGTCTTTCCTTACTATAAGGGACCATGAAGTACAATATAGTGAAAAAAATGATGTACAATGAGAATGTTTGGTTCCTCGTAAACCTCATCGTTCTTTTTATCGTCTTTTCCAGTCGTCCTGGAAAAAAAGGAATATGTAAGTGCATGTCAAAATAAACTCGTACGTGCTTTAGCACACAAAATGGGCGAAAAAGTGTAAATAACGTGAAAGCGATTTTTACAAACATGCTAACTCGAACTTTTACACCAAAATTATGTGGCTGGCATCGGATAGACAAAAAAATGAAAAAATTAGATAAATAAAGATATGGTCATTAGTATTCTTAACACTTCACCCTCTATTATTATTATTATTATTATTATTATTATTATTATTATTATTATTATTCACAAACATCTTATGGGTACATAAGTGTTGTGAAGAAACCATTTCGGGTTTCTTCAAAAAATGCAATAATACACAATTTTCAATAATGTCAGCATTCTACTTGCCATTTTAAAAAAATTTGAGCAGTAATAGTAGAGTATTAATAATAATAAATCGGGTCTGTGCAATTGAGAAGAATATTGAATTGAGTTTAAAGAAGGAAATGGAGAAAATACGGGGATAGAAATAAAGGAGACGTGAAATACGCGAACAGTCTAATAGGCATGTTTACGGACACAGAACAGGAATAAACGACTATGTGTGTATCGTTAAATTAGTAACAAAAAATAATTAAGAAAAAATAATTTATAATTGCAGTAAGATATGACGCTAGAATAAATGTTTGTGCAGTTATAGTTTAGAGTGATGCTATGAAAGTTACAATTAAATGAAAAGGATAATAAAATATCAATATGTATGAGTCATATATGCATGGTGAAGATAAAACGGGTCTGAGAATTTAATTTAAGTGTAACACAAGTTATTGTGTTAATTACAAACTTCGTAATCTTAAGAATAATATTTATTTAGAGGGAAAGAAGAGAGAAAAGAAGTGAACACTTAGTGAAAAGTTTTGATCCATGATAAGAATAATAATTGTGTAATAAATATCAACCTCAGAAGGAAACCAGCAATTGAAAAAATAGAATAAAAATCCGTTAAAGCACTCGGATGAATACATTTAGATTTATGTAATAGTATACAGAGTGAAACCGGATATTAGTATAAATATTTGTGCAATAATTATTAAGATTGATGCTATGAAAGTCAAAATTGATTTCAAAGGACAATCTGGAGTCAAATATGTTTAGAAGGATAAGGAGATATAAAAAGAATATCTAATGTGTCGGGGAACTAATAATGATATTAATAACGGAAATAATGATAAACACGAACATAATCAGATTTCATATATTAAGATAAATGGAAATAAAATAAAATAGACGTGGAAAGATCTAAAGGTTTTATTTTGCTTTTCAAGCAATTAAATGGATGACGGACCTTGTTTGTATAAATCATTATTGAATACATTGATATTCAATAGGTGACATAATCCACTTTCGGAAAGAAAATCGTCAAGGAGACTTTTGAACCGGGTTGTAGTTTCACTGCAACGGAGGTTCACTGGCAGTCTGTTCCACAAGGTTGAGTAGCAAATAAGGAAAAAATTCTGACATAAGTTTGTGTGGGTTCTTGGAATCGCTAGAATATTCTCCTTATTGCGTAGATTGTGGGATGATATCATAGGGTATGAAGGGGTGGATACCGAAGAGTAGGAAATACCGTTAATAAGCCGGTAGATAAAGACAAGATTTAATTTGATACGTCTGACCCAAAGAGGTTCTAAGTTGAGTTGTTGACATCTTTGGTAATGGTCTTTGTTATCGGAATACCCCAGAACAGCTTTGGTGAACTTTCTTTGAACACCTTCAATTCCAATCAGGTCAGTATGTCTACAATTACTGTAAACTAAAATACCATATTCAAGAATGGGTAAGATACATTTTCTGTATAATAACAATCTCGATTCGATATTATTGAAGTTTATCATTATCAATCCGATGAGCTTTCTAGCTTTGGATACTTGAGATATAATGTGTTCAGAAAAGTTCGTGTCGTTTGATTGTACTGAAGGAAAATTGACGTGAATAGGGTTTCCTTCTGAATACGCTGCTTTTAGGCGATCGATGCTGATGCTATCGTTGGTTCCATTCTTATCGATTATATAGGTTTGCGTTGAAGAACTTTGAAAGGTCCTTCGTATGCTAATTCGAAAGGTTGTCGATGCGAGTCTCGACGAACGAAGACGTGTGTACTAAATCGTAAGTCAGGTTGAACGAAAACATCAGCTGGTTGCGGTCGAGTGGAAACACGTTTAACTGAACGCATTGCGTTTGTAAGCCTGTTCGTGTAGGAGGTTAGATCCATGCTCATTGAAGAGGATGAAGGATCCACGAATTCTCCTGGAAGTCGAAGTGTCGTTCCATAAACGAGTTGAGCCGCAGTGTATCCAATGTCGGCTTTGACTGCATTGCGAACACCTAGTAAGACGAGTGGAAGAGCGTCGGTCCACTGTGAAACGTCTGCAGCTGATAGAGAAGCTTTTAGTTGTTGATGAAAACGTTCTACCAACCCATTCGCTTGTGGGTGGTAGGCAGTCGTTTGTAAGCGAAAGATTCCTAAAAGTGTGGTCAGACGACGGAAAAGTTCGGATTCAAACTGACGTCCGCGGTCTGTAGTGATGGTTGAAGGGCATCCAAAGTTTGCTACTCATCGTTCGACGAAGGCGCGAGCCACTGTTTCAGCAGTGATGTCCTTGATAGGTACTGCCTCTGGCCATCGAGTGAAACGGTCAACGCAGGTTAAGTGATAAGAGTATCCATTTGAACCTGGTAAAGGTCCTACCAAATCCAGATGAACATGATCGAAACGAGCATCGAGAGTTTTAAATGAGCCTAAGGGACATTTATTGTGTCTGATAATCCTAGATTTTCGGCAGCTCACACAGGAGCGTGCCCAATTCCTCACGTTTCTATTCATGTCAGGCCAGCAAAACCGTTCTGCTATAAGCTTGATGGTTGCACGAACACCTGTATGAGAAAGTTTGTGCAGCGAATTGAAGACGTTGCGCAGATAATGTTTCGGCACGATTGGGCAATCCCTACCTGTAGATGTGTCACAAAGTAAGGTTTCCTTACCTGTTCCCATCTGTTTGATGCGTAGTTTGAGGATTGTAACTTTTTTCACGTGGTATTATTTTATTTTCCTATTAGTTTTTCTCTTTAATTTAACACTTAATAGCGATAAATAATTCGTCACTGATAGGGTTCTATCAACTTGACACCTTATTTAGGAACTCAACGTCATAAATTAATCTTGCTAATTTTCACGCTATCTCTATCACCAATTAACGTTAATATATTTACTCTTAACTAATACTGGGTCTGATCCTACCATAAAACTTTACACGTTCACTAAGTTAAATTACAACTATCGCCGTCCACCTAATTAAACTTTGTATTTACATTACTTCCGATAATGTCCAGGCCATCTAAAAAACATATAATCTCTCCTGATGCCTATAGCACCTGCAAAAGATCTAAATCAGTCACTAAAGCGAATAATGTGAAACCTTATAAACACACTGATCAGTCTGCATCCTACTCTGATCTTCCCTCAGCCACACTAAACGTGCACCGTTTACTTGGACAAGACATATCACTACCTTGCATCTCGCTTGTCGATATAAATAAGAGCAGTCACATACCGTTAGAGTCGACATCATTTGTCAGTCCAAACAAAAGCACCACATGTTGTGAGCAGTATTTAGACAGTGCTGTTGATCCCAAACACCCAGCAATCTCACAATCGGCCATCCTGAGTAGCGGCCCACGGAGTACATGTAAGCCTGCCTACAATAGCCAGCCCGATGATGTAGATCTTGACTACTCACCCAGACATATACCCCATCCCCCAACTAAGTGTGCACAAAGTGAACATCCGCTAGACACCTGCAACAGGCCTGTATGTAACCATATCGACCTTAAAAACTTTGATATAAACTCCAATAATCTCACCACTGGTAGACCTAAAAGCAGCCAAACAGAACTTAGCCTCACCCAAACTATTCAAGACCTATTACCGTACAAATATTTAATCAGTGTTCCAGAAAATCCCGATCTGGAAATTATAAAAAACACTGAAAAAGTAATTGACCATATATCATCTGAAGTGTTGAAAAGACTTCAGTGTATGCAGAATGTCATTGTGTATAATATACCTGATAGTACGAACATAAAGATTGCTAAAAATACTCTGCTACAAGAATGTGGATTGTCGCAATCTTGGTGTGTAACAAGAAGATTACGTAAAGCACACACTAAAGCCTCCTGTCCCATTCTATTTCAGTTTGGTAGCACCACTGAAGCTAATCACCTCCTCAATAGTCAGTCATTACTGAGGCGTATTCCAACATTTAAAAAGATTAGGATCATTCATGACAGGACCGCTATCCAGCGTCGAATCTGCAATGGAACACAAACTGATCAACCCAGCTTACGTAGCCGCGGCAGCTACAGCTCTTGTCACTGCACAAATCCTAAAATATCATACACTGCCCCCCCAAAAAAACGGAGGCACGTCGGACACTGCTATTAGTCCTAAGGACAAGACCGCACATAAAGCAGCTACAACCACTCACCCTCAGCCCAGACACTCAGCTACCCCAAAATGCCAAACCACTTATGCCTCAATAGCGTCCAAGTATTACCCTAGCGGCCCCTATAAAATGCCTAAAAATGATCCTCCCAGGAATTGCGCTAACAGCTACAGACTCTCAGACACCGCTGTACGAAATAATACCAAACTCTCCGTAAAAACCCACCAATACTCCAGCACCCCTAACCCAAAACATGCACCTTCTCATAGTAATAGAATGCCCTACAACAAACATAGTGAACTGGCAACACCCACTCATCCTAATGTGAAACGACACTCGACAAGAACCACACCCACACGTGATACCCATAAGTCATATAGTGTCAACCTTGTAAGCCCCATGAACCAACACAAAACTATACACAACAGAAACACCTCTCCTGGCAACAATAACAGGCATTCCTTCATTCCTTACCAGAAACATACAACCTCCCCAACTAACCACAATAGGACTAAAATTGCCCACCGCACACGAGGAAGCCATAACGTTGGCCTACTTGGGAACCCACCTACTGATTCTAGGTACTATCTAAGTCAAGCCACCCAATACAACGGTTTAGTCCCCCCTAATTCGACATACACACTATCTCATCCTTTTTTATCTCTCTCCCCCTCAACATTACTGCTATGGGGTCTCCAAATGTTGAGGGCGACAATCCCACTATTCTGAAACCATCTATATACTCCGATTTAATGGGGAGTAGCACATCCTACTCAACTTCGATAACTGTCTCTAGTCTTGAAAACTCCTTGACTGAACCCCCTGATCATTCCCCGGACACATTACCTAACCATTCAACTCTACCTTCCACTCTTAGACATACTTCTTTCACCAAAACCACACCCGACTACCCTTCTTGCATTAACCCTACTGGTAATAAACTAAACGCTCATCAATATGGAGTCAACGCTCCCAATTCTTCCTTTTCTCATGGCAAAACAGACAAACCACTCGGTTTACATCATACCCTTCTACTAGACAAACAGTCACCGTACCTGACACTTATGTTAATCAACGCTCGATCTGTACAAAGTAAGATGACTTACCTACGCACCCTATTACTTCTAAACAACCCCTCACTTGTTTTGATAACGGAAAGTTGGCTGTCCTCCGATACCACAGACACATTTCTACAAATAGACACCTATGAGCTCTTCCGCTGTGATCGAGTCACCAAGAAGGGTGGTGGTTGTCTCGTTTATGTATCAAAAAATTTGAGAGCGGAAACCTATAGCGACCACGTCCTCAGCAAACTTCCTGAATCGATATGGCTTACTGTGCACACTCATGAATGTAAAATACTAATCGGATGCATATATCGAGCTCCTAACACTCCTAGTTCAACTGACACTATTATAAGTGAGTCATTTGCTCAGGCTGCCTCGCTTGACTTCACATACAAAATTGTATGTGGTGATTTCAACCTTCCCACCATCAACTGGAAGACACATTCTGGCCCATTGTGCTTTGAAAGCATACTTAGGTCCTTAGACATACACGGCTGGCAACAACATGTACACCTGCCTACACGAAATCACAACATTCTTGACTTGATATTCTGTCATAATGTCACACCAACATCAATGGTGGTTGGCGAAAAGTTTCACAACAGCGATCATAAAATAGTCCTCTGCACCCTTCCGATTCTTGCCATATGCAACAAATTAAAGACATTAAAAACGCGATTCCAATATAGAGACTATGCAAACGCTGACTGGGAAAACTTTCGATTTCTAATAAAGCACTCTGACTGGGGCAGTTTCTTTACCAGTAATAACCTCTTAGAAACATTAGAAATATTCAATATCACCACCAAATCTGCACTAGACACTACTATACCCTCTAAAATTGGTTTTAAAACAGTTACTCCCTATATAAACCAAAAGACTAGGTCTAAACTGAGAAAACTGAAAAGGATGTACTATATATCAAAAGACTTCAGTGCCCTGCACCAGATATACTCTGTACTTGACGGAGTACAAAGTCAACACAACAAGCATAAACAGGTAGAGGAACGTACTGCGCTCGCTGCTGCATCTAAAGCCCAAGCCCTATGTCGTCTCCTCACGAAACGCATAAGAAAGAACACAGACCACAACATTCACTCCTTACTGCACGATGGAGTAACGTATAATGACCAAACCGTCATATGTGAACTATTAAGTGAATGGTTTTCTCACAATGGGAATACATCTGATGCTCCAGATATCGACATAAAGTGCACCGGCAAAAACTATCTTAGTACCATAAACTTCGACATTAGGAGTATACATACCGCCATTAAAACCCTTAAGCCAAATGCGAGTTCTGGTGCCGATGACATCCCTTCAATCGTTTATAAAATGTCAGGGCCGGACATACAGACGCTACTACTCAAAATATACACATTATCTTTAGAGACAGGTACATATCCGGAAACCTGGAAGGTAACGTATGTTCTTCCCAAACACAAATCCGGACCGAGAAACCTGGTTGAAAACTACAGACCTATAAATATCACTCCAGTCATATCACGCATAATGGAAAAAGTGATACAAAATCAACTATCTGATCACCTACTCAAGGAAGATCTAATAGACCCGTCACAACACGGCTTCATTAGAACAAGGTCGTGCAGTACATGCCTGATAGACTTCTTTAACGAGGTTACTCGTATGCGTGACCAGAAGAAACTAGTTATTATACTATACTTCGATATTAAGAAAGCCTTTGATAAAGTACCTCATAATCTTCTAATCAACAGACTGAAGTCAGTTGGAATTATAAATCCCCTTTTGCAATGGATCAAGTCTTTTCTTACGAACAGATATCAAATAACCAAGATTAACTCTAATACATCTACACCTCGACCGATAACCAGTGGTGTTGTGCAGGGTAGTGTCTTGGGTCCATTGCTCTTTATAATCTACATCAACAATATATGCAGGTGTTTTAGCACAGGTAAGACCTACCTCTATGCCGATGACTTAAAAGTCATCTATAAAACTGACATTTGCGATTTACGCAGTACTATGCAAACAATCCAACATGAACTCAACATGGTAGATGACTGGTGCAAACGCTGGAGGTTAGAGCTCAACATAGAGAAATGCGGCTGGTTATGTATAGGAGACACGTCTCTTAAAATGAAACTAACACTTAGCGATCACACACTGCCCAGACTGGCATCAGTAACTGACCTAGGGGTACATTACTCACACAGTCTTAATTTCTCTGAACACATCTCAGCCAAAGCATCCAAAATGCGGAAATTGCTTGGCTTCATTCTCCGTAATTTCTATCAAAATGAATCTAAAATCCTTCTTTACAAAGTTTGTGTAAGACCTATCGTTGAATACTGCTCGTTCTTATTTTCCAACCTACGTCTATCTGATATACTAAAGGTGGAAGGAATACAACGAGACTTCACCCGCAAAGTACTTAAGACTGACTCGGTCATTGACTACAGTTCTCGATGCCAAATCTTAGGAATAGCACCCCTTTGGGAGAGAAGGCTTAGGTCTAATTTGATTCTCTACTTCAAACTACTCAAAAACCTTACTTACTCAACATGTCAGATAATTCTTGCCCGAGATTCACATGAATACGGACTTCGAAACAAAGTATCTACGGTCAAAGTTGAGAAATACAGATCAAAAACTCGGGAAAACTTCTTCCTCACCAAGTATGCAATAATATGGAACAGTCTTCCCTCCGAGACTCGCATGGCAGATGAACTACATACGTTTGTGAAACTGCTTGATCAAGCCCTCACTCGCACTGATCTTGCACGTACGAACACATCTGCACCCCACTCAGACATCATAGGCTCTCTCCATGTCTAGACCAAAATGGACTTCAAGTTCAGTTTGCCTTATTTTTCCTACTTTGCAGTTGTATTAATTACTTTTTCCACCCCATTTCTTCACTTGAAGTAGACAGGTAACTCACTGGACCTATCATTACTGTTAAACTAAACTCGGTCGATAAGGGACACTCACTACCACCCTAAAAAGTCAAGAGGACCGCACAATCGGCTGCCTACTACCAGTG
This sequence comes from Schistosoma mattheei, assembly GCA_944470405.2. Taxonomy (NCBI): domain Eukaryota; kingdom Metazoa; phylum Platyhelminthes; class Trematoda; order Strigeidida; family Schistosomatidae; genus Schistosoma; species Schistosoma mattheei. The sequence goes on along the minus strand of OX103947.1, from coordinate 13,222,523 downwards.
GTCTTGCATCTATGGAGCCTGTTACCAATCAACTGGTTAGGACAACAGAAAATAACATCAGCACCAAGTTACTGTGAGTTCCTTCCTGTTTATCCTGTATTAACTTTTTACTCTTCTGTACACTATGTTGACTAGCAATTAATATTATTTCTCCACTCGTTCCCTTATCCACAACTCATATACTTCTATACTTTTTCCGCCTGCTTAAATAAACAACTATCCTACAATATACCCTTCTTAACGCTTATACTCTGTTTGGCAAACTATACTTTATACTATAGTCAACAGAGGCACTGCATCGATGCTTTACCCACAGTCCATAGCTTGTAACTGCCTGATAAGCTTGTAAAATGGTACTTATAGAAATAGTGCTTTCCAACAAGTTGTGAAACAGAGGATTGTGTGAGGTATGACGTATATACAAAAATAAGCCTAAATGAGCCTAACATCACAAAAGGAGGGAGGGTGGAGTTACTGACCAGCAAGCATTGATGGTGAGGGCGATAACTTCAATCCACCCGTGTTTGTGGGGACAGAACATTTTGTATGTATCAGGCTCTTTATAATTGAGAATAAGACAGTCAATCTAAGATATAGATTGTCTTCCTACGCTCACCACTCAGACTCATGTTTCCAATAATATGCTGGATTAGCTATTCTACTAAGACAACCTATAACATGCTAACTCGGACTTTTACACTAGGATTGCGTGGCTGACATCGGATGGACAAAAAAAGAAAAGAAAAAAGACAATGAAAGATATAGTCACTAGTATTTTTAACACTTCACCCTCTATATACACACCCTTCTAATAAACCGCTTCCCTTGTACCAACCTTGACTTCCCTTCCTTCATGTGAGCTTACTCCAACTTGTTAAACATCACAACTCGTTGTTCTTTATTAGTACATTCTCTAATATGGAGCCTCTGACTTCACTTCACTCTAACAAGACATTATATGAATTTATTCTAATTTATTATACCTCTGTCCGCTCTACTACACAATGTTAAGCAACCTTTGGCGTTCATATCCAAGTGCCTTGCTGCTCTTCTGTTTCTCTTTTTTTTCTCCTTCAGAATCTTGCTCTGAGAGCACAGCTATGAAACTTCTGACGTTTGGAGCAAACTTGACGTACGCGTCCTCTCAAGGTCATAGTTTACAGCAAGCGCTCTACGATTTCACTTTATAACAACTATAAACTTAATAAGTTGGGAAGCATTTTGCGAACCAACAAATGTTGTAATTAATAGATCATGCCTGTAAAAACGGTGTGTACCTGCACATGCAGAAATATATTATTATTATTATTATTATTATTATTATTAGACGATAACTCGTGCTGAAGATCACTGTTTCCTTTTTGAAGCTGGGCGAGTTTAAGAAGGTCGATCCCTTGGAAACTGTTCAAGAAAGTTATTCGAGACAAGGCGGCTGCGACTACATTGCTTGCTCCGGAAGTGTGTTGGATGTCTGAAATAAACTGAGAAATGTAGTCTGGATGTGGAGACTCACAAGGTGAGTACTTGAGAGAGGAACAGCTTAAAGAAAAGGTAAGCGGTTTATGATCAGTGAAAAGGGTAAATTCGCGGCCTTCGGTATAGTGTTGAAAATGCCGGTGACCTACGGATTAGCACTAGGCTTTGAAAGAAGTAATATCTCTAACAATAAAAAGCACTGGTTTTTCTAAATCTAGGTAGTTCCTAAAGCTATGACATAGCACAAAAGCATCAAGCCCTAATTTGAAGGATTTCATAGAACAAAGCACAGCGACAAAGGTTCTGAAACCCTCAACCCAGTAAGCAAGAATGTGGTATCAACAATCAAGTGCGGGCTCAAACAAGTCGGACGCAAACTGCGCAAACCCGTGCTTCTAATGCAGTTGCCTCCACACTTCACAGGCGATTAGTCCTGCCTATCAAGCTAGAATAACCAGACCAAAAAGACAATACGACTGCTTGCACTAAAATAAATCCGGCTAAACCTAAACTTTTAGACCAGCTACTCTGTTGTTGTAACAATGAGTTTCAGTATGATGTAGTCCCATATTTCTGGTTGATATGTATAGCAGACCCATGGGGCTGCAGCCGGGCGAATTTAGCAAACTCGCAGCTTTACACTTTAGCACATAATCCTACTTGTTCGCATGCGTATTCCGATGAGAAAAATGTACATTTACCAAGATGTATACCATATATGAGAAATCAGGTTATGCAGTTGATAAACTAGGCCAGTAGCAGCATGTAAACAGCCCATAAACAAGAATCACTACACGACAAAGATCAATAAGAAACCTACTTAAAGCAAAATCAATTGAATCAATTCTCCGCGCTGAAGCGAACGAAATCAGTTTCCAATGGTTTAAATTGTTCTAAATGGTACAAATGGTTAAAATGGTTGTAGACGGAACAGAAGAAGCTTTCGCTTAACAGGCTTCCGTGTCTAGTAGCAGGAGATCACTAATACCTCCAGGCAGGAACCTAGGTATGTAAATCATAGTATTATACTATCCTTAATCCTTAAGAATAAACCAAGTTGCATCTTAAAGGACTCCTGGGAAGTTGCTTGGACTAGCTCGCTCGGCAGCGAATTCCAGCATTTGACAACTCTTAAGGAGTAGAAGTTGTGTCTACAGTCCGTTCTGCTATGTTGTGTCTCCAGTTTTTGGGTGTTACCTCTTAGGTTAATGTTGGAACTAAGCTTAAATAGGTGTCTAAAAGGATGTCCAGAAGTGTTAAGGATACTGTAAGCCATAAGCATGTCACCTCTAAGACGCCTATACTCTAATAGGTAAAAGGTTAAGTGATTGAAGGCGCTCTTCATAAGGTTGAAATTTGAGTCCTCGAACTGATTTCGTAACTCGCCGTTGGATACGCTCCAGAGTGTCCATATCCTTTTGCAGTGAGGGAGGAAATACTATGTTTCCGTACTCTAAATGGAGACGGATAAAACTATCGATGATTAAATGGAAAGTTCTTCCATCCAAATGGTCAAAAATGCGCCTTAATGTTACCAGTGTAAGGTTTGCTCGAAAGGCATTTTTGTCACAGCGTAAAACTTTAAATCGTAGGGAACCAAAATTCTTAATATTTTTCGACTTGGGATAATACTGGAGAGGAGTTCTCTAAGTTATAACTGTAGTCTGCGACATGTCGCAGATGGACGACTTTTTAATTCGAAGTGTTAAAAAAAATTCCGTTATCGTCTGCACAGCTTTGGAGTCGAGTCAGATCCTCCTGAAGTGCCCGTATATTTTCTTGGTTGCGTATCTCTCTTCAAAGTTTCATGTCACCGGCAAAAAGTAATAAGTCTGACGTCGCCTGTTGAGGAAGATCATTTATATAAATCAAGGAGAGAAGAGGTCCTAGTACTGAGTCCTGACGGACCCCTCTAGGACATTCCATAGCCTGAGATAAAACGAAGTCGACCCTGACCTTAAAGTGTCGATTTATTAGGTATGAAGTAAGCCAATCGATTAGAGGTGGTTTGATACCTAATCGTTTGAGCTTATTGGCAAGACACAAGTGGTTAACCTTATCAAAAGCTTTTGAGAAATCAAGGTAAATGATATCAACCTTCCGCTTGAGATCGAGGATGCCTGTCCATCTGTCCACCGCAGTCAGCAGGTTAGTTATACAAGAGTGACCCTTCCTGAAACCATGCTGTTGGGGTGAGAAGTAATTTAAGGACAGTAAATAGTCATATATACCATCGCATATCAGGGACTCCATGATCTTTGAAGGTATAGAGAGAAGAGCCACCGGTCGGTAACTTGAAGGTTTGCTGCGTCAACCTCCTTTGAAAATTGGTGTGACGTGAGCCAGCTTCCAATTTTCCGATAGTTTGCCTCGGCTTAGCGAGTGTGAGAACATCACGCTAAGCGGTATTGCCAGGACTGAGGCTACTCCCCTCAGTATAGCAGAATAGACCATATCTGGGCCAGGAGGTGCTGCAGCTTCCGGAACACCAAATCAGCGCTCAGGTTCACTACAGAAAGTCTTGTGCAGTTGCAGATGAAGCTGTCATCAATATAGTTGATGTGGCTCGGTTGAAACGTCCGAGAGTATTGTTCAGCCTAAAGGTTAGTGGCATCGCCGTCGTTGTTGGTTGGGCCATTAGGACCTAGCAGTTGGGAAACTCCAGTTTTGGCTTGACGAAGAGAGGCTGCATAACGGAATAAGCTTTTCGGATTAGAGACAAATTTATCCATAAGCTTTATCTGGTACTGAAGTCTGTCTTCTCTTATAGCCTTCGTGCATATGTTCTTAATATGTTTGTGTTGTCTGTACGCGCCGTTGTTATCAGTTCGTTTGTATTCTGCCCAACAGTACTTTTAGCTGTATAGCAAGCGAACTGTGTGGTTCTGGATGATTGTAGGTTGCTTGTAGCTTTTGAGGACAGTTTGAGGAACTGACTGCTTTGTAGCACATTAAAACGTGTTCAGTAAGAAGTCCCAATGAGTATCCACATCAAGTAGAGGGTGAACATCTCAGTCCACCTATTGTAGATAGTCCTGTAGAGCTGACACATTCAACCCTTTGAAATTCCAGCGCATGTTGTTGGTGGGGTATCTTAGCTCGGTTTTGCAGACAAAAGTGAAGGCTATAACGGCGTGGTCGCTTTTTCTCAGGGGAGTCAGGATTGAGAGGTTTTCAATTAGAAATTCTTCGTTTGTAAATACACAGTCTAAGCGCGACGGTGTCTGACTGTTTCTCCAACGAGTTGTCGACTTTACATTTTTGTATAATCCCAAATACTCAACGAGGTTGAAGAACCGAGTTTCAGTTGAGTTTTCACCCCCAATATACGTATGTTCCGTGAAATTGACTCTAGGGAGATTGAAGTCCCCTAGAATCAAAATATGAGTGAAACCAAGACGCATAGAGCGGGATAGTCCTTCCAGCATACGACTGTCATACTCGATGTCAGCAGTGGGCTTCCTATATATGACTCCGACTAGGCACCTCGAAGTAGTAGACAATCTTACAGAGCACCAAATGGATTCTACACGATTGTTAAACTCGAGGTTGTGAACTTGGTTTGCCTCCAAGCAAGATTGTATGTATAAAGCCACTCCACCCCCAATTCCTGTTTTTCTGTCGTTGCGAAGCAAAGACATCCCAGGTACTGCTAGCTCCTGGCCCGATAACTGAGAAGATAACCAAGATTCATGATTCTAGACGGAATAGAAGGATCTTTTGCTTCACAGTCTCTGGTATTTCGTAGCAGTGGATCACCGAAGTTTTCAGGTAAGAACCTAGGTATATTAACAATAATAGAGAAAAAAGAGATAAAAGTTGGTAAATTATAATAGGATAGTGTGTTTGGTACTTAAGAATATGTGAAGTTTTCTCTTGAAGGACTCCTTGGAAGTAGCTTGAACTAGCTCAGTCAACAGCAAGTTCCAACACTTGATTTCTCTTGAGGAGTAGGTGTGCCTATGGTCCGTTCTACTGTTGTATGTCTCTAGCTTCTGGGTATTACTACTGGGTTTTATGTTGCGACGGAGCTTAAGTAAGTGTTTGAAGGGATGCTAAGAAGTGTTTGAAATATTGTATGTCATTAGAATGTCACCTCTAAGAAGCCTGTACTCTAATGTGCAATGGTACAGTGATTAGAGGCGTTCTTCATAAGACATTAATTTGAGTCCCCAACTGATTTCGTGGCTCAGCGTTGGATACCTTACAGTGTGTCCTCGTCGTTTTGGAATGAGAGAGGAGACGCTATATTCCCATACTCTAAATGAAGTCGAGAAAAACTGTCGAAGACTAGGCCGAAAGTCCTTCGGTGGAACTAGCCGAAAACGCGCTCCAACTTTATTTGCTCCGAAGGCGTATTTGTCACAGTTAGCGTAAGACTTCAAATTGTAGGATACCAACACCCCTTAGTACTTTCCAGTTTGGGAAACCTCTAGAGCGCAGTTACTTTAGTTGTATCTGTCACGTCCAAGTTTTGCTCGTCCCAGTTATTGAAGTACGGACTATCGACCTACTTGCAAATTACGAACCCAAAGTGACAACAGAACCAAAACTCCAATTCAGATACCAAATTTATTCGCAATTCACAAATAGTCGACCAAATGTCGTTCTAACAACAATAATTATAACAATTACAAAACAAACCTTCAATTTTGTAGGTTCCCGGAGCAAAACTACCAAATACCAAACCAACGACAAAGGGGAACCAAAATGTCCGAAACAACGATATTAACAAACAAGTTCAAAAGTCAAGTAAGACAAATACATCCAAAAACACAGTAAATGATTAATATGCAGAAAAAGGGTTTTAATTCGCCAAATGTCTTCACTTCTCCTGTAACAGTATCGTTTGACTTTATTGATAAAACATATATGATTGACCCTATCGGAAGCTTTTGAAAAGCCAAGGTGAATGACGTCACCCTTTCCCTTGCGATAAAAAATGATTGTCCATCCGTCCACCGTAGTCAGCAGGTTGTTTATGCAAGTGTGGCCTTTCCTGAAACCGAGCTGTTAAGGTGAAAGTATGTTCATGGATAGTAAGTAGTCACATAGATCATCGTGTATCAGGAACTCTATAAGTTTTGAGGGAATTGATAGGAGTGCTATAAGTCGGTAGCTCGAAGGTTTGCTATGTCGATCTCCATGGAAAATTAGTGTGACATGAGCCAGCTTCCAATTTTCTGGTAACCTGTCTGGGCTTAGAAAATATGAGAACATAGCACTAAGTTGTTTTTCCAAGTTTGAAGTCTCTTCCATTATTATAGCAGGATGAAACATATCCTGACCAGCAGGAGTGTCTTTTTCAGATGCTGCAGTTTACGGTACACAAGGTCAACACTGAGGTCCGGTTCTGAGTTTTACTGTTGGGTTACAGGTGAACATTTCATCAATATAATTAGTATGGATCGGTTGAAATGTTCGGAAGTACTGTCCCGTTAGATGATTGGCGGCGTTACTGTCATTGCTGATCGAGCCATTAGGACCTAGAGTTCGGGGAACTCCGGTTTTGTCTCTTTGAAGAGAGGCTGCATGATGGACTAAGCTTTTCGGATTGGAGACAAATTTGTCGATAAGATTTGTGTTATACTGAAGTCTGTCTTCTCTCATTGCCTCTGTAAAATGGTTCCTTGTATGTTTGAATTGCCTTTATGTGTTGTTATTACTAGTTCGTTCGTATTCCGCCCAATAGTGCCTTTTGTGGCTTAGGAACCGAGGAGTATGATTCCTGATGACTGTAGGTTGTCTTTAGATTTCGGGGACCATTTGCGGAACGGACGGCTTTGAAGCGTATAATATCATATGCAGTAAGAAATCCAAATGAGCATCCACATCAGGTCAAGGGTGAACTTCCCAGTCCACCTCCTGTAGATCGTCCTGTAAAACTGACACATCCAACTGTTCGAAATTCCAGCGCCTGTTTTTTGTAGGATGTCTTAGCTCAGTTTTGCTGATAAAACTAAAGGCTGTGACGGCCTGGTCATTTTCACACAGGTGAGCAAGGATTGAGAGGTTGTCAAATAAGAATGATTCGTTTGTAAATGTGCAGTCTAAGTGCAAACGACATTTTCGAATAATCCCAGATCCTCGATGAGGTTGAAGAACCGAGCTTAAGAAGTGTTTTCTCCTCCAATGTAAGTATGTTCTGCGAAATTGAAGTTCTCTAGAATCAGGGTATGAGTAAATCCGAGATGAGTAGAATAAGTAACCCCTCCAGCATACGACTTTCATACTCGATGTCAGCAGTAGACTACCTTCAGTTGACTCCGACTAGACACCTCGAGGTGACAGAAATTCTTACGAGCACCACGCAGATTTATGAGGATTGATAAACTCTTGGTTGTGCACCTGATGTACTTTCAAGCGAGATCTCAGGGACAAAGCCATCTCGCCTCCATCCCTGTTTTTCTCTCGTTGCCAAACAAGACATCTTCGGTATTGCTCCTGATCCGCAATTTGAGAAGATATCCATGTTTCAGATATTCTTATCAAATGAGTATTACCAGCATCAATTTTATATTATTATTATTCACAAACATCTTATGGGTACACAAGTGTTTTGAAGAAACCATTTCGGGTTTCTGTTATTCCTGTTATGCCCTCAAGTTCAAACACATGAGCTTCCCATCCCATTTGTCTATATGAGCTTTGTATGAGCGGACAGGTAACCTGCTGACACAGGGTGTTCCGAGTTAGCAGCCCTTATCATTCCTGCATTTTCTTCGTTGTCTCGGCAGTCCAGAATTAGATTAGTCCTTGATCTTGTCATTACGTGGTCTATCCGTGAACTTTGAAGAACATGCCTCTTCTATTATTTCTAAATCTAGACGGCTAATTGGTTTTATAATGAAAAACTTTTTCACAACAGAGGGTAAACTTACTCTCTACAAAATATGTGTACGACCCTCCCTTGAATACTGCTCTTTTGTCTTCTCTAATATGAATATCGCAGACAAGATAAGAGTAGAAGATGTTCAAAGACGTTTCACACGTCAACTACTAGGATGTAACTCGAATCTCGATTACACAGACAGATGTAAGCATCTATCTTTAGAACCTTTATGGCACCGTAGGCTAAAAAACAATTTAATATTTCTCTACAAAGCGATATATGGGCTCTCCTTTCTAACCTCCTGCCCGACTATCACCCACGACCCAGCCTATAGACTTAGAAACAACGCATATACACTACTTACCGTAAAACACCAAAAACAAATGCGTTGTAAGTTCTTTACAGTACGGTACAGTTTATTGTGGAACAGGCTGCCAATGCCTATCCGTAACTGTGATACGTTTACCAGATTCAAAAAGCTAATAACCCTATTTCTAGACTCCAAAGAGCTTCAACATTTCCTTGAACTCCCGCCCACCAATGAGGCACTTTATTACGGACCGCCTAGTATCTAGAAAGAACAAAATTATAACAAGTTCGACTGTTACTAATATGAATATAACCAAATCACAGAATATATGGCTTATCCTTTCCTATTATTCATTGTTTATTAATCATGACTTCATGCTCCTAACCCTAGCTTTCAGTCCCCAAATCTCTACAGGTTAAATGTACATTATTCTTCCTAAAAGTCATGCTTTTTTTTTCTACTGCAATTAGACAGATAGCTCAATCTTATGGATGCTGATCTACTAAGGCCGATCATACAAAGCTCAAAATTTGTCCACAAAGTCTTGTGAGTTTCTCAATGTTTTATTTGTCTTACCCTGAAATTTTTTTCTACAATTTTATACCCTCTCATATCTTTTGATTTGCTATTAGTCCTTACTTCTTTAAACCATTAGTTATTTTCATAGCAGTGTGATATACTATATGGACATCTAACCCATAAAAGACTTTTCAACTATCTGATTTGCTTGTAACATGGACCTAGTAGAGACAGTGTATTCCAACTATGGGCTTTGATTAAAGCAGTATTCATACTTACCACAAACGTAAGAGAGCCTAACATCACAAAAGGAGGGAGGGTGGCGTTACTGACCAGCAAACATGAAGGTGGGGAGATAACTTCAATCCACCCATGTCTGTAGGGCAGAACATTTTGTTTAATTACGGCTCCTTATGGTTTAGTGGGATGTCACGAACTTATGGTATTGAAGCTGATTTATCACGCAAAATACCTCTTTAAATCGTGTTACGAACGTTGAATTGGTTTCACTTCCTACCCAGAAATCCTATTACAAGCAAACTAGACAATTCGCTAATATACGAAGCCTACTCAAGACCCTATAATACCTGAAAAAAATAATAATACAAAAAAACGAAAGGGGCTCTAATAGCTTCGATAATAAAAGGAAGATAGCCAATTGTATATCACAATACTGTTTCTAGCACTTTATTTTATTTTATAATCACACATAATCTTATACTCTCAGCTCTTTTCCGAATCGCCTCCATTTGTCAGTTGTATGTCCACTCATACCTTGCTAACACTTATTTTCTTTAACCTATTAAAATGCTCTTTCTTAACAAATATTGGCTACTCTGCCTCTCGTGTTTTCTTTTACTTGCCCCCTCTTTCAGCCCCCTTGAGATATGGAACGGGTGACTTCATCCTGCACCATCCTTAAAGCCTTGGATATCACAAAGGGACATAAGGTTGCGATTTCTAGAAGCTCATACCTTCAATGGACCTATCCTCGACCATCAGTCGCACATTCGCAACGCAGCTTTCATGAAGCGCGCTAACTGTAGAACTGATTAAAACCATCTAGATTCATATCTTATAAATTATCAATCCAGCTTTGTAATTTACTACAGTGAATATTGTATCATTTGTATCAAATTGGTCTTGCCTGTAAACCGGCATGCCTCATGTAACAAACTGTTATTTGAGAATAAATCATTATTGTTATTATTATTATCTATGTTCTCATATTTTCTAAGCCCAGACAGGTTACCAGAAAATTGGAAGCTGGCTCATGTCACACTAATTTTCCATGGAGATCGACATAGCAAACCTTCGAGCTACCGACTTATAGCACTCCTATCAATTCCCTCAAAACTTATAGAGTTCCTGATACACGATGATCTATGTGACTACTTACTATCCATGAACATACTTTCACCTTAACAGCTCGGTTTCAGGAAAGGCCACACTTGCATAAACAACCTGCTGACTACGGTGGACGGATGGACAATCATTTTTTATCGCAAGGGAAGGGGTGACGTCATTCACCTTGGCTTTTCAAAAGCTTCCGATAGGGTCAATCATATATGTTTTATCAATAAAGTCAAACGATACTGTTACAGGAGAAGTGAAGACATTTGGCGAATTAAAACCCTTTTTCTGCATATTAATCATTTACTGTGTTTTTGGATGTATTTGTCTTACTTGACTTTTGAACTTGTTTGTTAATATCGTTGTTTCGGACATTTTGGTTCCCCTTTGTCGTTGGTTTGGTATTTGGTAGTTTTGCTCCGGGAACCTACAAAATTGAAGGTTTGTTTTGTAATTGTTATAATTATTGTTGTTAGAACGACATTTGGTCGACTATTTGTGAATTGCGAATAAATTTGGTATCTGAATTGGAGTTTTGGTTCTGTTGTCACTTTGGGTTCGTAATTTGCAAGTAGGTCGATAGTCCGTACTTCAATAACTGGGACGAGCAAAACTTGGACGTGACAGATACAACTAAAGTAACTGCGCTCTAGAGGTTTCCCAAACTGGAAAGTACTAAGGGGTGTTGGTATCCTACAATTTGAAGTCTTACGCTAACTGTGACAAATACGCCTTCGGAGCAAATAAAGTTGGAGCGCGTTTTCGGCTAGTTCCACCGAAGGACTTTCGGCCTAGTCTTCGACAGTTTTTCTCGACTTCATTTAGAGTATGGGAATATAGCGTCTCCTCTCTCATTCCAAAACGACGAGGACACACTGTAAGGTATCCAACGCTGAGCCACGAAATCAGTTGGGGACTCAAATTAATGTCTTATGAAGAACGCCTCTAATCACTGTACCATTGCACATTAGAGTACAGGCTTCTTAGAGGTGACATTCTAATGACATACAATATTTCAAACACTTCTTAGCATCCCTTCAAACACTTACTTAAGCTCCGTCGCAACATAAAACCCAGTAGTAATACCCAGAAGCTAGAGACATACAACAGTAGAACGGACCATAGGCACACCTACTCCTCAAGAGAAATCAAGTGTTGGAACTTGCTGTTGACTGAGCTAGTTCAAGCTACTTCCAAGGAGTCCTTCAAGAGAAAACTTCACATATTCTTAAGTACCAAACACACTATCCTATTATAATTTACCAACTTTTATCTCTTTTTTCTCTATTATTGTTAATATACCTAGGTTCTTACCTGAAAACTTCGGTGATCCACTGCTACGAAATACCAGAGACTGTGAAGCAAAAGATCCTTCTATTCCGTCTAGAATCATGAATCTTGGTTATCTTCTCAGTTATCGGGCCAGGAGCTAGCAGTACCTGGGATGTCTTTGCTTCGCAACGACAGAAAAACAGGAATTGGGGGTGGAGTGGCTTTATACATACAATCTTGCTTGGAGGCAAACCAAGTTCACAACCTCGAGTTTAACAATCGTGTAGAATCCATTTGGTGCTCTGTAAGATTGTCTACTACTTCGAGGTGCCTAGTCGGAGTCATATATAGGAAGCCCACTGCTGACATCGAGTATGACAGTCGTATGCTGGAAGGACTATCCCGCTCTATGCGTCTTGGTTTCACTCATATTTTGATTCTAGGGGACTTCAATCTCCCTAGAGTCAATTTCACGGAACATACGTATATTGGGGGTGAAAACTCAACTGAAACTCGGTTCTTCAACCTCGTTGAGTATTTGGGATTATACAAAAATGTAAAGTCGACAACTCGTTGGAGAAACAGTCAGACACCGTCGCGCTTAGACTGTGTATTTACAAACGAAGAATTTCTAATTGAAAACCTCTCAATCCTGACTCCCCTGAGAAAAAGCGACCACGCCGTTATAGCCTTCACTTTTGTCTGCAAAACCGAGCTAAGATACCCCACCAACAACATGCGCTGGAATTTCAAAGGGTTGAATGTGTCAGCTCTACAGGACTATCTACAATAGGTGGACTGAGATGTTCACCCTCTACTTGATGTGGATACTCATTGGGACTTCTTACTGAACACGTTTTAATGTGCTACAAAGCAGTCAGTTCCTCAAACTGTCCTCAAAAGCTACAAGCAACCTACAATCATCCAGAACCACACAGTTCGCTTGCTATACAGCTAAAAGTACTGTTGGGCAGAATACAAACGAACTGATAACAACGGCGCGTACAGACAACACAAACATATTAAGAACATATGCACGAAGGCTATAAGAGAAGACAGACTTCAGTACCAGATAAAGCTTATGGATAAATTTGTCTCTAATCCGAAAAGCTTATTCCGTTATGCAGCCTCTCTTCGTCAAGCCAAAACTGGAGTTTCCCAACTGCTAGGTCCTAATGGCCCAACCAACAACGACGGCGATGCCACTAACCTTTAGGCTGAACAATACTCTCGGACGTTTCAACCGAGCCACATCAACTATATTGATGACAGCTTCATCTGCAACTGCACAAGACTTTCTGTAGTGAACCTGAGCGCTGATTTGGTGTTCCGGAAGCTGCAGCACCTCCTGGCCCAGATATGGTCTATTCTGCTATACTGAGGGGAGTAGCCTCAGTCCTGGCAATACCGCTTAGCGTGATGTTCTCACACTCGCTAAGCCGAGGCAAACTATCGGAAAATTGGAAGCTGGCTCACGTCACACCAATTTTCAAAGGAGGTTGACGCAGCAAACCTTCAAGTTACCGACCGGTGGCTCTTCTCTCTATACCTTCAAAGATCATGGAGTCCCTGATATGCGATGGTATATATGACTATTTACTGTCCTTAAATTACTTCTCACCCAACAGCATGGTTTCAGGAAGGGTCACTCTTGTATAACTAACCTGCTGACTGCGGTGGACAGATGGACAGGCATCCTCGATCTCAAGCGGAAGGTTGATATCATTTACCTTGATTTCTCAAAAGCTTTTGATAAGGTTAACCACTTGTGTCTTGCCAATAAGCTCAAACGATTAGGTATCAAACCACCTCTAATCGATTGGCTTACTTCATACCTAATAAATCGACACTTTAAGGTCAGGGTCGACTTCGTTTTATCTCAGGCTATGGAATGTCCTAGAGGGGTCCGTCAGGACTCAGTACTAGGACCTCTTCTCTCCTTGATTTATATAAATGATCTTCCTCAACAGGCGACGTCAGACTTATTACTTTTTGCCGGTGACATGAAACTTTGAAGAGAGATACGCAACCAAGAAAATATACGGGCACTTCAGGAGGATCTGACTCGACTCCAAAGCTGTGCAGACGATAACGGAATTTTTTTTAACACTTCGAATTAAAAAGTCGTCCATCTGCGACATGTCGCAGACTACAGTTATAACTTAGAGAACTCCTCTCCAGTATTATCCCAAGTCGAAAAATATTAAGAATTTTGGTTCCCTACGATTTAAAGTTTTACGCTGTGACAAAAATGCCTTTCGAGCAAACCTTACACTGGTAACATTAAGGCGCATTTTTGACCATTTGGATGGAAGAACTTTCCATTTAATCATCGATAGTTTTATCCGTCTCCATTTAGAGTACGGAAACATAGTATTTCCTCCCTCACTGCAAAAGGATATGGACACTCTGGAGCGTATCCAACGGCGAGTTACGAAATCAGTTCGAGGACTCAAATTTCAACCTTATGAAGAGCGCCTTCAATCACTTAACCTTTTACCTATTAGAGTATAGGCGTCTTAGAGGTGACATGCTTATGGCTTACAGTATCCTTAACACTTCTGGACATCCTTTTAGACACCTATTTAAGCTTAGTTCCAACATTAACCTAAGAGGTAACACCCAAAAACTGGAGACACAACATAGCAGAACGGACTGTAGACACAACTTCTACTCCTTAAGAGTTGTCAAATGCTGGAATTCGCTGCCGAGCGAGCTAGTCCAAGCAACTTCCCAGGAGTCCTTTAAGATGCAACTTGGTTTATTCTTAAGGATTAAGGATAGTATAATACTATGATTTACATACCTAGGTTCCTGCCTGGAGGTATTAGTGATCTCCTGCTACTAGACACGGAAGCCTGTTAAGCGAAAGCTTCTTCTGTTCCGTCTACAACCATTTTAACCATTTGTACCATTTAGAACAATTTAAACCATTGGAAACTGATTTCGTTCGCTTCAGCGCGGAGAATTGATTCAATTGATTTTGCTTTAAGTAGGTTTCTTATTGATCTTTGTCGTGTAGTGATTCTTGTTTATGGGCTGTTTACATGCTGCTACTGGCCTAGTTTATCAACTGCATAACCTGATTTCTCATATATGGTATACATCTTGGTAAATGTACATTTTTCTCATCGGAATACGCATGCGAACAAGTAGGATTATGTGCTAAAGTGTAAAGCTGCGAGTTTGCTAAATTCGCCCGGCTGCAGCCCCATGGGTCTGCTATACATATCAACCAGAAATATGGGACTACATCATACTGAAACTCATTGTTACAACAACAGAGTAGCTGGTCTAAAAGTTTAGGTTTAGCCGGATTTATTTTAGTGCAAGCAGTCGTATTGTCTTTTTGGTCTGGTTATTCTAGCTTGATAGGCAGGACTAATCGCCTGTGAAGTGTGGAGGCAACTGCATTAGAAGCACGGGTTTGCGCAGTTTGCGTCCGACTTGTTTGAGCCCGCACTTGATTGTTGATACCACATTCTTGCTTACTGGGTTGAGGGTTTCAGAACCTTTGTCGCTGTGCTTTGTTCTATGAAATCCTTCAAATTAGGGCTTGATGCTTTTGTGCTATGTCATAGCTTTAGGAACTACCTAGATTTAGAAAAACCAGTGCTTTTTATTGTTAGAGATATTACTTCTTTCAAAGCCTAGTGCTAATCCGTAGGTCACCGAGTCTGATCAATGGGTGATTTGGTGTTGTAGATATTTATATCTACGTTTATTTATATTATCTATTCATACATTAATTCATGTTCCTATGCACTTTGTAGTGTTAGTTGGTATTTCCAATTGTCGTGTCATTCATTTATAAGTGCTTCCATGATCTTACTGATATCCTCACTGTCCATGTACATAACATGATATGATCAAAAGATAAACTACCACCCTTAGTCCTTTGCCTATATTCGTCTGTCTGTACAATACATCAGCTATTGTTGCCTATTATTAGTTGTCTATTTTCATCTTATAGTTCTGGGCTTTCATTTACTTTGTCTTCAACAAATATGTTTGTAGGATTTTCAGTCAGTAGTGATAATTAAGAAAAAATCAGCTCAATACAGGAAGGATAAAAGTTGGGCACATCTGCGTCCTTGTGACCAATTATGGACCATGTGTCCAATTTCTAATCTCTTAACCCCAACTATTTAGCTTTCATTTATGAACACGATTCTGTTCAGTAGTCACTAAATTTGTAAACGGATGCCATGTTTTGGTTTGGCCATTTTAGTTTTATTTTACTTATTTCTAGTTCAGCCACCATAGCTTGTAAAGTTCAGTGTCTTAGCCACTTCGATCGATGCAGACTAATGACCTCAACAATCAATTTATCATCTTTCCGTGATATCTTGCCTCTGACCTCATCATTTCTAGTGAGGTTATAATCAATGGACGACCTTTGAGCATTTCTAAACTGACCTGGAATGTGTCTACCTACTTGCTAGGGCTAAGTGAGGGTTATATATTAGTGCCAAAAATTAGGATCTGCGGGTAAACGTTAAGGTTAGGAATTACAGTTAGTTTTCATCATGCTTTAGTGCTAAAATGCTATTTAACCATATGGATGAGTTTCGCACCAAAATTCAGGATGTGCTATCTTTGATTTCTTTCGTTCGTCCATAATTTATAATCTCCTGGTTGCCCACTCCGTTGTTTCATCAAGCCCTAGCAATCCCTAAAGGATATCTTTTATTAAAATGTTTAGCTTACGCGTATCTCCTCTTTTTATAGATCATGCTTACAACCATAGGGTAATACGGAATCAAGATTACTTTCTGTTTTTTATACTTTCCTATTACACTAGGACTTCTTAAAGTAATTGTTATTCTAGCGAAAGCAAATTTCTGTAAAATTCAGTTTGTGTGTAAAACCATGCTAGAATCGCTGCCGTTTGAGAATAGCTATCCTAGTAACGTCAAGCTTAAATACAAAAAGCTATCCTATCAAGCGACAACTCCTACTCGTGGATCTCTCTTTGCTGCTGGTTACGATCTTTATGCTGCTCATGAAGCTACCATACCTCCTGGGGGTCGTGAATTAATTAAAACTGACATACAGGTGATCTATATAAAAATTGTTTCAGTAATTATTCTGTTATGTAAAGTTTGTTATAGATAAGTATGGTCACTAAAACTAAATTTGCTAATGTACAGATTCTGGTTTCATACTCAGGCTCAAACTGAATTTATGATCACAATATCCCCCACCTTCGTATATGTATTCAATAAGCACCAGTTCATATACTAGTCTGGACCACCTGTACTACGTAAAGAAAACTGTCTACTCAAGATCCGTAATGTGGCTTGAAGTCACTCAGTGTAAAGTTTTCAGTAGCTTGGAATATAGAAGTTCGTACTCAATAGAAAATTTGGCACTAAAATTTCTATTTGTTGAACTTACATGTTTAAAGCATCAAAAAGTATAGTTATTGCTATCTCACTACCTTCCCATACGGGTTTTTACTAATCACATTCTCTTTTCGTCTTCTAAATTTCGTAAACACCCCCACCACGAGAAGGCAGTGAGTAGGACTTCCCTGGCAGTGGTTGTATGCACGTGGCCATTTGAGACCATTTCGAGATGGAGGACTCTCTTCACCCTCGGCCTTACCAGGGCGCTTGGGGACCTGTATATACCAACTATGCTTTGAAAGATAATGTTATATATTACCCCAACGTCTAGTTCCTAGAATACTTACTTACTTACTTACTTACGCCTGTTACTCCCAATGGAGCATAGGCCGCTGACCAGCATTCTCCAACCCACTCTGTCCTGGGCCTTCTTTTCTAGTTCCATCCAATTCTTGTTCATTTTTCTCATGTCTATCTCCATTTCTCGGCGTAATGTGTTCTTTGGTCTTCCTCTTTTCCTTTGACCTTCAGGATTCCATGTGAGGGCTTGTCTTGTGACGCAGTTGGGTGCTTTCCTCAATGTGTGTCCTATCCACTTCCAGCGCTTCTTCCTGATTTCTTCCTCCACTGGGATCTGGTTTGTTCTCTCCCACAGTACGTTGTTGCTAATAGTGTCCGGCCAATGGATCTGAAGTATTTTGCGTAGACAACTGTTAATAAACACCTGTATTTTCTGGATGATGGCTTTTGTAGTTCTCCAGGTTTCTGCCCCATACAGTAGAACTGTCTTGACATTTGTATTGAAAATCCTGACCTTGGTGTTGGTTGACAGTTGCTTTGAGTTCCAGATGTTCTTCAGTTGTAAATATGCTGCTCTTGCTTTGCCGATCCGCGCCTTCACATCTGCATCAGATCCACCCTGTTCATCAATGATGCTGCCCAAATATGTAAAGGTTTTTACATCTTCCAAATCTTCTCCGTCAATTGTGATTGGATTGGTGCATGCTGTGTTGTATCGGAGAATCCTGCTTTTCCCTTTGTGTATATTGAGACCTACTGCTGCTGAGGCTGCTGCCACACTGTTTGTCTTCTCCTGCATCTGTTGTTGCGTTTGGGATAGAAGGGCCAGATCGTCTGCGAAGTCTAGATCATCCAACTGCATCTTAGATGTCCATTGTATCCCGCGCTTCCCTTCAGACGTTGACGTCTTCATGATCCAGTCGATCACCAGGAGAAAGAGAAAGGGTGAGAGTAAGCAACCTTGCCTAACACCGGTCTTCACTTCGAACGACTTTGTCAACTGTCCTCCATGCACAATTTTGCAGTGTAATCCATCATATGAGTTCTGTATGATATTGACTATCTTCTGAGGCACGCCGTAGTGTCGAAGAAGTTTCCATAGTGTTGTTCTGTCCACGCTATCAAATGCCTTTTCGTAGTCAATGAAGTTGATGTAGAGTGATGAATTCCATTCAATTGATTGTTCCACAATGATCCGTAGAGTTGCGATTTGGTCTGTACACGATCTATCCTTACGGAATCCTGCCTGTTGGTCACGAAGTTGGGCGTCTACGCAGTCCTTCATCCTGTTTAACAATACCCTGTTGAAGACTTTTCCCGGTATTGAGAGAAGAGTGATGCCCCTGTAGTTATCACACTTGCTGAGATCGCCTTTCTTCGGTATTTTGATCAGAAGTCCTTCTTTCCAGTCTGTTGGTACTTGTTCCTCATCCCAAATCTTATTGAAGAGAATGTGGAGTATCCTTGCAGTTGCCGCTACGTCTGCTTTTAGTGCCTCTGCTGGAATGTTGTCCGGTCCTGCTGCTTTGCCACTCTTGATTTGTCTGATGGCCATGCTGATTTCTTCAATTGTTGGTGGGCCAACATTGATTGGGAGGTCCGTGGGTGCTGCTTCGATGTTGGGTGGGTTCAGTGGAGCTGGTCGATTCAAGAGTTCTTTGAAGTGTTCTACCCACCTGTTTTGTTGCTCTTCAATGTTGGTGATTACCTTGCCTTCCTTGCTTTTCACTGGTCGTTCTGGTTTGCGGCGATTTCCAGAGAGTTTCTTTGTCGTGTCATACAATTGTCTCATGTTTCCTTCTCTTGCAGCCTTTTCCGCCGTCGTTGCTAAATCTTCCACATATTTACGTTTGTCGGTTCTGATGCTCCTCTTCACTTGTTTGTTTATTTCCGTGTATTCAGCTTGTGCCTTGGCTTTTTCTGCTCTTGTTCGACTGGTATTGATTGCTGCCTTCTTGTTCCTTCTTTCTTGAATCTTATCCAGTGTATCAACAGTGATCCATTCCTTGTGGTGGTGCTTCTTGTGACCCAGGACCTCATGACATGTTGAAGTGATTGCCTCTTTGATCCCCTTCCAGTTGCTCTCCACAGTAGTTCCTTCTCCATTGAGTAGATCATGAAAGGCCTGGAACTTGTTGCTGAGGACTATCTTGAATTTGTTGAGTTTGTTAGTATCCTGAAGAAAGGCCGTATTGAACTTTTGTGATATTGTCCGCCCCGTTGTCCAGTGCTTCTTGAGTTTCAATTTCATCTTGGCGACCAGCAAGTGATGATCTGATGCTATATCAGCTCCTCTCTTGGTTCTCACGTCCTCTATAGTCCTCCTGAACGTTTTGTTGATGCAAATATGGTCGATTTGGTTTTGTGTGGTGTGATCCGGTGAAGTCCATGTGGTTTTGTGTATGCGTTTATGTGGGAATATGGTGCCGCCTATGACCAGTTTATTGAAGGCACATAGATTTGCAAATCTCTCACCATTTTCGTTCCTTTCTCCCAGTCCGTGTCGTCCCATGATGTCTTCATATCCAGTGTTGTCCGTTCCAACCTTGGCGTTGAAATCTCCCATCAGAATGGTCAGGTCCTTTGTTGGGCACTTCTCGACGATTGACTGCAGCCTATTGTAGAATTGATCTTTAGCGTCTTCATTGTAGTCGTTGGTAGGCGCATAGCATTGGATGATGTTCATTGAAATGCCCTCTTTCTTTGTTTTGAACGAGGCTTTGATGATCCTTGGTCCATGAGATTCCCATCCTATAAGTGCATTTTGCGCTTGTTTGGACAGCATCAATGCAACTCCTTGTGTATGTGGTGCATTTTCTTCTTCATGGCCGGAGTATAACAGGAGCTCTCCTGTAGTTAGTCGTTGTTGTCCAACTTGTGTCCAATGTGTTTCACTGATCCCAAGTACCTCTAGGTTGTATCTTCTCATTTCTGCAGCAATTTGGAAGGCTCTTCCGGTGTCCCACATTGTACGAACATTCCATGTACCTAAATAAATGGTCGCTCTGGTTGTCAGAAGGGGCATCGGCCTCGTAACTTCCGAAGGAATTCGGCTTTCATCATGAGGCGTCATAATTCTTCTAAATGAAGACCTTCTGACTCCCAGGGCAGAGTTTAAAAGGTTTGAATAATTTTTTCTGGTTAGCGTTTTTTTAGCGAGTTAGTTTTCTACGGGATGGGGACGCTAACCCCATGCCCAACCCTCCTCCTTTATCCGGGCTTGGGACCGGCAGTAGCCCCCGGAGGGACTCCAGGCGGAGTTAGTTCCTAGAATAGTAAAACTTAAATCGAGTTAGAAATTACAAATTCTGATCGGAAAGTAAGAATATATGTTAGCAATTTGATTAATATCTATCCTGCTTCATTGTCTTTTGAGGATGACAAATCAATATTAGTAAAAACATAGTTTTAAAGTATATCTCCAAGTGGATCTTATCCACCAAGATACAAAATTACAAATCAGGACAAATTCCTCAAATTTTTACAACAGTTTACCCCATACTAACAACATGCTTTACCATATTATGCGTACATTCGACGTTCTTGAACATCATTGCTTTGCTGCTGAATCAAATTTATACTGCTTGTGCAGGTTCTGGCTCCGTGTATGACTAAATATAGATACTGCATCATAGACGTTCTACACGCTGTTTACTGACAATCTAAATGTCTCAATACATTTTATCTTTCATTTTCGTGGTCGTCTGTTGTTAAATAGATTGAATTGCCAGAAGGTTGTTATGGTCGTGTCGCTCCACGAAGCGGACTAGCCTTAAAACATGGGATTGATGTTGGTGCTGGCGTCATTGACCGAGACTATAGGGGAAATCTTGGCGTAGTACTTTTTAACTTTGGAGAACAAAATTTTGAAGTAAGTTCATCGTTCATCATTTTCACTGCTGCAACTTGCTGCATAACTACACTTCGATGTGATTTCTCAGAGACGTACTATAACAAAACATGCCTTTTTTTAGTTACATGGACTTGTTTCCCCGTTTTTATTAGGCCATAATGTTTTATTCATTATCTTAACTGACTCGCCTATGGCATCAAAACATGGTCACATTTGGAAAATATCCAAAAACTGTCCCATACATGGAACATTAGTCTGGCCGTCTGTTATGTTATGCTATGTATATTTTTTATTTACATCCTATTTCTAATAATATATCTTAATATGTCAAGTGACTTAATTCACAGTGCCTGATTCTTCAGGATAGTATCAATGCCGTTTTTTTCTCATAGTCACGAACATATTTGCCATGGTTTTTGATGTGTGGGGTAGTAAAATAGCGATTGGTTACTTACTTAGTCTGACAGGTATTAGATGTGTTATCTATTTCCCAATCCCTTGTTATTGTCGGATGTTGACGTTGAATCATACGCACGTCCTAGTCAAGCCGGTCACGTGTTCTTGATCCGAGTTGTGTTGATATCCTGTAGAATAGACACTGGCAGGGTATCTAGTGCAGATATTCGTTCAAGGCAGATTAGTGTCCTATTGGTGTAGCCTTACCAGATGGTTTGTGACTGCAAATTCTCGTCAGCAACTGTGATGGGAATCTAACTTCTATTTTATTCACTGACGGCCGAAAATCATGACTAACAGACAACCTTTTGTGGTTAGTACGTTCACTTAGTTGGATACCTTTTTGAGGAAATGGCTATACTGCAATCTACATATTTGCCGTGGTATATAACATCTCATGTATTTAAAAGTGGGTAAGACTTATTGGGAATCTGGTTTCTCGCGTTAATAGGAAAATACGTACTGTATAAAAGTACTCTGTGGCAATTAGGCTAGCCTTACACTAAATTATTGGGTATTGTTGCCACATACATAACTACTTTCGTTACTGCTGGTTAACTTTATCAGTCTAAAATTCAATATTTTGTTCCTTCATAATGTTATTCGACGAAAAACACGTCATTTTAATTTATGAGTGTTTCTTTATACTCAGATTCAGAACGATCGTGCCTGGTATTCACAGGCTTACTAACTAATTTTACTGTATTCATTTCAGATAAAAAAAGGTGACCGTGTAGCACAACTGATTTGTGAACGTATTTTCTGTCCTGAATTAATCGAATGTGAATCGTTGGCGGAAACGGATCGTGGTTCAAATGGTTATGGCTCAACAGGAGTGTAGAGCCTAATAATTTTATCAGAATTAAAATATTTTTTACAATAAATATAACCCATTTTTATGCCTGCAAATGACTTTTTTAAAAATTAAACTATCCAATATTAAGTTGAGTTGGCGACTTTTGTTACTCTTTAAACGTGAACTGGTCGTCTCACCTATGTTTGCAAAAGTACGTACTTCTCTCATTTAGGTTTAAGAAATGATACTGATCAATTTTTGATTGATTGTTTGTTGATACTTGAGTTTTGTACACACGTTTCTCTTCCGAATTATTAAGACGATCTTGTAGCACGTAATAATCATGAGACGTAGTGGCAAGTTGGGAGATGTTAACTCCATTTTTTAATCAGTTATGATTCTGAGTGACGAGCATACGAATCCATTCTACTGATAAGATTGGTTTGGATTTGAGATCCTTTTAACATAACTTAAGTACGTGAATAATTCACTCCGAATAATCCATAAGAATTGTTGACATAGCATCTTTGTTAATTCTGTGCAGTGGAAAAATCAGAATTACGAAACAATGTTGATCTGTTTAGAGTGCCACGTGTTGAAAGTCAGTTTCCCATCGCATGAACAATCACTTAGACCTGAAATAGTTAATTACAACCTGTCATGCAAAAACTAAATTCATGCATTTGAGTATTGTATAAACTCTCATGCTTTCAGTAGAGTTTTCTGAACTTATCAGGTTTTAGATGCTGAAGTATTCTTAAGACGGTACCTTTCTCAATAACTACAGGGTCTATCACCAAGCCGCCATAATCACAATTAACCATCGGTCGTTCTTCATTGCTGATAGAAAACACTACTGAAATATTCTGGACAAGTCTTCAGTTTTTTCGGTATCATTTCTTGCCAGTATTAACGGATCAATTGTTTTTCATACGACTGTCTACTCTTATTAACGCTTTACAAGCATTCCTAGTCTTACAATAACTGGAACTGTACTGTTCTAAGCCAGTAGAGATGAACATATTCTAATACTTTTCCATACGTCTAAGAAGTTTCTTGACTTATTATTATTCATGGTGGGCAGTTATTCGGTCTGCGTGGTACCAGGCATGGTATAAACGGGGACGTAACTGAACTAAACTTGACTTTAAATATAGACCATGCTTCAACTGATGAGCTGATATCTACTGACCAATCTGTCTTAGCAGCAGCGCACTCCTGAGTGACTGACATGTTAGCTCTCCATACATTTGGGCGAGGCTCAAACTGACCGTATGTCATGTCACTAGCTGTAAATGTTCATGACAAGCCAGCGTGATAGCTACTCGTTAACGGTGGAAGAAAGTTTAGGCTGGCAATATCCTCAGTTGCATGAGCGATTACTAAGGCCAACAAAGAACCCTGGTTTGCACAAAAACATATGGGTTTGGATACATACTGTGCCAATGCACGCTTCATTACCGTTATCAGACACCTACTAACAAAGGAGTTTATGGATCCTACCGTGGCCATCTCAGTCCAACTAATATCAAGCATGTTATTTGCGCTCCATAGCTTAGCGTGCTCTAAAATAAAGTCATCAGCTAAGCCGATTGGGCCGCGAAGTGTACTCCGTAGTTGTTGCTGTAGTTACGTGATCGTATCACTAACCTACCTTAAAAGTTGCGATAATTATTTGGCGTGAGTTCACTGTATGTCGACTCCTGCCATCTATTTACCGTGCTAATAGAAATCCCATTCGCATTTATGCATGTGTTCACGGTTGGAGGGCGTGTTGTAACGTCGCTGAATCTAGATTTCCAGCTGCCGAAAGCAGCCAAGTCGGAAATAATGGCGTGGGCTCCTTAGTCAGATACTCAGACGGGAGACCGTGTTACTATGTCGGCTCAGCAATGAAACTACACCACAGCAAACGGCCACCATACAAACACGGGTCGACCGTCCCTTACGCGCAACTGCCTGTGACTACTAAACATTGTGTCCACAACAGCAACTATGCGGGGGGTACGTCTAGCATTTGATTAGGGCGGTAAGTTATTTGCTGTAAGCTTATTTTATTTGCCCGTGGATATTATTATTAGTCCTAGGACGAGACAGAGTAAGTGAACACAAACCTAGTAGGGTACCTACACTTGGTTACGACTCTTCAACCTTTCTACTGATGTGTATTTCTTCACATTAGGTTGAGGATGTGCCCGATTATATGATTTAGATATCTTTACGTCACATTTCAACATGTGAACTGAGTTTGACATTCTGAAGCATTCGGATGAGACGCAAGATGGGTTTGAAGGCAATGATGAAACTTGACATGACGAAGGATGCTGCCTGTATTAGACAGAATGTAAACTTGTGTAACTTGTCACAATTGCTGTATAGTGAATTTCGAACTCATGGATTGGAATGACCTTCGACCGTCCCCCCTCGCTGTTCAGTCGGACGTATCATTAACAATAACCCACTACTGCAACACTGGTCTCACAGTGCAGTATTAGTTAACTTTGCGCACTAGGTATAGTTATCCCACTAATTATGAAGTGGCGTCAGGACTTTCGTTAGTGAAAAAAATTTATTGAGTGTTTGCAATGAGTAGTGAAAAAACAGGAATGAGTTATAAAATATCGATTAATTCCACATCAAATTTAAGTGTAGCATTTGGAGGGATAACTTTGTCGACACCCTTGGAACCATATGCGTAATCTGGGGTACAAGTTAGGTAGGCACGCTCTCCTACACTCATTTGAATTATACCTTCATCCCAACCTCGAATTACCTAGAAGGATGAGATTCAAAAACAGCAATTGTATTTACTTTCCCCGTCCCAATTACAAATTCGAATGGTTTATTTCTATCACGGGAGCTGTCAAACTTTTTCCCATCCATGAGGGTACCAGTGTAGTGAACAACGACTCTTTGACCTTTCTTCGGAATTCGTTTCCCATCGCCTGGCTTGTAGGTGTCAACAGTTACACCCATGCCGATGACTGTTAGCGCACAATGGTGAATGACCTCGTCGTAAAGGTCATCAAATGGCAAGTTCAAGCATCTCAACAACAGTTTTTCCTATAAAACCTGACATTTTCTGGTTGCTGAGAATTTATTTCGCAAATAGACTTGTGTTTGTGTATATTCAAGCTTGTAGTGACTCACGTTTATCACGAGAACACGACTGGTTTAATAAAAACAATTATTATTATAACCAACTGTACCAGTGTTTGTTTTAATGTGCTTTTGTTTGACTGTGCTAATGACAGCTATTTTTGCTTCCATTCTTATACACACACTTCGATTGTAACTTCGCGCGAATTCGGTTACCTTCTGTAACCAAGGTTGTATCCTGGCACGATCTCGGTATCCTTTCGATGCCACGAGATCGCCAGCAAATATACACCTCGACTTGGTCCATTAACCGTCTTCTGATATTTGGCTTCTCGGGGATTTTATGGATATATTTGGTTACGTCCAACCTTCGCCTTCTGATTAACTTGGCACGTGTTTCTTGGTAGCGGTGTTCATAGTTAACCTCAACTCGACGCCACGCTACAATTGGTGACCCGTATTTTGGAACACGCCTCAACTTCTGATCAAATCTTCCAAAGAAGCCAATTCGGTGAGTCTATGATTTATCTATCCACGTCTGTCGTATATTTTCATATTTTTTAATATATAATATACGCGACATGACGGATAACGATAAGAATAGTATTAATATAATAGACTCACACGTATGTGTACCGAATCCTTGTCACTTTTTATTCGCGTGATGATGAATTCCACGCTTTATTCGAGAAATGTTACCCTATTAACTATTCTCCTCGCTGACCCGGCTGCTTGGTACGGAATGCATACGCATAAGCATATCCGTCTACCACCCAGCACCAAATGGTTAAGTAAACGGTTTCACTGCCAACTTAAAAGTGTTCTACGAGCACACGAAAACGGCAACTGGCACGAAACCTTACCGCTCGTTCTTTTAGGGGTGAGAACGAGCTTAAAGGCAGATATCCAATGTTCCGCCACTGAACTTGTATACGGCACGACATTGCGTCTGCCCGGAGAATTCTTCACACCACGGAGCAGACCTAATTTCGGTAAATCAGACTACGTCCATCGACTGTCTGCATTTATGCGAACGCTGTCTCCGGTGTCAACTCGAATACAACATCGACAGGTCGCTCTCCCTCGAGAGTTATCTACCTGTTCACATGTTTTCATACGAGTAGATTCGGTACGCAAACCTTGGCAACAACCTTACGAAGGCCCTTTTCACGTGATCGCTCGTCACGAAAAGACCTTCAAGGTTGATCGATATGGACGCGTCGAGATCGTCAGCATTGATCGTCTCAAACCAGCACACGTCGATGACAGTGCCCTATCTGATACCCTGAGATTCAATGCTAGACCTATCAAACCTAGCGGGATCCTTAAATCTTCTTCAGGTCCCACGCTAGATACATCTGAGACCTCATTCTCACGTCCCAGTCAACAGCACGCGTCATCTGCACCGTCTACGGACGAGACGACAGTCTCACGTCCAGATCAGCAGACCACGCCGCCCTTGACTTCGGATGAGATTGCAGGCTCACGCGACGCGAACGAGACTGCCGTCTCACGTTCCGGTCGCCGAGTACGGTTACCCGTACGCTTCCGCGAATAGTCGCACAGTCAACAACCGATACGGTGTAGGATTATTCCTATACTACACGTATGCTACACTCTTCTTTTTTGATTTTCTTTTTGTTTCCTGAGCCCACGCCTTCGACCATCTCCGTTTGGTTCCGTCGACTTCAGTCAACTTTGGCGAAAGCTGGCCTGATCACCCATGCTCTTGTCAACGCACTCAGTCGATATATTGGTTTCGAATGCTTGGCATACGCTTGGTCTCGAACTTGGTCGTTACGGTCGCTTCTGGTCTTTTGGCTCAACGTGGTTTCGTCCTACGTCTGCAGCGTTTCTGGTGCGCACCCTACGAACGCCATCTTCAGATTCTGGATACAAACCACTCTGGTGTAGCATGCCAATTCGAGCAATAAATACAACACATCGCTCCTGGTACCGTTCTCCGAAAACGACCTTCGTTGGCAACTCGACGATCAACGATCGCTTTCCTGTTCGCCAATTCTTCCGTCCTACAATCGCTCGTCAGCCGATCAGTCCCACGATTCAAACCGCTATTTATCGAAAGTGTAAACCCTTTCTAGCGGGGGGCTCCTGTAGTGACTCACGTTTATCACGAGAACACGACTGGTTTAATAAAAACAATTATTATTATAACCAACTGTACCAGTGTTTATTTTAATGTGCTTTTGTTTGACTGTGCTAATGACAGCTATATTTTGCTTCCATTCTTATACACACACTTCGATTGTAACTTCGCGCGAATTCGGTTACCTTCTGTAACCAAGGTTGTATCCTGGCACGATCTCGGTATCCTTTCGATGCCACGAGATCGCCAGCAAATATACACCTCGACTTGGTCCATTAACTGTCTTCTGATATTTGGCTTCTCGGGGATTTTATGGATATATTTGGTTACGTCCAACCTTCGCCTTCTGATTAACTTGGCACGTGTTTCTTTGTAGCGGTGTTCATAGTTAACCTCAACTCGACGCCACGCTACAAGCTCATAATCGACATTTTCACTTTTATTGTTTATGGTAGTTTAAATGTGTTGTTTCTTATTCTATGGGCATAGTCGTGGATTAAGACTTGAAAATGAAATCCGACTTACTATTTTGTAGAAAAATAGGTCCTTCATTTGTCAGCGATCCCATAAACTTTCTAAGGCAATATGTCTACATCAACCTATTTAGTCAAGGATAGAATCCTATCCCAATGAACGATGTGTGAAGCTCTTCTTGATATTCCTCACTGACATCTCATCTGTGGCATTCATACTTGAGAAAATGCATAAAGGATGTTCAAGGTAGGGTAATGTACGTATTTAAAAAGTGTAAGCTTTGTCTCTTTGATCAATAACCTTTTACTATGAAACCCATCAGTATTCTTGATGTAAAAATGATACGTGAAGTATGTTCTTGTACACTTTTCGTACAATGAACCACTAGACCGAATGTCAAGTAGATATCTGAACTCTACACTAATTTAAGCACAGTGATTTTTATAGAGACACTTTCTAAAATGCATGGTCTCATATTCGTTATGATTACGTGGTAGCTGACGATTTTTACTACAGACAGACAGGTTGTCGCGCTGAAACTGAGAAATCCTTAACTTACAGCTCCGAACCTCGCTATGTACTATGATGAGTTTATCGGCATACATGTTGTATGACTGGTCACTATATAGTGACCACTGTCATATCTTTCTTGGTGCACACTGAATTTTGCTGATCAAGTTGAAGTGTGACAACCAGTTTAGATGACTCGATATTTGTGCACTATATTGAAGCGCAGTGGGTGGTTGTAGAACCATTTAATTCCATCCATTAAGATGCTGGACCAAGAAAGACATGAACCACATGACATCTATCAATACCCAGTGACCAATCATTTGTAAATATACCCCATTCCCATCGGAGGTCAGTCGCGACACAGATAGCTCAGTGGTAACTTCTCGGAGTGTGAAGCCAAGTGACATTGGAATAGAGCATCAGTTCCCTTACTACTAGTAGTACACCTTAATAACGAGTGTCTGATAGCACAAAACCCAGGTCTAAGGTTTTTTGTCGACTACCACTAACCATCGCCTTAAAGGTATAATTTCCCCAATTTCACAGTTTTACATATACCTTTTACATACATGAAAAAGATGGTGGACATATTGCACTTCTCTTAACAATTCCATTAGCTTTTGATCACGGTGATGAGACAAAGATGTACCTTACCATCACTTATATTTTTTTTGGAAGGAAGCAAATCACGAATACAAAGTAATGGTGATTCCGAATGACTTCAACTTGAGAAGATTTTAGTTTGAGACCATGTTAAACGCTTTTTAAAGTTGAGGAACAGACTTGATACAATAGCCCGGAGTCTCACGTTGTTACATCAAAATGAGGTAGTCTATAATGCTGTCCTAATCTTCAAAAATCCATGCTAAGAAGTCGAGGTTAGACTCTGACAGCTTTAGATTGGTGGTTGAGTGCTGACTGAAAACATCTTGGTAACATTAAAGCATAACAGTTAAGGTGTTTATATACTTCCTCATTTTTCGTATGCATTATATTTCCTGTTGTCCAACACTGTATGTTTGAATTATGGCGTTTGAAATTCGTCACGACCTTAGTAAAAACCTATTATGACCACTATTCTGACTTTTTTATGTGTACAAAACAAGTTGTTGAGGCGGTATTAGTGCTCAACCCACGATCTTTGAAACTGAACGTGTTCCACTGTGTTTTAATGTTAATTATTAACTACAGCCTACTAGCTTGATCAATACTAATAGCTGATCATCTGTATATATGATTAGGTATGATGGTTCATTACCAAGCCTTAGTGGTATCTACGTTGTCCAGTGAAATTTACTTGTTAAAAACTTCAACCACTGTCAAGTAAATTGATTAGTCCGTCTTTGAGCACACAAAAAACGGCTTTACACTTTTTAGTTTTGTCATGGAAGTAAACCACCTGGTAGATCTGTAACATTATCTTCAGTATAAATTCCAAATACATAGTTACTTATATATATATATATATATATATATATATATATATATATATATAATATGGCACAGTATTTATTTTGGATTTGTGTACATCTATATCATCTTTTTGACCACGAAAGTTTGACTCCCAGAATTTGACTATGAGTTGTGGTTTACTCAACAAATGTATCATCCAAGAGGCTTAACGTTCGATCTGAGGGAATTCGACACCAAGACGTGTTCTCTGTTTCTCTTCATTCGGCTCTCAAAGACGTCCGAGTCCTTATTTTGAGTCCTCTTACGTCAAAACCATACATCATTTTAAGACAAAAAATGAACCATTTATCTTTGCCAGATGGTCTAGGAAGGTAGAAGTTTATCCAGAGAGAAGTATTAGGTGATTGGTCACCAACATAGTCCTTACGTCAACTCCAAGATTTCGTTCACCGCCCGTCGCATCAATATACACTGACCCTTCCATGCTAGGTCTCCGAATCACAGTTGATAGGGAAGCTCTGGAAGATATGGAAGTATCATCGATGAGCAAGGAGGATCCAGTGCCGACGTTAGTGTGAGGATTTACAAATCAGTTATAGCATTCCCACAAATGAAGAACATATAGAACCCAAAACGACTCTCAACCAATATCAAAGTCAAAATCTTCAATATGAACACCAAGACAGTCCTACTATACGCAGCTGAAACTTGGAGAACTGCCACAACCCTAAGCGAAAATGCAAAAATAATAATAAACAGTTGTCTACACAACCTACTGTTTAGGAGAACAAACCAGCTTCCAGTTGAAGAGGAAGTTAAGAAAAGACGCTGAAAGAGGATATACATCGCGGAAATCATGAAACTGCATCACGAAGTGAGCGCTTATTTGGAACCCGAAATGGAAAGGAAAAAGAGAAATTCCAAACAACACAATGCGTCGAGATTTGGAAGCATACAATAGAATAATGGATAGCAACTGGAAAGAAATGAAAAGGTCTGATCAGGACAGAGTTTGATGGAGATCGTTGGTGAGTCCTATGCTTTTCTCTGAGGAGTAATGGGCGTAAATTAGTAAGTATGTGAGTAACACCCACAAATTGGCTCCTGCTTCAACGTAGAAAACGATGAGTAACCATGAACACTAAAGGATCATGTATAAGTGTAAATTGATTTGGTGCCGTTTTAACTAACTTATCCGCGATTACAACTGACGCGCGCTTTTGAAGGTTGTAACTTTTTCTCACGTGGTATTATTTTATTTTCCTATTAGTTTTTCTCTTTAATTTAACACTTAATAGCGATAAATAATTCGTCACTGATAGGGTTCTATCAACTTGACACCTTATTTAGGAACTCAACGTCATAAATTAATCTTGCTAATTTTCACGCTATCTCTATCACCAATTAACGTTAATATATTTACTCTTAACTAATACTGGGTCTGATCCTACCATAAAACTTTACACGTTCACTAAGTTAAATTACAACTATCGCCGTCCACCTAATTAAACTTTGTATTTACATTACTTCCGATAATGTCCAGGCCATCTAAAAAACATATAATCTCTCCTGATGCCTATAGCACCTGCAAAAGATCTAAATCAGTCACTAAAGCGAATAATGTGAAACCTTATAAACACACTGATCAGTCTGCATCCTACTCTGATCTTCCCTCAGCCACACTAAACGTGCACCGTTTACTTGGACAAGACATATCACTACCTTGCATCTCGCTTGTCGATATAAATAAGAGCAGTCACATACCGTTAGAGTCGACATCATTTGTCAGTCCAAACAAAAGCACCACATGTTGTGAGCAGTATTTAGACAGTGCTGTTGACCCCAAACACCCAGCAATCTCACAATCGGCCATCCTGAGTAGCGGCCCACGGAGTACATGTAAGCCTGCCTACAATAGCCAGCCCGATGATGTAGATCTTGACTACTCACCCAGACATATACCCCATCCCCCAACTAAGTGTGCACAAAGTGAACATCCGCTAGACACCTGCAACAGGCCTGTATGTAACCATATCGACCTTAAAAACTTTGATATAAACTCCAATAATCTCACCACTGGTAGACCTAAAAGCAGCCAAACAGAACTTAGCCTCACCCAAACTATTCAAGACCTATTACCGTACAAATATTTAATCAGTGTTCCAGAAAATCCCGATCTGGAAATTATAAAAAACACTGAAAAAGTAATTGACCATATATCATCTGAAGTGTTGAAAAGACTTCAGTGTATGCAGAATGTCATTGTGTATAATATACCTGATAGTACGAACATAAAGATTGCTAAAAATACTCTGCTACAAGAATGTGGATTGTCGCAATCTTGGTGTGTAACAAGAAGATTACGTAAAGCACACACTAAAGCCTCCTGTCCCATTCTATTTCAGTTTGGTAGCACCACTGAAGCTAATCACCTCCTCAATAGTCAGTCATTACTGAGGCGTATTCCAACATTTAAAAAGATTAGGATCATTCATGACAGGACCGCTATCCAGCGTCGAATCTGCAATGGAACACAAACTGATCAACCCAGCTTACGTAGCCGCGGCAGCTACAGCTCTTGTCACTGCACAAATCCTAAAATATCATACACTGCCCCCCCAAAAAAACGGAGGCACGTCGGACACTGCTATTAGTCCTAAGGACAAGACCGCACATAAAGCAGCTACAACCACTCACCCTCAGCCCAGACACTCAGCTACCCCAAAATGCCAAACCACTTATGCCTCAATAGCGTCCAAGTATTACCCTAGCGGCCCCTATAAAATGCCTAAAAATGATCCTCCCAGGAATTGCGCTAACAGCTACAGACTCTCAGACACCGCTGTACGAAATAATACCAAACTCTCCGTAAAAACCCACCAATACTCCAGCACCCCTAACCCAAAACATGCACCTTCTCATAGTAATAGAATGCCCTACAACAAACATAGTGAACTGGCAACACCCACTCATCCTAATGTGAAACGACACTCGACAAGAACCACACCCACACGTGATACCCATAAGTCATATAGTGTCAACCTTGTAAGCCCCATGAACCAACACAAAACTATACACAACAGAAACACCTCTCCTGGCAACAATAACAGGCATTCCTTCATTCCTTACCAGAAACATACAACCTCCCCAACTAACCACAATAGGACTAAAATTGCCCACCGCACACGAGGAAGCCATAACGTTGGCCTACTTGGGAACCCACCTACTGATTCTAGGTACTATCTAAGTCAAGCCACCCAATACAACGGTTTAGTCCCCCCTAATTCGACATACACACTATCTCATCCTTTTTTATCTCTCTCCCCCTCAACATTACTGCTATGGGGTCTCCAAATGTTGAGGGCGACAATCCCACTATTCTGAAACCATCTATATACTCCGATTTAATGGGGAGTAGCACATCCTACTCAACTTCGATAACTGTCTCTAGTCTTGAAAACTCCTTGACTGAACCCCCTGATCATTCCCCGGACACATTACCTAACCATTCAACTCTACCTTCCACTCTTAGACATACTTCTTTCACCAAAACCACACCCGACTACCCTTCTTGCATTAACCCTACTGGTAATAAACTAAACGCTCATCAATATGGAGTCAACGCTCCCAATTCTTCCTTTTCTCATGGCAAAACAGACAAACCACTCGGTTTACATCATACCCTTCTACTAGACAAACAGTCACCGTACCTGACACTTATGTTAATCAACGCTCGATCTGTACAAAGTAAGATGACTTACCTACGCACCCTATTACTTCTAAACAACCCCTCACTTGTTTTGATAACGGAAAGTTGGCTGTCCTCCGATACCACAGACACATTTCTACAAATAGACACCTATGAGCTCTTCCGCTGTGATCGAGTCACCAAGAAGGGTGGTGGTTGTCTCGTTTATGTATCAAAAAATTTGAGAGCGGAAACCTATAGCGACCACGTCCTCAGCAAACTTCCTGAATCGATATGGCTTACTGTGCACACTCATGAATGTAAAATACTAATCGGATGCATATATCGAGCTCCTAACACTCCTAGTTCAACTGACACTATTATAAGTGAGTCATTTGCTCAGGCTGCCTCGCTTGACTTCACATACAAAATTGTATGTGGTGATTTCAACCTTCCCACCATCAACTGGAAGACACATTCTGGCCCATTGTGCTTTGAAAGCATACTTAGGTCCTTAGACATACACGGCTGGCAACAACATGTACACCTGCCTACACGAAATCACAACATTCTTGACTTGATATTCTGTCATAATGTCACACCAACATCAATGGTGGTTGGCGAAAAGTTTCACAACAGCGATCATAAAATAGTCCTCTGCACCCTTCCGATTCTTGCCATATGCAACAAATTAAAGACATTAAAAACGCGATTCCAATATAGAGACTATGCAAACGCTGACTGGGAAAACTTTCGATTTCTAATAAAGCACTCTGACTGGGGCAGTTTCTTTACCAGTAATAACCTCTTAGAAACATTAGAAATATTCAATATCACCACCAAATCTGCACTAGACACTACTATACCCTCTAAAATTGGTTTTAAAACAGTTACTCCCTATATAAACCAAAAGACTAGGTCTAAACTGAGAAAACTGAAAAGGATGTACTATATATCAAAAGACTTCAGTGCCCTGCACCAGATATACTCTGTACTTGACGGAGTACAAAGTCAACACAACAAGCATAAACAGTAGAGGAACGTACTGCGCTCGCTGCTGCATCTAAAGCCCAAGCCCTATGTCGTCTCCTCACGAAACGCATAAGAAAGAACACAGACCATAACATTCACTCCTTACTGCACGATGGAGTAACGTATAATGACCAAACCGTCATATGTGAACTATTAAGTGAATGGTTTTCTCACAATGGGAATACATCTGATGCTCCAGATATCGACATAAAGTGCACCGGCAAAAACTATCTTAGTACCATAAACTTCGACATTAGGAGTATACATACAGCCATTTTTTTTTTTTTTTTTTTTTTTTTTTTTTTTTTTTTTTTTTTTTTTTTTTTCGTTTATAAAATGTGAGGGCCGGACATACAGACGCTACTACTCAAAATATACACATTATCTTTAGAGACAGGTACATATCCGGAAACCTGGAAGGTAACGTATGTTCCTCCTAAACACAAATCCGGACCGAGAAACCTGGTTGAAAACTACAGACCTATAAATATCACTCCAGTCATATCACGCATAATGGAAAAAGTGATACAAAATCAGCTATCTGATCACCTTTTATTATTTCATTTGAACACATGAATATTGGTACAAGAGAGCGCCAATATATATGCGCCACACAAAACAATGAGAATTCGAAGAGAAGTAGAAAAAAAGCTAAGGAGCGCAACAAATAAAAGAGAGAACAATAACGAAGAGATTGGCGTAAGGCAGTATGGTAGAAATGAGGGAACGGAAAGATACAATCAGAAGAAATCTTTCAGGCAAGGGAGACAGAACCACTTTTTATGAAGAAAGTAAAAGAAGGTTACAGCAGGATCACCACTGGCTTCTATTCTCAGCCATATCTGATAACGTCTCTAGCCACTGTGTAGCACCATCTCTCAGACCTTAACCAGGGAGTCGTGAAGGTCCAACAGAAGCCAGTCCTTTGCAGCTTTCTTTCATACCACGACACCATGTCATGCACTGACCACCTCTCCGCTTCTTCCAACCAGTCCCAGAGTCGGCAAATAATGCACGACGAAGAATCCTCTGGGACGACATTCGTAGAACATGTCCAAGCCACCGAAGTCGATGTTTCACGATGGTGACACCAACTGCACTATCGTCTCTGTGCCCGAACACACGATGCCGAACCTCTACATTACTGACATGGTGTTGCCACTGAATGTCAGCAATCCTTCGGAGACAGCGATGATCGAACACAGAGAGTCGTCTAACGTCCTCAACTCGGAGAGGCCAGGCTTCGAAAGCATAGAGCAAAACTGTTCTCACCGACGCGTTGTAGATCCGGCCTTTTACAGCCAGACTAACATCACGAAGGCGCCAAAGGTGGCCCAGATTGGCATAAGCCGCTCTGGCTTTCACTATTCGTGCATTGATCTCATCACTCACACCCCCACCAGCACTTATGCAGCTACCTAGATACACGAACTTCTCGACTACTTCTATCTGATCACCATCCGGAGTGAGTACAGGATTAGAATCCTGCCAGTCTTGTAGAAGTACTTTGCACTTCGAAGGTGCAAAGCACATACCATACCTACGGACACTGATTGCCAACTGATTAAGTGCGGATTGCATGCCTTGAGCATTATCGCACAGTAAGACAATATCGTCCGCATACTCAAGGTCGAGAAGTCTTTCTCCAGGCAACAGATCCACACCACCATTACTTACATTCATCAGAACTGTTTCCAGAATGTCATCGATGGCAAAGTTGAAGAGGAATGGTGAGATTGGGCAACCGTGCCTAACCCCACTGCTCGAATGGAACAATGGAGAGAGGTGGTTGTATGCCCTCACTCTGCCTGAGGTGTTTGTATATAGGGCTTTTAGGATGTTAATGAACTTCTCAGGCACACCCTTCTTCAATAGACAATCCCAGAGAACAGTCCTGTCCAACGAATCGAAGGCATCCTTTATGTCAAGAAACACTACGATTGTTGGCCTTTGATAATTATGACGGTGTTCTAACATTTGGTAGAGGGTGAAGATATGATCAATACATCATCGGCCAGAACGAAAACCAGCCTGCTCCTCGCGAACCAATTTTTCTCGAGTTTTGAACAACTCACGATGTATGATGGAAGCCAACAGCTTGGACGCAATCGGAAGTAGACTTATCCCCCGATAGTTGTTACAGGAACGACGTGAACCCTTTTTAAAGATAGGGACAACTATCGACTCATTCCATGACGTTGGTACACTCTCTAGTCCCCAAACCTTAGTAAACAACGTCGTCAATTCCTTAGTCAGAAAGTCACCACCATCTTTAAAAGAAGCCGGAGGTAAGTCATCTGGGCCAGGTGATTTGTAACGCTTCAAGAGTTGGAGTTCCTTGCGGACTTCCTCCTCCGCAGATTGTTTCACTCACACCAGACTTCTTGCTGCCAGTGGCTCGGATGAGCTGGAAGAGCTTCCGGTAGTTACCAGATGCAGCTGCTGCTTCCAGCTCATTAGCACGCTTCGACCACCAGGCTTCTCGGTCCTTACGCAAGCTTTGCCCAATTTCCTCACGTAACATCCTTCGTTTATGGTCAAACTCACGGTCACCCGGAGTAGACCGACGGGCTTCAATGAGTTGTAAGGAACCAGAAGAAACCCAGTGCTTAAAAGCGGGACGTTTCGCAAACCCACAACTGACTGTTCCCGCCATTTTCATGGCGTCATGCAATTGCAACCAATGCTCATCTATACTTTTCGGTGGAGTGGTAGCTAGCCTAGAGGCTAGCTCGGTTCGATACTTACTTGCAACAGAAGTTGCAACCAGCTTGCTAACATCAATCCGTTGATGGCGGTCACTTCGTTGTCCACTGAAAAGTAAGGCAAGATTGGCGCAGACCAAGGCATGGTCAGAGTCCAGATAGGTACTCCAAAAGGAGCGGCAGTCTTGTACACAACCACGCCAGCGGTAGCTGATCGCGATGTGATCAATCTGAGTCCAGGCTTGAGATGCAGAGGGAGGACGCCAGGTGGCACATCGGCGATGACTGTGCCGAAAGTTAGTGCTAGCCAGAAACAGGTTGTGGTCTGTGCAAAGTTGCAGTAGACGGTCCCCGTTATCTGACCTGCGACCAACGAGTCCCCATCGGCCACCTAAACGACTCTCTTCTGTGCCTAGACGCCCGACCTGAGCATTCAAGTCTCCGGCTAGTACTACAATATCTGTCGAACGCACTTTCTGGAGAAGAACAGTTAACTGGTGGTAAAACTCATCCTTGATTGCATCCGGGCTGCAATCTGTCGGGGCATAGGCGGAGATGACGAAAAGACATCGTTTCTCACGCCGATTTCTTCTCACTTTGATGGAACTTTCTAATCTAACAGCACATAACCGACTGTTAATGGGGATCCAATCGACTAGTGCTGCCTCAGCTCTAGCGCTTAGTGCGACACCAACGCCAGCAAGACCAGACGAAGATGCCACAGGGTCCCCGGATAAGCGCACGTAAAACAAGCTTTTCGAAGCGACAGATGGAGATCGAATTTGTAGTACTTCGCCAGAGTCTTGAATACGGGTCTCGGATAGACAACAAACATCAATATTAAGACTTTCCAAAGACATAGCCAGCCCTATCTGTTGTCCGACCTGCATAAATGTGCGAACGTTGAAGGCAGCCAGTTTGAATGGTGCACGTGGTTTCAGAAAAACTGCTTCAGTCCTCGTATTCGGTGGTAACATACAATTTTCAACCGGACAGTGACTCGAGAACGTTTAGATACAGTCGAATTTCCACCAAAGACGAGCCGCTGTATAAGTATAAAAGAGGGTGAATAATGTGGGAAATAATAATAATAATGTTGTGGATGCGCAGGAATAGACCAATAATTATCATGTTAAGTTCAATGGTGTCCTTGGACTTTAAATGGACATTTCCTATTGGTCGATATCTGTTCACTTGTTGAATATTGTACAAAATGTTGTTTTCTATTTTTATGGTACGCTGTGGTATGCTTGACTAGTATATAAACAAAGTATGTTTGAAATATAGTGATTCATATCTCAGAGGTTGTGACTTGTGTTCTGGACTCAACTAACTGGGCTAGACAGGGAAGCGAGACCAATAGAGACTCTAGGCCGTCCGTACGTGTTTTCGTGTCACTGTACTGCGATCGATCAATAAATACGCTGCTTATCAAACCCTGCAGTCTCACAACTTAAAGTCATAACAATTGGCGACGGGGTGGAGAAAAATTTTGAACCTTGTAATTGGACGAGATTCAGGCTAATTGTTTCGACCAATCAGCATCCAGATTGTCACCAGCGTCCTTGAGCAACATTGGTCATTATTCCTACAGTTAATTTTCATTGCAGGTGCTGGAAAAAATGACTACCTTTTCCGATCGATTACAGCTTCTACTTGAGCAACAACAGCAGTGCTTCAAAAATAGCCAGTTAAATTTTTTAGAAAATTTACGCACACTGTTGGTAAATCTTCCATGTTTCCGAGATGGAACAGAAGTTGGCAAGTTCATTTCTCATCTGCAGACTGAGCTGGAAAACAACTGCAGAACAAATGAAGCTGTTTATAAAAGCCTCTGTGAATCCCGGACGACCAGTGATATAAACGAGACAATCATTCATGATCCGCCCAATTGTCCAGAGATGTCAAATTCCGAAACATTCCCTGTTGTGGGTTCAAATCCCACTGTGCCTGAAACATGTGAGGTATCCAGCTTACAAGAAGAACCTCTCGTGTCAGAAAATGTTTCCCGTGCATCAAATAATGGTCAGAAATCTAATACGAATTTCAAAGATGCTGTTTGTTTTAGTGACCTATTATCCAGTGATAGAATTTTGAAGAGGTCTGAAGAATATGTTGCACAAGAATCAAACCTTAATGACCTCATGTCTGGTGTCACTAATCCTCATCATCTAGTCAGTTTTAGTGAACCCTCTACTCAATGCGCGAAATATACTTTAAATAGAGTCAGACTAACTGTTACTTGGGTATCTGAGGACCCAACGTTATTTCGCGGGGGAGGACGGACGCAGAAAATTTTAAAATCCGTATATTAACTCCGGATTTCTTCAAAAAAAGGGGAGGTGTTGTGGATGCGCAGGAATAGACCAATAATTATCATGTTAAGTTCAATGGTGTCCTTGGACTTTAAATGGACATTTCCTATTGGTCGATATCTGTTCACTTGTTGAATATTGTACAAAATGTTGTTTTCTATTTTTATGGTACGCTGTGGTATGCTTGACTAGTATATAAACAAAGTATGTTTGAAATATAGTGATTCATATCTCAGAGGTTGTGACTTGTGTTCTGGACTCAACTAACTGGGCTAGACAGGGAAGCGAGACCAATAGAGACTCTAGGCCGTCCGTACGTGTTTTCGTGTCACTGTACTGCGATCGATCAATAAATACGCTGCTTATCAAACCCTGCAGTCTCACAACTTAAAGTCATAACAATTGGCGACGGGGTGGAGAAAAATTTTGAACCTTGTAATTGGACGAGATTCAGGCTAATTGTTTCGACCAATCAGCATCCAGATTGTCACCAGCGTCCTTGAGCAACATTGGTCATTATTCCTACAGTTAATTTTCATTGCAGGTGCTGGAAAAAATGACTACCTTTTCCGATCGATTACAGCTTCTACTTGAGCAACAACAGCAGTGCTTCAAAAATAGCCAGTTAAATTGTTTAGAAAATTTACGCACACTGTTGGTAAATCTTCCATGTTTCCGAGATGGAACAGAAGTTGGCAAGTTCATTTCTCATCTGCAGACTGAGCTGGAAAACAACTGCAGAACAAATGAAGCTGTTTATAAAAGCCTCTGTGAATCCCGGACGACCAGTGATATAAACGAGACAATCATTCATGATCCGCCCAATTGTCCAGAGATGTCAAATTCCGAAACATTCCCTGTTGTGGGTTCAAATCCCACTGTGCCTGAAACATGTGAGGTATCCAGCTTACAAGAAGAACCTCTCGTGTCAGAAAATGTTTCCCGTGCATCAAATAATGGTCAGAAATCTAATACGAATTTCAAAGATGCTGTTTGTTTTAGTGACCTATTATCCAGTGATAGAATTTTGAAGAGGTCTGAAGAATATGTTGCACAAGAATCAAACCTTAATGACCTCATGTCTGGTGTCACTAATCCTCATCATCTAGTCAGTTTTAGTGAACCCTCTACTCAATGCGCGAAATATACTTTAAATAGAGTCAGACTAACTGTTACTTGGGTATCTGAGGACCCAACGTTATTTCGCGGGGGAGGACGGACGCAGAAAATTTTAAAATCCGTATATTAACTCCGGATTTCTTCAAAAAAAAGGGGAGGTGTTGTGGATGCGCAGGAATAGACCAATAATTATCATGTTAAGTTCAATGGTGTCCTTGGACTTTAAATGGACATTTCCTATTGGTCGATATCTGTTCACTTGTTGAATATTGTACAAAATGTTGTTTTCTATTTTTATGGTACGCTGTGGTATGCTTGACTAGTATATAAACAAAGTATGTTTGAAATATAGTGATTCATATCTCAGAGGTTGTGACTTGTGTTCTGGACTCAACTAACTGGGCTAGACAGGGAAGCGAGACCAATAGAGACTCTAGGCCGTCCGTACGTGTTTTCGTGTCACTGTACTGCGATCGATCAATAAATACGCTGCTTATCAAACCCTGCAGTCTCACAACTTAAAGTCATAACAATTGGCGACGGGGTGGAGAAAAATTTTGAACCTTGTAATTGGACGAGATTCAGGCTAATTGTTTCGACCAATCAGCATCCAGATTGTCACCAGCGTCCTTGAGCAACATTGGTCATTATTCCTACAGTTAATTTTCATTGCAGGTGCTGGAAAAAATGACTACCT
The DNA here is from genome assembly GCA_944470405.2 of Schistosoma mattheei. Taxonomy (NCBI): domain Eukaryota; kingdom Metazoa; phylum Platyhelminthes; class Trematoda; order Strigeidida; family Schistosomatidae; genus Schistosoma; species Schistosoma mattheei. The sequence continues at coordinate 13,180,843 of OX103947.1, read as the reverse complement.
TTTCCGATCGATTACAGCTTCTACTTGAGCAACAACAGCAGTGCTTCAAAAATAGCCAGTTAAATTGTTTAGAAAATTTACGCACACTGTTGGTAAATCTTCCATGTTTCCGAGATGGAACAGAAGTTGGCAAGTTCATTTCTCATCTGCAGACTGAGCTGGAAAACAACTGCAGAACAAATGAAGCTGTTTATAAAAGCCTCTGTGAATCCCGGACGACCAGTGATATAAACGAGACAATCATTCATGATCCGCCCAATTGTCCAGAGATGTCAAATTCCGAAACATTCCCTGTTGTGGGTTCAAATCCCACTGTGCCTGAAACATGTGAGGTATCCAGCTTACAAGAAGAACCTCTCGTGTCAGAAAATGTTTCCCGTGCATCAAATAATGGTCAGAAATCTAATACGAATTTCAAAGATGCTGTTTGTTTTAGTGACCTATTATCCAGTGATAGAATTTTGAAGAGGTCTGAAGAATATGTTGCACAAGAATCAAACCTTAATGACCTCATGTCTGGTGTCACTAATCCTCATCATCTAGTCAGTTTTAGTGAACCCTCTACTCAATGCGCGAAATATACTTTAAATAGAGTCAGACTAACTGTTACTTGGGTATCTGAGGACCCAACGTTATTTCGCGGGGGAGGACGGACGCAGAAAATTTTAAAATCCGTATATTAACTCCGGATTTCTTCAAAAAAAGGGGAGGTGTTGTGGATGCGCAGGAATAGACCAATAATTATCATGTTAAGTTCAATGGTGTCCTTGGACTTTAAATGGACATTTCCTATTGGTCGATATCTGTTCACTTGTTGAATATTGTACAAAATGTTGTTTTCTATTTTTATGGTACGCTGTGGTATGCTTGACTAGTATATAAACAAAGTATGTTTGAAATATAGTGATTCATATCTCAGAGGTTGTGACTTGTGTTCTGGACTCAACTAACTGGGCTAGACAGGGAAGCGAGACCAATAGAGACTCTAGGCCGTCCGTACGTGTTTTCGTGTCACTGTACTGCGATCGATCAATAAATACGCTGCTTATCAAACCCTGCAGTCTCACAACTTAAAGTCATAACAATTGGCGACGGGGTGGAGAAAAATTTTGAACCTTGTAATTGGACGAGATTCAGGCTAATTGTTTCGACCAATCAGCATCCAGATTGTCACCAGCGTCCTTGAGCAACATTGGTCATTATTCCTACAGTTAATTTTCATTGCAGGTGCTGGAAAAAATGACTACCTTTTCCGATCGATTACAGCTTCTACTTGAGCAACAACAGCAGTGCTTCAAAAATAGCCAGTTAAATTTTTTAGAAAATTTACGCACACTGTTGGTAAATCTTCCATGTTTCCGAGATGGAACAGAAGTTGGCAAGTTCATTTCTCATCTGCAGACTGAGCTGGAAAACAACTGCAGAACAAATGAAGCTGTTTATAAAAGCCTCTGTGAATCCCGGACGACCAGTGATATAAACGAGACAATCATTCATGATCCGCCCAATTGTCCAGAGATGTCAAATTCCGAAACATTCCCTGTTGTGGGTTCAAATCCCACTGTGCCTGAAACATGTGAGGTATCCAGCTTACAAGAAGAACCTCTCGTGTCAGAAAATGTTTCCCGTGCATCAAATAATGGTCAGAAATCTAATACGAATTTCAAAGATGCTGTTTGTTTTAGTGACCTATTATCCAGTGATAGAATTTTGAAGAGGTCTGAAGAATATGTTGCACAAGAATCAAACCTTAATGACCTCATGTCTGGTGTCACTAATCCTCATCATCTAGTCAGTTTTAGTGAACCCTCTACTCAATGCGCGAAATATACTTTAAATAGAGTCAGACTAACTGTTACTTGGGTATCTGAGGACCCAACGTTATTTCGCGGGGGAGGACGGACGCAGAAAATTTTAAAATCCGTATATTAACTCCGGATTTCTTCAAAAAAAGGGGAGGTGTTGTGGATGCGCAGGAATAGACCAATAATTATCATGTTAAGTTCAATGGTGTCCTTGGACTTTAAATGGACATTTCCTATTGGTCGATATCTGTTCACTTGTTGAATATTGTACAAAATGTTGTTTTCTATTTTTATGGTACGCTGTGGTATGCTTGACTAGTATATAAACAAAGTATGTTTGAAATATAGTGATTCATATCTCAGAGGTTGTGACTTGTGTTCTGGACTCAACTAACTGGGCTAGACAGGGAAGCGAGACCAATAGAGACTCTAGGCCGTCCGTACGTGTTTTCGTGTCACTGTACTGCGATCGATCAATAAATACGCTGCTTATCAAACCCTGCAGTCTCACAACTTAAAGTCATAACAATTGGCGACGGGGTGGAGAAAAATTTTGAACCTTGTAATTGGACGAGATTCAGGCTAATTGTTTCGACCAATCAGCATCCAGATTGTCACCAGCGTCCTTGAGCAACATTGGTCATTATTCCTACAGTTAATTTTCATTGCAGGTGCTGGAAAAAATGACTACCTTTTCCGATCGATTACAGCTTCTACTTGAGCAACAACAGCAGTGCTTCAAAAATAGCCAGTTAAATTTTTTAGAAAATTTACGCACACTGTTGGTAAATCTTCCATGTTTCCGAGATGGAACAGAAGTTGGCAAGTTCATTTCTCATCTGCAGACTGAGCTGGAAAACAACTGCAGAACAAATGAAGCTGTTTATAAAAGCCTCTGTGAATCCCGGACGACCAGTGATATAAACGAGACAATCATTCATGATCCGCCCAATTGTCCAGAGATGTCAAATTCCGAAACATTCCCTGTTGTGGGTTCAAATCCCACTGTGCCTGAAACATGTGAGGTATCCAGCTTACAAGAAGAACCTCTCGTGTCAGAAAATGTTTCCCGTGCATCAAATAATGGTCAGAAATCTAATACGAATTTCAAAGATGCTGTTTGTTTTAGTGACCTATTATCCAGTGATAGAATTTTGAAGAGGTCTGAAGAATATGTTGCACAAGAATCAAACCTTAATGACCTCATGTCTGGTGTCACTAATCCTCATCATCTAGTCAGTTTTAGTGAACCCTCTACTCAATGCGCGAAATATACTTTAAATAGAGTCAGACTAACTGTTACTTGGGTATCTGAGGACCCAACGTTATTTCGCGGGGGAGGACGGACGCAGAAAATTTTAAAATCCGTATATTAACTCCGGATTTCTTCAAAAAAAGGGGAGGTGTTGTGGATGCGCAGGAATAGACCAATAATTATCATGTTAAGTTCAATGGTGTCCTTGGACTTTAAATGGACATTTCCTATTGGTCGATATCTGTTCACTTGTTGAATATTGTACAAAATGTTGTTTTCTATTTTTATGGTACGCTGTGGTATGCTTGACTAGTATATAAACAAAGTATGTTTGAAATATAGTGATTCATATCTCAGAGGTTGTGACTTGTGTTCTGGACTCAACTAACTGGGCTAGACAGGGAAGCGAGACCAATAGAGACTCTAGGCCGTCCGTACGTGTTTTCGTGTCACTGTACTGCGATCGATCAATAAATACGCTGCTTATCAAACCCTGCAGTCTCACAACTTAAAGTCATAACAATTGGCGACGGGGTGGAGAAAAATTTTGAACCTTGTAATTGGACGAGATTCAGGCTAATTGTTTCGACCAATCAGCATCCAGATTGTCACCAGCGTCCTTGAGCAACATTGGTCATTATTCCTACAGTTAATTTTCATTGCAGGTGCTGGAAAAAATGACTACCTTTTCCGATCGATTACAGCTTCTACTTGAGCAACAACAGCAGTGCTTCAAAAATAGCCAGTTAAATTGTTTAGAAAATTTACGCACACTGTTGGTAAATCTTCCATGTTTCCGAGATGGAACAGAAGTTGGCAAGTTCATTTCTCATCTGCAGACTGAGCTGGAAAACAACTGCAGAACAAATGAAGCTGTTTATAAAAGCCTCTGTGAATCCCGGACGACCAGTGATATAAACGAGACAATCATTCATGATCCGCCCAATTGTCCAGAGATGTCAAATTCCGAAACATTCCCTGTTGTGGGTTCAAATCCCACTGTGCCTGAAACATGTGAGGTATCCAGCTTACAAGAAGAACCTCTCGTGTCAGAAAATGTTTCCCGTGCATCAAATAATGGTCAGAAATCTAATACGAATTTCAAAGATGCTGTTTGTTTTAGTGACCTATTATCCAGTGATAGAATTTTGAAGAGGTCTGAAGAATATGTTGCACAAGAATCAAACCTTAATGACCTCATGTCTGGTGTCACTAATCCTCATCATCTAGTCAGTTTTAGTGAACCCTCTACTCAATGCGCGAAATATACTTTAAATAGAGTCAGACTAACTGTTACTTGGGTATCTGAGGACCCAACGTTATTTCGCGGGGGAGGACGGACGCAGAAAATTTTAAAATCCGTATATTAACTCCGGATTTCTTCAAAAAAAGGGGAGGTGTTGTGGATGCGCAGGAATAGACCAATAATTATCATGTTAAGTTCAATGGTGTCCTTGGACTTTAAATGGACATTTCCTATTGGTCGATATCTGTTCACTTGTTGAATATTGTACAAAATGTTGTTTTCTATTTTTATGGTACGCTGTGGTATGCTTGACTAGTATATAAACAAAGTATGTTTGAAATATAGTGATTCATATCTCAGAGGTTGTGACTTGTGTTCTGGACTCAACTAACTGGGCTAGACAGGGAAGCGAGACCAATAGAGACTCTAGGCCGTCCGTACGTGTTTTCGTGTCACTGTACTGCGATCGATCAATAAATACGCTGCTTATCAAACCCTGCAGTCTCACAACTTAAAGTCATAACAATTGGCGACGGGGTGGAGAAAAATTTTGAACCTTGTAATTGGACGAGATTCAGGCTAATTGTTTCGACCAATCAGCATCCAGATTGTCACCAGCGTCCTTGAGCAACATTGGTCATTATTCCTACAGTTAATTTTCATTGCAGGTGCTGGAAAAAATGACTACCTTTTCCGATCGATTACAGCTTCTACTTGAGCAACAACAGCAGTGCTTCAAAAATAGCCAGTTAAATTGTTTAGAAAATTTACGCACACTGTTGGTAAATCTTCCATGTTTCCGAGATGGAACAGAAGTTGGCAAGTTCATTTCTCATCTGCAGACTGAGCTGGAAAACAACTGCAGAACAAATGAAGCTGTTTATAAAAGCCTCTGTGAATCCCGGACGACCAGTGATATAAACGAGACAATCATTCATGATCCGCCCAATTGTCCAGAGATGTCGAATTCCGAAACATTCCCTGTTGTGGGTTCAAATCCCACTGTGCCTGAAACATGTGAGGTATCCAGCTTACAAGAAGAACCTCTCGTGTCAGAAAATGTTTCCCGTGCATCAAATAATGGTCAGAAATCTAATACGAATTTCAAAGATGCTGTTTGTTTTAGTGACCTATTATCCAGTGATAGAATTTTGAAGAGGTCTGAAGAATATGTTGCACAAGAATCAAACCTTAATGACCTCATGTCTGGTGTCACTAATCCTCATCATCTAGTCAGTTTTAGTGAACCCTCTACTCAATGCGCGAAATATACTTTAAATAGAGTCAGACTAACTGTTACTTGGGTATCTGAGGACCCAACGTTATTTCGCGGGGGAGGACGGACGCAGAAAATTTTAAAATCCGTATATTAACTCCGGATTTCTTCAAAAAAAGGGGAGGTGTTGTGGATGCGCAGGAATAGACCAATAATTATCATGTTAAGTTCAATGGTGTCCTTGGACTTTAAATGGACATTTCCTATTGGTCGATATCTGTTCACTTGTTGAATATTGTACAAAATGTTGTTTTCTATTTTTATGGTACGCTGTGGTATGCTTGACTAGTATATAAACAAAGTATGTTTGAAATATAGTGATTCATATCTCAGAGGTTGTGACTTGTGTTCTGGACTCAACTAACTGGGCTAGACAGGGAAGCGAGACCAATAGAGACTCTAGGCCGTCCGTACGTTTTACGTGTCATTGAATCGATCGATAACACAGGGTAAAAATCGACCGACAACTTAAATTCATAACAAATAATAATAGTAGGATCAACAATGACAATAATAGTAATAATAATAGAATTAATAATGACAATAGTAGTAATGATAATTATTTGAATCGACTGATTGTTTTTCGGAGCGATAAAAGTATTTGCCAAATGCATAGAGTTCATCGTTTGTCTGTGGGCTGTGATACTGCTCGGGTGCCCAAACCGAAGCAGGTGGTTTCTTAGGGGGCCACTCCCCGAGCCTTTGACCTAAAGGTCTAACCCACAAGGCAGTGGAGCATCGTAAGGACATGCAGTCCCATGGTAGCCGGTGACCAACGATTGGTTCATACGCCATTTGTTCCCGCAGGATACTGGAGCCCATGTGCACCATTGGTTTGTGATCCGGTTAAAGCGCCGGACATTCGCTTTTCGTCCTCTTATTTTCGTAAACAACACCCCCGCCACGAGAAGGCAATGAGTAGGACTTCCCTGGCAGAAGCTGTATACGCGGGGCCGTGTGAGAGTATTTCGAGAGGGAGAGCGGACTCTCCCCACTCTCGGCCGTACCAGGGCATTCAGGGGTCACCAACTCAAGGAAGATCTAATGGATCCGTCACAACACGGCTTCATTAGAACAAGGTCGTGCAGTACATGCCTGATAGACTTCTTTAACGAGGTTACTCGTATGCGTGACCAGAAGAAACTAGTTATTATACTATACTTCGATATTAAGAAAGCCTTTGATAAAGTACCTCATAATCTTCTAATCAACAGACTGAAGTCAGTTGGAATTATAAATCCCCTTTTGCAATGGATCAAGTCTTTTCTTACGAACAGATATCAAATAACCAAGATTAACTCTAATACATCTACACCTCGACCGATAACCAGTGGTGTTGTGCAGGGTAGTGTCTTGGGTCCATTGCTCTTTATAATCTACATCAACAATATATGCAGGTGTTTTAGCACAGGTAAGACCTACCTCTATGCCGATGACTTAAAAGTCATCTATAAAACTGACATTTGCGATTTACGCAGTACTATGCAAACAATCCAACATGAACTCAACATGGTAGATGACTGGTGCAAACGCTGGAGGTTAGAGCTCAACATAGAGAAATGCGGCTGGTTATGTATAGGAGACACGTCTCTTAAAATGAAACTAACATTTAGCGATCACACACTGCCCAGACTGGCATCAGTAACTGACCTAGGGGTACATTACTCACACAGTCTTAATTTCTCTGAACACATCTCAGCCAAAGCATCCAAAATGCGGAAATTGCTTGGCTTCATTCTCCGTAATTTCTATCAAAATGAATCTAAAATCCTTCTTTACAAAGTTTGTGTAAGACCTATCGTTGAATACTGCTCGTTCTTATTTTCCAACCTACGTCTATCTGATATACTAAAGGTGGAAGGAATACAACGAGACTTCACCCGCAAAGTACTTAAGACTGACTCGGTCATTGACTACAGTTCTCGATGCCAAATCTTAGGAATAGCACCCCTTTGGGAGAGAAGGCTTAGGTCTAATTTGATTCTCTACTTCAAACTACTCAAAAACCTTACTTACTCAACATGTCAGATAATTCTTGCCCGAGATTCACATGAATACGAACTTCGAAACAAAGTATCTACGGTCAAAGTTGAGAAATACAGATCAAAAACTCGGGAAAACTTCTTCCTCACCAAGTATGCAATAATATGGAACAGTCTTCCCTCCGAGACTCGCATGGCAGATGAACTACATACGTTTGTCAAACTGCTTGATCAAGCCCTCACTCGCACTGATCTTGCACGTACGAACACATCTGCACCCCACTCAGACATCATAGGCTCTCTCCATGTCTAGACCAAAATGGACTTCAAGTTCAGTTTGCCTTATTTTTCCTACTTTGCAGTTGTATTAATTACTTTTTCCACCCCATTTCTTCACTTGAAGTAGACAGGTAACTCACTGGACCTATCATTACTATTAAACTAAACTCGGTCGATAAGGGACACTCACTACCACCCTAAAAAGTCAAGAGGACCGCACAATCGGCTGCCTACTACCAGTGGTCTTGCATCTATGGAGCCTGTTACCAATCAACTGGTTAGGACAACAGAAAATAACATCAGCACCAAGTTACTGTGAGTTCCTTCCTGTTTATCCTGTATTAACTTTTTACTCTTCTGTACACTATGTTGACTAGCAATTAATATTATTTCTCCACTCGTTCCCTTATCCACAACTCATATACTTCTATACTTTTTCCGCCTGCTTAAATAAACAACTATCCTACAATATACCCTTCTTAACGCTTATACTCTGTTTGGCAAACTATACTTTATACTATAGTCAACAGAGGCACTGCATCGATGCTTTACCCACAGTCCATAGCTTGTAACTGCCTGATAAGCTTGTAAAATGGTACTTATAGAAATAGTGCTTTCCAACAAGTTGTGAAACAGAGGATTGTGTGAGGTATGACGTATATACAAAAATAAGCCTAAATGAGCCTAACATCACAAAAGGAGGGAGGGTGGAGTTACTGACCAGCAAGCATTGATGGTGAGGGCGATAACTTCAATCCACCCGTGTTTGTGGGGACAGAACATTTTGTATGTATCAGGCTCTTTATAATTGAGAATAAGACAGTCAATCTAAGATATAGATTGTCTTCCTACGCTCACCACTCAGACTCATGTTTCCAATAATATGCTGGATTAGCTATTCTACTAAGACAACCTATAACATGCTAACTCGGACTTTTACACTAGGATTGCGTGGCTGACATCGGATGGACAAAAAAAGAAAAGAAAAAAGACAATGAAAGATATAGTCACTAGTATTTTTAACACTTCACCCTCTATATACACACCCTTCTAATAAACCGCTTCCCTTGTACCAACCTTGACTTCCCTTCCTTCATGTGAGCTTACTCCAACTTGTTAAACATCACAACTCGTTGTTCTTTATTAGTACATTCTCTAATATGGAGCCTCTGACTTCACTTCACTCTAACAAGACATTATATGAATTTATTCTAATTTATTATACCTCTGTCCGTTCTACTACACAATGTTAAGCAACCTTTGGCGTTCATATCCAAGTGCCTTGCTGCTCTTCTGTTTCTCTTTTTTTTCTCCTTCAGAATCTTGCTCTGAGAGCACAGCTATGAAACTTCTGACGTTTGGAGCAAACTTTTTTTTTTTGTCCTCTCAAGGTCATAGTTTACAGCAAGCGCTCTACGATTTCACTTTATAACAACTATAAACTTAATAAGTTGGGAAGCATTTTGCGAACCAACAAATGTTGTAATTAATAGATCATGCCTGTAAAAACGGTGTGTACCTGCACATGCAGAAATATATTATTATTATATATGATAGATTTCGATGTCTACAGGACTTTGATTTTCAAAACTTGCCACAGGTCATGCTTAAATCATTTGAATAATGTGTTTTGTTTTCCAGGCAGTAAGTTGTTATGTGGTAGAGAGTGATATGGGTCATTACTTTCATAGTCCGTCACTACAAGCGCATTTTGGCGAGCTTTTAACTTTGAAATAATTCTGAACAAATTGGTGACCTCACAGGAAGGTGTTGAGGTAGATCCTGATTATTCTTCTGGGTTTTCATTTGGTAGTGATTGATTCTTCCTTACGTGATGGAACATTTTATCCTATTTCTGAGAATTTCGGAGAGTTTGAAAGAGTCATTACTAAGTCTTTCATGGCGTTTTTCTGGTCCAATGATATACCGTAAATTTATTTGCCCTGTCTTAAAACATACCGATGTCCTCAAAACAAAGAAGAAACGTCTTCATGTTCGTGGGATCGTTTGTCATATAAAATAAAATACGAAGTGTTAACTTGAATAGGCTTATAAGTTATAATAAATTGTGAAATAAATTATCAGAGTTAATATAGTCAACATTGATCGGAGAGAGAGACTTATGTAGTTACAAATCAGAAACAATGTAATATGTTGGATATGAATTAGGCAAGTATTAGTGTATAGGGGTGGATGCTGCTCCTTTTACGCTGGTCAACCTCGGGCCGAACTAGTTAAAGCCATTTTATGATATGGTGACGTAATATGATTAATGTTTACTTTTATATCTTAAACTTGACTTATCCACACATCTTATCATTGTCATCATTGTTTTTATTATATAATTGTTACATTTGCTAACCTTCCCTGGCCTAGACTCCTCCGAACGTTTGCTGATTATACCATTATAATAGCTAAGAATACCATATTTTATCCCATAAAATTTATATTTAAATGAACATAAGATGTTTCTGTACAAACTCGAGGTTGATTTCATCTGTGAATACTATTATTACATGTTTACCAATTAATTCATATCTGATAAGTCGTAAATGATAAGAGTGCGATGATATTTCACCCAAAGTGTACTTGATACTGACACAGTAGCTTCCTTAATACTCAAATGCGATACTCCAAACTAAATATGCCATAAAGGAATTTCTGAATGAATCTAATACTACTATAAATTACTTTACAAATAAGCCTGAATTTTACGTATTATAACCTATTCTGTAAACGAACATACACATCAACTTGTGAATAAAGTACTCGAAGACGACAACAAAAAAATATAACAAAAGCCATAATGTTGTGCATCACTTTTTACGTTGTTAATTAGGCGTTTAATATCTATTTTATTTACGTTCAGTTAGTGGACTAATGATGTACATAAAAGCTTATTACTTTTGAGGTATTTCATTTCAGTCGTCAAAATGTATCTAGTTACATCGTCTGTAAACATATTACACTAGTGTATTCCAACTTGCTGGATAAAAAAAGCAAATACAGCGAATGCCCGAGGTTGAAGTAGAGATCTTAGTAAGCATTACGCCATTATATCCGACATGTACCTGCTAAATGAATATAAAGATGTGTAGCATTAAACAAATTCCTGAAATGAACAGCTTCATAGGTTTACGAAGGTGTTCCCGATCTTATCGGCTCAACCGTACACAACCCCATAAACTGAGAGCTCTCAGCCAAGCATTCGTATCAGACGACAAGTAAATATGATTTGTTCTGCCATCTTCTACAGTTCAAGTGACTGAGTAACTAGTAGTTTGAAAAGTTTAAGTAGCTGCAACATCTACAAATAAAAACACCATAGATATACTTCCATCGTTCACTTTGATTTTCCTTAGCTTTCTGTTGAGTATAACGAGTGTACGTCAGCAGCATATTTGAAACTTCTTAAAAGCCGAACTCGAATTCTGTACAACCGAAGAAAGTTTGATCGAGTGATCTTGATAAAAATATAACGTTAGGGTCTACAGAAGCCGAGTTGAATTGTTACTGTGGTGTATGCTAATTATGTTCACATAAGTATGTAGCATCAGTCAGAAATTAACTGCCTAGCAGCAGAAGATAGGAAGATCGAATGTAAGAGAACGGGAACAGTGAGTAATTGCTATGGGAACGAAGGAACCATGCAGTTCGCGACAATCGATGGAGGATTTGCAAATGAATTATTGAATTTATGGTTTTCATATTTTACCAAAGAACCCTGTAGTTTTGCACTCAAATACAATAGGTTATCCCCACCTGTGTTCTCGTTCACTATAATACTACAATTAGCCATAGGTAAGAAACGCCAAAATATCCCGAAACGTTTATTTAGATGCAGAATACAAGGTAACGAAAAACACTTAGAGAGGTTCATTAATAAGAATGTTTTACAAATTATCCATCAGACAGAAATGCACACGTACTAAAAAATCAAGAAAGCATACAACTTTTCTTTCATTTCTTTCTTTTTCGGGACGACTGGAAAAGATGAAAACCAAACACAAATGCAATGAACCGAAATTAACTACAAATTTATTATTATGTAGAACATAACTTATAAGAGTTGAAAATAACGAACAGACACTAGTGGACACAGCAAACTATGAGGAGAAAGTTTATCATAGGTCATTACTACCACATTAGAGGGGCAGTGAGTCTATGAGTTGAATAAAACCCTGGAGATAAAAAGTTCTGTTAGTTTTCGACATTGTTTTTGACCCCATTAGTTTTGCTTGTCAGTTTCTAGCTAAAGTCGCTTGGTTATGCATCCAGACTAAATCGCCAGTGGCTCCGTAATGCTACACATGTCTTGCAACAACTAGCCAGCTTGTTCAACATACTTTCCAACCGATCGATCATCTTTAAAACGTATCCCCAAGCTCCGTAACTCCCGACATCTGACTTGACTTTGTTTTGAATCTCCGATTAAAACAATGTAACCGACAAGAACATTCCTGACATTCCTGTTCTCATCTGGATGAATAGGTTTTTTCATTGAAATTTCTTTAGGATGAAATTCAGACTCTAATAAATCTGGCATTGTCACATTTGCTGCTATCGTTGGTAGACATATAGCATCGAATGAGATTATATGTAATCGTTTCCTTGTTTTGATGAACACTTTAATTAACAGGAAGTCATAAGATGTTCACGCTACCAGTGCGTTTAGCTCTTATTTGCATAGCTTCATTGAAATTATATGAAACCATTTGCTGAAGGTGTCATTACACTGATTTAGAGTTCACTAAGGGAACACTCTTTGAATCGTAATTGAAATTCCAAGCGTCTGTCTCACCACTAAAAACTCGGGAACAAACACCATTAAAACATTACTTATATAATTAGGACTAATTGCGCTACATAAATACAATGATATTTTCTTGGTAGATCACCAACGATGAACTGTGTCTATGATTGTGGGCCTACTCGAGTTAGACGTGAATAGTAAAGGCAACCAGCTAACGCCGGAATCAAATCTCACGGTTAGTACCTAATGTGGACTGGACTTTCGCATTATTTAAGTACTACAGATACTTTTGCGATCGTACAACACAAACGACGTTACTACAGACACATGTTTGTAACAAAACAGAAGGCGTTTACCATTGCAAGTGCAAATTCACCCAGTATGATTAACTGATGCGTGTTAGTTGTATTTGACTTCCATGAGGAACTATGAACTATTCGATATACAGTGACCAGACTGTCGGATTGTTTGGCCTTGGCCCAGTAACATTTCACTGGCCTTACAATCTGAACTACAGTCTTCAGTCAGTCTTCAGTAATAAGGATAGTAGGTTGATGAACCTGTATTAATCCTGACGCACTGCTTTCCAGTGAAGGTCCAGCTTCTCCTTGAAAGTATTCACTGATGGGGCTGATACCACTTGTTCGGGTTAGGCGTTCGAATCATTGACTACTCGATGAGAAAAACGGGACCCCACTTTCAGTTTATTAGATCGTGGTTTATGAACCTTCTTGCTATGACCTCGGAGATTATTAGTGCTGGAGGGAGCAAAAAGATAAGACATATTAACACCCAAATCATAATTAAAAATACGAAATGCCAGTATAAGGTCACCTCATGTCCTACGATACGACAAGGGGAAAAGATTTAGGCGTTTTAAACGCCCATCGTTAGGGAGTCTAGAAAGACCGTTCACTAATTTCGATCCCACACGCTGGACACGCTCAAAGGAGTTAGTATCCTTTACCAGACTTGGGCTATCTGCTTGGATACAGTACTCTAAGTGTGGTCTTACATAGGTGCGATATAAAATTCGAAAAATTTCCTCGTCAAAAGATTTGGACGCTCGGCGAAGTGATCATAACGCACGAAAACCTTTGACAGCGGCTGCGTTGCAATGCGTAGTTGTTTTTAAGTCATAACTAATTATTACTCTTAAGTCTTGATGTTCTTGAACGCATGGAAGAGGTTTACCATCAATAGTATAATAGTAACTATTACCGTGGCCGATGTGCATTAGCACACTTTTTCTAGAATTGATTTCTAAGCCCCAACCTCGAGCCCATCTAACTAAATCGTCTAAGTCAGCTTGAAGATCCAGATGATCAGCCCCACTTTTTATTGTTCTCCAGTGTTTTTCGTCATCCGCAAACAATAATGTCGACGACCTGTGCAACAGCGGTAACTCATTAACGTAGAGAAGGAAGAGCAGAGGGCCTAAGATGGTGCCTTGGGGTACACCACTTTTGACCGGCTTCCAATCGGATAGCGTCCCATTGACCCTTACGCTCTGTCTGCGGTCACATAAGAAGTTACCTATCCACTCCTGTACAGTACCTATTATTCCGAAGCTCATGAGCTTCTGCATAAGACCTAAGTATGAAACCTTGTCAAATGCTTTGCTGAAATCTATGAATATCACATAGACAGACAGGTCTTTATCTAAGGCTGCTGTCCAATCCTCTCTCGCAATAAGTTAGTCAAGCATGAACGCTTGCTACGAAATCCATGTTGCTCAAAAGCTAACAGACTGTGTGAATCTATGTGGCTTAGCTACCTAACCTGAATTATGTTGTCAAGTAACTTAATGACAATGCTAGTGAGACTGACAGACCGGTAGTTAGATACGATCTGACTCCGACTATCCTTAAATATAGGACTGACTATAGCGTCTTTCCAATCTGTAGGGAGTTGAGCGAGTGAAAGGGACATGTTGAAGAGTTTCGCGAGAGGTTTTGAAATAATGTCCGCAAGAGATAACAGCAACCGTGGATGTAACCCGTCAGGGCCCGGTATCTTACCAGGTTTGAGGTTAGTTATCAACGGAAGGACAGTTTCCTCAGCCACCTGTACAGATTCAATGGTTGGTATCTCGGTGTGAGTGGGACAAGTATTTGTCACAATAAACGTAGAGAAGACTTCGCTAAAATAGTCTGAAAAAGTCTCAGCTTTTTCTCGATCTGATTCAGCCAGTAATTCTGAATTTTCGTGTAACAGTAACGAGGGAATACCATCACTACGTTTCATTCGCCGTTTAACATACGAAAACAATCGTCTCGGACAAGTACGGCTATCATATACTAACTGTCGTTCGTAAGTGGTACGGGATTTGGCCATGGTTTTCTTACAGATATTACGGAATTTTCGGTACTCACGCCTGAATGGTGCATGAACTGTCAATAATAATAATAATGATAATAATAATAAAAGGTTTCCTACGCTTTAACAGCTTCCGGGTTTCCTTATTAATCCATGGAGGGCAATGTGATAGCTTACGTGCTGACCATGGGATAAACGGCGACGTTACGGTTTCGAACGTAGCCTTAAACTTATTCCATTCATCTTCGATCAGTCCATCCATGTCGACCGACCAATCAGCCGAAATAGCACAGTTTCTGATCGCCGGAATATTAGCTAGCCAGATATTGGGACGGGGTAGAGCAGATACGAATTGTATACCATATGTCCTAAACTAAAGTGAAGTACGACGTGATCACTGTTCACTAGTGGGGGAAGGTGCTGAATATCAAAGACATCCTCACAGTAGTGGGTGAGGGCGAGGTCCAGCAGTGACAGATCATGATTGAAATCAATATGTGTCGGTTTTGTGATACATTATACAAGTGCACACTGAATAACGGTAGATAAAAGATCACTATCTAAACCACCACCTGGAGCCGTAAGCTCTATCCAGTTGATATGCGGTGCGTCGAAGTCCCCAATGATGAGACAACATTCTACCATACTCCAAGAACAGATGTGTCTTGAGATAAAGTCGTCAGCAAGACAACACGGACTATGGTATATTCCCCCTATAGTCACTAACCCATTTCTAGATTTAATCTTACAACATGCTACCTCACATGTACCAGTAACATGAGCCTCCGATATGATTGATTGTATACGAAAGTGATCCATAACATATAACATTACGCCTCCCCCTTGCGACTTAAAACTCTATCACTTCTAATACAGATATAACCTGCAATGAACGGAGAACAGTCTATATCTACTGTGAACCAAGTTTCTGTAACGACGATTATATCGGGACATAATTCTTCCAACATCAGACTTAGCTCGGACGTTTTATTTCTCAGACTGCGAGCGTTCGTGTAGCACACACTTAAGGTGTTTTAGCAATCAATCGTTCTACCCATACAGGCCTCGGAAGCATTATTATTATTAGAAGCTTTATTCAACATTATATTTTTGGTACAACATAGAATTCTCAGCATAAAGTATTTCAACAAGTTTCCTTTTCTTATACCTTGAACTATTGTGACGATAAATTTTGAATGATGACCGGTTAGATGTTAGGAGTTCGGTAATCCACATTTGATTAATGTTCATTCGTTTCAATGCATATTGCCAGCCACCATGATTTCGCTGATTGTACCTTTTTTTATCACGTATAGCGAAAGGTTGTAAACTTTTCATAAACGCGCCTGAATAGATTGTGCGCACAATAAACATAATGATGTGCTAAAACAAACAACAAAACAGATAACTTGATGAAATATCTAGATCGGAGGGATAGGTAGCCCAGATACTCAAGCAGGCCGCTTTAGATTTTTTGGCTTCCAAGACCTGACTACCCGAAAACCCTTAATGGTAAGGTTATTTTGCCATTTAACTTGCGAGTTCTCAACTACATAAGAGCATTCTTCCACTTGATTCGATCCTCAAGCGGCCAATCTGGTCGGATACGAATATTTGAGTCACGAGATTTTGGTGCGTTTTTCAATAGTATGTCTCTTTCTTCGAAACTCCCGAGAACGAGCTTCAGGATTCTTCTTGCTTGGGTCTCGCCTCTAACCCATTTACCAAGTCATATTACTTTTGTAATATGTACCCCTGAAACCTCTTCAGGTAGTACATTTCTTACCACAAACTCCACTAACTGCAGGTCATGTGCATGTCTTCTAGCAGGGTCGTTATCTTTCGATTCCTCTAGATTCCAAATAATTAAACTAGGAAGGGGTTTAGCTTTCTTTGAAACTGTGTTAACAGCTTTCGACCGTGACGATAGATCCTGTATATTAACTACTGATATCTTACGATTAGCTTTTATTGTAACAGAGTCTTGTGAGTGACTCACAACAGTGTTAGACGAATATTTACTTTGGAGCATTGGCGGATTGGTCTGAGAGTCCACCAAGGACTTATCAAGTAAACAGTCATTAGTTTTAGCTGTTATTCGATTTTTGTTCTCAGTCACGCCAGGATGGGTTTCACTCTTACCATCAGATTTTGGTAGTGCATTTTGTGACCCAGAATGAGAGTCTATCAGTGAGTTACTAACTACCTGTGTACTGCCTATAGCTTTTTTCCTTTCGTTTCGTTTCCTACGTACCGTAGTCCATTTTTCATCCCTCAGGACATTGGGACTATTTGGAACGGTGACGGTTTTATCCAGTTCGTCGGTTCCCACTAAAGATGCATCGTTATCAATGTCAGTACCCGGTGGTATTACTCCCCTTGTTAATGTTAAAGGAGATCTCACTTTTGCGTTGGTCAGAGTCGGTTGTTTGAGTCGTCGCGTAACAGCAGATAATACACTGAAACATTGGTCACTGTCAGTGCCGGTGTTGTCAGCGCATGTGTCATCGTTTTTCTTGCAGGCCAAAGCCAACAGGCCCATAGCCTCCTTAATAAGCACCTTTTTATCCGTACAGCAGAACATACAAAGCCAATGCGAGTTAGGCTTCGAGCACCTTTTGTATGCCATCGGACTTAGGTGTGTACACATTTTGTGGTACCACTTTTTACAGTCATCACACTGCATTCCCTCCTTAACGGGGTACAAACAATTTGGTTGCCCACATTTGTGAGTCTTACCATCCATTGTAATTAGATTTATAATGTTTAAAAACACAAAATGATCACAAAGTGAACACAGGTGTTAGTCAAGGAGTTAAAAATGGTACTCAGGAAAAATTTTAGCAAAAAATTTCAAACTCTAACCAAAGTACTTTTAGTTAAATTAGACCAGGAATGCTTTTTGGTGCAATAAGTACCCAAAGCAAGTATAATCACAACTATCCCTCAACAAGACATGTATTTGATTTTTATTGCATTAAAATTTTTTCTTATTACTTCGTCGCAGTAAAATGTTTAGAATGACCTATACATTTTGTTCGAGTTTGTTTTAGTGGGTCAAAATATTGTTGGGGTGTTTTTCTTGAACTCGGACTTAGCCTTTCTTGATTCACTATAGGCATGGTAGACCAAGCACCAGTGGCAGCTTTCAAACTAGTTCTTGTTGGAGATGGTGGTACAGGGAAGACAACTTTCGTGAAGCGACATATTACCGGAGAGTTCGAAAAGAAGTATGTCGGTAGGTTATGGATATATCTACTAAGTTCAATTTAGCCACATTGGGTGTTGAAGTTCACCCTCTTGATTTTCACACAACTCGTGGTAAAATGCGTTTCAATGTGTGGGATACAGCAGGGCAAGAAAAATTCGGTGGTTTAAGAGATGGATATTACATCCAAGGGCGGTGTGCAATTATTATGTTCGATGTGACGAGTCGTGTCACGTACAAAAACGTCCCCAATTGGCATAGGGATTTGGTTCGCGTCTGCGAAAATATACCTATTGTTTTGTGTGGAAACAAAGTTGACATACAGGATAGGAAGGTGAAAGCAAAGTCAATAACTTTCCACAGGAAGAAAAACTTACAAGTAAGTGAGTTTCATGCCAAATATTTTCTAGTACTATGACATATCCGCTAAGTCCAACTACAATTTCGAAAAACCATTCCTCTGGCTGTTTCGCAAACTCGTTGGTGATCCAAACCTCGAGTTCGTAGAAATGCCTGCAATGCAGCCTCCAGAAATCCAAATTGACCCTTACTTGGTCCGACAATATGAACAAGAAATCCAGGTAAATATGTTGTCGTCTCACTACATTTTTAGATGGCTGCTGAGGCTCCTCTTCCAGATGAAGGTGATGAAGACCTGTGATTTTATGTGAAGTCAAATGTGGGCTAAGGATCAGATTTTCAAATAATTATATTCAAGTGTAATAAATCTATTCTAATGCGTACTTCACTGGCCTGTTATTTTGGGGGTTAGTAGTTTTCATGCTCCTAGTTCCTGGCGTATGCATTAAAACCGGTTTTTATCGCTGTACGTCCTCACATGTTGATTGTGTAAAGCGTATATTTCGACCACTTAAAATGGTAATGCATGAATGTAGTTTACTGAAACTTAACTTGCTTCAAGCTTTATCAGAAAGCTCTCATTCCTGCTCTAGGGATTCTCCTGCTTCTCTATGACCCAAAAAATTTGTCTCATACCAGTGCTAACTATTGGTACATACTGTAATGTAATATTCACCAACTAAAGTGATGGCTATAGATCACCAGAAGTTTTAAGTTGTTTGTGGTCTTACATAATTACTAGTGTCAGCTGGTCATCACCTAGACAGTCCTTTTCTAAGTGAGTGTGTTGATGCAATAGTTTCATATTCAGATGTAGGCTTAATTGGTTTTTCAGCGACGAAATAATAGTTATTGCAGAAGTTAGTGGAGACAATCATAGCGTACTTTCGCTTTGCTCATCAGACGTCGCAAATTCCCATTATCAGTAATGTCTTTGGACAATTCGAGCTTTCAGTCGTGGACGACGACAATAATCGAATAGTCATTAAGATTTGAGGGCACCAGTTTCTCTTTTGCAAACTACCTGTGACTACAGTTTATGTCATGCTGATACGACTCACTGACCTCTGGTGTGGTTTGTTAGGACTGTGTACGTTACCAATGAGAAGCATAGACGAGAGGAGCTTGTCGTTTCCAAACGCGATCTCGAGTTTGAAGTAGGACTTTGTGTGACGCATACGAAGGTTTGTTTCATCCAATATTCCCATCGTTCTTACAGTGAACCTCCAGATAAAGAGAGAATGTGTCCAGAGTCTATTTGCAACCTCATTTATGCTTTGCAAAATATGTGAAGACCACCTTGAACTCCGTGAGAGGTATTTGCATGGGACGTATTCATTGTATAGAGTCAGGAATTGTCATTACACGAATGATGGGTTACTAGGATTATGGATAATTTTGTTTGGCTTTTTTTCTTGTACACCCACAAATAAAGTCGGCACATCAATATTTACAGAGTGCGAATGATAAAACTGATCGAGATTGTCTTGCATTCAAAACTCTTACAGATATTTTAGTGCTTTGTAATTCCGTTAGGACGTGTCGATTTTATCTTTTTGCTAGGAACTGTTGAAATCTTATGGTCGCTGTTCATTGTTGTTACAAGAATGTTGACTGAGAAAGGGTTACTTCTCGGAATATCCAGCTTCTAGCTGACTTTATCCATTTTTGTTGTTAGTACGATAAATTGAAGCGTGCCTTAACATTTCACTCGGTCGTTCACAATCAAAGGGAGGCCGGATCAAAAATTTACTGCTGAGTCGTTAGTGAGTCATCAGTATCAGCCCGAACTCTGTGTGCTAGAACGATATGTGCAACTCGCCATCTTTCGTTGGCCCTGATTCCCCTCAGTACTAGTTCTTGGTATTTTTAAAATTACCGATTCGTAATTTTAAACCGCAATCAGTTATTACCATGCTTAACCGATTTTTCATGATCATTATGATTTGTATGCTTTTCATCTTCATGAATCTCACCCGTACATTAATTTCATCCTTCCATTCCCTAACCCGCTGGTTATTACGCAACCTAATTTGATATTCAATGTCTCGAATCACTTTACGACACGATCTCTCCTATCCATCTATAGACATATATTTACTATATAACTGCGAATACAAATATAAAGTCCAATTAAATGACTTTGTCTTAAAGGAAATTTTCACTGAATTCTCTTCATCTTTTTTCAATGACACCATGGGTTATTTTAATTTTGTAAAGAAACAGTAGACTTTCTGGTTGGACTTAACAGCTTCAGTTACTGAGTAGGTGGAATAATATGCATTATTTACTACCTACAATCCGGTACCGAAGGGAAATTCCATATGATTTTAACCAGGATGAAGTCTTCGATAGCGTTAGTGTCTACGTGGTCGGTACATACACCCCAGAAGGTACTTTTTCACCTGACAATTAATCCTAGGAGGGTCCTCTACAATACCCAGACAGTTGCTTGAGATTTTATCACTCATGGATTAGAATGGAAGTCTGTAGCAGCACTGAAGTGACTTTCTTCATGTGAGAAATTCATTAAAAGAATCCTTTCCGGTTCCTTTTTTCAAAATTTAACTGCTTTTCCTATCTTTATTATTCCTTTTTCCACCCCCACACATTAATTTCCATTTATAGACTTGTTATGGACTCGTTTTCCCTTCTCTATCTCTACATGTGTGGCACACTTATATTTTGGTTGCCCTTAATGCCAATTTTTGTTTTAAAATGAAGAAAATTTAGATGCTTGCCTTCAAAAGTGGGCAGTTGAGACTGGACAGACTCAGATAAGTGCACCACATTTTATTTCATGATATTTGTCTGACCGAATGAAAACAATTATTCACGTTCAATAACAGACTAAGTGTGGATGGCCTGCACCTGATTATATTTATGTTTTACAAGTGTTCTGAACTTAGAAAAGGTGATTGAGCCGATTTCAGGATAATCTCTACTTGTTATTGTTTAGGTGGATTGTACGTGTGTCATATTGCTGATTCATAACAGGATGGTTGTCTAACAAACAAAGATCACAATTCTAGTGTTACATCGTCTTGTTCTTTCGAATGCCTTTTACAAAACAAATTGTGAGAAGCTATTTTTAGAAATGAACAGGTCTTGAGTTGTCAGTGAGGTTACAGTTGATGAAGAACTTGAGTAAAACAAACACGTACATATCGACTTCCAACATTTGAATGTGAGGATGTGGGGAGAACTCGTGAAGACAAATGCTTCCGAAATAAAGGTAGTGATATAACAGGCCGAATAATTAAGCACGCTTAGAAAGCTTAGATGTCGAGATCTTATGGAACACGACAAACGATAGAAAATAAGTATGAGAGGATTCTGAAACAAACGAAAGTATGAGAAGTTTTTTTTATATTTTAACGAAGACAGATATATGGCAATTGAAGCTTTAGTCCTGCCTTGAGTAAAGAGGATTTCCCTGTTTACCTTAAATGCAGATGTTTCACATTTTACACTAGTCTACACTAAATAGTGTAGTTCAAGCTTAATAAGTTGAATCAGAATTAACTGTTTCTTCGTCTCCAACGGTTACCTGTACTTCCCTATGAAAACCAGTTTTTTACGCAGTTGACCTGATATGAAGAAGTGATATATGTTAAAGACGTTTATTTGCAGAAATTAGTCACACTTTACAAAACCGATAATATCATTGGACTACCCGTAACAGTTCTTGTGCGTGGTAAAACAATTATTACAAACTAAAACCTAAAAAATGGACAAAAGTTGCCAGTAAATGTGAGGCTTATTTAGAATGTCTAGTTTTCAAAAAAATAAACCGGACGTACTTTGTCTGCATTTCATTTACAACAACCAGTCCCTTTGATAATGCAATGAGAAGACGAAGGTATGTGTGATCTGATTGTTCAAAATATAAAGCGCAAATACATCACATAATTTTGGCAATCGTCTTCTCACTGAATTATCGAAATATGTTTATTTTCTCTTAATGCAACAAATTCACGTGAGGTTAGTGTATGTATATAGAAACTTGTGTTAAAATTTTGATGACAGTTTTAAAAAATTAAAAAGATCCAATCATTTAATCTACACATCTATTTTGTCAGTGAAAACCATAATTATGTTCGTGATTTCTGTAGTGGAATAACGACCGAACATTATAGCGGGTTTCACTCCTAAATTTGTATACGTAATATATGACGACATAAATTGATACACGGTAATTCACGATGACTTTATAGAATGAGAAAAGAAAGTTCTTAATGGAATTATTTCTAGGTCGTTTGAAATGTTGCCCATGGTTGTTCTTTCCAGCTTGGTTAAATCATACTCAGTGATATATTTTCAGTGTAAACGTTCCAAAGGTAAGGATTCCGTATGAACTTAGGTTGCTTACAAACATAAGGAAACGAACTGAGACTGACATGCAGAAAGAAAGTTATGAAGTAAAAATTCCCGGGTAAGCTTCTTCATCTAAATGGAAACAAGCTACTCAGTTCAACTATTGAAGATAGCCTTGGAAGTTATCACATACAAACGCCTGTTGTTAGAGATAATGAAATACTGGGTATTTAAAACTCCTGGTCTACAAGCTGGACACTGTTCAAATTCATGAATTTCATCTACATTTTTTATAGGCTTCCAGCGTTCATATAAACGCAGTTAATGCTCTCTATTTAGAAAGCATGCAAGTCATTAGCCTCTTCATCTGATCGAGCTTCATATGAACGGCAAGAAAAACTACGAATGCTATTTTTAGTTAAACAGTTTCTGCCCTCCTACAAACTTTCGATCTTCGCAATTCATTATTCGAATCGCTGGTTCTGTTTTTCATTGACTATGTTCGATCCCACAGCCAGTTGGTCTGTCCTGGTGAATAAATCATCCAGAAAGTTGACTTTTCAAGTGTCGATAACTCCCCTTTCAGTTTTGAAAAGATGCTCAATATCTAGCATTTTGAGCACTTTTCACTTGACTTAGTGGGTGAATAGTGTAAATGAATGCATGATTTCTACTGAAAACTTCACTTCAGTTATCTGCACGTCTTCTATGGACACGCCACTGTAACACATGAAATCGACAAGTGTGAAACGGATTAGGTCTTGAAATAAAATTCTTAGTGAACGTCGTGCTCTTATACGTCGCATTCATCCAATGAGTGAGTGAGACGCCCTAAAATACTTAATATTGGACGCTCCGTAGATCAACGACGAAGATAATCCACATCGAGTGAAGGGTCTTTCTAGACTCCCTTACGATGGGCGTTTAAAACGCCTAAATCTTTTCCCCTTGTCGTATCGTAGGACACGAGGTGACCTTATACTGGCATTTCGTATCTTTAATTATGATTTGGGTGTTAATATATCTTATCTTTTTGCTCCCTCCAGCACTAATAATCTCCGAGGTCATAGCAAGAAGGTTCATAAACCACGATCTAATAAACTGAAAGTGGGGTCCCGTTTTTCTCATCGAGTAGTCAATGATTCGAACGCCTAACCCGAACAAGTGGTATCAGCCCCATCAGTGAATACTTTCAAGGAGAAGCTGGACCTTCACTGGAAAGCAGTGCGTCAGGATTAATACAGGTTTATCAACCTACTATCCTTATTACTGAAGACTGAGTGATTGGAGCCCATTCGAGTTAGACGGGAGTGATGTGACCAGCAGCTATAGCTACTGGTTATAACGTTGAAGTCACATGTAACGCGGAATACCCCGTCGTCATATCAAGGTACTATGGCTGCTATGAAGACCGTACAATACAAAGGACGTTTTAACGTAAATATATTAGTAAAAACGAGCACAAAGAAGATTTTGAGACTACCACCACATGGTCCAGTCGGCTGCAATTAAACGCAACTCGATTTCGTAATCGTGGCAGTCAGCTTAGCGACCAATCAGAATAAAGCGAGACTATATGAATGACCTTTGTCTTCACTTTTCAGTAATAAGGATAGGAGTTCTATTGACCTATGTTAATCATTGCAGTTTGTAACACTGTGGAGGTCCAATCTCGTTTTGAATATATATCAACAGAAGGTGATGATATTACTTGTTCTGGTAGAGAATTCCAGTAATTTACTAAATGGTTCAAATGGTTGTGGACGGAATAGAAGAAGCTTTCGCATAACAGGCTTCCGTGTCTAGTAGCAGGGGATCACCAAATCCTCCAGGCAGGAACCTAGGTATGTTAACAATAAAAGAGGAAAAGAAATTGGTAAATCATAGTGTGATGCTGTCCTTGGTCCTTAAGAATAGGTCAAGTTGCCTCTTGAAGGACTCCTGAGAAGTCGCTTAGACTAGCTCGGCTGGGAGAGAATACTTAATCTTTTTCGACTTGGGATAATACTGGAGAGGAGTTCTCTAAGTTATAACTGTAGTCTGCGACATGTCGCAGATGGACGACTTTTTAATTCGAAGTGTTAAAGAAAATTCCGTTATCGTCTGCACAGCTTTGGAGTCGAGTCAGATCCTCCTGAAGTGCCCGTATATTTTCTTGGTTGCGTATCTCTCTTCAAAGTTTCATGTCACCGGCAAAAAGTAATAAGTCTGACGTTACCTGTTGAGGAAGATCATTTATGTAAATCAAGAAGAGAAGAGGCCCTAGTACTGAGCCCTGGGGGACCCCACTAGGACATTCCATAGCCTGAGATAAAGTGAAATTAACCCTAACCTTAAAGTGTCGATTTTTTAGGTATGAAGTAAGCCAATCGATTAGAGGTGGTTTGATACCTAGTCGTTTGAGCTTGTTGATAAGACACAAGTGGTTAACCTTATCAAAAGCTTTTGAGAAATCAAGGTAAATGATATCAACCTTTCCCTTGCGATCGAGGATGCTTGTCCATCTGTCCACCGCAGTCAGCAGGTTGGTTATACAAGAGTAACCCTTCCTGAAACCATGCTGTTGGGGTGAGAAGAAATTTAAGGACAGTAGATAGTCATTTAAACCGTCGCATATCAGGGACTCCATGAGTTTTGAAGGTAATGACAGAAGAGCCACCGGCCGATAACTTGAAGGTTCATTGCGTCGACCACCTTTGAAAATTGGTGTGATGTGAGCCAACTTATTTTCCGGTAATTTGCCTCGGCTAAGCGAGTGTGAAAACATCACGCTAAGCGGCGTTGCCAGGATTGAGGCTGCCTCCCTCAGTATGGCAGGATGAACCATATCCGGGCCAGGAGAAGTGTCTAATCTTAAGTGCTGCAATTTCCGGAACACCAAGTCAGCGCTTAGGTCCACTTCGGAAAGTCCTGTGGAATTGCAGATGAAACTGTCGTCAGTAAAGTTGATGTCAGCCGGTTGAAATGTTTGAGAGTAATGTGCCGCCAGAAGGTTAGCGGCGTCGCCATCGTTGTTGGTCGGGCCGTTAAGACCTACCAGTTGAGAAACTCCTGTTTTGGCTTGACGAAGAGAGGCTGCATAACGGAATAGGCTTCTAGGGTTAGAGGCGAATTTGTCCATAAGCTTTGTCTGGTACTGAAGCCTGTCTTCTCTTATAGCCTTCGTGCATATGTTCCTGATATGTTTATATTGCCTATACGCTCCATCGTTATTAGTTCGTTTGTATTCCGCCCAACAGTGCCTTTTGCGGCTTAGCAGGCGAAGGGTACGGTTCTTGATTACTGTAGGTGGCTTGCAGCTTTTGGGAACCGTTTGAGGAACTGAATGGTTTGTAGCACATAAGAGCGTGTGCAGTAAGAAGTCCCAATGACCATCCACATCGAGTTGAGGGTGAACATCCCAAACCACCTGTTGTAGATAGTCATGTAGAGCTGGCACATTCAGCCGTTTAAAATTCCAACGCAAATTATTGTTGGGATACCTTAGCTTAGTTTTGATGACAAAACTGAAGGCTATGACGGCATGATCGCTCTTTCCCAGAGGAGCCAGGATTGAGAGGTTGTCAACTAGGAATTCTTCGTTTGTGAATACACAGTCTAAGCGCGATGGTGCGTGGCTGTTTCTCCAACGAGTTGCCGACCTCACATTTTCATATAAGCCCAAGTCATCGATGAGGTTGAAGAACCGAGCTTCAATTGAGTTGTCGCCTCCAGTGTACGTGTGTTCCGCGAAGTTGACTATAGGGAGATTAAAGTCCCCTAGAATCAGGATGTGTGTGAAACCGAGACGGGTAGAGCGGGATAGTCCTTCCAGCATACGACTATCGTACTCGATGTCGGCAGTTGGCTTCCTGTAAATGACTCCGACTAGACACCTCGAAGTACTAGACAATCTTACAGAGCACCATATGGATTCCTCAAGATTGTTAAACTCGAGGTTGTGAACTTGGTGCACCTCTAGGCAAGAGCTTATGTATATGGCTACTCCGCCCCCAATTCCTGTTTTTCTGTCGTTGCGGAACAAAGTCATCCCAGTTAATGCTAACTTTTGGTCCGAGAACTGAGAAGATATCCAGGTTTCAGATATTCCTATCAGATGGGCCTTATTAGCGTTGCTAAGTTCACGTAATTCATCCAGTTTGTTTGGTAGATTCGCGGCGTTCATATACAAGCAGTTTATGCTTTCAATTTGGAACGCGTGAGCTCCGTCCTGTTTTTCTGTATGAACCTTATGTGAATGGACAGGTAGCCCACACCCTACCTACATTCCCCAGGATCGCAACTGTAATTACTCTCAGAAAGAAAACTTCTCACACCCTTTAGTACCGACCCATCACATAACAACGGCTCCCATGTATAACAGCAGTCGCAACTCCTCCCAGTTACGCGTAGCAGACCCCTCTCACGCTAACGTAAATAGCCATAACAGGGGCTACGAGTCTAACCATCAAGACTATTTTGTAAATAACCATACACTTCACAGTAGGCCTGTACAAGATTTTTTTGGAATAAGACCCCTAGTGACACCTCTGTTGAAGCATATAACCCAGGTTATTTCAAACCACATGCAAACCATAAATTTGTTTCCTCCGTACAGTTTCCACCAGAGAGTACTCCCACCCTTTCCTCCTGGGTAAACTGCCCAATCAACTTCACTAGCTCATTTGATACATCTCCCAATAAGTCTAGCTATCAAAATACCGAGCTAATGAAGAACATCCAATCCCTCACACCAAACTCATCTCATACGCGCGAGGGTTACGACAATTTTATCCGAGATACCCTCACCCATTTTAACTTAGTAGGCCACCTGCTTAATATATGTCTTATCAACGCTCGATCGATCTGCAACAAAAAGACGGATTTAGCCCTGTTTGTATCCATATATCAACCATCAGTTGTTATGATATCTGAAGCATGGACTAACAGTAATATTTCCGACCGAAGTATATCTCTTGATAACTATTCCCTATATAGAAGCGATAGATTGAATGGACGAGGCGGAGGATGCCTTATTTACGCTCACTCTAGCCTAAACTCACTGCTATGTGATATGCCTGAACTAAACAAACTGAAGGATTCGGTGTGGATTGTATTAAAGCCGTCGAATTCCGTTACCTTACTGCTCGGCTGTGTTTATCGTCAACCTAACGCATCAATAGATGAAATAGCAGTATTATCGGAGGTATTCACACTAGCATCATCCCTCTCATTCACAGGCAAGCTCATTTGTGGTGACTTCAATATGCCCGAAATTTCTTGGCTGCCAGTCAAAGCGCCGAGACGTTATGAATCATTTATTGAATGTCTAGAGCTCGGACAATGGACTCAGTATGTCGATAGCCCTACCAGACATCAAAACATCTTAGACTTAGTCTTTACCAGTGGCCTCATCCCCAATACTTTGTATATTGGAAAAAAGTTCCCAGGTAGTGATCACAACATTGTCATATGCAGCCTTAATGTAAAAACCACAACCGATAGGAGTAAAACCGTAACACTTCGTAGAAACTATCGCAAGGTTGATTGGAATAACTTCCACAATTACTTAAGAAGCACTGATTGGAGAACTTTCTTTACCTCAAACAATACCGACACATTAATCAATATATTCTATCAAAACATCAAAAGTATCATCAACAACATCGCACCTTTAGAATACTGTAAACCTACGTTTTCCAAAGATCTCTATATACCGGTCAGTACAAGAAGACGTCTTCAAAGACATTGTACTCGATTCCACAACTTAAATGACTTTTCCTCTTTAGTAACGATGACAGAAATACTTGTCCGAACAGAGGCAATAAGTAAACAAAAAGCAGTAGCACAGGAAAAACGTCAGTCAGTCAGTCAGCTACAACGTAGGACCAGGCACATATGTGCATCGGTCCAGGTTGCCATACCTCATTAGCACAACAAGATGAACACCGGATTCATAGGAGTGGTTAGGTCAAAGGTTGCAATAAGGATATAGTATAGGAAGGAAGAATTAGTTCGTAGAAAGAAAGGTATGAAGTGATTTTAATCTCTTAGTTTAAGGGAAGACAGGGAGTGTATACACCGACGCCATTGTGATCGATTCTGGGCCATGTCACCAAGAGTCTCCAACCATTGGTTACGAAAGTCACGCGGACCCCAACCAAGTAGTCTGCATCTACCAACATGGCTAAGACTAGAAGTTAGTGACTTCAAGCACTGATGCCACGTTTTGGTTTGGCCGCCCCTAACTTTTTTCCAACCATCCCCTACACCGGTTAGCATTGCACGTCGTGGTAATCGGTGTTCAGGCATACGTAATACGTGGCCCAACCATCTCAGTCGATGAAGATTCATAACCTCATCAACTGATTTACCATCATTCCCTAATACCCTGCGTCTAACCTCACTATTACTTACCCGGTGATCCCAGCAGATGCCAGCAATATTTCTAAGGCATCTGTGGTCAAATACTAGTAGCTTACGGGTGTCTTCTGCTCTTAAAGGCCATGTTTCGCTGCCGTAGAGTAAGACAGAACGGACTGCCGCGCAGTATACTCGTCCTTTTATTGATAGACGGATATCTCGCCTCCGCCAAAGGTGACGTAAGTTGGCAAAAGCCAAACGAGCTTTACGAATCCGTGCTGAGATTTCGTCAGACACCAACCCATTAGGGCTGATCAGACTTCCAAGATAAGTGAAGTTGTCAACTCGTTTGTTGCTTTTAGTCTTACCGCTCTTCAACCGACCTGTCTGACATGGTAGGACCTTGAGGAACGGTTGTTCCAGCCAGTATAGCTCGGTTGCTTCATCACGATAGGCAAGCCCGACCACCACGTCAAGGTAGCAACAACGGTCGGGACAGGAAAAAAAAAAAAAAAAAAAAAAAAACGTGCAGTTGAACTTAGTAATAACTCCTCTGCACTCACCATACTACTCCAAAATAAACTTAAACGCTCTAAATCGAGAGGGAGTATATTCATTAAAGGCAAACAAGTATACGAAGATCCCAAACTTATCACAGAATTATTTAGTGAACATTTTTGTTTCTCACTAACTAACGAAAAACCATTTAATGATTCAGAACCAATCCCAGTAACTCCCTGTGAAATTACAAATGTAGAATTCAGTGTACAAAATATCTCCAAGGCAATCAGTACATTGAAACACTCCTACACTGATGGACCAGATGGTATCCCATCTAGCATGCTAAAACGTGGAGGTGATGATATGTGTGTTTTGCTTCTCAAACTATTCGCGATATCACTCTCTTCAGCGTGTTACCCTACTGCCTGGAAAACTACACATATCATTCCCAAAATTAAAACAGGACCTGAAGCAAACGTTGAAAATTACCGGCCTATAAACATAACTTCAGTGGTATCCAGAGTGATGGAAAAAGTAGTTAAGGCGGCTGTAGTCCAACATCTACTAACTAATAATCTCATCTCGACCTCCCAGCATGGATTTCTTAGGTCCAGATCATGCGATACATGCCTAGTAGACTACCTGAATGATATAACTCTGAAACGAGACAGCGGACTCCTTGTATC
Source organism: Schistosoma mattheei (assembly GCA_944470405.2). Taxonomy (NCBI): domain Eukaryota; kingdom Metazoa; phylum Platyhelminthes; class Trematoda; order Strigeidida; family Schistosomatidae; genus Schistosoma; species Schistosoma mattheei. Next base: position 13,150,514 of record OX103947.1, on the reverse strand, counting down.
AGTCCTATTCCTTGACTTTAAGAAAGCCTTTGATAAGGTCCCACACAAAAGGCTACTCGTCAAACTAAAGTCCTTCGGAATACACAACCCACTGTACTCATGGTTTGCTTCGTTCTTAACAGAACGTAAACAGATGGTAAAGTACAATGACTGTCTCTCGTCCCCTAGACCAATCACCAGTGGAGTCATCCAGGGAAGCGTATTAGGTCCACTTTTGTTTCTTATGTATATAAACGATATATGTAACACCATAGAATTTGGGAAACCATACTTATATGCTGATGATCTCAAAATAGTATACAGCTATAAGCCTGAGACACTAAGCGAAAGTGTATCCCAGATCCAAAAGGACCTCAATAACTTAACTATATGGAGTGAAAAATGGCAATTACCATTTAACCTCAACAAGTGCGGGATCATGCACTTTGGAAAGCATCCCTATAAACCGCGACTTCACTTAAATGAATGTAGAGTCCAAACATTCGAATCAGTACACGATTTAGGAATTAATTACACAGGAAGCCTAAACTTTGAAGAACATGCCTCCTATATTATTTCTAAATCTAGACGGCTAATTGGTTTTATAATGAAAAACTTTTTCACAACAGAGGGTAAACTTACTCTCTACAAAATATGTGTACGACCCTCCCTTGAATACTGCTCTTTTGTCTTCTCTAATATGAATATCGCAGACAAGATAAGAGTAGAAGATATTCAAAGACGTTTCACACGTCAACTACTAGGATGTAACTCGAATCTCGATTACACAGAAAGATGTAAGCATCTATCTTTAGAACCTTTATGGCACCGTAGGCTAAAAAACAATTTAATATTTCTCTACAAAGCGATATATGGGCTCTCCTTTCTAACCTCCTGCCCGACTATCACCCACGACCCAGCCTATAGACTTAGAAACAACGCATATACACTACTTACCGTAAAACACCAAAAACAAATGCGTTGTAAGTTTTTTACAGTACGGTACAGTTTATTGTGGAACAGGCTGCCAATGCCTATCCGTAACTGTGATACGTTTACCAGATTCAAAAAGCTAATAACCCTATTTCTAGACTCCAAAGAGCTTCAACATTTCCTTGAACTCCCGCCCACCAAGGAGGCACTTTATTACGGACCGCCTAGTATCTAGAAAGAACAAAATTATAACACGTTCGACTGTTACTAATATGAATATAACCAAATCACAGAATATATGGCTTATCCTTTCCTATTATTCATTGTTTATTAATCATGACTTCATGCTCCTAACCCTAGCTTTCAGTCCCCAAATCTCTACAGGTTAAATGTACATTATTCTTCCTAAAAGTCATGCTTTTTTTTCTACTGCAATTAGACAGATAGCTCAACCTTATGGATGCTGATCTACTAAGGCCGATCATACAAAGCTCAAAATTTGGCCACAAAGTCTTGTGAGTTTCTCAATGTTTTATTTGTCTTACCCTGAAATTTTTTTTTCTTTCTACAATTTTATACCCTCTCATATCTTTTGATTTGCTATTAGTCCTTACTTCTTTAAACCATTAGTTATTTTCATAGCAGTGTGATATACTATATGGACATCTAACCCATAAAAGACTTTTCAACTATCTGATTTGCTTGTAACATGGACCTAGTAGAGACAGTGTATTCCAACTATGGGCTTTGATTAAAGCAGTATTCATACTTACCACAAACGTAAGAGAGCCTAACATCACAAAAGGAGGGAGGGTGGCGTTACTGACCAGCAAACATGAAGGTGGGGAGATAACTTCAATCCACCCATGTCTGTAGGGCAGAACATTTTGTTTAATTACGGCTCCTTATGTTTTAGTGGGATGTCACGAACTTATGGTATTGATGCTGATTTATCACGCAAAATACCTCTTTAAATCGTGTTACGAACGTTGAATTGGTTTCACTTCCTACCCAGAAATCCTATTACAAGCAAACTAGACAATTCGCTAATATACGAAGCCTACTCAAGACCCTATAATACCTGAAAAAAATAATAATACAAAAAAACGAAAGGGGCTCTAATAGCTTCGATAATAAAAGGAAGATAGCCAATTGTATATCACAATACTGTTTCTAGCACTAGATTTTATTTTATAATCACAAATAATCCCATACTTTCAGCTCCTTTACGAATCGCCTCCATTTGTCAGTTGTATGTCCACTCACACCTTGTTATCACTTATTTTCTTTAACCTATTAAAATGCGATTTCTTAACAAATACCTTAATAAAAGAAAATTAGACTGAGTAATCATACCTTGAACATTCCTTCATGAATGTTGGCTACTCTGCCCCTCGTGTTTTCTTTTACTTGCTCCCTCTTTCAGCCCCCTTGAGATATGGAACGGGTGACTTCATCCTGCACCATCCTTAAAGCCTTGGATATTCCAAAGGGACATAAGGTTGCGATTTCTAGAAGCTCATACCTTCAATGGACCTATCCTTGACCACCAGTCGCACATTTGCAACGCAACTTTCATGAAGCGCGCTAACTGTAGAACTGCTTAAAACCATCTACATTCATATCTCATAAATTATCAACCCAGCTATGTAATTTACTACAGTGAATATTGTATCATTTGTATCAATTTGATCTTGCCTGTAAACTGGCATGCCTCATGTAACAAACTGTTATTTGAGAATAAACTATTATTATTATTATTATTATATGAGGTTTGCCGAGGTGGTAGGCCCTGTCCTTTACACGTTTTTTTATCGTTTAGACAGTCCACAAGTGGAATGGTCAGCTCCAACTTGCTTTTGTGTTTGGTCCTAGCTTCATATTGCCTATCCGGTGCATGTGGATTCCAGGTGGCAATCGACGTCTGTTGGCACGAAATGCTTCCTGAACTGCAGCCGCCATGTGGGAAAATGGGAAGGTTATCTTCATTAGACGAGGTCTAGGATCACCGTCCTTCTTGGTTAGTCTCGTCACATGCTGAGTCAGTATGTGTTTGAGCCTCAATGACTGTTTAATGAACTTCCATTCCCTGATATCAGAATTTGATTGAATAGGGTCCGCATTTTCCGGTATACCTTGCACAATTGTTCCTTCCGCGGAAAAACTGATCGCGAGTTTCTTTGGGGATGTTCCGTATGAGTACAGTATGTCAGGTAATATTTTTGCGTTACCATCGGATTTCAGCAATTGACTTGCTAGTAAGACGTCCTCTACGTCGGCAGCATTCTTAAGTGTTACTCTGAGAAGCCTCGGGTGATTTAGATGCTTAGAATCCTTTCCTCGGGTGAGCCGGGTGACCGTCAAAGGCTCTATTCTAGGAAGTTCGAGCTTCTTGTTCAATTCACCCCAGAGCATCCTGTCGTTTTTGTCCTGCAGACTGAGAGGAAGATCAGGATTGTCAACGAGGTTCATGATAATGAGAGAATCGTCACGAACTGTTGTTAATTTACCAAGTTTCACGCTGGGTTCAGGTTTAATAACTTGTTGTTTGGAGGTCAGTGCGCGTTTTTGAGTCTTGGGCTCTTTGTTGACCGGACGAACAGTCTTGGGGGTAGACTGTGCGACAAATCACCAGTTACTTTCCGTACAGCAACACTTGGGTTGCTCGGCTTAGGCGGTTCGAGAAACGAAACTCTAGATGTAGACGATTTGATCTCGGATTTTGAACTTTTTTTGAATGTCTTCGCAAACGATCAGTCCTAGACGGAAGGAAAATATAAGACAATAATTCCAAGGTCATCGTTCAGTACACGATAAACCAATATCAGACCATCCCGCATTCTACGGTAAGATAACGGAAATAAGTCAAGGTGTCTCAGTATGTCTTCATAAGATATGCCAGATAGACCTTGTGCCATCTTAATCCCTCGTTACAGCACATCTGCTTTATACTTGAAACAAGGAATCGTTGATTGAATCCCATGTTCCAAATGTGGTCGCACGGAAATCGGGTATAATAATCTAAACATTTCGTCATCTAAATACTACAAAAACCTACGAATAAACCTTAATACCTTTTAGCCTTTTGCAGCAACAGCCTTGCATTGACTGGTGATTTTGAGATCACTGCTTAGTATGACTCCAAAATCTTTATAGTTTCTTACTTTGGGTAGCACGAATCCACATATTGTATAGTGGTGTGAATCATCATAGTTATTTAATTGCATCGCCACACTCTTGTCAGGATTTACTTCTGGTGACCACCTGACCATCCATGCCACTAATGAGCTAAGATCACCCTATCTCACATACTGTGTATGGGTCTCTATATCTTTATGTCATCGGAAAACAGTAGAACGGATGACTGCTGCAGTTGGCAACTCATCGACGAAGAGTAAAAAAGAAGAGGACCGAGGATTGAACCTTGGGTAACTCCACTTTTCCGAAGACCCCACGAGGAGAGAGCTCTATTAATCCTTACCCTTTGAATCCTGTCATGGAGAAAGTCACTTATCCAGTCTATGATCTTATAATGGATTCAAAACATTCCAGTTTGAATTTAAGACCCGAATGCGGGACCTTATCAAAGGCTTTACTTAGATCTTTGAAAATCACACCTACAGGAATATTTCGATCTTTTGCCGAAGCTCGATCTTCTCTTGAAATGAGAATGTTTGTCAAACATGACAGGCCTCTCTGAAAATCATGTTGTTCTCTGTACAAAAGATTATGCCCTTCCACATATTTTATAACAGCCATCCGAATACTTGTTTCCATTAGCCTTACAACTGCACTGGATAGACTAACGGGTCTGTAGTGACTAACCAAGTCTCTGCTCTCAGTCTTATACACCGGAGTTATCATCGTGTCTTCCCAGTCTCTGGGCAGTCTGGACTGCCTCAGAAAGATATTAAACAGTATCTCTAAAGGTTAAACAATTATATCTGATAGAGCTTTCATAATCCTAGGAATGGTATCATCATGACCACTGGGCTTATCAGGTTTTGGATGCTGAAGTATTCTTAAGACGGTACCTTTCTCAATAACTACGGGATCTATCACCAAGCCGTCATAATCACAATTAGTCGTTCCTCATTGCTGATAGAAAACACTGTACTGAAATATTCTGATAAGTCTTCAGTTTTTTCGGTATCATTTCTTGCCAGTATTAACGGATTTTATTGTGGTGGAATTCCATCACTTCTCTGAGTCCGTCTTTTTTTATACGAGAACAACCGTGTCGGGATGTTTTCAAAATCCCTAATCAATTGTTTTTCATACGACTGTCTACTCTTCTTAACGCTTTACAAGCATTCCTAGTCTTACAATAACTGAAACTGTACTGTTCTAAGCCAGTAGAGATGAACATATTCTAATAATTTTTCCTACGTCTAGGAAGTTTCTTGACTTATTAAGTTACCCATGGTGAGCAGTTGTTTGGTCTAGGCGGTACGCTTAGGAGACTTTGAGAATGTGTACGTACATTCTACGGTCAAATGAGGGTTAAAAATCTGTGTGAGGAATTAGGATTAATATTTACAGTCGATAGTTAAGGTTAGGAATTATATATGTATGTTAGGTATGTTAGAAACAGAGACTGATTCTGTCAGATGATGATTAATAACGACAGATAATACTGTAAGCATCTAACTCTTCAGTAATACGTACTGAAAATTACATATAGGTTTTTATTCAAGAATTATGTGCATTGGAGTGATTAAACTAGTAGGGAATTGAAAAATTCCAATCACTGAATAGTTTCCAGATAAATGTCCATAAATCAAATTATTCGACAAGCTCTTCTAGCTTGAAATCGCGTCAGCATAGTTGTATCAGTGAATGAAGTTGCTGTAATTGTTAAACAAACAGATTCCTGTTCGTCTACTAACCTCGGTATGACAGCTGGGGTTAGTTAATTACACTGTATTTTAATATTGATAAAGACAGTGATATTGCATTCGCAACCAAATCCTCTGCATAAATTTGAACACTTTATTTAGGTGAGTCCACAACTACTTATTTACTTACTTACGTCTCTAGCAGAAACCAACCACAAGCACTCTTCATCCAACTCTGTCATAGGCAATCCTTTCCAGTTCTTTTCAGTTGTTACTCATCCTTTTCACATACTCTTCCATTTCCCCAAGTAATGTGTTATTTAGCCTTCCTCCTTTTCATTCTCCTTCAGGATTCCAAGTTAGCACTTGTCAAGTGGAGCAGTTTGGTGATTTTTGTATTGTATTTCCTATCACTCTCCAGCATATTTTCCCAATTTTCGCTTCAGCTGGAAGCCGGTTTGTCCTCTCCCACAGTAGGTTATTACTGATGGTATCCGATCAATGGATACTGAGTATTTTGCATAGATATTTGCTTATAAATACTTATGCCTTTTGATGATGGTCGAGGTACAATAGAACTGTCTTGACGTTTGTATTGAAGATCCTGATGTTGATATTAGTTGACAGTCGTTTTGAGTTCTATATGTTCTTTAAGTGTAGAAATTCTGTCCTTAATTTGCTAATCCTTGCCTTTACGTCTGTATCAGATCCTCCTTGTCCATCGATGATGCTTCCCAGGCACGTGAAAGTTTCCACATATTTCAGTGCGTCTCTGTCAAGTGTGATTGTGTTGGTATTCTCCTTTTTGTATATGAGGATTTTGCTTTTTTCCTTTGTGTACGTTGAGGCCTACTGATGCAATGGCTGCTGCTAAATTGTCTGTCTTCACCTGCATTTGTTCGTGTGTATAGGATAGAAAAGCTAGGTCATCTGCGACGTCCAAGTCGTCCAGTTGCATCTAAGCTATTTCGATATCAACATGATGTTGCAAATGGAATTAACCAGTACTTACATTTACTATATTCGTAATCAAGTAAATATTTGCTGTGTACATTCTTCTAAAAATTCGCCGCAACCTTCGGCTAAAAAGGACTCATTTTGATATGTGTAACAATGCTTCCTTTGTACTTGATTGCCCGCTGATTACGGATTTTAGCTACAACACATTCATTTGTGTTCGTCTATTTCTACCTCCCTTAAATAGCACTATTTCAGAAACTCTTAATACATTATTTCGAATACTTCTAATTATCATACTCATGTGTTCTTCGAAGCCAACGTACGTTTTTCCACACTACTCACAAACATAGTGACTCACTTGTCAAATGTAATAATCATTACTCCAGATTTTTACCGACGTTGTAATCCTTTATTGATACTGATGAATATGAAAATGGTCTAATTTCGTGTTAGCAAAGCAAAATGTATAGAAGTAGTTTTGCATTAATGTGTTCTGGCAACCAGTTTGTCCGCATTGTGTTCCTCCACACGTTTCAGTCACTTCCTACGGGGTAATTTAGATGTTTGACAACGGTCAGTCACGCTCGATGCCTAGCACGTAATATATTGTGCTTCCATCGCAGGTAAGAATAATTAATGCACCGAGTTAGCAGTCAAGTTAGCAATTAAATTGAACTATGATTTTTCCAGTCTGTCTTTTAGTATACTGAACAACATCCATTCTGAAATACCTAAATCTCAACAATTAGCCATAGTTAATATTGACTTAATGGTGTTTTATACTTGGATTTTCATAGTAATTTCAATTCATGCCATTGTTTCTCCTTATGAGTTTACATGAGGCCAGAACAAACACAGATGCAGAATAGCATGGATTCATCACATTTCGTGGTTTCTCGTCAGCTACAGGCATTTTGTAATGTCCCATAAGTGGCAGTCTAGCCATTCGACCGTACTAATTCTAGTCAATGTGATGGTTACTCTCGGGTTCCATGTCTTGTTATCTGAGTAAGTGTATTTGTCTCAAGACATCAAAGCTTCTGAAACCAGCGACTATCATACTACCGGGCAGGAATCTATCAACTGAAGTGCTGTGATCACCTTTACTGCAAGAGCGTTCAAAATAGATGTGACTATTAATGACAAACGTTGGGAGGGTATAAGGTTTCTGCTCCTTGATACGCAAGTGACGTGGCGCAGTTGGTATCTTATTTGCGATTATTCTCCTATATCTCCGCAATTTTGATCCTATGTTTCGGAGTCTCCCTGTTTAGGTCACTCCTAAATAGTAATTGGGCTGTTATAACTACATAATGCTGCCCGAGAAAAAAAATAAATTTCATAAATAAGAATATATTTGACAAGCCTGGTGGAAGGAAGGAATTCATTTAGCAACTCTGATCGTGAGCAACTTCGTGTGTTTGCAAAAAATAACCCCATGTTTGTTGAGCATTTTCCACTATCAGGTTTCTTTAGAAGGTGAAAATAATAGAAATGAGGTTCGGAATTATTTTATCGATCTTACATTTCTGAATGCTTCTGTTTTATAACCAGAAGAGTGATGAAATCTGTTGATGTCCGTTCAAAGAAGGATCGTAACTAACAATTTCAAGACTCAAAACCCGCGGAACAAACGGTGAGATCTGAGGTGGGCTCTACCATAATCTTTAATCTCCTTAGGATCAGTGTATTAGAACATTTTAAACCACGGCAACGAGGGGCATCTCACTATATCAAGTCATTGTATTATACCCGAAAAGCTATAGTGCTTGTATGAATCGGGGAGTATTCATAATGTCTTGGCAAACTGGTGCCAACCACTCTCAGCCAGACAAAGGTATGTGTTAAAAGATACACGCAAAAAGACACCCAACGTAAAAAAACAACATGAACGAAAACTGTGAAAATCTTCACAAGCACACTGGCGTTTAGCTTCCAGTCTGCAATACACGTCAGTTTGGAGAGTTACCAGCGGTCGCTATAAGCGATTTAAGTCTGCTACATTACAAAAGGTAATATAGGAGGATAATCATGCAGTTACTGACTCAAAACGAGCTCCCTTATTCAAGCTCCTGGCAGTAACATCACTTCTGATCGACTCGTGAGTGACCATAAGTTAAAAGTAAAAGAAACTGTCTGGTCCAACCACATAGGTCAGACGTCTAGACCAACCAATCCTTCTGTTGATGCTAGAATGTAAATACAGTGGAACCCATTTAACGTCGTATCACTCTTTAAATAGGTGCGAACTTCCTCTTAAACTCTGAAACATGACATACCCGCACAACTTCAGTCATCATCAGTACACTACTTTGAGAGCTATGGGAAACTGCTTATATATTTATTGGCTTATTTATAAGCAGTGCAAGAGATGAGCACGTACAACAATATGCTATTAAAACCATTATTTTTATTTCTCTTTATTATATATTATTCTCATTGTCATCTGATTTAATACATTGTTTTTATTTTTGTTATATTCATCCTTTCCTGCATCCTCATTCTTTTTGTCATTTCCTCAAAGTAACTAATCAAATAAACTTCAGAGGACTGTTATCTGCCAGTTGGAAGAACTGACGAAAAGGTAATTTAAGACGGCACTGAGACCGTTAGTTTTACTCTTCTCATTTTAGGTTCTGCTCTCTCTTTCCTTCGTCATTCTACTGGCGATTGTTGCCTTTCAACTATTCGACCTCCTTTTCCTTCCCAGTCTTCTTCATCTGCCGAGTTCTCTAAATACAGGCATATCGTGGTCAGTAAAAGAAAACATGAGTGATGTGACGGCGCATTCAAGCAACCTCTTAGTCACATGCTTCTCAAATACATCGACCTTCGAATACAATCCTTATCTCAATCCAAAGTCTTAAGATCAGTTGCTCACTATGAACTTTCGTCGATAGGACGTACTAAAGGCCCTTCGCACTCCGGACATTGAAAAATCAACAAAACTGGGTGAACTAGAACAGAAAATCTCGTAGCAAATTACACAGTATATTACTGTCCCACTGATTATGATATTCAATATGTTACTTGGCCAAGGTGAGTTACCTGTGTACTGAAAGGATGAGATTGTTACCCAATTCATAAAACAAGGCCAAAGCAGCTTTCATCAAACTGCAGGTCTACCAGCCTCACCAGTGTTGTAGTTAAAATACTGAAAAGTATGATCAAACAGGCTCTTATGGCAATCGCCGATACCAACAAATTGTTAAACAACGAACAACATGGTTTCAGGGAAGGATTATATTGCACCATAAACCTTCCAATGATGAGAGAGAAACCGGAAGAAATTCTAGATAAGGAAAAATCAGTTGATATTGTCTGTTTAGACCCTAGCCAGGCATTTGATAGGATGCCAAAAGACAGACTACTCGAATTGTCAGACCTCTCTTAAAGTAAATTAAAGTTACTTGACAGGTTATATACAGAAAGCGAGAATCTATTCAAGATACTTCTCTTGGAAACCAATGCTTAACGGAGAACCACAAGGCTTGGTCCTAGGTCCGTTATTTTTTATACCATATGTAAATGAACTTCCTAGTATAGTTAAGTCTCCGATGGTACTATACGCTGTTGATATAAAATTTGGCGGGAAATAACAGAAGACTAACTCCAGACAGATTTAAATGTTGTGATCAGCTGGTTTTAAAAAATGCTGGTGCTTATTACCCAACCAAGCGTATTTACATGCACAATGGGGATAAACGAGCAAAATTCCTAGGTACCGTCCTTCACACTCATCAAACTCCGTGTCACTTCTTACGAGGTAATCGAAATTCAGGTATGGAACCAATATGTTTTAACAATGTAAGGTCATCGCTTAAATGTTTACAACTGAGTGGGGGAAAACAAACGAAGACAAAAACCGATACATGACAGTTGGGTTAATTTGTTGTGACGAACTGCTATCATCGAATCCGATAGATGAAGTAAACTTAAATACTGTTGTAGTGGTAAATAAATCCCAAAATCAATAGGTCTTCGAGTCTCCGGCATTTTACTGAACTCACTTAGCTGAAGGCTCTCGTCCACGAATCCGTACTAAATCACGAGTGCGTACACCGTGCTACACACCCCACACAATCGCTAGCCAGCTTAGAACATCCACCTCTCGATATATCGATAGTCTTTTAAATATATCTTCTAACTCCTTCATTCCTGACTTCTCACTTGACTGATTTAGAGGGCTTTGACTGAACAGGTATTACTGGTCAACGTGTTGTCACACTCTGAATATTTGCGGCATATTTAGTGGTGAGTCCGATGTGATCGCATTTTTGGATATCTTCTGTGCGGTTCATAATCACCATGACATGACAGACACCTAAGGTACTTAAGATCAGACCTCTTTCGCCACCCCAGTCCAGCTAATGCAATTTTGGCCAGACGACGGAATTCCCACGATAGATTAAACTGCAAAATCGTGCATGGAGGACAGCTGACAGATTCGTTTGAAGTAAAGACTGGTGTCGGGCAAGGTTGCTTACTCTTGACCTTTCCTCTCTCCTGGTGATCGACTGGATCATGAAGACATCAACATCTGGGAGGAAGCAGCTGAACGATCTAGATTTCGCAGATGATCTGGCTCTTATAACACACACAACAACAACAAATGCAGGAAAAGACAGTCAGTGTGGCAGCAGCCTCAATAGAAGTAGGTCTCAACATATACAAAGTGAAAAGCAAGATTCTCTGAAACTACACAACATGCACCAATCTAATCACACTTGACGGAGAAGCTTTGGGAAATGTAAAAACCTTTACACATCTAGGCAGCATCATTGATGAACACGGTGGATCCGATTCAGATGTAAAGCGTGGATAGGCAAAGTAAGAGCAGCATATCTACAACTGAAGTACACCTGGAACTCAAAGCAACTGTCAGCCGACACCAAAGCCAGAACTTTCGTTACTGTACTGAGCGGAAACTTGGAGAACTACGAAAGCCATCCTCCAGTAGATACAAGTGTTTATTAACAGCTGTCGACGCAAAATACTTCGGATTTGTTAGTCAGACACTATCAGCAACAACCTACTCTGGGAGAGAACAAACCAAATGCCGTTGGAAGAAGAATGTACAAAAATTGAACAGGACTAGAAATGAAAGACTAGGGCAGAGTGGGTATTTTGGCTTCATTAAATGTTATATACTGGTACAATATAGAATTCTCAGCACAACGGCTGGATAATCGTGGTCTGCGGCCTATGCTCCATTAGGAGTAACAGGCTTAAGTAAGCTTCCCCGAAAGGTGCAGGCAGTGCTTGTCTCATTTCAGATGAACTCTGTAGACAAACTAGCTGCATCTGCCGACCGAATCCTGAAGATAACCAGAACTCCAAACACGAAGGAACCTTCAATCTAAGAAAAATCTCAAATGGCACGGAACGACATTACAGACCTCTCGCATACCCTGACATGTTTCCTTAGTATTCGTCATGACCGTAGATGCTCTCTTCACGCGAGCGAACTGTCTACAGATCAAGAGAGACAGATAACCGTGGTTGGGGTTGATATCCTAATTTTCTCAGCTCCAACCCGACCGACACGCAAAAACGTTTCGGGAAACTTCTCCACCGGAACGCGTTAACAGCAGTCGTAACCACTGAACAAAGTCTACTGTTATACATCACTGGTGTGATGACGCAGGTTCGCTACCTCGTCAACACCGGCGCAGAGCTTAGCGTTCGTCCAGGAAGTTCTAACGGCCGGTTGCACGAAGCAGTTTCTAGCTTGTGGGCGGCAAGTGGAAAACCAACCACCGCATACTGTAAGCGATATGTTTATTTTAACGATGGTTTACGCAAATCCATTCACTGGATCTTCGTTGCTTCAGGTGTTTCTCTGCCAATCATTGGTATAGACATGCTAAAACACCATAATCTGCTCACCAATACGCGCAGACGGAGGCTAGTAGACAGAAGTACTAAATTATCAGTTTGTGTAACCCCCAGTCACAATAAGCATACGATCAGTTCATACTGCCAACAAATACTCGACAAGTACCTGGAGCCATACCAAACGCGACCGAAAGTGCCGTGTGTAACCAGCAAAATTACGACTACAGGACTACTTGTTTTCTCGAAAGCGCGCTTACTAGCTCCCGAAGAGTGGGGTTGGCCTAAAAGGAATTCGACCACATGATAAACTTGGGAAGTGTTCAGCCACCAAGTTGACCGCGGGAATCTCCCATGCATATGGTCCTTAAAAAGGACAGCAGCGATTGGCATCCAACTAGTGACTATCGGAGACTGAATACAAAAACCACTCCCGATCGTTACCCGTCACCACTTGACACCCACCTCAAAGGCTACAACTTCTTCTTCCGAAAATCAATTTGATTAATACATATAACCAAATTTCCATGGTTGCCGATAACATTACCCAACCCGCTATCACCACCCGTTTTGATCTCTACGGATTTTTGTCCATACATTTCGGCTCAAGAAATGCTGCAAAAACTTTCCAGAGGTTATTCGGTGATGTTCTTCAAAGAACTACCTTCGTACCTGCGTACGTTGATGACTACCTAGGTGAAAGACAGGAGAGTGAATCCCATCTTCAGCATCTGGATCTCGTATCCGAACGACTACAAAATCACGAAATAACTGCAAACATTAAGAAACTTCAAACCGGCACAGACTCCCTAGGTTTCCTCGGACACACTAATGATGCAGAAGGTCCCCGACCTCTGAGAAGCGAGGTGGTGGCCATTCTGAGTTACCCAGAACCGACCACAATCAAGCAAATGCCCACGTTAAACAGCTCAGTAGGTTTCTATGGACGGTTCATATCGCACTGAGCACCTCTTACGAGACCAATGATTGACTAACGTCGTGGAAATGCGAAACTCATCAATTCAGACGACATCACAAAAAAGATCCTCTAAAATTCATGAACTTATCGCAAAAGCAATATTGCTCGCACACCAGGATAATGGGGCACTCATTAAAGTCGCAGTTGCATCCGATTTGGTAGTCGGAGGATTCTTACATCAGTGGGTTAATCGTATCTGAAAACATTTGGCATTCTTCTCGTAATGTTTGAATCGAGGTATAGCACCTTCAGTAGGAAACTCCTACTCATGTATGATGCTGTACAGCACTCTCACCGCTTTATGGAATGTCCAGAATTCACTCTGTTCACCGATTACAAACATCTTACTTTCTCTTTAAGCTCAACTGGACTACATGTTGCAGTTTACTTCAGCTATACACCACATTTCTAGGGCAAACAATGTAGTTGCGGACGCTTTGTCTCGTATGACTTCTTTGAACAGTTTCCAAGGAATCGACCTTTAACTAGCCCAGCTTCAAAAAGAAGAAACTAATCTTCAGCACAAAATATCCACAACAACCTCGAAATTGCGTATCAAACAAATGAAGGCAGGTGAGGAAACCCTATCATGCGACACAACTACAGGTAGGAGTCACCCAATCGTGATGAAAAAGTATCGACGTACAAGTTTTCTCAACCGGGTGTTCATGCGACCACGAAGCTCAGAGGAGGACGATTTTACTGACCTGGTTTGAATAAAGACATGAGTGAATGACCACGCTCCTGTATAAACTGTTAAGGATATAAGTAAATTAGACAAAACAAATATCCACTGTATTTATTCAAAACTTACGATGGTCGTTTCAATCATATTCATATGGGTTTGGTGAGATTCTTCCCAGATTCGAATGATTACTCTTATCTCTTAATATGCGTAGACTGTTTCACTCGATGGCCAGGGGCAGTATCCATCTGAAACATTACTGCTGAAACGGTGGCCCGCACCTTCCTCGAAAGATGGGAAGCAAACTTCGGCCGCCCTTCAACTATCACTCCAGACTGTGGACGCTAGTTTGACTCTTGACTTTTCCTTTGTCTCACTAACCTATTGGCAATCACAGGGCTCCGAACGACCGCCTGCCAAACACGGGTAAATGGTTGGATAGAATGGCGCGGGAGAACTGTAGACATTTGGCTGATTAAAACCTTTTTATTGTATATTAATAATTTTACTGTTTTTGGATGTAGTTGTTTTACTTAACCTTTAAACTTGTTTGTTCATATCTTCATATTCGAACATTTCGCTTTCCTTTTGTCATCTGTTTGGTATTTGGGAGTCTTTGTTCCGGGAACCTGCAAAATTGAAGAATGACATTTGGGTCGACTATTTGTGAATTGAGAATAAACTTTGATACCTAAACTGGAGTTTGGTTCTATTTTTAATTTGGGTTCGTAATTTGCAAATAGATCGATATACCGTACTTCAATAACGGGAACGACCTAAACTTGGACGTGACATAGAACGCTCTTACTGACAATTAAAGCATCTATTTAGGCTGCAAAATTTTCACAGTGGGATGACTCTCTTTAAATCTGGTTGTTTGGTGCTCGCATTGCAGTGAAAGTTGACGTTGGATACACTGCATCTCAACTCGTTTAAGAAATGATACGCCGAATTTCACGAGAAATCTTGGATCCTTCATTCACTTCAATGAATATGTATCTGAATTCCTACACGAACAGGCTTACAACCGTCGTGCATTGCGTTAAATCTGTTTCCACTCACCTCAATCAAAACATGTTTTGTTGCAACCTGCTGTACGATGTGGTACACACGTCTTAGCAAGTCGGAACTCACACGGACGACCTTTCGAATCAGAACACGAAGGACCCTTGAAAGTTCTTCAGCGTGAACCTAAGTACTACATAACTGATAAGAACGGAATTAACGACAGCATCAGTATCGATCGTCCCAAAGCCGCGTATTTGGAAGGAAACCCTAATCATGAAGACACGAGTCTCACGATTACGATATCTCACCTCTCTCAACGCGTCCTGGAATAAAAGTAAGGTTTCCAGAATATCTGAATGATCACTGCACGCAAGATACTTTAGAAATATAGTCTACTTCGTTGCTATTACTGCCCTAATAATAGACCTAATCCTAAGATTGTAGATTAGTCATGATGTAACTGCCTAATTTATAAAATCTCACGTGGAATCCACATTATTGTCTATATTTACCCATCGTGTCGTATTAATTGCCAATATATGATGAAGAACACATAAATGTTGGAGATAGGACAATATAATTAATTTAAATAAAAGTTACGCAAGAATTCTCACGCCTGCAAGGCCGCATCACTCCATTCCATAAATTCGAATTAATAGGATTCCTCCTCTCGCCTCCTCCATCTTTGGGCTTTTCTCTGCTTTAAACGCTGAATATCTATTTTCCCCGTTGTCTCGTATTCAACCTTGAAAACTGCGTAGTTAGTGCCCAATGCCTCTATAATACTACATAACAGTTTGTTTCGTCACGAATTTTTTGTGTCAAAAAACAGAAACAAACTTCTTAGACGCTCATATATAATTGTTTTTGTTCCAAAGGAACAAATCTTTTTGTTGCTAATATGCTTGCGTATATGCGTAAAATTTTATTTCCCACCTAGAAAACCAAAAAACATTCTGCGAAAATAATTTCAACGCTTTTGAATGCTTGTGAGACGCGTGTATATGAGTTTATTTCACTTTTTCGCCAGTCTCGTGTCTTTACGCACGTACGAGTGTAATTCGACATCCACTTACATATACTTTTTTCCAGGAGAGCTGGAAAGTATGAAAAACCGACTAAGGATACGGCGAATTAAAGTGTTCATTGTACCTGTTTTTCATTACTATATTGTACGACATAGGCATTTATAGTAAGGGTAGACTATCAGATGCTGCTATGCATAGCAAGTTATCAGAAGTATGTTGGAAGTTATGTCATGTGTGCAAACCAAATCACGCGTGTGTACACCGTGCTACACACCCCACACAATCGCTAGCCAGCTTAGAATATTCACCTCTCGATATATCGATAGTCTTCCGAATATGTCTTCTAACTCCTTCATTCTTGACCTCTCACTTGACTGATTTAGAAGGCTTTGACTGTACAGGTATTACTGGCCAAAGTTTTTTCTAACGCCGAATGCTTGTGACATCATACAATAAAAGACATAGTTATTAGTTTTTTTAACAATACTCACTATATGCACTTTCTGTTCTGATAAACAGTCTTCTTTATTCCAACCCCGACTTCTATTTTTTCATTTGAGATCATCCCACCTTTTTAAATATCAAAACTCATTGTTCTATATTAGTGCATTCTCTCATCTGAAGCCTCTGACCATATTTCACTCTAGCTACAAGGGATCTTATCTAATAATTTATCATATCTCTGTCTGTCCCACTGCAAAATGTTAAGGATTGTTTATCATTCATATCTAAGTGCCTTTCCGCTCTTCGGCTCTTTTTTTCAGAATCTTGCTCTGAGGATACAGCTGTGTAAAGTCTGGCATCTGGAACAAACTAGACGTACGTGTTTTCCCGAAATCATAGTTCACACCAAGCGCTCTACAAGTCTACTTTACAAAGACTATAAACTTAGAAAATTGCATTGCATAAATACGTAGCACGACCAAAATCCTGACACAGTTATGCCGTGACTGGATCTGCTGTGTAATGGGGACGTGATGCCACTTTGAAAAATATTTTGAAGATTACTCAGTGTATCTGAATGAATGAACTGATATTCACTTTTATAGACTATATTTATTTAACATGCATACTGTGAAACAATAAATGTTGTAATTTGTAGATCATGCCTGTAAAACGGCGTGTACCTGCCCTTGCAGAAATATATTTTATTGTCATACTAAAAATAGTACAAATAAAAACAATTTTTGTGAAAAACAGTAAACTAACTAGAGAAAAAATGCTAGCCGTTGTGTGTGATAAACTGTCTGAATTATGAAAGCCAAGTCAATGAGTAAGAACATAACTGTCTTTTTGGAATGCGCAGGTTTATCAGACACAAAGAAAACGAGAAAAATTTGGTGAGTGAAAAATCGATCGCTACACGCACTAGTTTTGGGGCGCAGACTTGACCTTGAAGTGGTTCAATAAGCGACCAAAAGTAGGATAGACATGAAAAAATCAAGATATACCAGTGGTATTAACCAGCCTGAGCTATTCGATAAACAGGAGAAATGAAATAAATTTAAACTCGTTCATTCCTTTGAAAACTTGGATGCTGTGATACGAAGACAAGGACGGTCAGAACCATATTATGTATTTGCGTATTGCATTTCGAAAAATCTGAAAACATATATACTTGTTATGAACGTTTATATACAAAAACAAGAGATCATTCGCAAAAATATGGAGTAATAGACCACAAAGTTAATAGGGAAACTAACGTGAAAAAGAATGAGAAACTCAATTATTTGTGTCACAAACTAGTATTACTACTACTTGGTTGGGGTCCGCGTGACTATCGCAACTAGTGGTTGGAGACTCTTGGTGACATGGCTCAGAATCGATCACAATGGCGTAGGTGTATACACTCTCTATCTTCCTTTGAACTAAGAGATTAAAATTGCTTCATATCTTTCTTTCTACGAACTAATTATTTCTTCCTGTACTATATCCTTATTGTAGTCTTTCTTTTATATAATACCACCTCTGAATTAACTACTTTTATGGATCCTGTGTCCATCTCGTTGTGTTAATGAGGCATGACAACTTGGAACGATGCATATATGTGCCTGGCCCTACGTTGTAGCTGACTGACTGACTGAAACTAGTATTACCAGAGTAGGTCTATGGTTAAAACAAACAGTTTGGATTAACGGCCTGGAATTCCTTAGTTTCCCAGTTAGGAAGGATAGGATGCCTGAGATGCTTAATATACTATGGCATAACAAGGTATGTCTGGAATAGTGTCTCACAGTTATTTACGCAAAATTCGTTCATCCGGTTAGATTAAAAGCCAAAAAGCTCTAATATGAATCTTCTAAACTCCAACGTTTGTACAAAAGCTGGTTTCATTTGATGACAAAAAATGCAGACTGAATTTCTTATCCTAAAGTTTTGATCATAAAGTCTGTCAATTTTTTCTCTAGTGTCGGAAACGTATATACAAAAGGTTGTTTGTTTAGTTTAACACTATTTATTTAGTGAATATTAGTTGCTCTTCAGCCATTAAGATTTCGTTCACAAACACAGTGTAAAAGAAAGTATGTTCTGAAAATTGCCTCGAAGGTTTTATAGTACAATCTCGTTATTTGTTTATTATTCGTCTGGTTATTGTTGTTTGCATAGTACTTTAAATTTCACTCGTCACTCGCACTGCCACATTTATATTCCTCAATCTTTGTCTAGGCTCTTGTTTTTCGACTTCGGTTGATATCTACATTTATGATTACGTTTTGTTGTTGCATGATGATGACTCATCCACAATAAAGACGCATATGAGAAACTCACGGTCACGGCGTGCTTCTCTCGATAATTATTGACTTTCCATTGCTTACAGGTTTTATCGCACGATATGATCGCTTATTAAACACAAGTTTAGTTCTATACGTTCTTACATTTTCATTTCTTTTTATTATAGGACGGCTGAAAAATATGAAAAACCGAAGAATACGATTAGTCGAAATTTTAAGTGTACTCATTGTCACAACCAAGTACCTCGGAACGTCGTAGATTGAATTCAACATCCTGGCTGTTTGCATCTTACGGACACTAGTACCTTACTAAACGGAGAGGTCCATTGCGGATAATGAATACTCAAAATCAATAATTCTGTATTTATCGACTTGGTTGCCGGTCTTATGAATCTTGCTACAGAACTGTGGTTAAAGGTACTCGTTAAACCATTCTTATTAGGTCTAAATCAGTTACACCGTGCTTCGCATTCCTCGCATTTACTAGTCAGCTCAGATCATATAGCTCTCGGCATATTGACTATCTTCCAAATATATCATCGAACCACTACATTCTCGCATCCTGGTCTGACTAACTTCAGTGTCCTCGATCATAACGCATAAAACTGAGAGTAAATTTTTCAGATACTAAATATCTGTGACATATTAAGCGTTAGGAGAGTGCTTATGATCATCTCTAATTCGCCGAAAGTTGTAGTAGCGGTGAGGTCAGATGCCTTCTTGAATTTTCGGCGAAAGTTTTCTTCACTGGTGCCAGAGGAAAGCAATTACTACTATACTGGCCAGAAAGTGCATCTGCAGCCAAATAAAGTCATTGTCGGCGAAATAATCGTTCTTGTTTAATACCTTTTCAACATCCGGACTGCGATGTCATTCGGTAAAATTGGTTAGAACACAGTGAACACACTGAAGTATGCACTGTATTTACACACTTTTTAACGTTGTTTTATAGTTATTTATGTACAACAATCAACGTTTATACAGATTGTACAAGAAAAGATTCAAAGTTTCTTTAGGTGACCTGCAATATATAAGTCACCGCTAAACTCGAATTGTAGCGTCACTGTTGCCTGAAGTCAGTGGTATTGCCACTTCGAGGTTTGTATAGTTCATTCGGAGAGACTACACTTTATAGACGAACTAATCAAATACAAGGTAAATCTTGTATTGTGGCACGGACTTCATTCGTCCATCTGGCTGAATGTCGTTTCGGCAGTTTAGATAATGTCCCCTGACAACACAAAAAGGGGAAATAAAGGCAAAGAAAGGGGTAAATGCTTTGGTGGCGAATAGGGAAATAAAGCGGAAAACGCGCCAAAATGTCGCCTTCTTCGCCTGTCCATGGGAAAAAATGCGGATTTTCTCCTTTTTCGCAGTTTTGTCGACAAATTACCGACTTATCGCCTAAATATCCGCCGAATTGCCTACTTTTCGCCAAAATACACATTACCCCTATTTTTCATTCATTAACAGAACGTCAAAGGTCTCCTATGTTCGCCTTTATTTACAACAACAGACCAAAATATATCTGAAATGCACTGGAAAAGCGGTACCTTTTTGGAAAATTTTATTTAAGAGGAAAAGCGTATTATTGTACAACACTAGAGCCGAAGCTTAAGCATCGATTGTTTTGCATATCCAATGCAATTGCTAATTCATTGTTATTTGAAATTATCTGAAAAAGAAGGAACAGGTGATGTTTTGTTTATAAGGAATGTGTATTTAACCAAAAGTTAACTGACACTCAAACACACATTCTCAACACTTCAACAGTTTCCCATGTAAGTAAAACAGTAAGCTGTTTGAAAAAATAATGTTTATTGAAATCTAGGTAGAACATCAAAACAATTGCACGGATTATTTCCTTAAGCCACGTTCGTTCGGCTATTGAGAATTGAGGTAGTCGTCCTGTGGATTCTGAATTAAAAATAAAAAAAAAGTCACAACCATATGTTAATGACATGCTTCGGTACAGCCAAATAATTGAAGCTGAACTTACGGTTATGTTCGTTAATATTGTTGACTGTAACTATAGAGCCGTAGCGAGGTTATCACTTCAAATTAGTACATACCTGGTCTTGTTTTCTTCTATTACGCTTTATCATCTTGTCTCGGATATCGTGAAAGTAACCTTGTGTCGCGATGTCATAGAGCTTACCAAGGTCTTTTTCGTTGACAGAGAATGAGAGAAAGCGAGGAGTTAAGGCACCTGAAGTTTAAGTAATAGATATAGGTTACTTCGTATGCAGACGTAAGACGTGCATTTCTGAAGTGCTCGTTTCGAAGAAGTTCCAAGTAACGTGAAGTTACTGGCAACCTCAGGTGTCAACAGATGCGACAGAACATACCGCATCGACGTCTTTGGATCGTCACTTGATAACCTAGTGACCATTGCCATTTGTAATAGTAACAAATTATTAAATTCATGTTAATGACTTACAAATCCATCCCTGGTTTCTTTCTGCTGCAAACCTGTCTCCAGCATCTGCAGTTCCTCTTCAAATGACAAAGGGAACTGCTGACTTGAGAGTCCGCAGTCGAATTGATGCGGTCTTTCGCGCTCATTAGACTTTGAAAGCAATTGCTTTACATTAATACTCAAATCCGAAATGGCTGTTGACATTTTCTGCAACGTTTGACTGAAGTCATTCATAGTTGACGAAATGTTTTGCACCATTGCATGCAACCTATCTAACCTGAAAAAGTCCACTTGATGCAGGTGACTTACTGGTCTGCTGAAGCACCATGGACACGCTTTGATTCCGATGTAGACGGTGATGTCTCTAATTGCGTCGAACTAATTTTTGAACATGTAAATAGTCATGAAACTTACTTAGCAATAGGCGAAACGAATTTGTCAAACAACCTGAATTTGGGATATTGAACATGACTATTGCCAGCATGCATTTCAGCAACATCCATGTCTACTGAATTGTAAAGATATTCTTGTTTACGCTTCATGGCAGCTCTAGGAAATGTTAGTAAGATTATTGTACATACCTCTTGTGCTTCTCAGTGTTATGTGGCAGAGTGTTTTCATCCGTTGAAGTGTTTTCCCGGTGAGATTGCAGTATTTGTATGGAAAGTAACAGATCTGTGGCAGACTTCAGAGAATCTATAGTGAATTATACTTTCTGTGTATGTAACTTACCTAATTCGTGAATAACTTTAAATTTCATAAGTGACCAATTTTCATTCGGTTGGTCGCACTTCTGAAGGTGTATATCGACCAACCGAATGAAAATTGGTCACTTATGAAATTTAAAGTTATTCACGAATTAGGTAAGTTACATACATACAGCTCTATAGTTACAGTCATCAGTATTAACGAACATAACCGTAAGTTCAGCTTAAAGTATTTGGCTGTGCCAAGACATGTCATTCATAGATTGTTGTGACTTTTTCTGTTTTTTAAACTTAATAATTCACAGGACGACTACTTCAATTCTCAATAGGCGAACGAATGTGGCTGAAGGGAATAATCCATGCAATTTTTTTTAAATGTTCTACCTACATTTTAATAAACATTATTTTGTCAGAGCTTACTTTATTACTTACTTGGGAAACTATAGAAGTGTTGAGAATGTGTTTGTGTCAGTTAACTTTAGATTAGATGCAAATGCCTTATAAATAATACATCACCTGTTTCATCTTTTGTAGATCTTTTCAAATAACAATGAATTGGCAATTACAATGGATATACAAAACGATTGATGCTCAAGCTTCTGCTCTAATGTTGTACAATAATACGATTTTCCTCTTAAATAAAATCTTCTTAAAATACACCGGTTTTCCAGTGCATTGCAGTTTTATTTCGGTATGTTGTTGAAAATAAAGGCGAACATAAGAGACCTTTGGGGTTATGTCAATGGATCGAAAATAGGGAGTTCTGTGTGTATTTAGGCGAAAAGTAGACAATTAAGCATTATAAGTAAGCGATTCCGCGGAAATTTATGCATAAAGTAGACAATTCAGGCGAAAAGTGGGTAATTTGGCGGATATTTAGGCGAAAAGTAGACAATTTAACGGAAATTTAGGCGAAAAGTCGGTAATTTATCGACAAAGCGGCCAAAAAAGGGGGAAATCCGCAGTATTTCCCCCGGACAGGCGACATTCTGATGCGTTTTCCCCTTTCGCTACCAAAGCATTTACCCCTTTATTCCCCCTTTTTTGGTTGCTTGGGTATATAATTATTTTAACAGCCAAAACGTGTGCTATGAACAATGGCAGACCGAAATATGGGTTTCCAAATCGTTATGTAGAAAAGTTCATGTATAAACAAATTCAATTACTTTCCGTTGACATTTCTCTAGGTAATCAACTATTCGTAAAATGTGTGATGAGTATGGCGGTGCAGATGACTTTGAATCAGATGAAGAGCCTCTGGACGAGGTACCAGAGGAGGATTTAGACACAAAACCTGGTAAGTCCCACATACTTTGTCATAACGCGACCCAAGGATATCATGTTTTCTCATCTTTCAAACTTCTCATTTGTTAGTGCTGATATTTAATTAGTCAGTTGGCTAGAGTTGTTTACCACTTTGTCTAATACAAATTATGATATGAATTTTTCGAATGGATTAAGTGCTGCCAATCCATGAAGCCATTAACTCCCGTTGGTCGATCTCGATAGTTACAAACTTCTTGGTAGTAATGGTTCAAGTTCTTAGTTTACGCGCAATAACGGTTGCAATTATATCCATAATCAATATTCCTTTAATTCTTGAACGAAGTGCCGTCCCTAACATTTTATACCCCGCTGCTGTTTGTTCTTCTTAAACTTCCGGAATTCTATATTTTCGTCACTATTAATTTCGATTTCTCTTCCCTGCTTACTTACCTTTCTTACTTCGTTAATGTGAGGTGCTGCAGATTCGACATATAACCCTCTGTCTTCAATATCGTTGCCTTTTTCTTGTGTTTAAAAATAATCCACGGAATTTCCATGGACTATACAGGTGATGTAGCTCACTTACTCAAAGATTTACATGTCTAGCAATACCTATCTTACCCGACCTATCATTAAGCTTTCCACAATCCTGATCAGCTAAGTCTGTAATAAAACAGGTGATCATAACTCGAAAATGTCTAAATCATACGGCCGGCACTTTAACCAGGTTGATGAATGCGAAAGGTTCGCCTAGGTGAGTTGGAAAACTCTGATTCCAAACAAATCGAGCACATGGGCTCCAGAGACAAATGGAGTATGGACCTATTATTGGTGACCGGCTACCATGGGACTGCACATCTTACGTTGCTTCACTGTCTTGTGGGTCGGGCTTTTAAGTCAAAGGCTCGAGGTGTGGCCCCCTAAGGAAACCATCGGTTTCGGCACCCAGGCGGTATCGCAGCCGTCAAACAAATTGAGCAATCTATTTGGTGCCTCATTGTGTGTGTTTAAGTAAATATGTAAATATCGGTAGGTCTTTCTGAGTCTATCAATATTGTGGAGAAACTGTTTCTCCACAATCCTGATTACTTTTTAATGTGTAACGGGCTTGCACTTCACATCTACATAGCGTAATCACTTCCTACACAATGTACTCGTGGTTATTAGACTCTTTGTTTAATAGTACAGTTTATGTGATATCTTCAAACTAGTCTGCACAGATTGAGTACACACTGAAATTAGTCGCATAATATACATTTCTAGAGATTTTACAGAGGCCAGTCACTAAGCGTTTGCATATTATTTTATAGAAGGTGTCACGTACATAACAGCTGATGAAGCGCCGCGCTTATCAGGTCAAAATATGGCTGCCCCAGTAGAAAAAAGTAAACGGATTACTACTCCATATCTTACGAAATAAATAAAGTCGCAGTTGCATCCAATTTGGTAGTCGGAGGATTCTTACATCAGTGGGTTAATCGTATCTGAAAACATTTGGCATTCTTCTCGTAATGTTTGAATCGAGGTATAGCACCTTCAGTAGGAAACTCCTACTCATGTATGATGCTGTACAGCACTCTCACCGCTTTATGGAATGTCCAGAATTCACTCTGTTCACCGATTACAAACATCTTACTTTCTCTTTAAGCTCAACTGGACTACATGTTGCAGTTTACTTCAGCTATACACCACATTTCTAGGGCAAACAATGTAGTTGCGGACGCTTTGTCTCGTATGACTTCTTTGAACAGTTTCCAAGGAATCGACCTTTAACTAGCCCAGCTTCAAAAAGAAGAAACTAATCTTCAGCACAAAATATCCACAACAACCTCGAAATTGCGTATCAAACAAATGAAGGCAGGTGAGGAAACCCTATCATGCGACACAACTACAGGTAGGAGTCACCCAATCGTGATGAAAAAGTATCGACGTACAAGTTTTCTCAACCGGGTGTTCATGCGACCACGAAGCTCAGAGGAGGACGATTTTACTGACCTGGTTTGAATAAAGACATGAGTGAATGACCACGCTCCTGTATAAACTGTTAAGGATATAAGTAAATTAGACAAAACAAATATCCACTGTATTTATTCAAAACTTACGATGGTCGTTTCAATCATATTCATATGGGTTTGGTGAGATTCTTCCCAGATTCGAATGATTACTCTTATCTCTTAATATGCGTAGACTGTTTCACTCGATGGCCAGGGGCAGTATCCATCTGAAACATTACTGCTGAAACGGTGGCCCGCACCTTCCTCGAAAGATGGGAAGCAAACTTCGGCCGCCCTTCAACTATCACTCCAGACTGTGGACGCTAGTTTGACTCTTGACTTTTCCTTTGTCTCACTAACCTATTGGCAATCACAGGGCTCCGAACGACCGCCTGCCAAACACGGGTAAATGGTTGGATAGAATGGCGCGGGAGAACTGTAGACATTTGGCTGATTAAAACCTTTTTATTGTATATTAATAATTTTACTGTTTTTGGATGTAGTTGTTTTACTTAACCTTTAAACTTGTTTGTTCATATCTTCATATTCGAACATTTCGCTTTCCTTTTGTCATCTGTTTGGTATTTGGGAGTCTTTGTTCCGGGAACCTGCAAAATTGAAGAATGACATTTGGGTCGACTATTTGTGAATTGAGAATAAACTTTGATACCTAAACTGGAGTTTGGTTCTATTTTTAATTTGGGTTCGTAATTTGCAAATAGATCGATATACCGTACTTCAATAACGGGAACGACCTAAACTTGGACGTGACATAGAACGCTCTTACTGACAATTAAAGCATCTATTTAGGCTGCAAAATTTTCACAGTGGGATGACTCTCTTTAAATCTGGTTGTTTGGTGCTCGCATTGCAGTGAAAGTTGACGTTGGATACACTGCATCTCAACTCGTTTAAGAAATGATACGCCGAATTTCACGAGAAATCTTGGATCCTTCATTCACTTCAATGAATATGTATCTGAATTCCTACACGAACAGGCTTACAACCGTCGTGCATTGCGTTAAATCTGTTTCCACTCACCTCAATCAAAACATGTTTTGTTGCAACCTGCTGTACGATGTGGTACACACGTCTTAGCAAGTCGGAACTCACACGGACGACCTTTCGAATCAGAACACGAAGGACCCTTGAAAGTTCTTCAGCGTGAACCTAAGTACTACATAACTGATAAGAACGGAATTAACGACAGCATCAGTATCGATCGTCCCAAAGCCGCGTATTTGGAAGGAAACCCTAATCATGAAGACACGAGTCTCACGATTACGATATCTCACCTCTCTCAACGCGTCCTGGAATAAAAGTAAGGTTTCCAGAATATCTGAATGATCACTGCACGCAAGATACTTTAGAAATATAGTCTACTTCGTTGCTATTACTGCCCTAATAATAGACCTAATCCTAAGATTGTAGATTAGTCATGATGTAACTGCCTAATTTATAAAATCTCACGTGGAATCCACATTATTGTCTATATTTACCCATCGTGTCGTATTAATTGCCAATATATGATGAAGAACACATAAATGTTGGAGATAGGACAATATAATTAATTTAAATAAAAGTTACGCAAGAATTCTCACGCCTGCAAGGCCGCATCACTCCATTCCATAAATTCGAATTAATAGGATTCCTCCTCTCGCCTCCTCCATCTTTGGGCTTTTCTCTGCTTTAAACGCTGAATATCTATTTTCCCCGTTGTCTCGTATTCAACCTTGAAAACTGCGTAGTTAGTGCCCAATGCCTCTATAATACTACATAACAGTTTGTTTCGTCACGAATTTTTTGTGTCAAAAAACAGAAACAAACTTCTTAGACGCTCATATATAATTGTTTTTGTTCCAAAGGAACAAATCTTTTTGTTGCTAATATGCTTGCGTATATGCGTAAAATTTTATTTCCCACCTAGAAAACCAAAAAACATTCTGCGAAAATAATTTCAACGCTTTTGAATGCTTGTGAGACGCGTGTATATGAGTTTATTTCACTTTTTCGCCAGTCTCGTGTCTTTACGCACGTACGAGTGTAATTCGACATCCACTTACATATACTTTTTTCCAGGAGAGCTGGAAAGTATGAAAAACCGACTAAGGATACGGCGAATTAAAGTGTTCATTGTACCTGTTTTTCATTACTATATTGTACGACATAGGCATTTATAGTAAGGGTAGACTATCAGATGCTGCTATGCATAGCAAGTTATCAGAAGTATGTTGGAAGTTATGTCATGTGTGCAAACCAAATCACGCGTGTGTACACCGTGCTACACACCCCACACAATCGCTAGCCAGCTTAGAATATTCACCTCTCGATATATCGATAGTCTTCCGAATATGTCTTCTAACTCCTTCATTCTTGACCTCTCACTTGACTGATTTAGAAGGCTTTGACTGTACAGGTATTACTGGCCAAAGTTTTTTCTAACGCCGAATGCTTGTGACATCATACAATAAAAGACATAGTTATTAGTTTTTTTAACAATACTCACTATATGCACTTTCTGTTCTGATAAACAGTCTTCTTTATTCCAACCCCGACTTCTATTTTTTCATTTGAGATCATCCCACCTTTTTAAATATCAAAACTCATTGTTCTATATTAGTGCATTCTCTCATCTGAAGCCTCTGACCATATTTCACTCTAGCTACAAGGGATCTTATCTAATAATTTATCATATCTCTGTCTGTCCCACTGCAAAATGTTAAGGATTGTTTATCATTCATATCTAAGTGCCTTTCCGCTCTTCGGCTCTTTTTTTCAGAATCTTGCTCTGAGGATACAGCTGTGTAAAGTCTGGCATCTGGAACAAACTAGACGTACGTGTTTTCCCGAAATCATAGTTCACACCAAGCGCTCTACAAGTCTACTTTACAAAGACTATAAACTTAGAAAATTGCATTGCATAAATACGTAGCACGACCAAAATCCTGACACAGTTATGCCGTGACTGGATCTGCTGTGTAATGGGGACGTGATGCCACTTTGAAAAATATTTTGAAGATTACTCAGTGTATCTGAATGAATGAACTGATATTCACTTTTATAGACTATATTTATTTAACATGCATACTGTGAAACAATAAATGTTGTAATTTGTAGATCATGCCTGTAAAACGGCGTGTACCTGCCCTTGCAGAAATATATTTTATTGTCATACTAAAAATAGTACAAATAAAAACAATTTTTGTGAAAAACAGTAAACTAACTAGAGAAAAAATGCTAGCCGTTATGTGTGATAAACTGTCTGAATTATGAAAGCCAAGTCAATGAGTAAGAACATAACTGTCTTTTTGGAATGCGCAGGTTTATCAGACACAAAGAAAACGAGAAAAATTTGGTGAGTGAAAAATCGATCGCTACACGCACTAGTTTTGGGGCGCAGACTTGACCTTGAAGTGGTTCAATAAGCGACCAAAAGTAGGATAGACATGAAAAAATCAAGATATACCAGTGGTATTAACCAGCCTGAGCTATTCGATAAACAGGAGAAATGAAATAAATTTAAACTCGTTCATTCCTTTGAAAACTTGGATGCTGTGATACGAAGACAAGGACGGTCAGAACCATATTATGTATTTGCGTATTGCATTTCGAAAAATCTGAAAACATATATACTTGTTATGAACGTTTATATACAAAAACAAGAGATCATTCGCAAAAATATGGAGTAATAGACCACAAAGTTAATAGGGAAACTAACGTGAAAAAGAATGAGAAACTCAATTATTTGTGTCACAAACTAGTATTACTACTACTTGGTTGGGGTCCGCGTGACTATCGCAACTAGTGGTTGGAGACTCTTGGTGACATGGCTCAGAATCGATCACAATGGCGTAGGTGTATACACTCTCTATCTTCCTTTGAACTAAGAGATTAAAATTGCTTCATATCTTTCTTTCTACGAACTAATTATTTCTTCCTGTACTATATCCTTATTGTAGTCTTTCTTTTATATAATACCACCTCTGAATTAACTACTTTTATGGATCCTGTGTCCATCTCGTTGTGTTAATGAGGCATGACAACTTGGAACGATGCATATATGTGCCTGGCCCTACGTTGTAGCTGACTGACTGACTGAAACTAGTATTACCAGAGTAGGTCTATGGTTAAAACAAACAGTTTGGATTAACGGCCTGGAATTCCTTAGTTTCCCAGTTAGGAAGGATAGGATGCCTGAGATGCTTAATATACTATGGCATAACAAGGTATGTCTGGAATAGTGTCTCACAGTTATTTACGCAAAATTCGTTCATCCGGTTAGATTAAAAGCCAAAAAGCTCTAATATGAATCTTCTAAACTCCAACGTTTGTACAAAAGCTGGTTTCATTTGATGACAAAAAATGCAGACTGAATTTCTTATCCTAAAGTTTTGATCATAAAGTCTGTCAATTTTTTCTCTAGTGTCGGAAACGTATATACAAAAGGTTGTTTGTTTAGTTTAACACTATTTATTTAGTGAATATTAGTTGCTCTTCAGCCATTAAGATTTCGTTCACAAACACAGTGTAAAAGAAAGTATGTTCTGAAAATTGCCTCGAAGGTTTTATAGTACAATCTCGTTATTTGTTTATTATTCGTCTGGTTATTGTTGTTTGCATAGTACTTTAAATTTCACTCGTCACTCGCACTGCCACATTTATATTCCTCAATCTTTGTCTAGGCTCTTGTTTTTCGACTTCGGTTGATATCTACATTTATGATTACGTTTTGTTGTTGCATGATGATGACTCATCCACAATAAAGACGCATATGAGAAACTCACGGTCACGGCGTGCTTCTCTCGATAATTATTGACTTTCCATTGCTTACAGGTTTTATCGCACGATATGATCGCTTATTAAACACAAGTTTAGTTCTATACGTTCTTACATTTTCATTTCTTTTTATTATAGGACGGCTGAAAAATATGAAAAACCGAAGAATACGATTAGTCGAAATTTTAAGTGTACTCATTGTCACAACCAAGTACCTCGGAACGTCGTAGATTGAATTCAACATCCTGGCTGTTTGCATCTTACGGACACTAGTACCTTACTAAACGGAGAGGTCCATTGCGGATAATGAATACTCAAAATCAATAATTCTGTATTTATCGACTTGGTTGCCGGTCTTATGAATCTTGCTACAGAACTGTGGTTAAAGGTACTCGTTAAACCATTCTTATTAGGTCTAAATCAGTTACACCGTGCTTCGCATTCCTCGCATTTACTAGTCAGCTCAGATCATATAGCTCTCGGCATATTGACTATCTTCCAAATATATCATCGAACCACTACATTCTCGCATCCTGGTCTGACTAACTTCAGTGTCCTCGATCATAACGCATAAAACTGAGAGTAAATTTTTCAGATACTAAATATCTGTGACATATTAAGCGTTAGGAGAGTGCTTATGATCATCTCTAATTCGCCGAAAGTTGTAGTAGCGGTGAGGTCAGATGCCTTCTTGAATTTTCGGCGAAAGTTTTCTTCACTGGTGCCAGAGGAAAGCAATTACTACTATA
Organism: Schistosoma mattheei; assembly: GCA_944470405.2. Lineage (NCBI taxonomy): Eukaryota > Metazoa > Platyhelminthes > Trematoda > Strigeidida > Schistosomatidae > Schistosoma > Schistosoma mattheei. The sequence goes on along the minus strand of OX103947.1, from coordinate 13,119,626 downwards.
CTGGCCAGAAAGTGCATCTGCAGCCAAATAAAGTCATTGTCGGCGAAATAATCGTTCTTGTTTAATACCTTTTCAACATCCGGACTGCGATGTCATTCGGTAAAATTGGTTAGAACACAGTGAACACACTGAAGTATGCACTGTATTTACACACTTTTTAACGTTGTTTTATAGTTATTTATGTACAACAATCAACGTTTATACAGATTGTACAAGAAAAGATTCAAAGTTTCTTTAGGTGACCTGCAATATATAAGTCACCGCTAAACTCGAATTGTAGCGTCACTGTTGCCTGAAGTCAGTGGTATTGCCACTTCGAGGTTTGTATAGTTCATTCGGAGAGACTACACTTTATAGACGAACTAATCAAATACAAGGTAAATCTTGTATTGTGGCACGGACTTCATTCGTCCATCTGGCTGAATGTCGTTTCGGCAGTTTAGATAATGTCCCCTGACAACACAAAAAGGGGAAATAAAGGCAAAGAAAGGGGTAAATGCTTTGGTGGCGAATAGGGAAATAAAGCGGAAAACGCGCCAAAATGTCGCCTTCTTCGCCTGTCCATGGGAAAAAATGCGGATTTTCTCCTTTTTCGCAGTTTTGTCGACAAATTACCGACTTATCGCCTAAATATCCGCCGAATTGCCTACTTTTCGCCAAAATACACATTACCCCTATTTTTCATTCATTAACAGAACGTCAAAGGTCTCCTATGTTCGCCTTTATTTACAACAACAGACCAAAATATATCTGAAATGCACTGGAAAAGCGGTACCTTTTTGGAAAATTTTATTTAAGAGGAAAAGCGTATTATTGTACAACACTAGAGCCGAAGCTTAAGCATCGATTGTTTTGCATATCCAATGCAATTGCTAATTCATTGTTATTTGAAATTATCTGAAAAAGAAGGAACAGGTGATGTTTTGTTTATAAGGAATGTGTATTTAACCAAAAGTTAACTGACACTCAAACACACATTCTCAACACTTCAACAGTTTCCCATGTAAGTAAAACAGTAAGCTGTTTGAAAAAATAATGTTTATTGAAATCTAGGTAGAACATCAAAACAATTGCACGGATTATTTCCTTAAGCCACGTTCGTTCGGCTATTGAGAATTGAGGTAGTCGTCCTGTGGATTCTGAATTAAAAATAAAAAAAAAGTCACAACCATATGTTAATGACATGCTTCGGTACAGCCAAATAATTGAAGCTGAACTTACGGTTATGTTCGTTAATATTGTTGACTGTAACTATAGAGCCGTAGCGAGGTTATCACTTCAAATTAGTACATACCTGGTCTTGTTTTCTTCTATTACGCTTTATCATCTTGTCTCGGATATCGTGAAAGTAACCTTGTGTCGCGATGTCATAGAGCTTACCAAGGTCTTTTTCGTTGACAGAGAATGAGAGAAAGCGAGGAGTTAAGGCACCTGAAGTTTAAGTAATAGATATAGGTTACTTCGTATGCAGACGTAAGACGTGCATTTCTGAAGTGCTCGTTTCGAAGAAGTTCCAAGTAACGTGAAGTTACTGGCAACCTCAGGTGTCAACAGATGCGACAGAACATACCGCATCGACGTCTTTGGATCGTCACTTGATAACCTAGTGACCATTGCCATTTGTAATAGTAACAAATTATTAAATTCATGTTAATGACTTACAAATCCATCCCTGGTTTCTTTCTGCTGCAAACCTGTCTCCAGCATCTGCAGTTCCTCTTCAAATGACAAAGGGAACTGCTGACTTGAGAGTCCGCAGTCGAATTGATGCGGTCTTTCGCGCTCATTAGACTTTGAAAGCAATTGCTTTACATTAATACTCAAATCCGAAATGGCTGTTGACATTTTCTGCAACGTTTGACTGAAGTCATTCATAGTTGACGAAATGTTTTGCACCATTGCATGCAACCTATCTAACCTGAAAAAGTCCACTTGATGCAGGTGACTTACTGGTCTGCTGAAGCACCATGGACACGCTTTGATTCCGATGTAGACGGTGATGTCTCTAATTGCGTCGAACTAATTTTTGAACATGTAAATAGTCATGAAACTTACTTAGCAATAGGCGAAACGAATTTGTCAAACAACCTGAATTTGGGATATTGAACATGACTATTGCCAGCATGCATTTCAGCAACATCCATGTCTACTGAATTGTAAAGATATTCTTGTTTACGCTTCATGGCAGCTCTAGGAAATGTTAGTAAGATTATTGTACATACCTCTTGTGCTTCTCAGTGTTATGTGGCAGAGTGTTTTCATCCGTTGAAGTGTTTTCCCGGTGAGATTGCAGTATTTGTATGGAAAGTAACAGATCTGTGGCAGACTTCAGAGAATCTATAGTGAATTATACTTTCTGTGTATGTAACTTACCTAATTCGTGAATAACTTTAAATTTCATAAGTGACCAATTTTCATTCGGTTGGTCGCACTTCTGAAGGTGTATATCGACCAACCGAATGAAAATTGGTCACTTATGAAATTTAAAGTTATTCACGAATTAGGTAAGTTACATACATACAGCTCTATAGTTACAGTCATCAGTATTAACGAACATAACCGTAAGTTCAGCTTAAAGTATTTGGCTGTGCCAAGACATGTCATTCATAGATTGTTGTGACTTTTTCTGTTTTTTAAACTTAATAATTCACAGGACGACTACTTCAATTCTCAATAGGCGAACGAATGTGGCTGAAGGGAATAATCCATGCAATTTTTTTTAAATGTTCTACCTACATTTTAATAAACATTATTTTGTCAGAGCTTACTTTATTACTTACTTGGGAAACTATAGAAGTGTTGAGAATGTGTTTGTGTCAGTTAACTTTAGATTAGATGCAAATGCCTTATAAATAATACATCACCTGTTTCATCTTTTGTAGATCTTTTCAAATAACAATGAATTGGCAATTACAATGGATATACAAAACGATTGATGCTCAAGCTTCTGCTCTAATGTTGTACAATAATACGATTTTCCTCTTAAATAAAATCTTCTTAAAATACACCGGTTTTCCAGTGCATTGCAGTTTTATTTCGGTATGTTGTTGAAAATAAAGGCGAACATAAGAGACCTTTGGGGTTATGTCAATGGATCGAAAATAGGGAGTTCTGTGTGTATTTAGGCGAAAAGTAGACAATTAAGCATTATAAGTAAGCGATTCCGCGGAAATTTATGCATAAAGTAGACAATTCAGGCGAAAAGTGGGTAATTTGGCGGATATTTAGGCGAAAAGTAGACAATTTAACGGAAATTTAGGCGAAAAGTCGGTAATTTATCGACAAAGCGGCCAAAAAAGGGGGAAATCCGCAGTATTTCCCCCGGACAGGCGACATTCTGATGCGTTTTCCCCTTTCGCTACCAAAGCATTTACCCCTTTATTCCCCCTTTTTTGGTTGCTTGGGTATATAATTATTTTAACAGCCAAAACGTGTGCTATGAACAATGGCAGACCGAAATATGGGTTTCCAAATCGTTATGTAGAAAAGTTCATGTATAAACAAATTCAATTACTTTCCGTTGACATTTCTCTAGGTAATCAACTATTCGTAAAATGTGTGATGAGTATGGCGGTGCAGATGACTTTGAATCAGATGAAGAGCCTCTGGACGAGGTACCAGAGGAGGATTTAGACACAAAACCTGGTAAGTCCCACATACTTTGTCATAACGCGACCCAAGGATATCATGTTTTCTCATCTTTCAAACTTCTCATTTGTTAGTGCTGATATTTAATTAGTCAGTTGGCTAGAGTTGTTTACCACTTTGTCTAATACAAATTATGATATGAATTTTTCGAATGGATTAAGTGCTGCCAATCCATGAAGCCATTAACTCCCGTTGGTCGATCTCGATAGTTACAAACTTCTTGGTAGTAATGGTTCAAGTTCTTAGTTTACGCGCAATAACGGTTGCAATTATATCCATAATCAATATTCCTTTAATTCTTGAACGAAGTGCCGTCCCTAACATTTTATACCCCGCTGCTGTTTGTTCTTCTTAAACTTCCGGAATTCTATATTTTCGTCACTATTAATTTCGATTTCTCTTCCCTGCTTACTTACCTTTCTTACTTCGTTAATGTGAGGTGCTGCAGATTCGACATATAACCCTCTGTCTTCAATATCGTTGCCTTTTTCTTGTGTTTAAAAATAATCCACGGAATTTCCATGGACTATACAGGTGATGTAGCTCACTTACTCAAAGATTTACATGTCTAGCAATACCTATCTTACCCGACCTATCATTAAGCTTTCCACAATCCTGATCAGCTAAGTCTGTAATAAAACAGGTGATCATAACTCGAAAATGTCTAAATCATACGGCCGGCACTTTAACCAGGTTGATGAATGCGAAAGGTTCGCCTAGGTGAGTTGGAAAACTCTGATTCCAAACAAATCGAGCACATGGGCTCCAGAGACAAATGGAGTATGGACCTATTATTGGTGACCGGCTACCATGGGACTGCACATCTTACGTTGCTTCACTGTCTTGTGGGTCGGGCTTTTAAGTCAAAGGCTCGAGGTGTGGCCCCCTAAGGAAACCATCGGTTTCGGCACCCAGGCGGTATCGCAGCCGTCAAACAAATTGAGCAATCTATTTGGTGCCTCATTGTGTGTGTTTAAGTAAATATGTAAATATCGGTAGGTCTTTCTGAGTCTATCAATATTGTGGAGAAACTGTTTCTCCACAATCCTGATTACTTTTTAATGTGTAACGGGCTTGCACTTCACATCTACATAGCGTAATCACTTCCTACACAATGTACTCGTGGTTATTAGACTCTTTGTTTAATAGTACAGTTTATGTGATATCTTCAAACTAGTCTGCACAGATTGAGTACACACTGAAATTAGTCGCATAATATACATTTCTAGAGATTTTACAGAGGCCAGTCACTAAGCGTTTGCATATTATTTTATAGAAGGTGTCACGTACATAACAGCTGATGAAGCGCCGCGCTTATCAGGTCAAAATATGGCTGCCCCAGTAGAAAAAAGTAAACGGATTACTACTCCATATCTTACGAAATATGAGCGTGCTAGAGTTTTGGGTGCACGAGCTCTGCAACTATCAATGTCTGCTCCCGTTATGGTCGAACTGGATGGTGAACGAGATCCTCTAAAAATTGCTGAAAAGGAATTAAGGGCTAACAAGATACCTATCATTATTCGACGCTTCCTTCCTGATGGGAGTTTTGAAGACTGGAGTTTGGATGAACTTATTTTGACAGAATAAATTCATATTTTTTGTTTTATGCGTGACTTGGATTGTTCGGTACCGCTGATAATCATGTCTTTCGTCAGCAATATTATCCGCTTTCTCTAAAAGGAAACTTGGTTTATTTTCATGGTCAGTCATAATCAATGTACACATGGGCATAAGCGTAATTTAGTTCAAGTTGTTACAACACATTAGCACGGTCAAATAAAATTAACTAGCTGTGTAGCAAATGAGACAAAATAATGCATTAGCAATGATACGGAGAAAGGCTGAAAGCCTTAACACAACTATGGTAGCCTATGGAAATGGCGTAGAAAGTCCCGTAGCTCAGACTATTGCACTCTACAACTTACATTGTGGAGTTGTTGACTGATTCTAGAGAAGTTTTTATTGAGGAAGTTCAGTGGGAACAATTAAAACACTTAACTAAGTATTTAGTTTAAAGTAAAGTACATAAAGGTGTCCCTACGTACTCAGTTGTACTGAACGTATTCGCATGTGCACCTGTTGTTTATCAAGTCAGTCATCTTCAGCGTACGACCGGGCACATATATGCATCGGTCCAACTGGCGACACCTCACTAGCACAACGCGATGAACACTAAATTCATAGAAGTAGTTACTTCAATGATAGTAATGTATTTAAAGAAAGATCGCGTATAAGGATATAATACAGGAAGAAGGAATTAGTCCATAGAAAGAGAGGTATAAAGCAATTTTAATCACATGGTTTAAGGGAAGACAAAGAGTGTGTGCATCTACGCCCTTGTGATCGATTCTGAGCAGTGTCAACTGGTCTCCAAACACTGGTTACAATGGTTGCGCGGACCCATACCAAGTAGTCTTCAATTCCTATTGTCAAAAAAAACACGAGTGTTTCGTGTTCACACCAGAAATGGTCCTAGAACTTTCAGTGTCGTATGCAAACGCTTAAACTGTAGACCATCGGTCAGTTCATAATTTCAATGAAACATATTGGCCCAAGAACGAATCTATTTGTGAACTATAAAACAACAACTACAGAAACCTGCGTGACAAACAAACTTCGGAAAGCGTAATGACTACAACTCATGGGTCTAAATAACTTTTACACAAGTGGAAAAATGCGGATTCACACAACAAGGTCCTTATTATATAATTATTACTAGAGTAAGTACATTACTGTAAAAAGTATAAATCGTTTGAAATCATAAGAGGTTCATTCATCTATCAATTCACATAAGTTGAATTTTTCGACGTTGTACTCTAATTTGGAAATTTGATGTATTATAAACAGCGGCACTTTGCAAGCATTAACATCTGCTGTACCATGCTAAGGAAATAAATTGACACTTACAAATAGCTCAGAAGTTCACGTCTATAACAGCTTTTAAAAAAGTAAAAATGCATAAGATCAAGCAATTGTTTTCATACTATACATCTAGTTTTCATTGAGTTAAAGACTACATAGACTTCAAAGAATGATCACGGAAGGCCATACAAGTTATCGCTCTCTGATGTCCTTTGTATTCAACGGGCACTTCACCTGTCTCCAAATTCCATAAGCGAGCAACTCCATCGGAAGTCGCAGTGAGCAAAAAGCGAGAGTCTGCCGAAAACGCGCAATCCCAAACCCAGTGATGACCTGATGGACTACCCTGTCGCGTTGTAACTAAACTAAAATCAGCAGTCTTTAAAAGATTAAATTTCCCATCACCTCCCCCAGTAGCTATCAATGTACTATCTGGCGAAAATTGCACTTTCAGAACATAAGTTGGGTGTACTTTCTGCCGATGCTGTTAGAAAAAAAATCAGTATATAGTTTTAGTAAACATAACGAGAAAAGGTATTGTATCGTAGTCTAACGCCTATTGATGTATATTTTCGATGTTAACTAGAAATTAAAGACCACATAAGGCGATTACTAAAAATCTTAAACTAAGGAATATCGCTAAAGTTCTTTCTCAAAAATAAAAGAACTTTGGTAGTATAATAAAATCTATCTAAATGCTTCTAATATTTCAGGGGATAGCAACAAGAGTTCATACATTATCAGAACGAGCTAGTTGCCCTCGTTTATAATACTATCTCAAACAATATTATTAACCAAATACGTTTTTGCCTCCATTTCCACTCCTAGCGTCGATATGCGACAGAGAAGTAGCGGGATCATAATACAACTGAAACCGGCATCCTAAGATTGTTGCCAATCGAATTGCCACCAACCAAATTGTGTTGCTATCGAAATAATCCTCTGGATATACTGACGATCAAACACAAAGTTGGCGAACAGATATAGGGGCAGGATCGCTTTTAATGATGCCGCCTTAAGCCCGATGTACTACAGATAGACTGACATTATGTAAGTGGCTTAAGTTACTCGAGTGATTATGATGCGTAGAATGACGTCATCTGCTATGCCACCATCAGCGCTTACATGAGATTAGTGCAGAAACCATCTTCAGTGTTTTTCGAAACCGCTTCGCATTTCGGAATTATTTATTCACATGAATTGTTAACCGATTATATGTGGTTTGAACTAGATTATGTATATAATGGTAGTGTCATACCCATCATAATTTTCTTATAAGGCTGCAATCGACAAAGAAATTCTAGGGTGAGAATTGATAATTCCTTTTAACTTTACTGTCGACTTGAAACAATAAACAGGTGGTTGTATGTCATAACTTTCCTTAAGATATTTTACTAAAAAGCGCAAAGTATGTTAACAAAAATTTCTGACCAATCTTTCTACAACAGATGATCTCAGAGCAAATTCCTATTTAGCCAATCAAAGGAGGCCGACATAAAGAATCTTAGTAACTATTACATTATAATAAGTGTCCCTAAGAATTCGGTGAAAAGTGAAAACATGATCAATACAATCTAAACTAAGACCGGTGTGCTGCTTGCGAGTTTGTATTTCATGAGTTTCGCACAACCTATTGAATATGATGGTAGCCAATATTTTAAAGGGACTTGAAAGTACACTTGTACTCCAATTATTGTCGGATACTTTAATGTAACCCATTTTTAAAGATGGATATGGGAATCGCCTTGGTCCTAGGATGAATGAACACTGGTATCGGAAGATGAATAATTCGGCCCGTTATTTTGACTAGAAGTTCGCTTTTGTCGTTAAGTAGGGTAATGTTATCTAATCCTGATGAATTGTAATGCTTAAGGACCTCCGCTTCATTGCGGGAATAGACAATGACACAAGAAGGTTTGATCGACCAGTTTTACCGCGCTTGAGACTCCCAACTGGTGAGCTATCAACTTTATAGATTTCTTTATTGAGATGTGTTTTATAATACCAGTCCCCTAAGATAAGTCAAGACAGCTTCTAAAAGCTTTCAGATGCAGTTAGTGCTTTAAAATCGTTAGCACACTTTGACGTTTTGTCGTGCTTACGACCCACCAGAGTAAACTGATATGATATAAGTAATCGGAAAGCCAGCGTAAATAAATGAGACGTTTTGTGAAGACATAAGTGAACCTACTTACTATTTACTTGGGATAATGTTAATGTAACCATACATCATCTGCACTTTAAAGCAATTTAGCAACTAAGCTAAAGATTATATTTTATTGTGATGGTGGGTGAAGCCAACTTCTTAACAACAATCCGTTTAAGACGATTTTTCTTATAATGCCTGTGAATGCGGAGTTGTGAGAGAAGAATTCTCACCTTTGCTCGTATCAGAATGTTTGAGGCAACTGAAGTACGTGGAGTGAGGTTCAAACCTGTTACCTATATGCTGAAAACCAAGCGGTCTTAACACCAGATCACCGTCTATATTCAGGTCCTAACCATTGGGCTTTTTATACCTGAAATAAATAACCATCTTCAAGTATTTTTGGAGTTAACTTATCAGGTCCTGCTGCTCCTTTTCATCACAAGTTAAATATGATCTTTTTGACGTCACTAAAAATCGCGAGATTTGTGTCAATCTCCCATTAAAGTTACTATAGGATGGTGTATTACTGGAGACTAACTGGATGTTAATTAGTGTTTTCTTCAAAACGCCCCACCCAGTACTGTAGTTCCATCCTTGTCCGAAAGATTTATGCCAACTAATTTACAGCCTTTCTTTCTCTAATGAAAAGAGATAGATGTCCCGTAACGGTCTCACATGCTGCCGCTGTCCTTTTTATTTCTCTTATTTCCGTTTCCCGAAATTCCTCACAACCGTTGGGTAGACATGACCCAGTAATTTATCAATGAAACGTAGGACTACGACTTTTTTTAGCCTTTCTTAAATATTTGATTTGAACCCAGGGACTGAAGTTCAACGTTTTATCCAGTGATTGTTGCCTCCACTTCTTCAAGGTAGTAAATAAAATTAATTGATTTAGATTTCAGTTGCGACAGTTATTTCAAATATAGTTTCGACGAATGATTTATCCTATTTCTGTCAAACTGTTCGTTCAAATATTGACGAACGTTCATAGTTATTTGGTTTGCGCTATTATAAAATATCACTGTCATGGATATAGCTACTTCGTTATCATCACAATAAAATATATAGGAATTAACATATCGCCCATAAACGACTTAGTTTTCAGTTGTTTTTTTAAAGATTTCCGATTTTTCGTCTTCTAAGATCAGCACTTGAAGGTTCTTTTTTGACTGAACCAGTCAGTCACAACGTATAACCTTGTACGTATGCACCTCGGTTCAAGTTGCCATACCCCGTCAGCACAGAAAAATGAAATTGTCAAGCCAAATCCCAGAATAGTACAGGTAGTAGCAATTTCAGTGTTATTAGGAAAGATGAGGCATCGAAGATACGATTCGAGTAAATATAAATTAGTAAAATAAAAACAAAAAATAGTTGAGTTTAGAATCTTAGAATTTGGAGGAATACGGAGGACGGATGCATCTGCGCCATGGCAAACGATTTTGAACCACGCTATTCAAAGTCCCCAACCACGTATTAACATGGCACAGTTCAGTTATCAGTGTCTTCATGGTTTGGCCACCCCTAACTTCCTTCCAGACTGCTCCTACACCAGAAAACATTGTCCATCGAGGTAGGCGGGCAACGACAATTACAATGACAGTTCACCATATGCTCTGACTCGGCCAATAGTGTTTGGATAGAGAGCCTGTACAAGGTTAACGTGCTTCTTTGGTACTCCTTTCGATGACAGACTTCCGTAGAACCTCACTGTCAACGGCGTCGAACGCCGCCTTAAGGTCAAGGCATACAACCATAGTTGGACGTTAAAAAGTATCCGTGTTCCAGAACTTGTCAAAAGGTGGATATTTAGTCTATACATCCACATCCATATCTGAAACCAGCCTGGTTTCCACGGGTTTGCTCTTCAAGAGATCTGGTTAAATGTTGAAATATTGTTGAGGTCAATATTTTAGACACCATATTAGTTAAACTGACTTTTCAGTGATTGTCACAAGATTACTCTTCTTTCTCAAAAACTAGGGCGACCAGCGATTGAGACCAGTTAGGTGGGATTACGTTCATTTTCTAGAGTTTAGCCAAGGTCTCAGTCAATCTAACTTCTGAAACTGGACCACCATCCTAAAAACTCCCAGAGGTAAGTGCCCCAGGCCCTACCTCTCTTCCTCACTTTAGGCTACGTATAGCCTTTTCAACCTTATTCAGAGTTGAAGGACATACATCAATTTGCCATTCAAGCTGTTTGGAGGTATTGGGTAACTGAATTGCGATTGAGGGCCAGTTGAACTCTTCCATAAAGTTTTTGCTCATCAGTTCAACCTCCTGGACTAAGTGTGAATAATAATTACATCTTTTTACGAGATAGTTTCACTAACAGCCGGATTCGTAATACCCGTTTCCTTTATAAGTCTGAAAAGTTGTCCACTGTTACTTATCGCTGTCGTCTTTTCCATCTACTCACCACTGCCTACATTTAAGGTGCCTCCCCTCCTCACCATATTCGGAGCCCACAAACGCCCTGGTACGGTCGAGGGTGGGGAGAGTCTACCCTCCCTCTCAAAATTCTCTCACACGGGCATGCGTATACAGCCACTGCTAGGGAAGTCCTACTCACCGCCTTCTTGCGGCGGGGTTGTTGTTCGCAACATTGAGAGAACTAAAAGAGAATGTCCGGCGCTTTAACTAGGTTGGTGAACGCGGAGGGTCCACCTAGGTGAGTTGGAAAACTCTGATTCCAAACCAATCGAGCACATGAGCTCTAGTATCCTTAAGAAACAATTGGAGAATGAACCTACTGTTAGTGACCGGCTACCATGGGACTGTACATCTTACGTTGCTTCACTGTCTTGTGGATCAGACTTTTAAGTCAAAGGCTCGTGGTGTGGCTCCCTAAGGAAACCACCTGCTTCGGTCTCGTCACCCGAGCAGTATCACAGCACACACACAAATCGAATGATTTACGTGGCGCATATCGATTTGGTGCAATATTATGTGTCCAAATAAAATAAATAAGCCAGACGGGATGAATTCCCGAGCGCTAATGAGCCGCTGAAATCTAATGATTTTACTTACCCTATTGGTTTAATTTACAAATATATATCACCGTTGTTTCCACAGCTTTTTAGATATCAAGCCAAGCCATCTCAGGACGGATATCGTTTTTAAGGTTGACTGGCTTGTTCTCTGGTCTAATCTAAGGGGTTTACTTGCTGTGTTTTTTTTCGTTCAGTTAGGTGCAGACAACTACGTGCTCGAACTAAAACATGATCCAAGTCCTAAACATATGCTCCAGAATGAACGAGTCTTTAAACGAGCAACTCAAACAATGGTTGATGGCAACGTGATTTATTTGAAACTATCGCTGAGTCAATTGTGGAGGCCGCCACGTCAGACGATGTTTTTTTCTTATGTTTAGAGTTGATGTTTGCTAGAAGCAGACAATTATCTGATCATGGTTGCACCAGACAGCCACCATTATCCATTTGCTGAGCCGCAACACTGTAAGATCTATCAAAATGTCTTACGATTTGGTTTAGTGTATCTACTTGAGCGTTAAAGTAACTTGTCACTATTAATTAGAGCATTTAGCTTTTAAAATGGATTTGGATAGCTTCCTATAAAAATTATCTTTAGCTTCATCCAAGCTGCAATCAGTGGGATCGTATGCAAAGACAACGAAGAGGCAACGGCGTGTCCCTATCTTTTCGAGCTTTTACTGTTCCATTTAGTCGGACAGCGCACAAACAACTGCTTATTTGAACTCAGTCTGACAGAAGCTGTTTTACTCTTGAACAATACTACAACCACACCAGTGGGGACCTACAGATATGCGAAGAGTAAATCGTTCCGATTCTTTATATTGACAAGGTGAGGCCAAATGAATGACTGTCATTGGATCCTGTATGTGTGTTTCGGAGACACAGCATTCATCGATGGTGCAATATTTTAGAGTACTGGCTAAAGAACCCTGTTATCCTATCTGACTTAAAGTTCAAAATTTAAAAGCTCCAACATGTAGTTTAGAGCGTGGATTCAGGAGACCAAGAATAACATTTCGTGAACTCAAGTAATTAGCATTAGTGGCTCGTGGTGATAAAGATATACGGGAGAATTTAGTCGTGGGGACGGGAGAATTAGTACACGGTGAGTGATAGACTCGATTGTCAACAAGACGATCTCGGGTGCCATTAGAATTATAAGGGCGGTTGTCACTTCCCGGCTTCCCACACAGTATATTTTTGGAGGGACCTGAGAAGGAAAATGAAGTGGTGGTGGTCTTAGCGACTCGAGAGCAAGACCGCAGAGCTAAAGAGACAAGTGCATGAGGTCGGTCGCGCATGGCCATTTTATGGGACATTTCTGATTCATTAGCTCCACACTTCAAGAAACATTAACACCGAAGTCGGAAGTCCATGATGTAAGGTGAGGTGTTACATTTTTAGGGTCAACCTTTCTTAACCCCTTCCTTCCGTTGTGAGGTAGTATCGCTAGAGATGCTGGTTGTCTAGAGTGAACACCTTACTGCTAGTCACACCCCTAAAGTCAGCAGTAATACTTCGCCCTCGGACCTTAAGTTGGTGTATTTAGTCTTACCGTTCTTGCTGGTATAGTAAGACATAAAGGAACATGTGTTCCAATCAATATAGCTCAGTTGAGCCATCAAAATAGGTAAGCCTAACCCGCACATCAAGCTAGCAGCTGCGGTTGGTGTTTTGACGACTGAATGAATTAGCTGTACCTGTTCTACCCGGTCCTCATAATAACCGTAAAAGTAAAGTAAGACTCAAAGCATTTTCCAACTACTATATTCCGAATGATTTTCCAAAGTTGGTGGGTTGTCTCAGAGCGCTTAGGCGCAGCTAATCAGATGGTTAGGAAGCGAATGGGAGCAATAGCATTTGTGTAAAATGCCAAACAGTTGATTTGACTTTGTGCATGTCACATAGCTCTACACATTTTAAAAAGCACTGAAATATTTATTCTTCATACAGTATGTGAAAATTTATCTAACGTAAGACATGGATATATCTGTGGATATCAGTAAAAGGTATAAAAAAACGCCCGATCTCCAGTAAAGTAAGAGAGACGGTTACTCTGCATCTATCATTAATAGTATAACTGGACTAGTAACCTTAATGTACCAGATTACTTTATTATCACTGTAATTATCTTTATTTCTAATAATACTCAATTAAGAAATAGCATTGATTTGAAACCCAAAAGTAGAGATACATATTAAAATGCGTATACCTAAAGTGCGAACGTACTTTTTCGATAGGTTTCCAAGCAGAATCACCTGTTAAAGACCAAACAATAAGTTGACCAGCAGAGTTAACCGCAGCTAATGAAGTTACTTCTTGGTCAATAGATAAACTATGAATGGGTTCAATTTGGCCATCAATGCATATAGAATTAGCCGCATTGTTGCGAAGGTCCCAAACTATAACTTCTCTTTACTTGTTCCGATGAGAATTTCATGTTGATTGCGATGAAGCAACATTGTATTAATGCTCGAGGACGTCTACGTAAGAACAAAAAAGAACAGATGATGTTCTGGTTTTGAATACTGCTAACACGACTTAGATTACTCCCATTATCTAATAAACTAATACTGATAGTAATAATATCTGAGGTTACACAATCACAATTGTCCGTCAAATATTAGAGTACTGAGAAACAAAGAGCGATATGTGAGGGTTGAACAACTTTAAGTATAACAATTTTGAAGTCAAATTATTGTAAGACCTGAGGATGGAATTACATTTATCAAGCTCACACAAACAGCCAATGCACGTCTACATAAAAACTATTTGGATAATCCCTATGGTGAATTAGGAGACGTATACAAATATCTAATAGGAAACTAAAAGTGTTCTGTAGCTATCCACGGCTTATGAACTTCATAACCGTGGCACTTAATCATAGACCACTGATTGTCTATCTAAATAGTGTATTCTTTATTTTTCATTACAACCTTATGTAAGAGACAGAAACATTGAGAAATGAGCTGTTCCATTCATACTAAAACTCCTCAGTAGTGGATACCAACAGATCACGATAAGGATTAAATCAATTGGTTACTAAGCTATAAGTTGAAGTTAATAAGTATGCATTATGGGACAACAAAAGTGAAAGGATTAAAAGTAATGTGAGTCAACCTGTTTATAAAATTTTAATCTGTGAAGACTAGTGTGTACTTACGCCTATTTGTTTAACCAAGTTTCACGTTCCCAGGTTAGTATAATAAAGCGATTAATGATAATAATCACTTCAAAGTTTTAGTATTCAATTACTATCCAGTATTTTTTGAACCACTGAACCAATACTCGAAGAAAAAATCAATACAACTCAAAGTCGAAACTTGCGCGAAATTGAGTCAATCGAGGTTGTTACACTCAACAACAATATAAGAGGTGAAACTGAACAACAGTTGGAAGACAATCACACTAAACACGGACGCGAAAGGAGGATAAAACCATAGGATAACCATTGAACTAGGAAAGTGCTTTGTTTTAAATGTAGTGTTAAGTCTGCTTCTCAAAGTCAGAATAACGACTGTTCACGTCCCTAACCGCCAACCTCCGTGCGTTTTAATAAAGTTTTACAACTAGGTAACTTACGATTACCTGGTAAATACGTGTTATCCACAGATTTCCACCAGCTCGCCAATCTATAATCTTTGCTACACGATCTTCAGCTCCTGCAAACATCCAGTTCCCTGTATCATTAAAGCCAACTGTGTTTACATTTTTCGTGAAATCTGAAACCATAACGAAGGGTGTTGCGGGGCCCTGAACATCATAAATACGAACTCGACCATAACCACCAGCTGCTAGGTACTGTCCGTCGCGGGAAAATTCAAGAGCGTTTACCTAAAGATTTAGGTTTCGAATACACTTAAGTAACTGACCTGTGATTCATTGTGCTGAAAACCTTGGATATATTTTCCAGTGCTCGGTTGCCACATTCGGATAGTATGATCGAAACCTCCTGTTGCCAAGGACAGATTATTATCGTAGTCGTTTTTCATTAGTTGGTGTCTGAATAGGAAAAACGCATCATAGAAACCTCGAAGCAAATTATCCACAGGTTTAGTAAAGAAGTTTACATATCCACCCCCATAAAATACTACAAAGGGATTAGGTATTATTAATTTGTTTAAAAATACTTAATTCGATATCCGATATTTTTGTTACAAGTTGGCAGGAACCAGTCATTTTGTGCTAATGAAGTAATCTAGAAAACGGTTCAAGACATATCACAAGGAGGTATTTAGCTAAACCAACCGACTGTAGCAACCGTAGTAGTTTCAGTAGGTAGTTGAATTTCGGTTTATTTTGAGGGGAAATGGGTTTGTCCTAGGGAAATATTATTGTCGAAACCACATGATATCATTAATTCGCGCTTGGAGCTCTGTTTATATATTCAGACACTTTATTAACTCTATAGTATTTCTTCAGTATTGCATCGCGATATTCTAATATCGTGATGATGGGGAGAAACTACTTAGATCACCTCGGTCAGACATAATCAACGTGAAAACCGGAACATGCGTACTGGTTCAACTTACCAAACTACATCAGCACAGAGGTGAAATCATCAACACAGAGCCAGTGTAGTGGTAATAGTAACAGTATTGATGGGAGAAAATACTGGGTGTAGATAATGAGTACATAATAAACTCATGAAATAAAAAGTATGGGAATATTTCAAAACACAAAGGGGATGAATCTGGGCCAGAGATCGATTCTGAACAATGCTACCTACAGACTCTAACCATTGTTTACGACTATCGTTCGAAATCTAACCGAATTCAGCAGTCAGTAACTTTGTGAACTGATCTTACGCATTGTGTTAATCTATTTGAGTACGAGGCAAATGGTACTGGGATGTATTGAGGATTTTTTAGGCCAGACAGCTTGGACTGAACTAAGTCCATCTATCTTCATTCTTCGGTAATAAGAATGGTAGGTCGGTGGGCCTGTGTTAATCCATACAGATTGTTTTCTAGTGAAGGCCCAGTTCCTCCTTGAAAATGTTCACAGATAGGACTCATACTTGTTTGGGTAAAACGTTCCGGTCATTGACCACTCTTTGGGAAAAAATGAACCCCACTCTGAGTTTATTAGATCAAGGTTTTTAAACCTTTTTACTATGGTCTGGAAGATTATTAGTGCTGGAGAGAGCAAAAAGATGAGATATTAACACCCAAATCGTAATCAGAGTTACGGAATAGCAAAATAATGTCATCTCGCGTCCTACAACACGATAAGGCGGAAAGGTTTAGCATTTTAAGTGCCCATCGCAAGGGAGTTAAAAGATAATCACCAGTTGACTTCCCACACCCTGAACATGCCCAATATCCTTAATAAGACATGAACGGCGAAACTCTAATTTAGGGACTAGCCAATGAGAAGCGTTTGAGCGATTTCAATTATTAGCCAATCAGAAGACAGTATAAAGTAAAAATATATTACAAGAAAGTAATGAATTATAGCGGATATTCTTCTTTTACATGATTTAAAAGCTTGTTGAGGTTTGATAAAGGCTCAGAAGTTCTGAATTCATAATGCATATTGTATAGAAACTCGTCAATAGGGTTAGGGTTTGGGGTTAAAATTAGGGTTAAGGGTTAGATTAGGGTTTAGGGCTAAGGTTAGGGTTTTGGGTTAGATTAGGGTTTAGGGTTAGATTAAGGTTAGGGTTTGGGGTTAGGTTAGGGTTTAGGGTTATTGTTAGGGTTAGATTAGGGTTTAGGGCTAAGGCTAGGGTTAGGGTTATGGTTAGATTAAGGTTAAGGTTAGGGTTTAGGGTTATGTTAAGGTTAGGGTTAGATTAGGGTTTAGGGTTAGGTTAGGGTTAGGGTTAGATTAGGGTTGGGTTAAGGTTAGGGTTAGGATTAGGGTTAGATTAGGGTTAAGGGTTAGGTTAAGGTTAGGGTTAGATTAGGGTTTAGGGTTAGGTTAGTATTAGGGTTCTAACATGCGATCGGATTTTAGAGAAGAGGTGTCTATTGACAGGGTACAACCCTAACCACCAACTCAATGGACGAGTTTCTATACAAAATGCATTATGAATTCAGAGCCTCTGGACCTTCATCAAAGCTTAACAAGCTTTTAAATCATGTAAAAGAAGAATATCCACTGTAATTCATTACTTACTTACAATATATTCTCACTTTATACTAACTGTCTTCTGATTGGCTAATAATTGTCAAGGTCATTTAAGATTCGTTCAAAGGTCGTCGCTAAATTAGAGTCTCGCCACATGAACCAACTACTGGAATACAGTACTCTAAGTGTCGTCTTACGTAGGTGGTATATAGAATTCGAAACATATCTTCGTCAAAGCATTTGAATGCTCGGTGAAGTAACCACAACGCACAAAAACTTTGGGCAGCTACTGTGTTACAATGCTTATCTACATCCAACTACATCAGTAGAAGTAAACTCTCCACGGTACTTATGTTATTTTACTATGATGGGTCTGGTGAACATGATTTTGCTGAAACCAATGAAGGTCTTAATCATAGACAGATTGGGAATTGCTAGTCAGAGGATAGTTTGTTCCTTGAAATCCGTGTCTGTATATTAACAGGGTGATGATTTTAACTAACCTATGAATCTAGATGGCTAAAACACCAACCAATGTGAGGAGTGATTGACGAGTAACACCTTGAAACACAGTAAGATATATCGAGACCATATAGCTTATTTTCTTACAGGAACATCAGCCATCGTCTGCACTAACAAATTAACAAGACATAGATGAACTTTCATAGAACCGTGTGGCTTTTTAAAGAATGTGGTTTAGTTTGACCTGCAGTTGTCTAATATTCATAAAAGCTTGTAGTTACTTGTGAATAAGCTACTCTACGACTACATATGCGCGGTTTGAAGCCAAAAACTTACTAAGGCATTTCTGAGTCGACGATATTCTATACTTCATAATTACCATAGCGATACCGGGAAGTTCTTGCCATTGACGTAGCGGTACGTATTTAGCCAGAAGGTGCTACGTATACTAATGGAGCATGCAAAGTAGCGAAAGTGACGAAGGCTGGAAAAGAAAAAGCAAATGGACGACCTAGTAGGGGCATGTGTTGGACTTACTTGCATCAAGGAAAGCAATCAACAAAAATTGGAAGTAACACAAGCCTTAGATCACTATAATCTTGGGATAGAAACTAGAAGTAGGTAGTGTGGTGAGCAATCGTGTTGCTAATATTAGTCGTTTAAGCCGCTAGGTCAGCGGGCTTTTTCAAGGTCAGATTCAAATTCACACACAGATTTGTTTAGTAAGGACAGAAAGCCTACGGCCTATGCTATTCCTTTGCTAGTAGACCTCCGTGAGTGTCTAGTCTTCTCTTTTTAATTAGTGAACTGTAGGTGAGGACAGCACTATTTTGTGTAATAAATTGTGAGAATTGGTGATAATCGGTGTGAAAACCTGTAAGCCATGGGTATTTTGTTCATCCATGGATTTTCTACTTGTCTGATATGTTCTCTGTGATGTCCCTATCTAGTGGAAAAAAGGGAGGATATGTTGGACCCAAAATCATTTCTTAGTATCCCATACATCCAAATCAGATCAACTCAATCTGCGGTAGGACAGATTAGGGACGGTTAGTTTTCAAACGCCTTTGTATGATGAATCCAGGAGTTCTGGAATTACACGAATAGTTGCAGTCTGTACGTTTTCCAGGATACACTAGTCAACTTTCATGCAGGGATTAGCAGTCTGAACGCAGTTCCCACGCTTAGTTCTCACTGACGTTGCGTATATTGTATTGAACATGGTAGTATCTTACTTGGTGAATGTGTGTCTTAAAACCCATAGGGTTCTAAACCCCTTAGGTGCGACCTCTCGGCTGTGAGGTGTGGCCTTAAGATCATGGCTCACTGTCGCCTCAAGATCATTGTGAGACCGGACCATGGGCACAGGAACTTCTCCAATGCTATACCTATTTATCTTTGCATCGCCTAAGTGCTTGTAGACACACTGCCGCTTCGATTGGCATCGGCCACTCCTTAGATCAGCTAATCGCATAATTTAAGCCTGCCGGAAATACACATGCATCTGTATCTCTCGTTATTTCTCGCCAGATTTCTACATCATCAGAGTATACTAACATCAATGACTCAACTATACTTGGGAGATCATTTACATACAGTGGAAAAAGTAAAGTATCTAGAACAGAACCTTGTAGTACTCCACTGAGTACTAGTTGGCAGGCGGAACGCTTTGAATTTACTCCTACTTTGTGTCCACAATCTACCAGTAAATATTTAGGCCATTTTAGGAGGGATCCGGCAATACATAGATCTTCCAGCTTCAAAAGTAGTCTGTTTCAGCACCACATCAAATACTTCGCTGAGGCCTATGTAGACATCATCCGCTGATTTTCCATTGTCTACAACATTTACCCACTGCTCCTTTGATACAAGGAGGTTTGTTGTGCAAGATAAACCTTTTGTGAAGCGATGTTGTTCACTGTTTAACAAGTTGTTAGTTTCTACAAATGTCATTATGATCTGTTTGACTACTTTTTCCAGTATATTAACAACGACACTGGTGAGGCTGATAGGTCTGTAGTTCGATGGAAGTTGTCTTGGTCTTGTTTTATGTATGAGCGCGACAATTGCATCCTCCCAGTCCGCAGGTAACTAACCTTGGCTAAGTGACATATTGAATACCACAGTCAGTGGGGCTGCAATAAATTGTGCAATGTCTTAGAATTTTGGGATGTATTTCATCCAGTCCTCTTGATTTTCCATATCTGATGTGCTAAGAGCCTTAAGTTCATCATCTTGGTCAAAGTTCACTGTGAGTAGGTGGTTTGTTGACTTCGTATTTGGGTCTAGCTCTTCGTCTAAAAGAGGTTCCTGAGTGAAAACTGCCCCAAAATATTTAACTATAGCCATGGTAGTCTAGAGTCCATTTCTGCATTCCTAATCAGTTGTTTAATTCCTCGAACCTGATCCTGCCATCATCAGCAATTTGGTTGATAAACCTCGAGGTTCAACTGATCAGTTGATCGTTAGCGATTACATTGTTGTTGAGCCTGGATATTATTAATTTTGGGTTTCTGCAAGCACGATCAGTTCTCCTTGGAACTGAAAACGGCCAATTATACTCAACGCATGAAACTTTGGCGACTAGGAGAGGAACAAGATGGAATTACACCTCGAAATTAGCACAAAAGTTGTTACTATACTAGCTGAATCTGACCTTACATATGTTGCAATTTAGATAGCTAAAAACATGACAACAAATCAGAGCTCAAAAGTTATGCAGAAGATAGTGTGTGAGCGATTATCGTCCCTGAAGAGATTTTAGCCCTACAATGAAATTTGACTATTCTTGTGACCGCATTAACAACTCCATTTTTTGAAATTCTTTCTCTGCTTCTGAATTCGACGGTCCTTGTTTTCTGTCGTGTAATTCTTTGTGATGATAACGTTTCTGCAGATTCTCGAGGTGCTAATTCTGTCGTGCTTTGTATCATTCCCGTTATTTCCTTCGGAATTTTTCAAGCATCCAGGACGGTGTCTATGGCTGTCCTGTTTTCATTGGTGAGTCCTCTACGTATATAGTTCATGAGGCGTACCCATCTATCTCCTTCTATAGCCACTTCAAAAATGACCTACTGATTTCCCTCTTGACTAACCTTCTTTTCCAGGTCTGTAGTCACGGACATACACAAATGTCTTGGTGCTATGTCAAAGTTTTCTTCTCGTCCTTTCTTCTTAGTTGGTTACATTGTATTATTTATTTCCTATTAGCCTTCGTCCCATTAGAGCTTCTACCGGTGAATTTCGTCCTGATGTTATGTTGTTAGATGTGCTCGTGTATATGAGTAGAAGTCTCTGAATGACTTTTCAACAGTCGATTCTTTTCCGTTTTCAAGACAGCTCTTTTAAATGTGTTAGCAAAAGCTCAGCCTGACTGTTTGGTTTTGGATGGTGCGTTAGAAAGCGAATGTGGACGACGACATTTCGATTGCGAAAATCGCCGAATTTGCCGGATGTGAATTGTGATCACAGTCTCTGAACGTCCATGGCGCGCAAATATATTCCCCAATATTTCTAACGTTTACTGTGTCATTCGAGACAATACTGTATGTATTTCAGGTCACTTTGGGTATGCGTCTACTAATACTAAATAGCTTACTCCCCGCCATAAGACCCGCAAAATTTACATGTAATCTGAACCATGGATCTGTATTGACATTTGGCCTAACTAAACAATCCTTAAAGCTGAACATGATGCAACTTGGAAAATGCATATTCAACCATTATTACGAAGAGAAGGTCAACAGTGGCGAAAGAGGGAGAAATTAATGGAGTTGGATTGAATGAATCGTCCCTTGAAGCGTCGAGTCTCTTCTCGTTGCATCTGTCGCCTGGCAGACCATTATGTGAAGGGCTCTCACTGCACCCTTGAAAATGTCGTTTGCGTAATCCGTCGTAGAAGTCACAGCAAAAACAGAATCTTTGTCAGTATTGGGGTAATTGCTTATTAGGCGTGAATAACCTCTGACTGAAGAAAATCTTCTGTCCTACGACAGTGATCATCAAAATCATATCCCAGCATCGATGTCGCCCAATTCTGAAGTCGGTTTGTTAAATACGCCGACTTTCCTGACTTCGAGCTCAAAACTGCCAGAAAGAGCCAACAACATGAAGTATCTATCATAAAACAATTTGTGGAAATGGCATACAGAAAAAACGATTGCCAACGCATTTTTTCAAGTTGTTTATAACATTTCTCAGCAGGTGTTGGTGATCTGAGCGCAGTTACCACGCTTAGTTCTCACTGACGTTGTGTATATTGTATTGAACATGGTAGTATCTTACTTGGTGAATGTGTGTCTTAAAACCCATAGGGTTCTAAACCCCTTAGGTGCGACCTCTCGGCTGTGAGGTGTGGCCTTAAGATCATGGCTCACTGTCGCCTCAAGATCATTGTGAGACCGGACCATGGGCACAGGAACTTCTCCAATGCTATATCTGTTCATCTTTGTACAGCACATCTGCTTTATACTTGAAACAAAGAATCGTTGCTTGAATCCCATGTTCCAAATGTGGTCGCACGGAAATCGGGTATAATAATCTAAACATTTCGTCATCTAAATACTACAAAAACCTACGAATAAACCTTAATACCTTTTAGCCTTTTGCAGCAACAGCCTTGCATTGACTGGTGATTTTGAGATCACAGCTTAGTATGACTCCAAAATCTTTATAGTTTCTTACTTTGGGTAGCACGAATCCACATATTGTATAGTGGTGTGAATCATCATAGTTATTTAATTGCATCGCCACACTCTTGTCAGGATTTACTTCTGGTGACCACCTGACCATCCATGCCACTAATGAGCTAAGATCACCCTATCTCACATACTGTGTATGGGTCTCTATATCTTTATGTCATCGGAAAACAGTAGAACGGATGACTGCTGCAGTTGGCAACTCATCGACGAAGAGTAAAAAAGAAGAGGACCGAGGATTGAACCTTGGGTAACTCCACTTTTCCGAAGTCTTCACGAGGAGAGAGCTCTATTAATCCTTACCCTTTGAATCCTGCCATGGAGAAAGTCACTTATCCAGTCTATGATCTTATAATGGATTCAAAACTTTCCAATTTGAATTTAAGACCCGAATGCGGGACCTTATCAAAGGCTTTACTTAGATCTTTGAAAATCACACCTACAGGAATATTCTGACCTTTTGCTGAAGCCCGATCTTCTCTTGAAATGAGAATATTTGTCAAACATGGTAGGCCTCTCCGAAAACCATGTTGTTCTCTGTATAAAAGATTATGCCCTTCCACATATTTTATAACAGCCATCCGAATACTCGTTTCCATTAGCCTTACAACTGCACTGGATAGACTAACGGGTCTGTAGTGACTAACCAAGTCTCTGCTCTCAGTCTTATACACCGGAGTTATCATCGTGTCTTCCCAGTCTCTGGGCAGTCTGAACTGCTGCAGATATTTGTGTATCTTGTTGTTTAAGAATGTGCGGTTTTCTATAGACAGTGTGAATCATAGAGGTTGGTTGGTTTCATTGTATGAGTACTCAGGTGACAATTTATGTGCTAAAAGAAGGTGATTGTTCCGAAACTAATAAATTAATTAACTTACTATGTGTAAGAAAACAGAACTGAAAGAATAAGAGGGAATAGGGATATGATGATAAGAGCCATAATGATTAGTCACTGATATGTAGCCATGACAGTCGTTATAATTTACTAGAGATGCATCAGACAGAGCTGCTTCAAGAGAGAGATGGTAATACATGGATGAATACTAGTTTGTCAAGTCTCGTCCCAAAACCATCCACTGATGGGTCTATTTTCCGTTATAATGAGAAAGCATTACAAACTGGGGAAACTCCTTATATGGAAACATGAAGGTGCACATGTGTTTTCACCCCTTGAAAATAAATTTTACTGGTGTTGCTTTGAGGAGAATAGTGGTGATGTTTTTGTGTAATGCTCATATCGGGGTTTTTAGGTGTACTTATTATGACATATCATATTCAGATCGCCTCTTATTCTCCTAAAACTCAACAAGGGTGATTACAGGTGTTGAAGTCTGTTTCAGTAAGATTTATATTTTAGCTTTGGCGTCTTCATGGTTGCCATCTCTGCATTTCATCCGAGAGAATTATTGCTCTTTAGAAGGGAAAAGGCACATTAACATTAAAAACATTAAGGCATGGCCGTGAGTACGTTTTAAACAGTGTTAAGAACAAATCTATGGCGATTAAGCCATGTTTTTGCACGCATAAATTGGAGAGTTGCGTTAACGTTGACTTCATCGCCCATGTAGTTTGAGCCGGTTTCTAAGTTCTCGCGGGATCCAGGCTAGAGTTCACGCTGTTAGGGCACAATCGGGTGTAGATCTCCTTCGAGTATATACGTCTTTCGTGCCAAATGAGATAGAATGTTGACGAAATTGCATTTCGAAATGTTAGGTTTCAACCCATTATCTTTCTTCCATCTTTCTATTGTAGTTAGGTCCATTTGAATCTCGGTTGATTCAATTTCCCCTTTATGAGCCCGCCAGAACTCCCAGTCGTCTGGAGAAATCACTGCCACTGGTCTAGCTTTATCTAATAGGTTATCAAACCAATTTCCTCAAGAATTATATATCCTTTGCTCTTATTGTATTTTTATGAGAACTACGACTGAAAAAATATCACTTGACAGAAGCAGTTATCGGACGCAAATATTGATGGGAATTTGCGACAATGTTCAGCAGCCAGATACTTTATTGCTTTATTTTTAAGACATTTTAAACCTTAAATATGTCCCTAGAAATTTCACATTGTTGATATCCTTTTACTGCTATCTAGATTTTAATTGAAATTTTTTAAACACATCTACTAACATTCTCGATTTTGTCTTTCGAGTTTAGATAAGTGACAGACTGCTAAGAAAAATACTTATGAGTCACTATTTCGTTCGAAATCGGACACCTCCGTGGTAAATGTCTGTTCGACAAACACTGCTAAAGCTTTCAACTTCTGTTTGGTTAAAAATTTAAGTATTGCAAATATTCTGATGATTGTCATCAAAATTTCCTGAAACAAATGATTTTACATGAATCAAAGTGAATGTATATAAAAGAGTTTTTCTAACATTTCGACTCACCGTCACCCGAAATGCCCACCCAACTTTTCTGAAAATGATTTTTCTGCCAACCTCCGATTTCTTCTGTATTACCCCATTACTATTTGTTTGAGGTTGTCTGTGACAACCCATGTCTATTTCGAACACAGCAGTGCAGCTATCAGAGGGAATAAAGTTCTGAACTCACTATGCAAACTTTTTATTACGACATCTCTTCGGCGACTGATCGAACCACAAACAACAATCCGATACGAATAATGAGTATGAAATATTTGCTATATGCTTCCTTGAGATTTGTCAATTCATGTTGAACCAAGCACCCATACTATTATGAAAAATGCTGTAAATTGCTTTACCACAGACTTCATAGAACTGCCTGATTTGTGATCAGCATGACAAAATTTCGATACTTCAAGTTCCTGTTACTTAAACCTCTTACCCTAATAGAGGAGCATGGGCTTCTCGCTGACATTCTTCACCAAACTCTGTCCTGGGCAGTCCTTTTCAGTTGTTTCCAGTTGCTATCCATTATTCGGATGTATGCTTCCAATTATCAGCGCAGTGGGTTCTTTGGCCTCCTGATGCAGTTTGATGATTTCTTCAATATGTGTCCTATCCACTTCCAGCGTCTATTCCTAATTTCCTCCTCAGCTGGAAGCCGGTTTGTTTTCTACCATATTAAGCTGTTGCTGGTAGTATCCAGCCAACGAACATTGAGTACCTTGCTACTTGGCTTTTTATTTTATATATGTATTTGAACACATAAATATTGGTACAGGGAGGCACCAAATCGATATGCGCCACGTAAATCATTCGATTTGTGTGTGTGCTGTGATACTGCTCGGGTGACGAGACCGAAGCAGGTGGTTTCCTTAGGGAGCCACACCACGAGCCTTTGACTTAAAAGTCTGATCCACAAGACAGTGAAGCATCGTAAGATGTACAGTCCCATGGTAGCCGGTCACTAACAGTAGGTTCATTCTCCAATTGTTTCTTAAGGATACTAGAGCTCATGTGCTCGATTGGTTTGGAATCAGAGTTTTCCAACTCACCTAGGTGGACCCTCCGTGTCCACCGATCATTACGAAATCCAGTCTGTTGATCTGGATGCTGGACATCCACCTAATCTTTCATCCGGTTCGATAACATTCTGTTGAAAACTTTCCATGGTACTTACAACTGTGTGATTCCGCTATACTCCTCGCATTTGCTCAGACCTCCTTGGATAGAATGTGGAGCTTGTTTGTAGTTACTTCTGAACTCTAGTTTTTCGGGTGACATATTTTCAGGTCCTGCTTCTTTCCCACTCTTGATTTGTTTGATAGTCATCCTGATTTCTTCGATCGTTGGGGAAATGACATCTATAGGAAAGTCTATCTGTGCTGCTTTGATATTAGGTGAATTCATTGAAGCTGGCCTATTCATGAGTACTTCAAATTTTTCTGCTCACATTTTACTCTGCTCTTGAATCTCAGTGATTGGCTTTCCTTCTTTGTCCTTGACCGGTCTTTCTGGCTTGCTATACTCCTCTAACGGTTTCTTCTTTATGTCATATAGTTGCGTCATATTTCGTTCTCCCCCGGCTTTCCCCATTGTTGTTGCTAGGTTTCGACGTATTTCTGCCTGTTGTATCTAATTTTCTTCTTCACTTGCTTACTTCTGTGTATTCAGCTTGTGCCTTGACTTTCTCTGTTCTTCTTCGGATGTTGGTAATTGCCAGTTTCTTGTTCTTCCTTTCTTAAATCTTGCCTAGGGTTTTCGATAGAGATACATTCCCTACGATTATGCGTCCTACGACCAAGAACTTTCTGACTTATTGAAGTCAGTGCTTCTTTGATCTCTTTCCAATTTTTCTCCATAGTAGTTTCTTCTTTGGGTAGGTCTTGTAAGGCTTGGAACCTGTTGTTGAGATTGCTATCTCGAATTCACGGAGTTTGTCAGTATATACAAGGAGGGCTGTACTGAACGTTTATAATGGTGTTTGTCCAGCTATTCAGTGCAACTCTAGTTTCAGTTTCATCTTCGCAAACATCAAGTGGTAATCCGGATCTGTGTGAGCTCATTTGCTGATTCTCACATCTATCGACCTTCTAAATTTTCACTGATACGAGTGTGGTTGATCTAATTCTCTGTAGCGTGATACGATATGACCCTTGTCTCCATTTGTGTGCGTTTTACTGCGAATATTGTGCATCCTATAATCATTTTCTTGAACGTACTGTAAGATCCAAACTACGTTTGGACTGCTGGACAGCTGTCTGGATGAGTTAGATACGCGCCCTCGCCCGATTGAAACCAAAACAAAGGAATTGGGTAAGATAGCGGTTCTATAATTTATCATAAATTTAAGTGTACATTATTACCTAAACAAATATAACCACTCAGCTATCCAACCAATAATTGTTCAATTGATCAAATCTAATTACAATAAATAAGGAAGTTGATAAAGGATGCAAGAAATTTACCAATCACAACAAATCAACGTTATTCTATCCTGGCTGGATAGATCACACACAACAGGAGGAACAGATCAATATGGCTACCGCCAAGAACAAGTGTCAAGTAAAACAACACAGATGCAGTTCAGGAAGAAACACAAACTTAGTGAATGCGTAAGAAAACAAAAACTATAATAAAAAATACAAGTATTAACAACTCAAATGTAATCAAAATACAACAATGTACAACTAAGGGAATCAATAGGAACAAAGTACAAGTATATACATGGAGGGATTTTCACAAACACACAAAACATTCAAAATGGATCTTACAGTACATAGATCTGCGAATCTGTCATTATTCTCGTTCCTTTCTCCTAGTCAGTCCATGTTGTCCCGTGATATTCCCATATCCATTGTTGTGTATTTTGACTTTGGCGTCTAGATATCCCACCACGTCCTTTTCTGGACACTTCGCTATGATAGACTAAAGCATCTCACGAAACTGATCTTTATAGTCATCGTTGCTATCATTGATGGGTGCGTAATATTGGATAACATTCATTGTGATTCCTTCTTTCTTTGTTTTGAGGGATGCTTTGATGTTCCTAGGTTCATTAGATTCTCATCCAGGCGCTTTATGTACCGTTTTAAAAAGCATCATAGCAACTTCCTGAGTGTGTGGAGTATTTTATTCTTCGTGACCAGAATACAGCAGTACACCTCCCGAATCTTTTTCCTTACAGCTTAGGTCCGGTGTGTTTCACTTGTTTCAAGCAATGCTAAATTGTATTTCCTCATTTCCGAAGCTATTTTGCCGGTTCTCTCAGCCTCCCGTATTGTCTGAACATTCCATGTACCTATGACAACTGCTTCTCTGGTTGTTAGAAGGAACATCGGCTTTGTGACTTCCGAAAAATTCCGGCTTTCACCATGAAACGTCACAATTCTTTTTCGAGATTTTCTCGAACTCATCTCTGCTTAACCGTCATTGAAATTATTACTACTACTGATACACATAAAGTATCGTAAAAAATCCGAATGGTACGTGAAATCGTTGATAATTATATGAATTTCGGACAGGTAGCTGAAGATAATTCGTTGAACTTCAGTGCATTTGTAAGACATATTCAATGACTAATGCTTTCATAAGCAGTGAACCAATTATTTATATTCTTACATCGTGGTTGATGGTTCATAAAAATGAATTGCAGTTATTGAGTCTTGAATAAGTCAGTTTCTGACTTATTCAAAGTAAAATTATTCAAAGTCGTTGAAATCAAGAAAGCTAATGTGAAACCTTATGTAATTTACTCCGTTTCATATCAAAAATATCATCTTACTACATGATTTTGTGTTCTTCAGGAGTCTTGGACAGTATTGTAGTGACTGTGATAATATGACGAGTCAGTGTAGATTAAGATGTGACTTCCACAGAAGATCATATCGATCTGATATTCATATGTTGACAAGTGCACAAAGATTTAAACGGTATTTAAATGCTTCGCTTTCCTTTGCAAGTACATTGCAATAAGCTGACGGATATCTACTCGTACGCGAAATCAGCAATGAAGTGAAAACAAACGTTGGTCAAACCAAAGCAGAACTAATTTACGATGCAGTGCTGAGACTCCCATGACAATTAATTAATCCATAATTCCCTAGATATAATGTGGACGTAAAATCCTAGACTGGACATTTTGCGAAAGAGATTGTTTCAGTTGAGCCTGATCTCACGTGACGGCAATCAACTACTGTTTTCATCTAAACATGCTTACGACTTAATGAACACTTTTTCGTTTATAGAAACTCGTCAATCCAACCATTACGAACTGCTTAGAATCGACCTAAAGCTATTCTTCATCACAAAAACAAGCAGTGTAGCGCTGATAAAAACAGAACTAACAACAAAATCAGCATCAAACGTCGTGAACCAGCTTAAAAAGAAGGAAACCTAACGTTTAAGGGCATTCCGACAAAGAAATCGCAACCAGTGATTTGAGACTTTGGTTGACACTGCTCAGAATCGATCACAAGGGCGTAGATGCACACACTCTTTGTCTTCCCTTAAACCATGTGATTAAAATTGCTTTATACCTCTCTTTCTATGGACTAATTCCCTCTTCCTGTATTATATCCTTATACGCGATCTTTCTTTAAATACATTACTATCATTGAAGTAACTACTTCTATGAATTTAGTGTTCATCGCGTTGTGCTAGTGAGGTGTCGCCAGTTGGACCGATGCATATATGTGCCCGGTCGTACGCTGAAGATGACTGACTTGATAAACAACAGGTGCACATGCGAATACGTTCAGTACAACTGAGTACGTAGGGACACCTTTATGTACTTTACTTTAAACTAAATACTTAGTTAAGTGTTTTAATTGTTCCCACTGAACTTCCTCAATAAAAACTTCTCTAGAATCAGTCAACAACTCCACAATGTAAGTTGTAGAGTGCAATAGTCTGAGCTACGGGACTTTCTACGCCATTTCCATAGGCTACCATAGTTGTGTTAAGGCTTTCAGCCTTTCTCCGTATCATTGCTAATGCATTATTTTGTCTCATTTGCTACACAGCTAGTTAATTTTATTTGACCGTGCTAATGTGTTGTAACAACTTGAACTAAATTACGCTTATGCCCATGTGTACATTGATTATGACTGACCATGAAAATAAACCAAGTTTCCTTTTAGAGAAAGCGGATAATATTGCTGACGCAAAACATGATTATCAGATAGCAACATCACCTGTTTGGTCCATGAAATTTCAGTGAATTGTTTCTAACCACAAGAAAGAGGCAATGATATTGAAGACAGAGGGTTATATGTCGAATCTGTAGCACCTGACATTAACGAAGCCTATTGTGTGTGTGTTTAAGTAAATCGAGCACATGGGCTCCAGAGACAAATGGAGTATGGACCTATTATTGGTGACCGGCTACCATGGGACTGCACATCTTACGTTGCTTCACTGTCTTGTGGGTCGGGCTTTTAAGTCAAAGGCTCGAGGTGTGGCCCCCTAAGGAAACCATCGGTTTCGGCACCCGGGCGGTATCGCAGCCGTCAAACAAATTGAGCAATCTATTTGGTGCCTCATTGTGTGTGTTTAAGTAAATATGTAAATATCGGTAGGTCTTTCTGAGTCTATCAATATTGTGGAGAAACTGTTTCTCCACAATCCTGATTACTTTTTAATGTGTAACGGGCTTGCACTTCACATCTACATAGCGTAATCACTTCCTACACAATGTACTCGTGGTTATTAGACTCTTTGTTTAATAGTACAGTTTATGTGATATCTTCAAACTAGTCTGCACAGATTGAGTACACACTGAAATTAGTCGCATAATATACATTTCTAGAGATTTTACAGAGGCCAGTCACTAAGCGTTTGCATATTATTTTATAGAAGGTGTCACGTACATAACAGCTGATGAAGCGCCGCGCTTATCAGGTCAAAATATGGCTGCCCCAGTAGAAAAAAGTAAACGGATTACTACTCCATATCTTACGAAATATGAGCGTGCTAGAGTTTTGGGTGCACGAGCTCTGCAACTATCAATGTCTGCTCCCGTTATGGTCGAACTGGATGGTGAACGAGATCCTCTAAAAATTGCTGAAAAGGAATTAAGGGCTAACAAGATACCTATCATTATTCGACGCTTCCTTCCTGATGGGAGTTTTGAAGACTGGAGTTTGGATGAACTTATTTTGACAGAATAAATTCATATTTTTTGTTTTATGCGTGACTTGGATTGTTCGGTACCGCTGATAATCATGTCTTTCGTCAGCAATATTATCCGCTTTCTCTAAAAGGAAACTTGGTTTATTTTCATGGTCAGTCATAATCAATGTACACATGGGCATAAGCGTAATTTAGTTCAAGTTGTTACAACACATTAGCACGGTCAAATAAAATTAACTAGCTGTGTAGCAAATGAGACAAAATAATGCATTAGCAATGATACGGAGAAAGGCTGAAAGCCTTAACACAACTATGGTAGCCTATGGAAATGGCGTAGAAAGTCCCGTAGCTCAGACTATTGCACTCTACAACTTACATTGTGGAGTTGTTGACTGATTCTAGAGAAGTTTTTATTGAGGAAGTTCAGTGGGAACAATTAAAACACTTAACTAAGTATTTAGTTTAAAGTAAAGTACATAAAGGTGTCCCTACGTACTCAGTTGTACTGAACGTATTCGCATGTGCACCTGTTGTTTATCAAGTCAGTCATCTTCAGCGTACGACCGGGCACATATATGCATCGGTCCAACTGGCGACACCTCACTAGCACAACGCGATGAACACTAAATTCATAGAAGTAGTTACTTCAATGATAGTAATGTATTTAAAGAAAGATCGCGTATAAGGATATAATACAGGAAGAAGGAATTAGTCCATAGAAAGAGAGGTATAAAGCAATTTTAATCACATGGTTTAAGGGAAGACAAAGAGTGTGTGCATCTACGCCCTTGTGATCGATTCTGAGCAGTGTCAACTGGTCTCCAAACACTGGTTACAATGGTTGCGCGGACCCATACCAAGTAGTCTTCAATTCCTATTGTCAAAAAAAACACGAGTGTTTCGTGTTCACACCAGAAATGGTCCTAGAACTTTCAGTGTCGTATGCAAACGCTTAAACTGTAGACCATCGGTCAGTTCATAATTTCAATGAAACATATTGGCCCAAGAACGAATCTATTTGTGAACTATAAAACAACAACTACAGAAACCTGCGTGACAAACAAACTTCGGAAAGCGTAATGACTACAACTCATGGGTCTAAATAACTTTTACACAAGTGGAAAAATGCGGATTCACACAACAAGGTCCTTATTATATAATTATTACTAGAGTAAGTACATTACTGTAAAAAGTATAAATCGTTTGAAATCATAAGAGGTTCATTCATCTATCAATTCACATAAGTTGAATTTTTCGACGTTGTACTCTAATTTGGAAATTTGATGTATTATAAACAGCGGCACTTTGCAAGCATTAACATCTGCTGTACCATGCTAAGGAAATAAATTGACACTTACAAATAGCTCAGAAGTTCACGTCTATAACAGCTTTTAAAAAAGTAAAAATGCATAAGATCAAGCAATTGTTTTCATACTATACATCTAGTTTTCATTGAGTTAAAGACTACATAGACTTCAAAGAATGATCACGGAAGGCCATACAAGTTATCGCTCTCTGATGTCCTTTGTATTCAACGGGCACTTCACCTGTCTCCAAATTCCATAAGCGAGCAACTCCATCGGAAGTCGCAGTGAGCAAAAAGCGAGAGTCTGCCGAAAACGCGCAATCCCAAACCCAGTGATGACCTGATGGACTACCCTGTCGCGTTGTAACTAAACTAAAATCAGCAGTCTTTAAAAGATTAAATTTCCCATCACCTCCCCCAGTAGCTATCAATGTACTATCTGGCGAAAATTGCACTTTCAGAACATAAGTTGGGTGTACTTTCTGCCGATGCTGTTAGAAAAAAAATCAGTATATAGTTTTAGTAAACATAACGAGAAAAGGTATTGTATCGTAGTCTAACGCCTATTGATGTATATTTTCGATGTTAACTAGAAATTAAAGACCACATAAGGCGATTACTAAAAATCTTAAACTAAGGAATATCGCTAAAGTTCTTTCTCAAAAATAAAAGAACTTTGGTAGTATAATAAAATCTATCTAAATGCTTCTAATATTTCAGGGGATAGCAACAAGAGTTCATACATTATCAGAACGAGCTAGTTGCCCTCGTTTATAATACTATCTCAAACAATATTATTAACCAAATACGTTTTTGCCTCCATTTCCACTCCTAGCGTCGATATGCGACAGAGAAGTAGCGGGATCATAATACAACTGAAACCGGCATCCTAAGATTGTTGCCAATCGAATTGCCACCAACCAAATTGTGTTGCTATCGAAATAATCCTCTGGATATACTGACGATCAAACACAAAGTTGGCGAACAGATATAGGGGCAGGATCGCTTTTAATGATGCCGCCTTAAGCCCGATGTACTACAGATAGACTGACATTATGTAAGTGGCTTAAGTTACTCGAGTGATTATGATGCGTAGAATGACGTCATCTGCTATGCCACCATCAGCGCTTACATGAGATTAGTGCAGAAACCATCTTCAGTGTTTTTCGAAACCGCTTCGCATTTCGGAATTATTTATTCACATGAATTGTTAACCGATTATATGTGGTTTGAACTAGATTATGTATATAATGGTAGTGTCATACCCATCATAATTTTCTTATAAGGCTGCAATCGACAAAGAAATTCTAGGGTGAGAATTGATAATTCCTTTTAACTTTACTGTCGACTTGAAACAATAAACAGGTGGTTGTATGTCATAACTTTCCTTAAGATATTTTACTAAAAAGCGCAAAGTATGTTAACAAAAATTTCTGACCAATCTTTCTACAACAGATGATCTCAGAGCAAATTCCTATTTAGCCAATCAAAGGAGGCCGACATAAAGAATCTTAGTAACTATTACATTATAATAAGTGTCCCTAAGAATTCGGTGAAAAGTGAAAACATGATCAATACAATCTAAACTAAGACCGGTGTGCTGCTTGCGAGTTTGTATTTCATGAGTTTCGCACAACCTATTGAATATGATGGTAGCCAATATTTTAAAGGGACTTGAAAGTACACTTGTACTCCAATTATTGTCGGATACTTTAATGTAACCCATTTTTAAAGATGGATATGGGAATCGCCTTGGTCCTAGGATGAATGAACACTGGTATCGGAAGATGAATAATTCGGCCCGTTATTTTGACTAGAAGTTCGCTTTTGTCGTTAAGTAGGGTAATGTTATCTAATCCTGATGAATTGTAATGCTTAAGGACCTCCGCTTCATTGCGGGAATAGACAATGACACAAGAAGGTTTGATCGACCAGTTTTACCGCGCTTGAGACTCCCAACTGGTGAGCTATCAACTTTATAGATTTCTTTATTGAGATGTGTTTTATAATACCAGTCCCCTAAGATAAGTCAAGACAGCTTCTAAAAGCTTTCAGATGCAGTTAGTGCTTTAAAATCGTTAGCACACTTTGACGTTTTGTCGTGCTTACGACCCACCAGAGTAAACTGATATGATATAAGTAATCGGAAAGCCAGCGTAAATAAATGAGACGTTTTGTGAAGACATAAGTGAACCTACTTACTATTTACTTGGGATAATGTTAATGTAACCATACATCATCTGCACTTTAAAGCAATTTAGCAACTAAGCTA
This sequence comes from Schistosoma mattheei, assembly GCA_944470405.2. Taxonomy (NCBI): domain Eukaryota; kingdom Metazoa; phylum Platyhelminthes; class Trematoda; order Strigeidida; family Schistosomatidae; genus Schistosoma; species Schistosoma mattheei. The sequence goes on along the minus strand of OX103947.1, from coordinate 13,084,650 downwards.
AAGATTATATTTTATTGTGATGGTGGGTGAAGCCAACTTCTTAACAACAATCCGTTTAAGACGATTTTTCTTATAATGCCTGTGAATGCGGAGTTGTGAGAGAAGAATTCTCACCTTTGCTCGTATCAGAATGTTTGAGGCAACTGAAGTACGTGGAGTGAGGTTCAAACCTGTTACCTATATGCTGAAAACCAAGCGGTCTTAACACCAGATCACCGTCTATATTCAGGTCCTAACCATTGGGCTTTTTATACCTGAAATAAATAACCATCTTCAAGTATTTTTGGAGTTAACTTATCAGGTCCTGCTGCTCCTTTTCATCACAAGTTAAATATGATCTTTTTGACGTCACTAAAAATCGCGAGATTTGTGTCAATCTCCCATTAAAGTTACTATAGGATGGTGTATTACTGGAGACTAACTGGATGTTAATTAGTGTTTTCTTCAAAACGCCCCACCCAGTACTGTAGTTCCATCCTTGTCCGAAAGATTTATGCCAACTAATTTACAGCCTTTCTTTCTCTAATGAAAAGAGATAGATGTCCCGTAACGGTCTCACATGCTGCCGCTGTCCTTTTTATTTCTCTTATTTCCGTTTCCCGAAATTCCTCACAACCGTTGGGTAGACATGACCCAGTAATTTATCAATGAAACGTAGGACTACGACTTTTTTTAGCCTTTCTTAAATATTTGATTTGAACCCAGGGACTGAAGTTCAACGTTTTATCCAGTGATTGTTGCCTCCACTTCTTCAAGGTAGTAAATAAAATTAATTGATTTAGATTTCAGTTGCGACAGTTATTTCAAATATAGTTTCGACGAATGATTTATCCTATTTCTGTCAAACTGTTCGTTCAAATATTGACGAACGTTCATAGTTATTTGGTTTGCGCTATTATAAAATATCACTGTCATGGATATAGCTACTTCGTTATCATCACAATAAAATATATAGGAATTAACATATCGCCCATAAACGACTTAGTTTTCAGTTGTTTTTTTAAAGATTTCCGATTTTTCGTCTTCTAAGATCAGCACTTGAAGGTTCTTTTTTGACTGAACCAGTCAGTCACAACGTATAACCTTGTACGTATGCACCTCGGTTCAAGTTGCCATACCCCGTCAGCACAGAAAAATGAAATTGTCAAGCCAAATCCCAGAATAGTACAGGTAGTAGCAATTTCAGTGTTATTAGGAAAGATGAGGCATCGAAGATACGATTCGAGTAAATATAAATTAGTAAAATAAAAACAAAAAATAGTTGAGTTTAGAATCTTAGAATTTGGAGGAATACGGAGGACGGATGCATCTGCGCCATGGCAAACGATTTTGAACCACGCTATTCAAAGTCCCCAACCACGTATTAACATGGCACAGTTCAGTTATCAGTGTCTTCATGGTTTGGCCACCCCTAACTTCCTTCCAGACTGCTCCTACACCAGAAAACATTGTCCATCGAGGTAGGCGGGCAACGACAATTACAATGACAGTTCACCATATGCTCTGACTCGGCCAATAGTGTTTGGATAGAGAGCCTGTACAAGGTTAACGTGCTTCTTTGGTACTCCTTTCGATGACAGACTTCCGTAGAACCTCACTGTCAACGGCGTCGAACGCCGCCTTAAGGTCAAGGCATACAACCATAGTTGGACGTTAAAAAGTATCCGTGTTCCAGAACTTGTCAAAAGGTGGATATTTAGTCTATACATCCACATCCATATCTGAAACCAGCCTGGTTTCCACGGGTTTGCTCTTCAAGAGATCTGGTTAAATGTTGAAATATTGTTGAGGTCAATATTTTAGACACCATATTAGTTAAACTGACTTTTCAGTGATTGTCACAAGATTACTCTTCTTTCTCAAAAACTAGGGCGACCAGCGATTGAGACCAGTTAGGTGGGATTACGTTCATTTTCTAGAGTTTAGCCAAGGTCTCAGTCAATCTAACTTCTGAAACTGGACCACCATCCTAAAAACTCCCAGAGGTAAGTGCCCCAGGCCCTACCTCTCTTCCTCACTTTAGGCTACGTATAGCCTTTTCAACCTTATTCAGAGTTGAAGGACATACATCAATTTGCCATTCAAGCTGTTTGGAGGTATTGGGTAACTGAATTGCGATTGAGGGCCAGTTGAACTCTTCCATAAAGTTTTTGCTCATCAGTTCAACCTCCTGGACTAAGTGTGAATAATAATTACATCTTTTTACGAGATAGTTTCACTAACAGCCGGATTCGTAATACCCGTTTCCTTTATAAGTCTGAAAAGTTGTCCACTGTTACTTATCGCTGTCGTCTTTTTCATCTCTTCAGCTTTTGCTACTCACTATTGCTCATGATCATTTCGTTGGCTTTTTATCTGCCTATTCTTGAGCTGCCTCTCTTCTTCACTGTATTCGGAGCCAGATGGGATGAATGCTTCAAAATATTCGTAGGACTCTTGGTTTAGTCATCTTGAGAAATAGAAACATGTAATTTCCTTTCGTTGAATGGAGAATCAATGCAAGTCATTTAGTGTTTCAATTTTTCACGTCTACAACCGATGATGACCAGCGCTTTTTTATCATTCATAGTTAGTGTATATATTTCTTACAGTGCAGTAGTATGTTATTTGATTCCGGTAGCACTTTCTTTCACTAAACTGTCATACATTAATTTTTGTACGTGCCCTCCACAGAAGAATGGGAAGTGATAATAGGATGGCATGTGAGAAACTTATACACGGATATCTGGGAAAATGCTTTGAGTGGACTATTTAACATCATGTCGATGAGGTACGATTCTCCCATGACCTGTGCGGCTTAAGGTGTTTACCTGCCGGCCTCTTGAGTTATCTTAGTGTTAAAGGTAAAGAAGAATCTATTTTTAAGTAAATGCATGGTGGGTTGTTCGACTATTACGATAAACGATTGAATACAAAAGGAAAATACATAATCATAATCAATAAATATTTGGTTCCGCATAGATACTTGGTCCAGCAGAACATACTGTTAATCTGGATGGGAATAGACATGGTGAAGACATCTTGACAACGAAAATGCATTAGAAAGGAAAGCAGCTTAAGAAGTTGGACTTACCATTTAGTTATGATAAATACACTAACTTGAGTCAGTGGTGGCCGCCCTTTTTAACCTTTTAAAATGTCCGATGTCCAAAATGATCAAAACATGAAATTATACGACAATGAAGAAGCTCAAAGTTGGGTCCTAGAATTGAACATTCTTCATAGGGTCAGACTCATAATCAAAGTCTTATAAACTAATCCTTTGGTTGATTGATATTAATATGCATATTATAGGAGAGTCGTTATATTTCTCAGCGCCACTTGAGAACAGGGTTGTTTTCCACCCTACAAGAGTATATGCCCTATCGGTCATAAGTATCGCTAATAATCGAAACGTTTAAGATTTTTTTGCTGTTAGGCATATTATGGATGCGTGTGATTTGTTGGTTAAGTGTGTGATTCAACACTTAAAAAGACTATGCTTTTCGTGTGTGAGGAGGCAGTACTTCTGTATACGGAACACGCACTCTTGTATGATGTTATCTGATTCCAAGTTTTTCAGAGATGAGAAAAAAGTATAGAGATACGTTCTGCCGGAATGAATGATGGATTTTCGAACCCAGGCGATTTCAGTGGAGTGAACACTTGACTACCCATCCTTATACTTATATAAAGGTCATTACGATCGTAATGATTGCCTTTAAACTTCGTAAGCTAATGCTGAAAACAAAGTGATTATATCAATAAAACGACGTGTTATGGAAGAACTGCAATGTTTCCAGAACACTTGAACGACTGCTACATGTAGGGGATTTCGTAAGCTTTATTGTTTGCCTCTTTTTCTATGTCCTACAGCAATTCGGCTACATTTTAAGTTCTTTTTTTGTTACAACGAAAACATGAAGTGCCAAAAAGTTGCTTTTTTAAACATCATTACATATATTTGTAATTTTCTTTGATGCGAAACCTTTTTGTGCCAAGTTCTTTTTACTGCCACATGGTATATATACGTATATATACCAAGATTTCGGAACCTTTTTAATCCTTACGCAAGTATAAGCGTATCTCAACATGCAATTACATTTTTAGTTCTCTCTTTTCTAGGAAAACTAGACAAGCTGAACGCCGACGACGGATACGATGGACCGAAATTTCCGTCGTACATTTTACGATTAGTATGTCGTATTACATGGCTGTTTATGTAATAGAAAGATGACCAGATGCTACTGGACATAGTGTTTGCCAACAACGCGCTTGGCTAAACTTATGACTGGGTACTCCACAGGGTTACTACTGCCCCACTTGTAGGCATTGGGCCGTAGCTGTAAATAAGTTCAAAAAATGAATGGGTGAGTACATCTTCAACATCGATGCCGACTTCAGTTTTGCCGAACATACATAACCGAGATACCCTGTCAAGGATCCATATCAGCTCACACTCTGGTCATCATTCCGTGCACCCCTTGCAACTACTGGTCTGCTTAAATCCAACGTTTCTCGACACAGTGATAACATTCCGAATAAATTTTTCAACTTCATTCCTGACTTGTGGTTTGACTGCATTGCTGACTTGCGATATTAAAGGAGTTACAGATTAAAACTTGGTCAGATTTTGAAAACCTGTGTGGTTTTTAGATGTGATCATGATATTTTACATTGTTAATAGTTATCTTGAATTGAAACCACTGACAACAAGTAAGTCACATTTAAAAAGTGTATCCGACTAGAAATGTTGGTAAGAAAATAGTGATAAAGTTGTTGTAAACATTGTGGAGACAATTACTGATATACAAAGCCACAAATACACATATAAAAATATTGGACATTATTTGTATAGCCAAATGAAAGCTTCTTCAGACATTTTTGGGCACATCATCTACAACTGTCTGCGTAACAACTGGATAAGTGAGAACGAGAAGTGTATGGGCAGTGGTGTATTTGTAAAAGATAATTAGTGTCATACACGTAAAGAACAAAACGTTAACGGGAAATTGAGGGTTAGGTTTAGACAGCAAGCTTGTAGTCAAAACGAGCGATTGCAGAAGTCAGCTATAGTTACCACATGTATGAATAAGAACAAAAATTATCCACATAATAAGTCCATTTTACCATCTCCGCAGAGGACGTCTACTTAAGGTAGAACATTAGGTACTCACACAAAAATCCAAACAATCATTTTCGAGGGTCGAACTGGTAAGTTGTAAAACTCCTTACTGAAGGCTTCGTTGATGGTACCCTCTGCGGAATATTCCGGAAGAAGTCTTGACCACAACTTTGGCTCTTCAGGAAGTAAGAGGAATTACTCTCAGTGTAACTCCTCAATCCCCTCTATCATCAACCAGATTTTTTACCCTTTAGTTTCTAGAAGGAAATTGATAGAAACGACTCTAGCTATCCAGAAAACCTGCAGATTTCAGGAAACAAGCAGTTCACCGGTTCTGTCATGGAAAATTGAAGTTGACACTCAGTTCTTACGACTCCTGGGAAACAGTGATCACACTGTATTGTACTTCAGGTTCATAATGGATAGTATAAATCTGTAATTCTGTCCAACTGCATAGAGAGCAAATGTTTCTGATAATCAGCGATCCGGCCGTTTCACTAGTTTATTCAGTTACTGTAAACCCGTTGCCTCGTTTGACCTTCATGTACGCGGTGGATTGGATTATTTGTGCACGCCCCTTAAGTCTCTGGCTTAATTGTCTTGCGTAGATATTTCATAAGGATGGTTGGTGGATATGCAGTCTTGCGCGATAAGTCAGAAAAGACTATCAAATATAGGACTCCCAGGGGTAAAGAGGTTTGTTTGACAAGAGAAGTCTATCTTCGGGATGACATACCATGTAGAAGTTTGTCATGCTCTCAGATTGAGTGCCATCAAGGTAGTTTGAAGCTATATTTGATAATTTCAGGTGGACATTGCTTACCAAAAGACTTAAAAACCTATGTCTTAATTGATGGATTCTATGCTCTGAACTACTGGGAACTATTTGAGCTTGAAGACATAAAGGGTGTTATTGTTTCACTGTCGTCAGTGAATTACGTATGGTTTTATACCTTAGTGATTTAATGTTCTCAGGTTCAGCAACAGGCCTCGACGAAACGCCCATACAAAAGAATTCGCTCAAGCCTTGAAGATGCCAGCCAAACATGCATTTTATTCGATAATGAGTTTAATCGCTCCTGTTTTCGTCCTCCTTTTGCAGACGAGAGCCTTAAAGATTACACTACGAGGTTAGAGTGATTTGTGTTAAACTTTTTGACAGGATGAATTGGGTTGCTGCTAACTGGTACATACATCACTTGAAAGGTCATGTTTCACTAGTTTTCGTAACAGATAACGAAAGTCGTGTCCACACTTATTCATCTGAAATAAACACCACATCGTGTAAATTAACTGTAAGTTATTATACCATCTTTTTATTATTATCTTGGGCAGTCACGAGGCAAATTTAATCACATTACTTCATGTTTTTAGGGATAGTCATATCATAGAGAAAAATGCATTTCTACTTTCACGCCTTATTATTAGATGCTCTCCCAAACTGTAATAGTACCAACTCATAAGTAATGCTAGTTTGTGGCTCCAACACCACCTCCTTCTTTGTTTAGAAATTTGCTCAGGTCATTATAGACAAAAGTTATAGAAATTAGGTCTGAGGCTTTTAAGCCGTTGACTTCGGCATCCTTGATGTCATAATGAGTCTACAGATGTTAACAAATTAATGAATTTCGTCGTGAGATCTTGTTTCGAACCGTATCATTAGTTATCGCTTCGTGTGATTTCATCTTGTCCTAGTAAAACATAAACATCTAAAGCTCACTCGTTTAGCTTCTTTCTGAACCTTGGTATTCGACATTCTTCCTATGGTCTGCGTATTATTCTTTATTTAGACGTCAAAGCGGATGTTCCAGTTTTGAGTGAAGTCAGTTAATCCAGATACGTGGTTCGATCTTTTGGAGTTAATAACATACTTGTCAAAAATCCATTCGGTATTGCACTTTAATACTGAAAACATACACTTCACCAGTGTCCTTATTTATAATCCGCTGTAGGGTATACGAATTATTGCATACTATTTGATGGGCTTAAAAGTAAATTTGTCTATAAATCAAGAGCTATATAGTCAGTTTATCATAGCTCTGCACCCAATTTCTTACATGTTGTAAGCTCCAACCAATGAGAGTGCTTCGGGTTATAGTGCTAAACAGATCAAGAACTTCGTAAATTAGTACCATATTTTGTTTTATTTTCTGCAATAAATTTTCCTAATGATTTTACTATTCCCTATCTCGCGTCAGGTAGGCAGTGACTGGGGACACTAACTGTTCTGTATTCACTACCTCGTTTGTATAACTTTCTATATATAAATGTACACAGTCACCCTAAGCTCAGAATATTAGTGGTCTTTCAAAGAAATTATGGTCTGATATTTTTATTCTTACTTATTGGCTTCAAAAACCATACCGATACATCAGATTGAAGTGTAATGTCTTTTTATGAGTAGTTTTTGATAGGCAACATTCGGTGCTGTGATATAACGTGACGGTAACCAAAGAAAGACTGAATTATAATAACTCGTCTGTTGAAGGATACTCTATCTCCAAATACAACACACAAGGAAAGAAATCATAGATTCTGTTCACTAGGCTTAAATGTATTTCAATTGCATTTTGCTATGAGACTAGATACATTTTTCTTGTAGGGGTTATTTCACTATGATTTTACATCCATTAGTAATTACTTAATTAATAAGCCTCCGTAATTAATATTCACTAAATTAATACATAACCTAGTCATTTTTGGTTTAAAGTTAATTAATCCCCATTGATTTTGTTCAATAACTTTTCTTGACGAAGTTTTTGTTTTGGAGTAGTGGTTGGGAGATGAAGCTAGTAAAGCTGTTAAATATGGTATCTCAGTTGTATTTGGAGTTATCACCGTTTATCCTGCACCTGTAACATCAGAACTATTTACTTTTCGTTGATCAAAGCCAGTGTCAGTATTGTCGTCCAACTCACTGTTGAACGCGGTGAACAACTATCTGGCTACAGAAGGACAGTTCACTTCACAGCCTTCACTATGGTCTCTGATTTTAAAAGCATATTGCATCAGTTCTTGTAACATTAGCCTCCAGATATCTCTTTAATGGTTAGGCAAATTTACCGCCAGTTCCTTCTTGTTTTCATTCCAGTCACTGCGTAAAATCTGGCGCATATACGCCCCCCTGAGTTGCTTGGTTGTTTGTCATGATCGTTACCTTGGACAAAATCATTAAAAATCTTCGTTGTGTAAATCCGGATAAGATATACGAGCAAACAATATTATCCACCGATTAGAACAGGCGAAAATTTATTCATTATCTTCAACAATAAGCAAACTAATCATATTCTTCGATCAGCTGGTACTTGCATATATTTATTTCAACCAGCTATGATTTTAATTTTATAAATGTATTTGTTTCAGGTCTTGGATCTACCAGGGTTTTTACAGATGTACTACCCCACGCTCACAACTGCCAAACTTTTGTTTGATTCTTTGGATGTATCACTTCGTTCTATCCAATCGAAAGACCACAATTTACCAGAGCTCTCAAAATCAGAAAATCCTTCAGAGTCTTTGGACTCGTACATCATGCCTTCAGGTCAGTTCGGGCTTAGCTTTCATATTATTATCAAAATCGAAAACATGATTAGTCAGGATAAGCAAGGTCAAATTATTCAGCTAAGATCTAGGAGAGATAGTTTTCTGTTTATGCTTGGGAGCAAATTATATGGTTGTTCAAGTACAAACTTTAGCCGTTCACCTCTTCGAGTAAAATCGTGTGTTATAGGTATTTTCAGGCAATTCTATTGTTCATTCAGAGAGCGAGCATCATATTTAGAATTACCTTTTCTCAGTATAAGTATTTTTTTCTTTCCAGCGCCTTCTATTGGTCACGTATATCCGGAATATTTACCTGAATCGGCTTTAGCTGCCGGTTTACGGTCTGGACAATTTTTGAAGGGCATTCTTCACGTGTCGCGTTTTCGACCGACTACTGAGGCCACGGTAGCCTTAACAGAGTAAGCTCAAAACAATTTAATCATTCTTTATTAAACCCGAAACAATCTGTTATCGTTTTTGGTGGTCAAATATGTTGACCGATTTAAGCTAAGTCCTAGAATCCGTAAACCTATAAATATATATATCCAAATTCATTTCCTACTTTTATATTTATTCTTGAGTCATTTCAAGATATTCAAGTTTTGTCAATCATTTTTAGTGCTAGTGCAGTAAAGCACCAACCAGAACTTAAGGAAGCGTTGGCTGCACGGAGTGAGATTATGATTCACGGGCTACAACATCGTAATCGTGCTGTTGATGGAGATGTAGTCGTAGTACGTCTTTTACCCCGTGTTCATTGGAAAACTGTTTCATCCGATATTAGTGCTCAAGAAAACTGTGAGTTAATCTGCATTTTGCATTGATCTGTTTTTAATTTGATTATGTTTTATTGGCTCACTAATGTTTAGGTAAAATGACTTTACTGGTGAAAGTGATGCTGATATTTATAACATTTTCTAGATTTTCTTATGAGTTCCAGTTATGAATTTATTTTTCCGGAGACATCGCAGTTTAGTTTCATAACTAAGGGTAAATATTAATTTGCTACATGGTACCATTAAGTACTGTATATCAGAAGACTGAACAGGTCGATCCGCATGTTTGATGTACAGTTATGTTCATATACGTATGCAGAAAATACTGGATCAGTCGAGGCCGTTTCCAGTGATAATGATAAAATATTGGGAACAAAGATTCATGTCAAAATTTGAATTTATTTTATTTTTTATTTTAACATATAGATATTGGTACAAAGAAGCACCAAATACATATGCGCCACACAGATCTCATTTGATATATGTGAGGGCTGTGATACTGACCGGGTGCCCGAACCGAAGCAGGTGATTTTCTTAGGGAGCCACACCCGAAGCCTTCGATCTAAAGGTCTGATCCACAAGGCAGTGGAGCATCGTAAGGAGATGCAGTCCTATGGTAGCCGGTGACCAATAGTTGGTCCATACGCCATTTGTTCCCTCAGGATACTGGAGCCTATGTGTACCGTTGGTTTGGAATCAGGGTTTTCCAACTCCCCTAGGTGGACTTTCCATGTCCATCAACCCGGTTAAAGCACTGAACATTCGCTTTTCGTCCTCTCAATTTCGTAAACAACACCCCTGCCATGAGATGGTAGTGAGTAGGACTTCCCTGGCAGAGTCTATATATGCGTGGCCATGTAAGAGCATTTCGAGAGGGATAGCGGACTCCCCCCACTCTCGGCCGTACTAGGACATTTGGGGGCGAAAGTTTGAAATATTCCCATATTGTAAATCTAGAACAACATATATAAGCGAAAAATATTGTTTTCGATTAGATCCTCTAATATACAGTAATATTTAAATATATATTCGGTGCTCTCTTGTACCAATATTTATGTGTTCAAATAAATAAATAATATTTATATGCATATACGAAATTATTTAACCAATCAAGGTATTTTATGAGTCAGTGATAACAATGAAAACGATTACATAATAAGTGAAAAATACAAATTGACAGTGTGATAACAGTTTCAAAAAGAGGTTTCTTACTAGCCGTTAGTGTCGCTATTTTCTTGCTTGTTACTCGCATGTGTTTCTTCAGGAAACTCTGTGGATATCCCATTTCAGTCAGCATATTATGAATGAGCTCTAATTCCCTCTCAATTGTGTCAACTGAGCATATCTTAATAGCTCTATTTGCCAGACATTTGACTAAGTTTCTCTTATAATGAAGAGGCACAAAACTTGAAAATCGTGTGTATTGGCTTGAAAAAGAACATACCTCTGCTGATAGAGCTTTTTTTTCCATTTAACAATATGTGAAGGAAATGTGGTTTATTATCTATTTCCTCTTCTCATGTGAATTTAATTGCAGGATGTTTGTTATTAAATATTTCTAGTAGTTGTTCATTTCTAATGTTCTGATCGGAAATGATGAAACCTCTTTTCTTGAAGCTGCGATTCAATGGAGATGTAGCTAGTAATGTATTACGTGATAGACTGACTTGAGCAGTAAAGAGAACGTTTAATGCTGTCAACCTCTGTCTATCGTATTTGACCCGATCTATGGTGATTCCCCAACTGAAGGATAAGTAACCTGGTTATACCACTTCTATGTGTATCTACGAATTCAGCTGCTCCTACGGAGAAAGCTATATTGGGCGCACTACCAGGCAACTGAACCAAAGAGTTAGTGAACACCTCACTTCGTGGTTAGGAAAAGGTAACGTCAAGACAATACGCAACTTGGTTCTATCACACTTGTTCGATAGCGGTCATATAGTGGACAGAAACAAGTTATTTATCGTATTCCCACTAGTTTTCCTTATGGTGTTCGATCTCGTCTCTTACACATAGCAGAAGCTATAGGAATTCGAGCCAACAAGCCAAGTCTTTGTATTCAGAAGAAATTTGTAACACCCTTATCTCTCCCTCGGCTTTAATAAATGAATTTATTTATATGCCAATAACAAACTGATCAATTGCAGTCCTAAACCTCAGTGGGAAGATACAAGCAAAACAATACCAAGTGAATTTAAATTCACCACATTGCCCAAGCAATTGGCTATCAGGACTCAGTAGCTGAGTGGATAACGCGATGTCGTTTGAAGCGAACGGTACTGGGTTCGAGTCCCAGAGTGAACACTAACTCTGAAATGCAGATACACCCAGCTGACGAGTCCCAGGTAGGACGAAACGCGCGTCACGGATTCCACTGCTAGTTACTATCTATCTTTGCTTATAAGAGCTTGTGAATTAAGGCAATATCGAGGCATACGCACAGTATGCATATATACCAATAACAGACTGATCAATCGTAGTCTTAAATCTCAATTATTATTATTATTAGCTTTATTCAATATCATATTTTTGGTACAATATAGAATTCTCAGCGCAAAGTATTTCAACAAGTTTCCGTTTCTTCCTTCTTGGTCAGTCCTGGCGATAAATATTGAGTGATCGCCAGTTAGATGTTAGAGGTTCAGTAAATGAACATCTGAGTAATGTGCATTCTTTTCGTTGCATATTTCCAGCAACCACATTGTCTCTTATTGAGTTTTTTGTAACTTTGACGACGAAAGGTTGTACACTTTTCAGAAACGCAGCAGAATAGGTTATGCGAATAATAAACATAATGATATATTAAAACAAACAAAAATAGATAACTTGTTGAAATATCTAGATGGCAGGAACAGGTAGCCCAGATGCTTAAGCAGGGAAGATACAAGCAAAACAATACCAAGTGAATTTCTCTTCGTTTATCATTTTCTTCACCCCCTCCTATCATTTTATTTTGTTTTCTCTCAAATATACATCTCACGGTTCAATTATCTGTACACCTCTTATTACGTCATCTTATAATTTTATAAATGTTATCTCACTGTCTATATTTTTATAATTATTGACCTATTTACGATTATGTAACATTGATTCGAGCCTTTAATATTTTTATCAAAACTAGTGCACCTGTTATTACACCATCAGTTTGTACTTTTCACTTATTATGTAATCAATATCAGATGGGTTTTGTGGATATTATAGTAATTTCAATGGTTAAGATCGTGAGTCAGTTGAAGCTAGACTACCATGGAAAACCTGGAAGCACTGGACGGCCGTTCCGTCCTATTGCGGGACTCCTCAATAGTGCCGGCTTAGTGGTCTAGTGGTTAAATGCTCGCGCGCGAAACCAGTAGGTCCTGGGTTCGAATCTCGCAGGGGGCGAGATCATGGATGCGCGTTGCTGAGGCGTCCCGCAATAGGACGAAACGGTCGTCCAGTGTTTCCAGGTTTTCCATGGTAGTCTAGCTTCAACTGACTCATGATCTTAACCATTGAAATTATTATGTAATCGCTCTCATTGTTATCATTGACTCATAAAACTACCTTGATTGGTTTAATAATTTCGTATATGCATATAAATATTACTGTATATTAGAGTAAAACCTGATGCGGATCCAATCGAAAACAATATTGTTCGCTTATATATGTTGTTCTAAAGATTGATGTTACAATTACTAGTTTAATAGTAATGGTAGTGGGAGCAGTAGTAGTGGTAGTATAAGTATTGGCATTATTATTATTACTGGTATTAATGGTAGGAAAATAAATCAAAATGAAAACAAGTCCCATTTTCTCAACATTGCAATAAAATGAAGGATGACACGGTCCTATGTTCAGTTTATAGAAAAGACACGTGGAATGGGATTTATCTCCATTTCAAATGCTGTTGTCCACTCAGTTACAAAAAGGCACTGGTTAAAACACTCACGGAACAGAAGGAATATGTACTATTGATAAAATATAGGAGGAAATAATGAATGTTGAAAGGGTGTTTAAAAAACAACGGATACCTGTTATAACCTAGTGAAGATTAAGTTACAGGTAACTTCCAAGGACTGTTAATAGACTAATATTCTATAAATATTCTTATTGTACAATTATCCACTAATTATCATGTTAGGTCTAATGGTGTCCTTGGACTTTAAATGGGCATTTCCTATTGGCCAATATTTATTTCACTTGTCAAATATTGTACAAATGTTGTTTCCTATTTTATGGTACGATGTGGTTTGTTTGATTAATATCAGATGGGTTTTTTGTGGAGATTGTAGTAATTTCAGTGGTTAAGATCATAAGTTTGATTAGTATATAAACCGAGTACGTCTGAAATAAACGATTCGATTCATATTACAGAAGCTGGTATTGTGTTCTGGACTCAAGTGGAAGGGCTAGGAGGACATAGGACCAATAAGGACGCTAAACTGCTCATACCGGTTGAACGTCACTGGTTTGGCATAGTGCAAAATTGTATAAGTCGTATTCTGACTGGTCGATAAGTCGCATGATAGAAAAAGCCAGACATCAAGGCCATAACAATACCCATAGGAATTTATTGAGAAATATGTGAAACCTGGAGACACAAAACCCAATAAACCACACTAAACAAAAAACCTATTTCTATTGAACTTAAATCCAAAGGTGTTGATGTGACAGAGTCAACCAACATGATACTAAAAAACTGCAGTGACATGAACTTATCTCGCAGCTAAATTGATTGTCTTGTCCAAAATAACATGTTCTTTAACACAATCAAAGATCGATATGTATTCCTTTCATGTTACTACCAACTGTGTCTACAAATTCACATGTATGTGCCAAATCAGTTGAATTGGTAGGACAGGAAGGAGAGCCTATGTCCGATTCAAAGAACATATTCAAAAAGCCTAAGGTCAAGTGGGATAAAAGCATTTAACAATCCAATCTCATGACATCTCATTGATAGAGGACATCACGTGGATACACTGAAGTCTTACGAAATGATTAATAAACAATCGGACTCCAATCTTCTGAAATTTCCTGAAGCAAAGGTGGTTAAACGTTCAAAACCAGATCTGTGTCCAAGACGAAAGAGTGATAAATCTTTATTTGCTCTGGCAACATTACATCGTTTCTGCTGCATCATTTATGATTTGAACTCCTTCTGAAGTTTTAGTCGAATCATTGTCATATACTTTAATTCATAATTGGCTGACTTCAACTCGTATCCTTATTATCATTAATCTGCTTTCAGTTACTTCATTACACAATCATCTAATGTTTGTTACCTCTGTGATTTCTAATCACTATTTCGATGTTCTGGTACTTTCCATTTCACACTTCATATATTTATATGACCTTACTAAGTATACTGGAATCTTTGGTACATTATGATGTACATACTCATCTCTAATCACCTTTCGTATTTATAAGTATGTCAATATCTGTAATAGCTTTGATTTTAAAATATTATGGGTTGTAAGCACTTGATGAGAATCTAACGAAATAAGATTAATTCATATTATCCTACACTAATCTTTGTTTTCGATCTCTTTAAAAGGTTACAGGAATGTAGTAAAGTTATAATATTTGTTCTAAGAGTTTAGAAAAAGTAACTGTTATAATAAATATAACAAATGCTTTTTGTTTATGTCAGCACTTTAAAATATTACACCATATGCTTAGAGATTATTAGAAATATGACTACTTAGTGAATATTAAGTAGTATAAAGCAATACACTGAAAACGAGTTGAATTAGGAGAGAGCGAAGTCGAAGAATGTAACCAAATGTAAGTGTGAATGAACAAGCATGAAGCCAGTTAGTTATGATCAATGTAAGACTTGGTACAATCATTTATCTGTTCAAGTTGCTGCTTCTCATGCTAATACAGCAAGAAGAGTGATTAAATAGATCTAAAGCCCAGGAAAGGGTTTAATCCCAACTACAAGGTAAGTCTAATCACCAAAAGTGCAATCCAAATGGAATATTTGGAATTGAAGAAGAGTTGAATGTAAATTGAAAAGACGACGGAAAATAAACGCCATTGCACCACTGTGATCGATTTTACACCATGTCACGATGCATTTCCAATCATCGGTCTCTTCTGTACGGGTGCTATAACAAAACATGGACTTTTCATTATTCTTATTAGTTCACTTCAATTTAAAATGGAAGTTTAACTCTTGTAAACTTTGTTTACCACTTTTCGCATGTTCGATGAATGTTACTGATTTCTTTACCAGGTGCAGCTGAATTTGTAAGTGATTCATCAAGTATGTCCGGAAGTAAACCCAATCAGGATTGTCTTAATTCAGAAACATTATCAAGAAGTCTACCTTGTGGCTTTGTTGTTGGTGTCGTCAGTCGCAATTGGCGTGATTATGTCTGTACATATGTTCCTAAATCTACTGAAAGTGCATTAGATCCAAAAAGTGAAAGTGGATGGATAGTAGTTACTCCATGGGATCGTCGTATTCCTCTCATTCGACTGCATACTACACAAATTTCCAAGCTGACTCGTGAACGGTGAGTGATGCACACAAAATTCTTACCAGCGTGTAGTTTCATACTCGACTGTAAAATCTTACCATACTTTATTGGTTTTGCTATTCATGATTGACTAATAAATATTCAGAAAGTATGTTTTTTCGTAATTATAATATGTATAACTTTCATGTGTTGGGTGAGCCTATGCACATGTTATTGTCGTACTTTTAGTATTTGGAAAAATTATCTTTGTTTCCTACCTTCCAATGTTTTGAGTGTTAGGCCTAAGTTGCTTTTTGTAAACTGTTTATAACAGATAAGATTATGACCAAATTAGTCATTTTTATTGATTTTCTTCCCACTGCTAGTTCAGATTGGTACACTATTGTCTTTATTCGAAGCTGTATATATGCTTCTAGTAATCAAATAACTTGTAAGTTTAATTTCCTTACATTTATTACATATAATTTTCTGACATTAATGTGAAAGACATCTATCGATACATCTCATAATTGGTTTCTTAGGGTAGATTGTCTATGATGGCCTATAGTTGAGTTATTTTGTTTATACATATAGACTCTGTAGGTTTAATGATAATAATGGTCATTTTAGTTGTTTTGTTCTTTATAATCCCTTTATATTGTAAAGTTATGTGAACACTGCTTTTTTCTTTATTTTGAATTTTTTGTGTTTTCTGCCCAACAATCATCTGACTTAAGATGTTTTCCTATGATTTTAGTTTCATTGTACGAATCGATACGTGGGACTCGTATTCAGCTTATCCAAGTGGTCATTTTGTTCAAACTCTAGGTTGCATTGGCGATTTGGAAACGGAAACACAAACCCTACTAATTGAACATAATTTAATTATTCGAAATTTTACTGATGCACAGGTATACTGAATACTTGATTTAGAATAGCGTTATATATCACTGTTACTACTCATCTTTTTTGTTTACAGTCAGTAGGTGTTCTTTTATTGATTGAATAATCATTAAAATATTACTGTATCCACTCTTTTAATGATAATCGTAAATTGAATAAATACATAAAAGTTCATCATATATTGTTTCTCAATAACATCATGAAAATGGAATGTATATTTCAAAAGATATCTGACTATAGATAGCATAGAAAATACTGATAACTTGAATAGTTATTGTCTTTGTAATAACAAGTGTCTTACTGTTGACATACAGTGTGTTCATTAGATATTACTGACTGACGATTAATAATTTTTGAAAGTTGTACCTCACAATACCGTTCGATATCATATTGTGTTATTTGTCTCAGGATTCTCTAGGCAGTTGCACAGTATTCACCAGAATCCGTTTCACTGACTATTTCATATTCTCACCAATAAATAAAGGGACTTATATATCGCTTTATCGTTCCATTTCTCCTCAAAACTGTATGTCATTATGATTCGTCTGGGGTATAGGTGAAAAATTCATACTTGTTGAATTATTTTTTCTTCTGTTATAGTAATTATTGGTTTGATATTAATAAATCAGTAATAACTCGTCATTGTTAATAAAGGCAACTAGCATTTCGTGAAAAAGTTGAAATATCTGTCATGTTCTGTATCATTCAATTGGCTTCATGATAGTCAGTTTAAACTTTAGAAACTTATCATAATTGTTACCAATATTATTTTAAACCTTTATGCGTTTTTCGTATGCGGTCACAGCTCTTTTTCGATTTCATTTGTGCAATGCACAAACACAGACGTGGTTTTCGCGCACTTTTCTGTTGTTAATGTGATAATTCCATCACTTTCTCGAACGTTTAATCAAATTTCTCACTCAACTAATGTTTTTCTATTTATTTATTATATTTATATACATACTCATCCTGAAATTTTGTAATAGCTGAATGAATTAGCACCACTAAGTGTCCAACGCCCTTGGAAAGTTGATCCCGAAGAAGTAAAGAAACGTCGAGATCTTCGATCGCCCACTATTTCAGGAAATCCAGAGTCCGAAGATATACTTATCTTCAGTATTGATCCTCCTGGATGTCAAGATGTAGATGATGCTTTGTCCGTTCAATGGTTACCACCTATCGTCGATGAATATGGAAAAGAACATAAACGTTTGCAACTGGGAGTACACATAGCTGATGTTAGTTATTTTGTTCCATCTGGTAGTTATATTGATAATGAAGCTAGAAGACGTTCAACCAGTATTTATTTAGCTGATCGTCGGTATGACATGTTACCAGGTTTGTTAAGCGGAGACTTATGTTCTTTATGGAGCGGGCGTGATCGGTAAGCATCCTGTCATTGTTTTCGCCACAACCGTTAGTATATTTTTGTTGACACAAAGAAATTCAAGTATTAATGTTATCTAACTATTTATTATATTTTCGATACAACTTAAGTATATGGTGAGGTACTGTTTGTATTGATTCTCGATTAATTAAATACAAGTATATCCTCTTTCTAGCCTCTACCTAACCGAAAGACAGATCTGACACAATATTTAGTGAAGAAATCAACGAAGAGTGCTTTTGGCGAGCTTCAAGTGCTTATATATATGTTTACAGTTTTCTTGATAGTAGGGTGAAGATTATTTTAATAAATAAGTAATGAGAAAAAGATATCCTCAACTGAGGTAAAAGTAGATGGCACGGCTTGGAAAATTAAATTTATCAAAACAAAAATTATTGCACCAAAATAACAAAATGTTGATTGAAAGAAACTTTCGAGGATTAAGGTATCTTTAACAACGTTAAATAATAAAACACTCATAAGAAACTTGGTAGTTTTTTAACCACTGCTTGAGTTGTGAGTTACTTCATTCATTTGTTAGATAAATTTGCTCGGCACAACAGTGCGCTATAAATTCCTCATGCAAAATCAAGTAACCGTATTCTGAAGAAGTAGAAAGCTAAGAAAAAACACCAAGCACTGAGGGGTACAGTTTAAGTGAAAAAGTGCATAAAACCTGTTAAGGCCAAAAAATCCTGCATTTTAAGGTGATGTCATCAATTTATCATCTTCACTGTACAAAGACAAGGGTTACTAAACCTCAGTATTGCCTATACAACGTCGCTACTGGCGACGTGCAGTTTTGCGACGAAAACTGTGATGAGACATTTTGTTGCAGGAAATCTCCAGCCTAATGTTCCTTCATACCTTACTATGATCAACATTCGGTTAAACGTAGATAATATCGAAAGTATCTACTCCGAGGTCGTACTTCCGATCATATTGGATCGTTGTGGAAGCGAAATTTCCTCCAAATAATGGGTTTTTAAATGATTTCTGCCTTCGCAGAGATAGTGATGCGCAAATTTAACTCTCATTACAACAGCCCTCATCATCGAAGTAGTTTCAGTGTCAGCAGCAAGGTTCAACATAAAGGATACAAAAGCCATTACTCGAAATAAGGTAATGCGTGGCTAGTGTCGATCAACTGTCTTTTAGCGTTGTAATCTGTGTTAGTTCTATTCCAAATACACATTATTAGAGATGCTTCCAACACGAGAGTCTATCTAATGCGACTAGATAAATCTAGTACCAATACACAACAATACTTCGACAATGAAAGCCAAATGGGAGTAAGAAGAGTGGAGACCGGACTTTTCAAGACAGCTTTTACATCTCAAGAAAAAAACAAGAAGATAAGTAAACATCAAAGCATGTAAAATATTTTCCAATGTGGTAATTTATATAAATAGGTATTCATTACTTGGCCCAATCATATCACAATAATACTAAGGTTGGAAAGTCAATAATAATGATTGTTTCTGTAGCTACCTCAACAGGTCCTCAGGCTTGTTGGTTGATTGATTCAAACGTTAGGTAAAACCTTGGGGTCTGAACGTTCCGAATTCTGTTCGTTACAGCTTACAAAAACAAAACAGTTGTTATGATAGCTACACAAAATTAGTTTGAAAGATATATTGTCTAAGATAAATTAACTTGCATCGTATGTGATACAAACAGTCTACCTTTCACATAAGCTTATTTGTGTTTAAAAAATTTTTTTCGCGTATTTGTTTGAACAAGAACAAATAAAATTCCACATGTTTAGCGAACTTATGGGGTTGGCACTACGATAAAGCAAGCACAGAAATGAATATTTGTAAAAATAATGTAGTTAATTGTTGTGACCTATTGCAGTTATCGATTTATATCCTGTTTTCTTCACACTATATGTATAAGATTTGATGTGTGTTCTGTTTATTATTTCCTTGAAGTTTATATATGTATATCAGTGAGTACTCGACTGCAACTTTGTTGTCTATTTTATCGTCTGCAGACGGGAGCGATATAGTTGTTTGTAGATTTTTCTTTATACAACTTTTAGCTATGCTGTTAGCGTATTATGGGAAATAGATATGGATTCATTCGATATCTCAAATATATGGTATGGTCGTACGGTAATCCATTCAAGCTATAAGTTAACCTATGAACTTGCTCAACGCATATACGACTCAGTCACTGCAGAAAACATTTCATCGAATAGCTTTGCAATGGAAGAGCTTGTTAAGAAGTCAGGTGGATTGGAAGCTGTTAAAAATGATATACCTGAATTAAAAGAATTAAACCGGGTAGTTTTTATGTTTCATAATATATACCTGTTACATTCGTTTTTTTGTGTTCATTGATCGATACGTCTTACCAATTTAGTGCAAAGCCATAACTTTACACAGGCGTTAGCGGGACATCGACTGGATTAAAGCATGCTCAATGCACGATTGCTTTGTTGCACGCTGATTGGCTAATTAGCTAATCCTTATCCAATCAGCACTAGTCGATAGTTGAGGATTACTCTAAAATCTTCTCATGTAAAAACTATAAATATACTAACATTTTCCCTATTCTGCTTCTTACTTGCATCTTACTTCCATCTAACCTTGTTATTTGGAATATAATCTCTTTCCTGTTCAACCGTGTTCTGGTTTGGGGACTTGTCGAGTGATCGGTGTCCAAGATTATTAAGCAATAGGTATAGCTGGGTCATACCGTAAGAAAAGAGATTATAACAACAGGCTTACACTTTGTAATTTCAAGGTTTCTCATTTTATGAACTTATTCTTCATTGATATCACTAGTTGTTTTTTCAAACTTTGTTGAAAATCAAATTCATAACGAGCAGTAGTAGAAGGTGCGACAATTGAATAAATTATAAGTAACAATCATGTCTATAAACGTATTACACCATTGATTTTGTAGTCAAATGAAGATGGCTGAATAAAAGTCAGAGTGAGTCGACTTTTGAGGTATAAAGCATATTACGATTTATTATTGGAGTTTTTTATGCACACAAGTAACATATCTTTAACATTATTGGTACCGAACAATAAGTGCAAATTTATTCATATTATTCGATAGTCGTGATTATATTTTACCAAGGGGAGGTGAATGTGATCAGATTGACCAGAAAATAAACCTATTCAATTTTCAGTTTACTAAGATAGAAACTAGTCATTGAGACCCAGCAAGATGTGCGTGACTTCATGGTCAATATAAAAAATAAGCTAGGAATAAATGAATGTGATGGTGTTAATACACTACTTGAATAATAAGTAAATAACATGTTCCTGAGCACCAACTTAAAGGTACTATGAACATCAAACCTCTGTAAGAATTTGGTAGAAGACAAACGCTTCATAAACGGTTTAATGATTTGATTCTACCCTATTTAGTGTTGTGGATGCGTTCTATTGTGTTGATTTAAACTTGCAAGAACACAGACCGAGTTGTCAGTTATCCTGCAACTATTTTTTTCATTACCAAATGTTTTAAACTCTGAAACCCAGTTATAAAGAGGCACATATGCTGTAAAGTCATATTTTCTTAAGTTATAAAGAAATATAATAAAGTTTAAAGTGAAAACTTGTACTACATTTATAAAGTTCTACTATCCAACTTATTTCTTTTTTTCCTAAGTACATAAAATTATATACATTTCTTACATAAACTGTTTTATAATATTCTTCACTTATATGTTTAAAATACTTGCATGATTCGCAATGTTTGTTTCACAGTTATATAATATACCCTTGTGGGCCAGCTTAATTTTACATTGGTTTTCAGGAGAACCAGACACCATCCGGACTTTCACGTAAAAACCCAAACAGTACAACTCAACCCCGTTTAGCAGGGGAACCAGACACCGTATAGGCTTTAACGCTACAATCTGAATAGTACAGCTCAATCCTGTGGCGCAACCACACAGGTACCAAGCACCCTGGTGGACCAAATGTTTGTTTCACTATCAACAAATTAATTTTCTTTATGTATTGTTGGAATTAATTTATAATGAAACAAGCATCGTTTGGTTCTAGGCAATATGGTTTTGAAAACTATCCCTTTTACTCGAGTTTATTTAAACTTAGTTACTATATTTAAGTATTCATAAATGTTTTCATATTGGTCTTTAGGAATTATTCAAACGGTAATGATGATACAAAATTAGACTTAAAAAAACTTTTCGTTTATTAAATGTAAGAATAGTTTTATTGAGTTATGTCATTATTTCATAGTAATGATTTATTGTTTTAAATAATTATCAAAGGATGAATGTTTAACTGCTTTGGACAAGCTTAGTAAATCTATTTTACTATTGGTTGATATTGCCTCCAATATTCGTGAACGTCGACTTGCTAAAGGAGGTTTAGAACTTGAAAGTGTAGAAGTTAGTGTTCAATTTGCCAATCCTGAAACACGTACTGGAAAACTAGAGGATTTGATTCCAAAAGAGGTATTTAAAAAAATTTAAAACATTATATAATTCTACATATATGTACTTTAGATGTTTCATAATATACCTATTTTTTATTTCATTTGGTTGACGTATCCTGTCATTTGGAGACGTTAATATTTCATTTATTTGATCTTAGTCAAACTGATCCATTAGAACTTCAAACTTTAAAGGTCAAATACCATTTTTGCAAAGGGATAAGCAAGTTACAGTAAACATGCAGACTACTCATATCGTGTTACTTTACTTAGATTAATTTAATCTGCAGTAACCTTATGTCTTTTAGATTTTTTCGCTCCATAGTAAAATGCTGATAATCAAGTCTGTCATGTGAAGTACATACAGCTTGGAGGCTGCCACAAACATTTTGACTGTTTGTAAGTAGAGATGTTTTGAATTTAGTTATATTGAGATACTCTTTACCAATTGGATTGGGTTTTAGAAATTCCTTATTGTTATTGTGACAAAGGAATTATTGATCTCATACTGTTATCCTCGTTTGATAACAAATAAACTGTGAGCTGTATCTGAAAGATCCCAAGTGAATAAATCGATAATAGATTTGTAACGGTAATAATGTCGGCTCTACGGTGATGGAAGAGAGAATGATAACTACGTTCGTGTTAAAACGTTTAGGTCCTGATTTTGTATTTTCAACTATCGATTCATCCTTCAGAAACTCTTATTTATATCGGGAATCTGCATACATCTCCCGGCAAACCTGCTGATAAGTTGAGCTGCATTATAGACATCACTTGGATGTTATTGTTTAAAAGTTGCAAAATAAGGACTAATATATGACATAAATTTGGCTACTACTGTTGTAGTTTCCATCATTACTCAAATCTTCTGTCTTAATTTCTATGAATTATTATTTTGAAATATGTGTTCGAACTTTATGGCTATATTTTGCCTGGTATTACCGTCGATCGAGATTTCAGTAGTTTAAGATACTTACATTTTGCCAATATGAATTGTGGCTAATAGAGATCTAAGGGAGTAAGTTTCAGGGATCGGTGATAATGTATAATTGCGTAACTCGTGGTTTCTTCTTCTAACATAAAAAAATATCTAATTTTTATATGCTAGTTTTAACTAATTGCAAATTCTGATTCTATTTGCGCTTTTTGTTAATGGATCGCTTTTGTAAATATCTGTATTTATTCTAATTTTGAAATAGCCCCTTGAAATGCACAATACAGTAGCGGAGCTAATGATATTTGCAAACCATTGGGTTGCACGTCGATGTGTAGAATATTATCCTGATCGCGCTTGTCTACGTCGACATCCACCTCCGCGTCCGGAATATTTCGATGAACTTAAACGCTGTATAGCTTGTCGAGGTTTTGTTTTAGACACAAATTCCAATCTTTCACTAGCGAATTCCTTAAAAAATGCATCAGATCCTAATGATCCCGAGGTAAGATTAAAATATAGGAGTTTTTTGATATAATGAATTATTGCTTTTAATAATTATATTTTTAATTTTCTCCATTTGAGGTGTTTATTTAGATTTTTAGCTGACTGCATCGCGTATGCTACTTATTTGTTGTGAATATCCTTCTGGTGAAGTAAAGTATTATACATATAAATTAATTTATGCTATAAAATTGCCCCTTTTTTACATCATGGAAATCATTTGTATACTTATAACTGGTTCGCAATTCTGTATGATTAAATTGATGTGCTCTAGCGTCTTTTTAGATTATATAATTTTACTAATTCATGTCGAGTATCGTGACACACATTCACATAAATTGCAAATTTTTCTGTAGTTTTCTCAGATTACTCTCGATAAATTTAAAGAGCTGAATTCCATTTACTTTACACGATAGGTCAGATGATAGAATTGTTCATAACTTTGTCGACTGAAATATTATCTCACCTTAGTACATATTCATTTAGCTTAGGTGACTTCCAAATAAATGTAAGCTTTTCCAGTATTTTTGTGCGTGAGAAAATGAATGCCGTTCATATCTTTCCACTGTTGCTTCCCTTTATTATTTTTATTTGAGTTATTCATTCCGATTCTTCCTGATTGTTTTGTATATAAATAGGTTAACAAGGTGGTACGTCAACTTGTTACACGTGCAATGACAAATGCACTATATTTCTCAACTGGTTCATCAAATATGACACAAGATCAGTTTTCCCATTATGGTTTAGCCCTTAATTTGTATACACATTTCACATCGCCTATACGACGTTACGCTGATATAATTGTAAGTTCTTGGATTGTTTACACTATCTAACTCATTTTATTGCAAATTATTATCCGAATTATTTCCAAAATCTTAATGTGATATTTTATGGTTTCCACCAAATACGATCTATTAGTTCCATTTGTCAGCTGTTCTGTTAGCGTAGAGTTTCGATTTTCTGGAATATTTTTGTAAGACCTAATAGATGACTAAAAATTGGTTTTCATATAGTTCTGGCTTTGTGTGTTTTGTTTATGACCATATGTTTGACTGGCTACCATTCAGTCAATGTTCGATTTAACCGAATTCCAGTTTTTTTTTCAAAAAAATTCACAAATGCATCTCAATCACTACGATAATTTTTATCCATAGTCTACTTAAAAGCCGACTAAACCTTAATCAAATTACCACTCATGCAGGTTAGTCAGCCGTAATCAGCAGACATCTTCGGATAAATGTACGTCAATCCGAGTTATAATGCTATATCAGTACGGCGAGATCAAATCAACAGTATCATTAGAAAAGATTTCGATATAATAGTACTATCAATAAATTGCAAAAGGCTAAACTTTACAGATTATGTTTCGAAAATATGTACTGAATCGAGAAAAAAAGTGTGAGTATTGCATTTCAAGACTTGATAGAAGTTAAATATCGAATGGATCTCTAACTGTGGCTGATTGATTCCAGGTCATATCACCAACCGTATCCAATCACTAATTGTAGTTATCGTGCTGAACACTGCACTTCTCAATATGGCTGTCTGATGATATATGTGGGAAACAGAGAAAATAGAAAAGGAGGTCTGTTAGTCAAATTGGAAGAAACATCAGGAAGCAGTTGTGAACAAGACTTTGTAGACTGTTGTTAGTGGTATGTGGGTAGTTCTTACTTCGCAATTCCACTTAATGTAAAAGGATATTTTGTTTTGAGCAACTTGAATGAGGTCCTGGATCATTTCTTAGCGATGCAAGCGTTCTGGTAATGTGACTTCAGGGCATCTCACATGAGCTTCTGTGAGTCATTTCATCTCAAATTAGATTCTCCTTGCTTAGGTTTTTTCCCTATCATTGATTATACTATTGCATCTACTCCCTTAATATGGCTCTTATCAAATCTCTCATGGTTTGCTTATGTGGTTTGGATCACAGTTTGTGTCAAGTCCTAGGCTGTTTATAGCTGATTAATTATCCATCTTTGTAAAAGCTAATACAATTCGAACTTGATTCTGGTGGCAACTTTTTATAGTTTCCAAATTCTTTACATAACTATCTTTTATTTAAGTGCTGAATGCTATTGGTATATGAAATTTACATTGGTGGTCACTAAATTATTTTTTTTGTTAAAGCAGTTATATCAAAATAAGAAAATCCAGTAGTTTCATTCCATCATTGAGAAGGTGATTCTGAAATGTGTTCATTGTTACATAAGTGTTGTTCATTAACTTCCGTTCTTACTTAAACATTATTCATCAGTTAAACAAAGGAGTCATAAGAGATATTATAATAAAAGCGAAGTAAAATTATTTACAGTATTATATGGTTCTTATTTTCGTTGAATACAGGTTCATCGCCTTCTGCTTGCTTCATTAGGAGACTATAGGTCACTGACAACAACACAAAGTGAACTCAACTCAAAAAATACTGAATTAGTCACAATTTTAGAAAATAAAACCGACGGGTTATTCTCTTCTGAAGAATTAGCTTCTATTTGCAATCATATGAACGAACAACACTGGGCTGCTCAACAAGTTCAACGATCCAGTTTAGAATTATTCCAAGCTTTGTTCTTTAAAGATAAACCAGTTGATGATCCATCTCGATATACAGAAGGAATCATTTGTCAGTTAAGAGGCACAAATGGATTTATTGCCTTTGTTCCCCGGTGAGTTATTTATTTTATTTATTTCAACACATAGATAATGGTACAAAGAGGCACCAAATACATATGCGCCACACAAATCTCATTCGATATGTGTGAGGGCTGTGATACTGACCGGGTGCCCAAACCGAAGCAGGTGATTTTCTTAGGGGGCCACACCCAGAGCCTTCGACCTGAAGGTCTGATCCACAAGTCAGTGGAGCATCGTTAGGAGATGCAGTCCCATGGTAGCCGGTGACCAATAGTTGGTCCATACGCCATTTGTTCCCTCAGGATACTGGAGCCCATGTGCACCATTGGTTTGGGGTCCGGTTAAAGCGTCGAACGTTCGCTTTTCGTCCTCTCAATTTCGTAAACAACACCCTTGGTGCGAGAAGGCAGTGAGTAGGACTTCCCTGGCAGTATTTGTATGTACATGGCCATGTAAGAGCATTTCCAAAGAGAGAGCAGACTCTCCCCACTCTCGGTCGTACCAGGGCATTTGGGGGTGAGTATTTGTATACTTAATATGCATAACTCTATTCTCAGTTTAATCTATTGCATTCTTGTTCTTAGTAGATTGACGCTTGAATTTTGTTAGTTATTATTGTACAAGATCATGCCAAAATTGGCTGTGAGATACGGTAACTAATAAATTGCCATGTGCTCACTAGTGACTGGCTTCGTGAGGTAATTCTCGGAGTTTTAGTGAGAAGCCGTAACCAGTGGAGCTAATCCGTGTCAGGTAGAGACAGGTATCTACTTCAGACAATGGAAGATGGTCGTGCGATTTCGTGGATTGATTGAAGTTAGACATTGACTCTGTTAGATGTCGGCTCAGTGGTTTAGAGGTTAAACGTTCGCATGCGAGAACGAAGGTCCTGAGTTCGAGTCCCGCGTACGGGATCGTGGATGCGCATTGCAGAGGAGTCCTATACTAGTACGAAATGGTCGTTCAGTGCTTCCAGATTTTTAATGGCGGTCTAGCTTACACCGATATATGATCTCAATCAAAAACTTGACAATCTCCACATTCACACACTGGAAGTTGAGAATGACTTGAGAATATTAAATCATATAATAGTTGTCAATAGGTCAAATGAAAGGTTATGACAAAAGGAATATGAATATACATATAATTTAGTTACTTCATAGTTATCCGTTGAGAATAAATTTAATAATAGTCCATAAATAATTCCTCGTAGTTACCATTCATTTATTTTTCATTCGGATATATATATAACTTTTTTACTTTTCCAGATACGGTATCAGAGGTGCAGTTTGCATAAAAAACGCGGATGGTCACATAGCATGGGTTGATTATACAACATCCGATACTGGTAACATTCATTGGTTACAAGATGTCCAAAACATAATGGTATGAAATGCTTGTATAATTGTATTTTCACTCACACAAACTTTCAGTGTTATATAAATTTGGAACACAACTACTTATAACTTTTCTTGTTTGACATTTTACCTTTTTGTTATGGATGCAGAATAATATACCAATCATTATCATGTTAAGTCTAATGATGTCTTTGGACTCTAAATGGGCACTCCCTATTGGCCGTTGTTTATTTCACTTGCTAAATATTGTGTAAATGTTGTTTTCTATTTTTATGGTACGATGTGGTCTGTTTGGTTAGTATATAAACAGAGTATGTTTGGGATATAATGATTCATATCTCAGAGGCTGTGACTTGCGTTCTAGACTCAACTGGCTGGGCTAGACAGGGAAGCGGGACTCTAGGTCGTCCTTACGTGTTTTACGTGTCCACCGAATCGATCAATAAAACGCTGTTCCATAAAAACCTGTAGTCGACCCGTTACAACACTTTTGTTATTAAACCTCCTTTGGAAAATGAAGCAACACTAGGAACGTGATGTAAATTCAAGTCTTTTCAAATTTATTTCTTAGTAGAAATGAGTCTCATATGCTTATTGATTGATATCCAAATTATCTTCTGGTACTAAATTATTCCTAGTATAAAAGCAAAACTGTCTTTCGGTTATCCTTCGTTGTACATGTAGCATATTCTTCTACAGAATTCAATAATTTCCTCTTTCCAACACACAAAGGTCTTTTTTTAACTCACGATATAAATATTTTTATGTAATTTTGTATGCTCGTACAATTCAGAAGCAATTAGCCAGTGTAACATTAATCCAGATATCATGAAGAACAGTCCAGAACACATTCATGCTATAAATTGACTTTTTTCTACACGTCCAATAGTATTATCAAGACTGAAAGATTAGATATCTAGACTTGACACCATTTCATATTAATGAACTTAACTGGTCATGTGAAATAAGTTAGTTACTGAAGTTCTGACAAATTATTACATTTTTGCTTGTGAACACTAAGCATGGTCAAACAAAAATGTAGTAAAGACGGTAAACTGCTCAATACCAGTTCATCTAGTTCAAAGCGGTCATAGTGCCAGTGTAAACCAATCATCTTCAATTATTAATCGGGCTAGTAATTTTATGCCTAAGTCTATCAGACTTCTATACCGACATATAATTTGTTGTTACATGTTTTATTTTAAAATTATCAAAATAATTTCTTTCTTGCTTAGATATTCAAGTTTCTTTCTCATGATATCTGACTTTCAGATTGAACGTGTTCATTCATCCGAACGATCAGATTGTGGGGTTTTAGAAGTCCGCAACTCCAAAACTAATGAATGTCAACAGTATCGTATGTTTGATCATGTCTTATTAAAAATATATGTCAGTGAGACTATTGCTCATGGATTAAATATACGATTGGAACTTGTAGGTCTCCCTAAAACAACAAATGATTCTAGAGGTAAACTAATAACGGCTCATACAACAACAGGAAATCATTCAGTCTGTACACCGAGCTTGAATACAAAATTAATAAAGGTGAGTTACTGAGAATTTCTTGATTTAACGGTATGTTAACTTGAACTTTGGTTGCAATTAATGACGTTTTTTCAACATATCATCTAAGTCAGCTCTGTGGGAATATGTGTCGTGCTTCTGAAGAGCAGAATATGGTATTTTTTTAGTTTCACTGTTCTTATAAAACCAAATAAGGTTGATTAAACCTTCCTCCACAAAGATACTGCCCTCATCGTATATGCGTTTACTGTTATACATGTCATCGAAACTAGTTTTCCCACCTTTTAATATTGTCTTATCAAAGTTTCTTAGTTTTCATTAAATTTAATCACACGAATGAGAGGATCTATTTCGATGTTTTTCTGTTTAGGAATGAAATTGTAATAAGAAGTGATGATAATAAAGACGGATTATAATATTGTATAGCATAAAATCATCATTTTGAACATCAAGCACCATTTTCCTGGAGTGTTTAAAAATGTACACGATATCTATCACAAGTACAGTTCACTACATCGTAATTTCTCTACGCTACATTTGTGTGATCAATATTTCTGAAGAGTCTGTACCGTTATAGAGTTTATAACAATCATATAATGCAACCATAAATTGAATTGACAGTAGTATAGTACGTAATGAGGGAAGATATTTATCCTTTTCCACTGGTTTGAATGATGTTGATTCAGATATTTAGCCATATCATTGAATTCTTTCAAGTTTCCAAATGATGTGCCGTTTGGTCTTGGATGTTGCATAGCATTCATATGATAAACATACCTTGGAGTTTTTTATTGTTTCTTAGTAGTAGATCAATGATAATTCCTAGTAATGTTGTTAAACTAGACGTATCTCATCAAAGTGTTCGATTCAGATATTTAAAAGTATTTCATATGTGATATGTGATTCCACGCTAAGTCCCTACAATATTTTTATAATCACCATTACTTTTATTGTGTTTTTTCCACGTTATTTAACCAGGATGTACAAGATACAGATGCTGAAAGACGTCAAAAACGCGAAGTGAGTGATCAGGAACATGTTGATGTTTCAAAACGCAAGCAGTTGATTGCACAATTACATGATTGTTCTTCAGTATATCACCGATTTCATAAACTTCTACGTCAGTCTAATGAAGATGAGATGGAAACTAACTGATTTCTAAATTTCTTGTCATGCTTCAATTTCATTTTGATTAAAGATAACTTTTCTGTTAAGTGGGGAACAATTTCATTGTATAAAGTCACATGAATTTAGTACACTATATGGCTTGTTTAGTTAAAAATGTTATCCATTTCTTTTACCATAAAATATCACACTTCATTTGAAAAATGATTACATCCGACTGGACTCTACTGTATATGACTTTTTACATGGCGTACTGAAAAAATACATGATTCGTAATGTGCTCTGAAAAAACCATCTTTATGAACTCAATGTCAATTTATATTACCCGCTTTCCAAAATGTTTACCTAGATCGTCAGTGACTGAAGGAAAGCATTATATGGGATAATATAGTTTCTTAACAATTTACTTGTTAGATAAATTTCAATTTTTGTTCTTGGTTCCTTGAGTCTTCCATTCAACTAACTAATTAATCTAATTCTCTTAGGGTTTTTTCACTTTGTAGAGGTGTTCTCATGCTTTTATAGTACCTCATTTACACCTAAAGACTGATGTTTTATTTTCTGGTGCATGCTCGATTTGTTTCCTTGAGTCAAGAGTAGTCCGTCTGCTACGCTAAATCAATGTAACTACTGAAACTATGATTATGTGGAATCCTTCACATATAACTCGTGAATACTAATTTTCATTCCTACTTTTAAGTTATTCATGGCTTTTCAACTTCGTCCATGGTTGGAAGCATAGTGTCAAATACCGATTACGTTCAGAAATGAACTTTGGCGTAGTTGAAGGACATTTGAATTGTACCTTCAAGTGTTGTGCTCATGGTTTTAGTTTCAAGCAGATGTATATTTTCTGTTAGAATGCAGCTACTAACTGATTTCACCGTGGCATATTTGGTGAGTTTATACAGTTAATATTGGCTTACCATATAATCGATGATTTTCATTGGCTCGTAAGTTACTCTAGACTATCATCTTGTGGTGTACTCATCAGTATGACGTGGAAGATCACATCAACTTAAAAACTGTAGAAATCTTGAATGTTTATTCTGCTAAGCGGAATCAAATATTTACACAAGAGGAAAGTACAATCACCACAGCAGCAAATGAAGGTTTGAAGAAGATTCACTTCTCTCCTAGAACTCTATTAGGAAAACTGAAGTCCTTGATGTTAGACAAGTTACTAAACTTGCATTATCAATTCCATAGTATTTAATCAGGGTGTACAGATCATATATACGAAGATGTGTATGCTTTTTATGCATCCTTCAGAATCCCGGCAACCTCCGAAGCAGTACTAACAGACCATTGTCTATTCAATCTTCAAACAAGGAGGCCGATAAGACCCAACCAAAATTTGAGCAGTAGTACAATTTCTGATTTTGTCTAAGTTTATTGAACGTCTGATCAATGAATAAGTAAATTCGTATATAAAACAAACCTTTTACATTACTGTTTTATCACCGAATACAATATTTATCACTAATTATGGAGGATTATATTTAAAAAGATTGTTGATCTGAATATAGTGACTCTGCAATGATAAGCATAATCGATTATACTGCTGTTTATTTAGGTGGTGGACGTTTATCCTTACTATGATGTTTGGTAGAACAAGGTCATTGAGCTGAATTGATAGATTGTTTTATGTTTAAATTCACTGGTTTCGCCACGAAACTATGAAAATTCAGTTGTTAACCATTCAATGAAGACTATAGAATCTTTATTATACTATGTAACTTCACTTTTCCTTTTGATATGTTACACTACACTACTTAGTAGTACACAGCAGCTCAGATTATTTTCAACCACATTTAAGTACTGCTTGAATCATTGAATTATTAAAGATAGATGGGATTCGAGTACATTAGAGAGGAAAATCCCTTTTTTTCCGTTACCTTGAAAATAACCTATTGGCTAGGAAATGAAATAGACTGGACGTTCACACCTTATGCCCATTTATATTAACTATGTGAAACAGATCACGAACAAAATTATCATGTGTAACATTGCAGAAAAGAACTTCCTTTGTACTGATCATGAAGTTTTAATTAAATAAAAATTTTAAATTTCTGCAATACTTTTATTATCTCTGCGTGATTTATTAATAAGATTCACATGTAACAGAAATACAGGCGGTAAGAGAGTGATTACTTAAATTTTGGAATTCCACAAAATAAGTTGACATATAATTGTCTAACATTTAAAGAGTTTACACAAGTTTATCGACTGAGTTGGTGAAAATTGGGGATAAGTGGAAGCATAAATTAAAATTGGACGACATGAAATGTAGGTAAATGAAGAGAGAATAAAAAAACAAATGATGGTGACACTGTAGTGACTTACTTCTATCACGAGAACACGCCTGGTTTAATGAAAACAATTATTATTATAACTAACTGTACCAGTGCTTGTTTAACTGTGCTAATTACAGCCATTTTGTGCTTCCATTAACTTCCATCATTGTTCCGCGGTTTTTGGCTTTGTTCGCACGTACTCCGTCCTCCTGCTTTCGCTTGTACCATTTCTTGGCACGACCTTGTTATTCGTTCGATACCATGATATCGCCAATTGAATAAACTTGATTCCAATCCGCCCTTTGAATTATTTGGCGCGTGTTTCTTGGTAGCGGTGTTCATAGTCAACTGGGACCCGATGCCACGCTACAACACTTTATTAAAGTGTTTGTGAAATGAATTTTTAAGAAATCTTTTAGTTTCGTAGCAAGGAGAATTTTAGGGCCTAAACCGAATTAACTACTAAGTGTTTGTTCCGTAACATCTATATAGACCTAGATTACTCTTCTAAATACGTCCTCTTAAAGGTGTACAATCATACATCCAGTCAGTCACTTAAAGGACTTGCACATTTGAAGGCAACGTTAGATTAAATTACCATCGTCTTGATGACAGAAAGCTTGTATTTTAGTAATGAATTCGACACGGTCACAGCAGTTTATGGAACCATGCGATGACATTACCTAAATGTTACTGAAATCCTATTTAAACACACCTGCAGTTTACCAAACGACTGTTCATGAAGTAAAGAACCTAAAACATGTTATTAATATTGTCATTATCGGTAATAATATTATCAATATTTACAAATTTTAAAGTGCATAATTTTTAGAAAGATGAGAATTCATTCACAATTTTGAATTTTCTAAATATAAGTTTTTCTCATGAGCACAACGGTTATATCTGTGTACGTTCACATGTTTTACAAATCTGAATTTACTAATTAATGTCAAAGGAACAACGTAGAAATGGAACGTCGTCAGACAATGTAAATAGTCTAGATGAATAATACTGACCTGGATAGCAATATTTTACATTACAATCAATTCATTGTTAGTATAAGATATAGGAAACTATGAGGCACTACCCAACGCTTTAATGACTTATTCAAGCTTTTATTCCTCTCAAACTCATCGGTCACAATAATGCAATAAAGGGGTATAACTCAAAATTCCCATAATTAGAGGATTCATAAACGAACTCTAAATGAGCAGTTTCTTCCTTTAAAACATGTTTTTCAAAAGCAATGAAAATGAACAACTATCCTACGATAATCTTCAAAGGTATGGATTTCAAGGATCTAAGAGTGTGGATGGTAGAGTTTACTTTACTTGCTCGACTCTCTCTGTGGTCGTGAAATCTTGTCTCCCAGAATCAGACATAATGCAGCTCAAATAGTATTTGTGGGTCTTGTCAGGTATATTTACTTTAAAGACCACTTGAAGACCCTTTCCAACAACACTAACGTATTGGAACGATTCAGTTTATCAGGAAATGTAGCCCGATGTGCCCACTGCTGACTGAGATCACGTGCTTGTATGAAAGCTTACTTTTTCTCTAACCATGTACCTCAAGTTTCTAAATTATTAGTCCTTAACCCTGTTAGACGAAAGATCATATTCTATCACCATTCTCTCATCAGAATTAGTTTAACTGATGAATATGCCCAGTACGAAATCTTTGAGAGAACCGAGAGTAATACGGTCAAGACAGATTTTAAAAGTGTCCTGAGGAAGCGGACACAGCTTAATCACGGTGAATAGATGGTGAAATCGTTTATTCTCAAAAAAATCTGTAGAAAAACAACTAATGTCAATCACATTTAAATCGATGGATATAAGCTGATGTCGAAATCTTTAGCTTACGTACAACATTGAGATCTAGTTTGGTGTCATTTTCTCACATATTTCCGTAATTTAGAAAGGAAAACATAAGGCAGTCCGTGCTTTCGTAACATAGAAATTCATTATTGCCTAGTTTGGCCGTAGTTCTTTTCATTTAGTCTTTATTGCCTGTTTTTAGTTCCTCCCAATTCATGGAAATGTACTGTTAACTACCTTACATGAAGAATATAAGAATAATTCAAAGGTCAGACTCCAAACAAGTTAAGGGATCCAAATCAAAGACCTTATCTAAGATTCCTTAACCATTTTACTCCTTATTATTACAGCTTCTCAGAGGTGAAATACTGAAGAAAATAACGACATCGATAATCCTGTGTATCCCTGAATATATAATATAGCTCAATCTAGATGTATTGATTTGATGCTGAATTCGGAAACAATGGAGTGGGGAAATATAATTTATTCTTCACATGTAGAAAGAATCTAAATTTGACTGCCGACTGAGAAAGTCGAAATTACGAACCAAGATTTCTTCAAAAAAATGCCTGAGACGATCCGAAAAGTTTACAAAGGAAAAGAAGAAACTTGCGCTTAACAGGCTTCCGTGTCTAGTAGCAGTGGATCGCTGATACCTTCAGGTAGGAACCTAGGTAATTTTATCGATTAAAGTGGAAAAGGATGACAAAACTGGTAAATCATAGTAAGATGCTATCTTAAACCCTTAAGAATATATCAAGTTCTTTCTCAAAGGACTCCTGGAAAGTCTCTTGGTCACGAATTCCAGCCATTGGCTGCTCTTAAGGAGTAGAAGGTATATCTACAATGTTATGCTGTGTTGTCTCCGGTTTCTGGGTGTTTTCTTTTGGGTTTGTGCTTGGACTAAGCTTAGGTAGGTGTTTAAGGGGATATGCAGAATTATTTAGGATTCTGTAAGCCATTAGAAGGCCACCTCTAAGACGCCTGCACTCTAGTAGGTAAAGGTTCATTGATGGGAGGCGCTCTTCATAAGGTTTGAATTTGAGTCCCCGAATGGATTTCGTAGCTCACTGTTGGATACGTCCCAGAGTGTCCTTATCCTTTAGGGGTGAGGGAAGAAATGTTATGTTTTCGTACTGTAAATGGGGGCGAATAAAAGTGTTGGGGATTATGTGGAAAGTTTTCCTATCGAACTGGCCGAAAATGCACTCCAAAGTTACTGGCACGAAGTTTGCACGGTAGGCGTTTTTGTGGCAGTTGGAGTAAGACTTCGATTCGTAGAATACCAACACTTCCACATCTTTTCCAACTTGGTGTACTTCTAAGGGGAGTTGCCTAAGTTGTAGTTGTGTTCTGTAACATGTCTCAGATGGATTACTCTCCACTCAATCTTAAGGACTCATAACACTACTTCACCATGACTCACCAATATTTCCTTCCCTACCTGAAACTATCGGTGAGTCACGGAAGTAGATACGAAGCCCGCTGATTACTGGTACGTTTCAAGTAGAAAAATCACTCTAGAGGACTTCAACTCATTATACAACATGGTAGACTCACAAAATTCACGCGAACATTTTCGTGGTCTGAACCATTAATCTATGGAACTAACTTCTGGGAGCTTTACTGATGATACACCTTACTTAATATTTTGGAGGTTTCGACCCATACTTTGGGTTTATCTTTTGTAAGATTGGATAAGTAGCTTTCTCCATGACAGGAGACAAAGGGTAAGGGTTAATGGGGCTCTTTCCTCGTGGGTACCTGTAAAAAGTGGGGTTCCTCAAGGTACAATCCTAGGTCCTCTTCTCTTTTTACTTTATGTAAATGAATTGCCAACTGTAGCAAAATCATCCGTTCTACTCTTCGCTGATGACATAAAGATTTGGAGACTTATACATAGTATGTCGGGTAGAATAGTATTACAGGACAATCTTAGCTCATTGGTGGCATGGTTAGACAGGCGGTCACTAGAAGTAAATCCTAATAAGAGTGTAGTTACGCAGTTAAATAACTCTGATGAATCGTATGACTATACACTACGTGGATTTGTGCTACCCAAAGCAAGAAACTATAATGAATTAGGAGTCATATTAAGCAATGATCTCAAAACCACTAGTCACTGTAAGGCTGCTGCTGCAAAAGGCTACAGGGTATTACGGTCTATTCGTAGGTCTTTCCAATATTTAGATGATGAAACGTTTAGATTATTATACCCAATTTATGTGCGACCACATTTCGAATATGGGATTCAAGCAGCGAGTCGTTGTTTCAAGTATGAAGCAGAGATGCTGGAAAGAGTCTAACGACGAGGGACTAAGATGGTACAAGGTCTATCTGGCCTATCTTATGAAGACAGACTGAGACACCTTAACTTATTTCTGTTAACTTACCGTAGAATACGGGGTGATCTGATATTGGCTTATCGTATACATCAGTGACTTCTCCTGAAACCGTGCTTTTGGGGTGGAAACAAGTCTATAAATAACAAATTGTCGTGCATACCGCGTATACCATATATCTTATATAAACCAATCGATTTCTTTTCTCTCGCTTTATGTATGAGAATTTCCTTTGTGTGGTAGTTTATCCACTCGAATGAACTAATTATAGACACATTAACAATTGTTGTTGGATTGATATATCTTGTAGTTTACGTGAGTGCGTATGTCTCAGGACGGTATGGACCCTCATTAACAGCAGGTATCACATCCCAGACAAGAGGTTGGTTGATTTCAATGTGACAATTTGGGTGCCAAGAGAATCCTATTGTTCCAAGTATAACTAATAAGTTAAGTGATTTATAATGTGGGGCTCTCGTCACTTGGAGTGTGAGAGTATACCGAATGGGAGCAACTGTTAATAAGAAAAAGTAAGGGTATATTTGCGCTTTCGCCCCCCTAAAGTGCAGTTTAGCGGGTGATACATTGTTGAGTGTTTGTGACGTGGTTGGGACTACGAGTACTTTTTATGCTACTAGCTACTATTAAACAACCTCTAATTCATAAAAAGTTCAGAGAGCGTGATCACAGGCGTTGTAATCTTTCTTCATAGAATGCATTCTTTAGCCAGTCAACTACTTAGTTACCCACCTCTGGACGCCGTAGATTTATTTCTCTTTCGAAGATTGGGGACGCGAGAACGTTATGAACATCACATCGTGGCCGGGCGTGTGTTTGAGAAGGATATATCAACAAATTCAGGATGATTACTTCATGTTATCCACTCATATGTTGAATAGCTGCATACGCTCTAGGTGCATTCCACGCGTGATTGAGCTACCTGCCAGGCTGTCTGTGGTTGATATTTAGAGACTTCGCTTAGAAGACAATTGTGGGTGTATTTTCACGAAATATGTAAGTTGTGTTGTACCCCATGCAGCATAATATCCATGACATGACACTCCGATAGGTTTAGTTTAGAAACGCTTTCTACTGCTTATTGACCAACTTTTGTTAGGTGCTTTCAAAACTCAGGTGAGTTACTTTCGTCCTTTGTGATCATTCAGATCACATCGCTGTATGCGTATACTAAAGCTGCTGACAAAATTTTATGTGAACGGCCATTACTAATATTAGATAGAGCACTGGATTCATGATTTACTGCTTCTGATCTCTAGTCGTTGAGATCTTTCAACTTGCATGTACCCAACTTACTCTAATACATAACAAACTACTCTTTGATTCACTTGATATTGTTTTACTTGAATCTTGCCATTGATGTTTTAGGACTGAAATTGATCAATCTCTTATTGGCATATGTGCATACTGTGCGTATGCCTCGATATTGCCTTAATTTACAAGCATTATAAGCAGAGTCCCAAACAGGACGAACGCGCGTCCTGGATTCCACTGCTAGCCACTATCCATCTTTGCTTATAAAACTACTCTTTGGTTAGTTTTGGAGGAAAAATAGAAGTGGATCAGTGGACCCTATCTTTGTAAACTTATCTATAAAATGTACGTATGGTTCTTCATAAACAGGCTTAAAGAAGTTAAAGAATGCATCATGGACTGATTAAATAAGGTTCTTGATGCTTGTGCAGCTGACACGCGCAGTAATGATATTGTACGCTCGTAACCGACCATTCTCGAACTATTGTTGCGTTTTATCGAGTACGTATTTTTTTATCACATATTCCCCGATGTATTTATTGTACAGTTTTTTCGTTAAATACAACGATATTGATGTGAATAGGCTTTAGCAAGCTGAATCTTTTCTATCTCCTCATTTGAAGATCAGGTAGAGATTAACTAGGTTCCATTTTACTGTAAGTTTATGTGACTACAATGAGTATCTAAGGAGTATAGTTTGAAGTGAAATGATGTCTTTGCATGTTGTTTAATGATTACATGGTTGATGCTGCCTTTTTCTGTAAACTTATCTGAGTTCAGCGATTTTAGATTTCTACGTTTAAAGCCGAGATTTCCATGTGAATTCTATGCTGCTGGTGAGGTCGCAAGAATATTCAAAATTTATTCGAGGGTCTCATATATCTTCTTGAACGATAATCGTTCGCATACATTCAACCAATTTGATCTTTCGCTTAACATTCGATTAATTGTCATGTTTTACAGTTCGCTAAATCTTTACATATGGTAACAACTTTTGTGCTAATTTCGTTTGAGTTGCTTGTCCTGCTATAAATATCGGGTAATCTCTAATTCCATCTTCTTCCTCTCTTAGCCGAAAAAGTTTCATGCGCTCAGTATGATAGACAGTTGTCAGTCTTGGCGAGAACCGATCGTATCAGAGAAGTTCAATCGTTTTTTATCCTTGAATCTGCAACATTGTAGTTCCTAATGAAACCCAATGACAATACTAAACAGTAGGCGACGGGCATGGAATAAAAAGTGTTACTGATAATCTTGAACACTTAAATGAACAGTAGTTGAAACCGTTTGAGATATTATCGAATACCCAAATCACTAAGATTTCACCACCACCAACCTCTGTATCTCGATCTATGCTCGATAACTACATCATTAATATTGCTGAGTTGAATGATCCATCTTCAAGTGTAGCATCTGACACCTAGTTTTGTCGCCATGATGATATGTCTAACACTAGTTTCAGAGGTCAAGAAAACTCTTGGAAAATTGTGTATCGTTTTACGATAACTTGATAAATATTGCAAAACTTTATTACCTCCAAACCCACGTGTAAGAACGCTTGCAGATGGACGACTTGCACTCCTTTAAATTTTAATTTTATTTATAACGCATCAGTCTTTTAACAACGATTGTACGTATCTATCGTGACAGACTAGTTCTTGTTACAAATAGTGATTTAATTGCTTTGGAACTGCTTTTACTTTGCGAAGTTGACTGAAGCAAAATAATTGAATTGATACGAAGTTTTAGATACTTGTTATGAAGTCGATAGACTTTTCTGTACAATCAGTAATCTTGGGGTTTCGAATAAGGTGTAGTAGAGCACCAAGATTCGCGCAAAATGTCCCGAAAATGCGAAAAAAAGTGTTTGACCACAGAAAGTATATCGGTTTTCTCAAGTGTTTTAAGATTATTGGGGATTTACGCAAACTTGTGGAAAATCTAGGGTTTTGTGTCATTTCCCCGAAATTTTCTATGGCGGGTTCCCTATCCTGAGATTGAATCGCTTAGAGCTAATAAAAGTCAATGAGTACATGAAAAAGTAGATAAGACTTGTATAGTTGAGACATTTCAGTACTTCTCCTACTACTATGTAGGAACTTATTTTTGATAAACCGAATGGTAAAATCACCGCATTGTACAATGGAATGATCTCGATTTGCAACTAATTTATCACTAATTTTTAACCATTCAGAATCATAGTAGACGTTTTTTATGTCAAAGCTGGAAAGCAACCAACACGGTTTGACCACTAATTAGTTTAATCTATGCATAAAGATACATAGACCACACAACTGTCATTCGTGACGAAAATACTGAATTAGTAGATATTATATATTCCATTTACACATGCTATCCTTTAATATATTTCATGTTAGGAGATGAGCTAGGTCATTCAATCTTTTTTCTTGTCGTATGTACGACAATGAAGTGGTGACTCCTTAAAAATGTCAATATACAGGAAACAAACATGGAACTGCCAGCTGAACAACTTTCATAGCTGGGCTACATTAAATGGAGGAATCTTATTCACTTTTTATGTCACCGAATGCATAAGATACGTAGTACTAAATGCATTGATGAAGAACCTGCATTCCTCAGAAAAACTTTGTCTATTACTACTTTAACGAGCTGGATATTTAAGGGTAAGTTCGTACTTTTAACTGTGGGAATGTCTCATACACCACACAAGATGGCTAATTGTCTGATGTAACCTGTTCGCTTTGCATGGATCCGCTGTGAAGAAATTAATCCCAAAGACGTATACGTTGGTCGTAAATGATCTGCTATGCGTACATTAAGATCCACAGTACACAAATCAAGTAGTCAAAAAAAGACTAAAACTTATTGCTAACAACTTACCACAGTTTGAGAGTAAGCAAAACAGATAAAGCCTAACATGAAAGTCAATGTTCTATGTAGTTAGTGTGAA
Organism: Schistosoma mattheei; assembly: GCA_944470405.2. NCBI lineage: Eukaryota > Metazoa > Platyhelminthes > Trematoda > Strigeidida > Schistosomatidae > Schistosoma > Schistosoma mattheei. Next base: position 13,043,321 of record OX103947.1, on the reverse strand, counting down.
AAACTCCACGGATGATCGTTTTTTGAGAAAGCTCAAGTACTTGAAAAAGGCATTTTTGCTAAATTACGTTCGGATTACCTACATAATATTTGACATTTTGAATCCTCAAACAACATAATATATATGAAACACGTTGAAAAGCTGAAAAAACACACTTAGATAAGTTGGAGTTTGGGATGGGAACATATATAACCAGAATTCTTTTGGGTCAAGACAACGAAATAATCGTGAGTTCTAATAAAACCCATTCCGAATAAATTTTAAGTTTGTGTTTCGTTAGAAAAGTATGAAGACATGTATAGAACTATCAATTCTGATTACTAATATTTACATATGTACCAGACACTGAGAAAAAAATCTTAGGTTTTCATAAAGTGAACATTGTAAAAACTGAAACTAGTGAGCAGTCATACATGGAATCTTCCAAGTGATATGACACCTAAGCGCATGATTTTGCGCAATATACTCACTTAGAACACTTCTAATGGACATAATTAACTACCAGTATCCAAGTTATTCACACTCCACTAAGGGATTAAACTAAGATTGTTCATTAGCCTTCAGCCAACATATTAGTAGATAGCACAAAAATCATATTAGGCAGAACATTAGAACATGTATTTACAAGATTTTTAGTTTTCCACATATTGACATTGTTGGAAGACACAATGTCCTGGACCAGAAAACACATTCTGAGTTTTCAATAACAGAATACACAACCAGGCATGAATGTTCATTGTAAATACAAGAAACCAGTAAGGCGAATGGATCCTTAAAACAGGAACCTGAAAGCATACGTCAAATATTCAAGAACACGCTGCTGACCGGACTTTGATAAACTCTTGAATTTTAGCATCCAGAACGTCTGAAATAGATTTATGTGCCTGGGTTTTTTCCTCCAGAACAGGCAAAATCTTCCTTATTTGTTTATTGATATATTCTACTCGACGGGAAAAGTGACTTTCAGCTTCTGGAACGGTCTGCAATAATTATGTAAAGTTTCACCTATGGATTCAACAAACCATTTCAACATAATACCCAGTACCAATATCCACAAGCACATGTGAAGGATCAGAAAGTTTCCCAGGGACACACAAGGTTGAAGTTAAAGGGACAAGAATATCTCCATTTTCCTTTTCTGTGGTAAGCTCGCCCAGACAACTTTTGGAGGCAACGAACTGGGCCTGGAGAGACTTGAGTTGTTGTATAGAAGCAGATATAAACTGAATTTTTTGCTCAAATTGCCGTACAAGATCTTGAAGCTGTGGAATAGTCAGCTCTTTGATACTAACAGTTCCAGACGTCATCCCAAGGACGGTAACGTAATTTTCAAAGTTCGTGTCAGCATCATCCTGAAATCCAATAACAACACTAAAGTTGGTTGAAAGAATCAGTATACCATTCATTCTTCATGATCTGTTTCTGAGTGCTTAGAGTCATTTTTGATATTTTCCTGCTGAGAACTTAAGATCAACACGATCTAGTTGGCAATAGACGAGAATAATTTGTATCATTCTGAGTAAATCAGACTTCAGTCTTCAATAATAAGGACAGGAGGTCTAGCGACCTAAATTAATCCTTGCAATTTGTAATACTGTGGAGGTCCAACCTCGTTTTGAATATATTAACAGACGGTGCTGATATTACGTGTTCCGGTAGAGAATTCCAGTAATTAACTACACAGTGCGAGAAAGGGAACTCCAAACGTAAACGGTTTGATCTCGGTTTTTGAACTTTCTTCGAATGTCCTCTCAAACGATCGGTTCTAGACGGAATCAAAAGATAAGACATGTTAATACCAAGGCCATCGTTCAGTATACGATAAGCCAATATCAGATCACCCCGTATTCTACGGTAAGTTAACAGAAATAAGTTAAGGTGTCTCAGTCTGTCTTCATAAGATAGGCCAGATAGACCTTGTACCATCTTAGTCCCTCGTCGTTAGACTCTTTCCAGCATCTCTGCTTCATACTTGAAACAACGACTCGCTGCTTGAATCCCATATTCGAAATGTGGTCGCACATAAATTGGGTATAATAATCTAAACGTTTCATCATCTAAATATTGGAAAGACCTACGAATAGACCGTAATACCCTGTAGCCTTTTGCAGCAGCAGCCTTACAGTGACTAGTGGTTTTGAGATCATTGCTTAATATGACTCCTAATTCATTATAGTTTCTTGCTTTGGGTAGCACAAATCCACGTAGTGTATAGTCATACGATTCATCAGAGTTATTTAACTGCGTAACTACACTCTTATTAGGATTTACTTCTAGTGACCGCCTGTCTAACCATGCCACCAATGAGCTAAGATTGTCCTGTAATACTATTCTACCCGACATACTATGTATAAGTCTCCAAATCTTTATGTCATCAGCGAAGAGTAGAACGGATGATTTTGCTACAGTTGGCAATTCATTTACATAAAGTAAAAAGAGAAGAGGACCTAGGATTGTACCTTGAGGAACCCCACTTTTTACAGGTACCCACGAGGAAAGAGCCCCATTAACCCTTACCCTTTGTCTCCTGTCATGGAGAAAGCTACTTATCCAATCTTACAAAAGATAAACCCAAAGTATGGGTCGAAACCTCCAAAATATTAAGTAAGGTGTATCATCAGTAAAGCTCCCAGAAGTTAGTTCCATAGATTAATGGTTCAGACCACGAAAATGTTCGCGTGAATTTTGTGAGTCTACCATGTTGTATAATGAGTTGAAGTCCTCTAGAGTGATTTTTCTACTTGAAACGTACCAGTAATCAGCGGGCTTCGTATCTACTTCCCGTGACTCACCGATAGTTTCAGGTAGGGAAGGAAATATTGGTGAGTCATGGTGAAGTAGTGTTATGAGTCCTTAAGATTGAGTGGAGAGTAATCCATCTGAGACATGTTACAGAACACAACTACAACTTAGGCAACTCCCCTTAGAAGTACACCAAGTTGGAAAAGATGTGGAAGTGTTGGTATTCTACGAATCGAAGTCTTACTCCAACTGCCACAAAAACGCCTACCGTGCAAACTTCGTGCCAGTAACTTTGGAGTGCATTTTCGGCCAGTTCGATAGGAAAACTTTCCACATAATCCCCAACACTTTTATTCGCCCCCATTTACAGTACGAAAACATAACATTTCTTCCCTCACCCCTAAAGGATAAGGACACTCTGGGACGTATCCAACAGTGAGCTACGAAATCCATTCGGGGACTCAAATTCAAACCTTATGAAGAGCGCCTCCCATCAATGAACCTTTACCTACTAGAGTGCAGGCGTCTTAGAGGTGGCCTTCTAATGGCTTACAGAATCCTAAATAATTCTGCATATCCCCTTAAACACCTACCTAAGCTTAGTCCAAGCACAAACCCAAAAGAAAACACCCAGAAACCGGAGACAACACAGCATAACATTGTAGATATACCTTCTACTCCTTAAGAGCAGCCAATGGCTGGAATTCGTGACCAAGAGACTTTCCAGGAGTCCTTTGAGAAAGAACTTGATATATTCTTAAGGGTTTAAGATAGCATCTTACTATGATTTACCAGTTTTGTCATCCTTTTCCACTTTAATCGATAAAATTACCTAGGTTCCTACCTGAAGGTATCAGCGATCCACTGCTACTAGACACGGAAGCCTGTTAAGCGCAAGTTTCTCCAATTCCTTTAAAAATGATTTAATAATTTTCGTGATAATGTTATTGGATAATGTACCGTTAGTGGAGGTAACACTGAGTTAATTCGTTACATCGTTTTGCTTCCCGTTGGTTTTCGTTACATCTTTACAGTTAATCACTTTGCGTTTCAAATGTAAGTGATTATATTTGAGTTTTCGGAATTCAGCTCACAGCATTTTTTCACGTTTTCTGATTTGTGTGCTTTTTCAATTTCAAACACGAGTCCGCTTATTTCATTATTAGATCGGATACTGATCAACCTCACAGAATCGAGAATGGTTTTATGACATCTAAGGAGCAAACAATATTACAACTTGTTCTTTTTGCAGAAGTACCAGTTATGACTGCAGCTAAAATGATTCCCTTAGTTAGATACGAGGCTTAAAATCGTTAGTGGCTCGACGAAATTTTTTAAAAATTTGGTCACATGAAAATTTTCACTGGTTTCTTTATACACGTTTTTATAAGATAAACAATAGTTTTTTCACAGAAATTAATTTCTGTATCTTCCCAATCTTTCTGTTTTGCGGTTTGGGTACCATTTCACCAAAGCTTATAAACTTTTTCCCAGAATTGGGAAATAGTGTTGTTCAGCGTCTATGACTTAGTATTGATTGGTCTTGTAATCCACCTTTAAATAACATGGAACTACATTTATAAATCTGGGCAACTATGAAAGTGTTTTTTGTGTGAATGTATGCTGATTTACTTTCTTTTCGACAGGTTCCAGCATATACATTTTCAAGTTGGTGAACATTTAGTTATCAATAGCACTTCGAACGCTTTTGCCGCGTAATCTCGTGCACTATTTACATAGTTTTTGGTTCAGTGGTATAATTAATGGTTAAAACTGTGATGGGTCGGTTGTTGGGAATTCAATAATTCGGCCCCCAAATGCCATGGTACGACCGAGAGTGGGGAGAGTCCGCTCTCTCTCGAAATGCTCTCACATGGCCACGCGTATATAGCCTCTACCAGGGAAGTCCTACTCACTGTCTTCTCGCACCAAGGGTGTTGTTTACGAAAATGAGAGGACGAAAAGCGAACGTCCGGCGCTTTAACCGGACCCCAAACCAATGGTGCACATGGGCTCCAGTATCCTGCGGGAACAAATGGCGTATGAACCAATCGCTGGTCACCGGCTACTATCGGACTGCATCTCCTAACGATGCTCCACTGCCTTGTGGATCAGACCTTCAGGTCGAAGGCTCTGGGTATGGCCCCCTAAGATAGCCACCTGCTTCGGTCTGGGCATCCGAGCAGTCTCACAGCCCGCACACAAATATGATGAACTGTCGATAATTATGGAAAATTCTTTTCTTGCTTCATTTATTAATCAAACGATTCACATTATTATTATTAATATTGTTATTATTTACTACGTCATTTATTCACTCTCTTTTATTCCTACTCTGTCTATCCTTATTTTTCGACTTATACAGCAGCTCGTCTATGGTGGAAATTCGGTTCTATCTAAACGTTCTCGAGTAGAGACGTTATCAGATATGGCTCAGAATAGAAGCCAGTGGCGATCGTGCTGTAACCTTTTACTTTCTTCATAAAAAGTGGTTGCTTCTTCCTTAACTGAAAGATCTCTTCTGAGTGTACGTTTCTGTTTCCCCCATTATTATTATTACACTACCTTACACTAATCTGTTCGTTATCGTTTTTTACGCTCCTTACTTTTTTTCCTTCTCTGCAAATTCTAATTGTTTTGTGTGGCGCATATATATTTGGTGCTCTCCTGTACCAATATTTATGTGTTTTAAATAAATAAATAATCTTGTCTTTTCCTTTATATCAAACCATATTACTGCTTACCACCTGCACATGGGCAAATAACCGATTGAGTTTTCGGAATATCATAAGTAATCATACCATTACTTTATCAAAATAAATTTGCATGCGGAATTCAGTACGTTTAAAAACATTCAGACTGATATGTTATTTTTGGTAGTTATAGCTGACTTTGAGTGCTGCAGCAGTGATAATGAGAGAGTAAATAATAAGAAAACACTTTAGGGACACGATAAAAAGTTATGTATGAAGGGCATACTTGAACTTTAAATCTAGTATAGGTACGTTTAGGTTATTCAGACCGCTTCTGAACTTTTCGGCCACTGAACACTGACCTTAACCTTATGATTTACATTTATCAGTGTGACTCAAATCATTATTTCATTTATTTATTTTATTTGAACACATAAATATTGGTACAAGAGAGCACCAATATATATGGGCCACACAAAGCAATGAGAATTCGAGGAGAAAAAAAAGAGAACAATAACGAAGAGATTGGTGTAACGTAGTGCAGTAATAATAATAGTAATAACAAGGGAGCGGAAAGGTACCATCAGACGAAATCTTTCAGTTAAGTGAGACACAACCACTTTTTCATAAAGAAAGTAAAAGGTTACAGCAGGATCGCCACTGGCTTCTATTCTGAGCCATATCTGATAACGTCTCTAGCCACTGTGTAGCACCATCTCTCGGACCCCAACCAGGGAGTCGTGAAGGACCAACACAAGCCAGTCCTTTGCAGCTTTCTTTCATGCCACGACACCATGTCATGCACTGACCACCTCTCCGCTTCTTCCAACCAGTCCCAGAGTCGGCAAATAATGCACGACGTGGAATTCTCTGGGACGACATTCGGAGAACATGTCCAAGCCACCGAAGTCGGTGTTTCAAGATGGTGACACCAATTGATTATCATCTCTGTGCCCGAACACACGATGCCGAACCTCTGCATTACTGACATGGTGTTGCCACTGAATGTCAGCAATCCTTCGGAGACAGCGATGATCGAACACAGAGAGTCGTCTAACGTCCTCAACTCGGAGAGGCCAGGTTTCACAAGCATAGAGCAAAACTGCTCTCACCGACGCGTTGTAGATCCGACCTTTTACAGCCAGACTAACATCACGAAGGCGCCAAAGGTGGCCCAGATTGGCATAAGCCGCTCTGGCTTTCACTATTCGTGCATTGATCTCATCACTCACCCCCCACCAGCACTTATGCAGCTACCCAGATACACGAACTTCTCGACTACGTCTATCTGCTCACCATCCAGGGTGAGTACAGGATTAGAATCCTGCCAGTCTTGTAGAAGTACTTTGCACTTCGAAGGTGCAAAGCACATACCATACCTACGGACACTGATTGCCAACTGATTAAGTGCGGATTGCATGCCTTGGGCATTATCGCACAGTAAGACAATATCGTCCGCATACTCAAGGTCGAGAAGTCTTTCTCCAGGCAACAGATCCACACCACCATTACTTACATTCATCAGAGCTGTTTCCAGAATGTCATCGATGGCAAAGTTGAAGAGGAATGGTGAGATTGGGCAACCCTGCCTAACCCCACTGCTCGAATGGAACAATGGAGAGAGGTGGTTGTATGCCCTCACTCTGCCTGAGGTGTTTTTATATAGGGCTTTTAGGATGTTAATAAACTTCTCAGGCACACCCTTCTTCAATAGACAATCCCAGAGAACAGTCCTGTCCAACGAATCGAAGGCAGCCCTGATGTCAAGAAACACTACGATTGTTGGCCTTTGAAAGTATGGCGGTGTTCTAACATTTGGCGGAGGGTGAAGATATGATCAATACATCCTCGACCAGAACGAAACCCAGCCTGCTCCTCGCGAGTCAATCTTTCTCGGGTTTTGAACAACCTACGAAGTATGACGGAAGCCAATAGCTTGGACGCAATCGGAAGTAACTTATCCCCCGATAGTTGTTACAGGAACGACGTGAACCCTTTTTAAAGATAGGGACAACTATCGACTCATTCCATGACGTTGGTACACTCTCTAGTTCCCAAACCTTTGTAAACAACGTCGTCAATTCCTTAGTCAAAAAGTCACCACCATCTTTAAAAAGAGCCGGAGGTAAGTCATCTGGGCCAGGTGATTTGTAACGCTTCAAGAGTTGGAGTTCCTTGCGGACTTCCTCCTCGTTTGGTGGATCAGTCGTCACCGGCCATGGAGGGCAGGACAGTCTGACCGATGTTGCCGGAGCAGCAGGCCAGTTGAACTGCCCTTCGAAAAATTCTGCCCATCGTCCAAGACGTCGATGGATGTTAGTGATTGGCATCCCATCATCCTCGCAGATTGTTTCACTCACACCAGACTTCTTGCTGCCAGTGGCTCGGATGAGCTGGAAGAGCTTCCGGTAGTTACCAGATGCAGCTGCTGCTTCCAGCTCATTAGCACGCATCGACCACCAGGCTTCTCGGTCCTTACGCAAGCTTTGCCCAATTTCCTTACGTAACATCCTTCGTTTATGGTCAAACTCACGGTCACCCGGAGTAGACCGACGGGCTTCAATGAGTTGTAAGGAACCAGAAGAAACCCAGTGCTTAAAGCGGGACGTTTCGCAAACCCACAACTGACTGTTCCCGCCATTTTCATGGCGTCATGCAATTGCAACCAATGCTCATCTATACTTTTCGGTGGAGTGGTAGCTAGCCTAGAGGCTAGCTCGGTTCGATACTTACTTGCAACAGAAGTTGCAACCAGCTTGCTAACATCAATCCGTTGATGGCGTCACTTCGTTGTCCACTGAAAAGTAAGGCAAGATTGGCGCAGACCAAGGCATGGTCAGAGTCCAGATAGGTACTCCAAAAGGAGCGGCAGTCTTTACACAACCACGCCAGCGGTAGCTGATCGCGATGTGATCAATCTGAGTCCAGGCTTGAGATGCAGAGGGAGGACGCCAGGTGGCACATCGGCGATGACTGTGCCGAAAGTTAGTGCTAGCCAGAAACAGGTTGTGGTCTGTGCAAAGTTGCAGTAGACGGTCCCCGTTATCTGACCTGCGACCAACGAGTCCCCATCGGCCACCTAAACGACTCTCTTCTGTGCCTAGACGCCCGACCTGAGCATTCAAGTCTCCGGCTAGTACTACAATATCTGTCGAACGCACTTTCTGGAGAAGAACAGATAACTGGTGGTAAAACTCATCCTTGATTGCATCCGGGCTGCAATCTGTCGGGGCATAGGCGGAGATGACGAAAAGACATCGTTTCTCACGCCGATTTCTTCTCACTTTGATGGAACTTTCTAATCTAACAGCACATAACCGACTGTTAATGGGGATCCAATCGACTAGTGCTGCCTCAGCTCTAGCGCTTAGTGCGACACCAACGCCAGCAAGACCAGACGAAGATGCCACAGGGTCCCCGGATAAGCGCACGTAAAACAAGCTTTTCGAAGCGACAGATGGAGATCGAATTTGTAGTACTTCGCCAGAGTCTTGAATACGGGTCTCGGATAGACAACAACATCGATATTAAGACTTTCCAAAGACATAGCCAGCCCTATCTGTTGTCCGACCTGCATAAATGTGCGAACGTTGAAGGCAGCCAGTTTGAATGGTGCACGTGGTTTCAGAAAAACTGCTTCAGTCCTCGTATTCGGTGGTAACATACAATTTTCAACCGGACAGTGACTCGAGAACGTTTAGATACAGTCGAATTTCCACCAAAGACGAGCCGCTGTATAAGTATAAAAGAGGGTGAATAATGTGGTAAATAATAATAATAAAAATAAAAGTAATAATAATCATTTGATTGTTAGTTGAAGCAAGAAAAGTATTTTCCATAATTATCGACAGTTCATCATATTTGTGTGCGGGCTGTGAGACTGCTCGGATGCCCAGACCGAAGCAGGTGGCTATCTTAGGGGGCCATACCCAGAGCCTTCGACCTGAAGGTCTGATCCACAAGGCAGTGGAGCATCGTTAGGAGATGCAGTCCGATAGTAGCCGGTGACCAGCGATTGGTTCATACGCCATTTGTTCCCGCAGGATACTGGAGCCCATGTGCACCATTGGTTTGGGGTCCGGTTAAAGCGCCGGACGTTCGCTTTTCGTCCTCTCATTTTCGTAAACAACACCCTTGGTGCGAGAAGACAGTGAGTAGGACTTCCCTGGTAGAGGCTATATACGCGTGGCCATGTGAGAGCATTTCGAGAGAGAGCGGACTCTCCCCACTCTCGGTCTTACCAGGACATTTGGGGGCGTGACTCAAATCAAGAGTTGGTCTGCCCCTAGCTTTACTTCAACCCACTTTCATATCAGGTAACCGTGCATCAGATTAAAGGTTGGTTTATTAGACGTTATATGTTCTAACCATCTCAATCAATGAGGACTCACAACCCCAATCGATTCATAATTTTTGCCTAATATCTTATACCGTAATTCAGGGTTGATTTTGGTTGTTCCATGTAACACTAGCAGTGGTTAAGGGGTATTTATAGTCGAACAGTAGCGACCTTCAAATATCGTCTATTTCCATAAACCACGTTTCATAGCCATAAAGTAAACAGAGCGAACTCCTGAATAAAATACTCGTTCTTTGGTTCTCAGATGGAAATCTAACAGAAGTCGCAAATCGGGCAAGCAACCGAGTTTTCCAAATCTTTACCCAGATTTTGTCGTTGAAAAGTAAAATGGACAACGAATTTAACTGCCATTAGTGTAGGCATGAAGATTTGAATCACTTAGATTAAAATTATTTTATACCTTTTCTTCTACAAACTAAATTTTTCTAACTATATCATATCCTCATATGCAATCTTTATTTATATATATTACTACTATTAAAATAGCTGCTTCCATGTACTTGGTGTTCACCTTGTTGTGCTAATAGGGTATGGCAACTTGGGCCGATGCATATATGTGCCTGGAATAACGTTGTACATGACTGACTGAAGACCAGTCCTAGAACAAAATTTCGAATTTGGAGCGAGTGAAACGCATTCATGAATACGCTTTCATTTTTTCTCAGTGCGATTAGAAGTATAAATTTTGTGAGCGTCCTCACCAAAAAACTATATCTTCACGTTATAATTCAATAAATCGGTCTCCTAACAAAAGATCAACACCCAAAGTTAAATATACTCATTTCCACTTCTTCCACGCGATAGTTCAACTATATCAATACCCAATAACTTATTTGGGTACTTAATTTTTATGTGACTAATCTTTTGAGATCTTGATAGACTGATGTACCTTCCATACTCCGACATAGTTTTGTACGTCCTCCCTGTGTGTAAGTTACCATTATCTACGTCTGACAGCTTTTCATCTTATTTCGATCTTCGTATTAAATGTCTTCATGAAATACACACGAGATACCGCCAACTCTAGACTGTGGAACCACTTTTGACCAAGTAGTAGGGTACCAAAGAATAATATAACACCTCACCAGTAGTGCTGGGAATTTCGACAAGTCACATGGATCTGCCCTCCTAGCTTATCTAGCTCATAAAATTTTTAGAAGGGGATTTTGTGGAGACTTTAGTAATTTCAACTGTTGAGATCATGAATCAATCGAAGCTAGAACACCATGGAAAACCTGGAAGCACTAGACGGCCATTTCGTCCTTGTATGGGACGTACCCACGATTCCGCCTCGCAGGATTCGAACTCTAATGTTATTCTTTTAAGTTTTCAAGGAAGCTTTGATTACGTTTTAAAACATATTGGCTCCAGCATGTCTCTATGATTTACGATTTACATGAATAATAATTCGACATTTCAGATGGCGTTGTATGGTGCTCCGTTTCCCAGATATATAACTTATATAGATTGGTTACATGATGCATGTAATACTGACGATGTTTATTACACATATAATGGGCGCATAGTAAATGATGTGGAAGAAATTCCTGAATGTGCTTTGTTGAACGTGCACTATCGTTTGCGCGGTGGTAAAGGGGGTTTTGGATCTATGCTACGGGCTATTGGGAGTCAAATCGAGAAGACAACCAATCATGAAATGTGCAGAGACTTATCAGGTAGGAGAATGCGTGATGTAAACCTGGAAAAAAAATTAAAAGAATGGTATGCTACGGCTGACGAACGGGAACGTAAAAAAGCAGAGGAATATATTGAAAGACGACGAAAACGTCAAGAGCTATTAAAACAGGGTCTTTTACCTGAACATAGTTTTTCAGATCGTGAATATGAACGACAAAAACGTAAAATTGCTTACGAACTACGGGGAGCCTTAGATATAGGTAAGGTCGCTTGATACAAAATTCATTACACTGAGTTTAGCCATAGAAAATGTTAAAAAGGAAAAGAAACAAACGGAAATCCAATCTGTAATTTCCTCTGAAAAGCAGCTGAATGCAAAGCGTACTCGATTATGGATTGAAGAAATGGACAAAGAGCTGCCTTCGGGTTCTAGCGATGAAGAATTTTCGGCTAGCTCGTCATTTGACATTTCCTCTAGTCTTGCAAAACAAGATGATAATTTGCCCGTAAAAGACGATACCGAAGCCAAAACGGATTCTACAGAGATCCTTAACAGTATTAAATCAGATGTAATCGGTAAGTTAGTATCTTGTTCACTATGAAGAGTTCAATATACATTGGTGCACTCGATTGAACTTGCAAGATAGTAAGTAACCTCGGTAGCCACTGGAAAGTTTAGAAGTCGCTCTAATTATTATCGTATAGAAGACCGAGCAGCTCTGTTTTCCCATCATAATCATTCTAAGGCTTGGTATAAATGAGATCATAATCAGTTATAGTTTCTACCACGTTGTTCGAAATTCTTCAAGGTTATTCATATTAAATACATTTAGAAAAAACAATCGTACGTTAATTAAAGTACTAATGTCAACTTTATTACACACTATGTTTGATAGCTTTATTGGTTTCAATCCCTTAACCTCGAAAACTGATAAGCCATTGTCCTTGTTTGCCATGGAATACTATATATATGAGTACAGAGGTTATAAACTGCTTTAGCCGTGATAGTCTTTCACAGCGGTTTCGTATTGAAAAATTGTTGTCAGTCTACGAACAGGTTAAATGTGTGTTAATTATAACTGCGATTACAACCGCATTTTCATCAAGCTGGACTCATCGGTTTTTTATCTGTATGTTTTCTGGTAATATTAGATGTTTCCTAACTTACGGAATCCACCTACAGTCGATACAAAATGTTCGAAAGTTAGTAACAGACTAACTTACGAATTGTTATCATACGATGAGTCCACTTCTTAGCTCTACTGCAAATGTATTTGAAACAAAAAAGTAAATTATATGAATAGATGAGGTCCAATGACGAATCAGCCATTGGAATACGTTCGAACAAGAATGCCAATGAAAAGATGATTTTCGTTGCACGACGATAAGAATACTTTTTAGTGTCAATAAAACGAAAAAACAATAGGTACATTGATATGTTTTGAAGCAATGACAGTAAGTAAAAATCCTTACATTTATTAATCATATAGGTCGTTAATCTGTTGTTTCTGAACGACTGATGAATAAAAAAATTAACTATAGTAATGCATTTCTTTCAAATTTCAGTCGAAGATAAAAAAGAATCGCAAAGTGCTTGTAGAAATACCTCAAAAGAAACCGCACAACCTTTGAATGACCAACAGTTGCGTGAAGTAGATACTGCTGAAAACCTCGAAGTGTTCGGCTTAGATGTTCTTAAAGCAACCTTAATGGCTCGGGGTTTAAAGTGCGGAGGGACGTTGAAAGAACGAGCTAGCCGTTTGTTTTCAATCAAAGACTTGAGTTCCGAGCAATATCCTGCAAAGTTACTAATGAAGAACAGATAACTGATTTGTCTGAGATGCCTTTCAGAAATTTATGTATAATTTTAAAGATTTGTTTTCGCAAATAACAGTATATATATGTGCATGCAAAATGAATTTTTAATGTTAAGGGCTGAATCTAGGGGAAACATTCATTTTCCGGGTAATTGCTAGTGGGTGCTATTAAAAGAAGCATTGACATGCGTATCATGTTCGTCTAAACCCTTGATAACCGATGAGAAGTCATACTTTTCACTTTGGTTTAAACTTGTATTATTGTCAATTCGAACTCCATAATAGACTCTCAAGAAAGAAAAGAGAAATATACAATAATAATGACTACATATACATAAAACGTATTATTGATAAATAAAACAGTATAAGACAGGTTACAATCATTCTGTTTTCGAAATAATTTGATATATTTTAAGTAAATATGAAATAAAAGTTAACAACACAAGGAACTTTTTCAAAACACAAAGCAGTCCCAAGAAAATGAAAAGTAACATCACAATTTGTTTACTCCAGGAGTCAGAAAAAGACTGATTAAATGACATCTGGGGAAAATACACGAAAAAGTGATCGCCTGAGACAGTAATTGAAATATGGCGCTGAAAGAGACTGTAATAGTACTTTTTTTTCGAAAGGAATCGATGTACACATCAATGAGTAAATAAACCTCGAACAGAAGTGGTTAGTGAAACATATTTTCTATTATGAATCACAGCCCATTGTACATGCTTGTCTGGATAAGTTAAGCATTATTGTAGTACACAACTTTTGTCGATTCTACGCCTTCCATATGACATATAACCTGCATTTTGCTCCAGTTCTAGTTCTTCAGCTAATCTTTAAGTTACAAAAATCGTAAGTGTTAAAAATACAAACAACTTACACTTTCTCATGCAAATCCAATTCCTGAATGATGTCATCACGTTCATTGACCAGTCGTACAAGATCTTGTAAAAGAAGATCTTCTCGTCTTCTATCATTATCTGTTTTCAAATAATCTATTTTATTTCGAGAAAAGTTTTACGGATTAGTATGAGATTTTAATGAAATCACAAATTACACGCGTTGCATTAAAGAGGCTTAATAACTGAATGTGACTCAGTAAAAAAAATACATTTGTACACAGACCTTTTCTTGTGATTAATGACACTACGTGACTCCCCAATGCTTGAATGATGAACTTAACGCCTAAGCCAACAAATACTTTATCCCCATAAACTTGTGGCAACGCTTTTGTTGTCGTAATCTCCAGGTGTTGCGAGTTCATTTTTCACATTTATAGGATAAAGTAAGACACTTAATTGGATTTTTCGAGACCCAGATAAGCAAATGTAACGATACATAAAAGTGATGTAGTTTGATCTAAGCCTACAAAAATTCAGGGATAAATACTAATCGGTTTTTGTCATGAGAAATAAGTTGTTTTTCCTTTATTTTAGCAACCAACTTCATACAGACAGAAAAAAATCGCGTAAGATGCAGAGCGTTTGAAGCTCAAAGCTACTTACCTTCTTGAGGTGACAAATAATCACTAAACATTTGAATCGAACGAGTCTATTATAAGCTAGAAATATGCAATATCAAGCATTACACCTGACTGCCCGTAATACATGTTCATTTCGAAGAAAAATTTATTGTCTCTGCAAAATGCTAAATTATGGGGAACACTGTTTATATGTGTAGTCTGTTAATAAATATAAAGTAGAACAAACCTAAAGACAACCACACAGGGAAAAGCAGAGATCAGTAGAGGATGGGGAAGTTAAGTTTTTGGACGCAAAATTAAGAAGTGAAATCACGAAAAATAGCATGTCTAGCACTTTATAATTTGTTGAAAAGGTAAGTGATTGCACCGTTATGTTATAACACAAATATACCACTTATTTATGGTTATCCTCCAAGGCAATCTTGTTTACGGGTAATTTTAGTAGCTTAGTCTGTGTGTCAGTGGTTATATCCAGTTAAATTTACCTTCAACGGATAAAATCGATCGTAATTCATCCTGCAACATTTTCATTTTCTTTTTCAAATCATCTTCCTTCTCCCTGAAATAAATAAACAATTTGTTATTGATGTAATTGTATAATAACATTGTGGTCGAACATTGTATTATCACGACAGGCTCAACTAAGAATAAAAAAGTGACGATTATCGCGTACGTTCTAACACAAAAAAGGATCAGGGTAAATGGGATGGTTTAAATACAAAATAATTAATTTCAAAAATTTAATTGGATTACAAAGCGCTTTGAAGAAAGTTTATCTACCTTAATTTTTAGATCAGATGTTATGACGAGTAATGTTGGAGTCTGATACTGATAAAAAAACTTCTCATACGCAAGTCTAAGTGGCTACCAGTGAGAAAACTACGAGTAAAGAAAGTTCAACGGGCTAAACCGGTACACATCTATGATAACTAATTCATACATATATCTACTCCTTAGAGAATGAAATCATTTATTGATCAATAACTTGCACCTGACTGGAAAAAGGTGATCTCATTTGGCAACTTTTGACTGCTCCAATTTCGCAGAAGAAGCTAGACAAATTACAGTGGAATAAATGATAGTGAGCTTAAAAGGAAAACGACTTTTTGGCAGCCTACTGGATTTATTTGAATGTATGCTATTCTCTTCTTTATTCTATTTTACAGGCTTCTGTCTTTAATGTAGTCTGATTTAAAATATCTCAACAAAATATACCCTAATACTGCTTTAGTCTAAGAGAGGACGTCTCTTGGAAGTATCCAATAAATCTGTTTGATTTTCCGAACTTGATGTTATCGCAATAATCTGATAAAATAGAAGCAAGGCCGTTGAAATAATTGTCATTGTATAAGTTGAGTTAATAACGTATTTATTTAGATAACATATAGATTGAAATATCCATTAGTAATAAAGAATATCACACTTATAATACGGATAAAAGGATGAACAGCCTTACATTATAGACAACTGGAAGCCCCGATGAATTAGGGCATTCTTCTTATTGACTAAAATAAACCATCGTCTTAACAATTCTTCTTCTAATGTGGTGCCTGGTTCGTATGCCATTTGTTGGCGTAAACGCTGCTCTAGTACAGCTGCTTCTTTATCTAACTCCTTTTGTGCCTCTTCTAATTCAGCCTGCTCATTGCTGATATAATTCGAAACGGAGAGAAGTGCATTAGACGAACTGTTATTGACTAAAGAGCCTATAGAAGATGAAGATATAAATATGTAGATATTGTAAATCAATATAATGAATGGATATAACTAATTCTCATAAATTAGTAGAATAAACAATTCTGGTTTAGGAAAGAAATCAGTCTTTTGCTCAAAATAAGTCTATTCACATAAACAAGATTCTCATAAATCCGAGATTTTTAGATCAATTTAAATTGTAAACTAGTGATGAACATCTTTCATCGGCAACGAGTTCTTCATCATAATACTTTTATCTTAAAAAATTTGTTTTCAGTATTCGGTTCTTATACTTCAACATAAGTAAAAGTAAACAACCGTTACTCCGTATTAATTACGCTGTTAAACGACTGAACAGTTGTTTAGTATAAAATCGTTTTTGACAGTAGGTAGATTAGTTGGCCAATCTTATTGTGAAGTTATTGTAATTAATAGTAGAGAAGTCCCATACGCTACTTTTAATAACGTTCCGACAAGAAGTACCTACTTTGTAAATTGCAAAGAGCCAAATAAAAATTTGCAGACACCAATATAAATAACAATGTAGTATACAAATTTAGATTTGTGGCTAAATAACACTCGGTCACGAAGCAATGTAATTAACTAAAGTTGTTACATAATAGGCTTTACGAAACTAGCATAAACCGAAAACCAATCCATGTTTGTGGACATGGTAAAATATATCAAAATGTACTGAAATTGTATTCATGATTTGAAAAAACAGCGTAGAATTTGTTTATTGTCAAATCTGATTTATTAATTTCACTCTTCTTGACACGAATTTGATCAGAACCATGAGTTTGAGACTAATCAATTAAATCATAGACGACACAATACTGCAATATTTGATATTTTTTATTAAAGAAACAATTACACTCGTAGAATTAATAGTTCATTTATAAAAGAGTGTTGTGAACTAGCTTCAGCAATACATAATGGATGTTTTTTGTTTACATTTTAATCATAGTTTATCAAAATATACACTTTCTATGTAACTAACCTTGATTTTTGATCTTAGTGAATAAAACGAGTTCCACAAATGTTTGTTCACCGAAGGATTTAATAAAAGTGAAGTATAAAAAAACTAAAGATGACAATAGTGTATATCTAATAAACATAATATTTATATGATATTGTAGAAAATAATAGTAACAGTAAGTCATTAACTTTGATAAGTGAAGAACTCATTGCTGGATTTTCTAACCAGTGTGCGGGGAATAAAACGTGTATCCTCAATGACGTGAATAAAAATATCCTGGCAATATTCCTAAAATAATTCTGCATGAAAATCTAAAATACGATGTAGTTATAGAAATGTAAATAAAAATATGTTAATGATTTACGATTAAAAAGTAGAATACATCAGTACTGAGAGATTCATGTCATTGAAAAAGAAGTGTTGGCTGATACACGAACTAAAACATGACAAAAAAACTCTGCAAGTGTAAGTAAACTCTCATCTTTACACTGAAACTACTAAAAAGAATCCAGCCAACATTCAGAAACAAAACACTAGTCACTTCCTCCTAATCTCGATCGGAAATGAGTCTAAAAATTTAAGTTGTAAATGAAAATTAAATTATAAAGAGGAAATTAGAACACCTTGCCCCTAAAACTAGAGTTTATAGACGAAACTACTAATGAAATAATACCGATAATAAGAAAAGCTCCACAGAAAAACAAACTGTATGCTTTATTCTGAAACGATTTTACCCTCAAAACCAAAAATAATGACAAACTTCTTCAATTAAACTGCTCCTGTGAAACTAGTTACATAAGCGAACAGTTCGGGAATTCCGTCACCAATTAGCTGAACACTGTGCTTTATGATCAAGCAAAAGCTAATTACTTATCGTACGTTTTTTTCTATCGACAAAGCTAACAAACTGAATTTCTAAATAAAAATGTGTACAAACGCTTTCACTTCTACTTCGGTCATCATAACCTGTACTAGAGCCACTTGAAGAGTATGAAACACTAATCCAAAATAAGTAGTTCTCGGTTGTATTCGTTTTTTGCAATAAAATAATTAATTTAAATATTTCAACTTACAGAAGTGGAGACATGAGTTCGGTTATCCGTTTTATTATCCAAATGATGTTCACCAATACGTATAGGTATTGGTGCACCACTACCTCGACCCGAAGCAAAGAGATTCATTTGTGACAGACGTAGACGTCTAACTTTCATTTGTTCCGGAGAAAACCTTGTATCAACAGTTGACTGTGGTGGTTTACTAAGTGTTGGAAAAATATTACTCGTTGAAAATCGAAATGGCTTAGAAATGGGATTTAATGAGGTATCAACATTCGGTATACATATTGTGCCTGTAAATTGGAGGTATAAATAGACTAAATCATATGTTTATCCAGTAATATATGTGGTCCATGAAAACAAGCTAGAGAACGGGTGCAAATATAAGCAACTATGAAGTAGGATAATAAGCTGACATAAATAAGTGCATCATCAGAAAATATTCGTATTTGTGGACGTTTATGTATAGCATATTCATAATTTGAAACTAATTCACTAAGAACTTAGTAACTAAACTTGAGATTATGGATGATAAGCATTTAGAATTAGGTAGCTGGGTATTTTGTTAGGAAACACTATAATGTATGATTAGGATGAAACACAGCAGTTTGCATTAAGTCATAGTTACAAATGTGATCTAATTTCTCTCAGAACTAGATTCAGAAATGGAACAACACAGAGCATTTCCCAAATAACTTTACACGCTACACTACGGGGTTTGAGTCACTCCACAAATTGGATAATTCTTGGTTAGTGGATCTCGAGTGTAGCCCAGCTGGGATCATGGCGAGACTCAAAGGCACTGGTTAATTTGTTGTATGAGGGCATTGGTAACCACCTTTAACTAGTTCTGAAATGAGGTAACTAGATGTCGACGGTTCTCATTGGGTGTTGGTCTGTAACAAAAATTTAAATAAGCTTAAAAACCGCTTATAAAGGTAATTAGCTTGGGTCGACTAAAACTGTATACATCTGACTGCTACACTTAAGATTTTCCCCCTTCTTATTAGTTGCATATGAAGATTAGCGAAACTTTATTGTAGAGCATTAGTCTTTAAGCATATACACAAGAAGACCAATAAATCGGTATTATTTTGTTCAAACAAAACGTTACTTTTTTGATCTAATAAAGGAAGTGAGCATCAATAACCTCATCCAACCAAAACTATTCAGTTATTCGTGATAACAATAAACACGAACCTGAATTACAGAAAACCAACATCCCTTATTTAATGTGTAAAATGGATGAAAGAAGATCAAATAATCAAGTCAAATATACTCAGCTGAATAAAGCTCTGGTTTATTCGGTAGGGCAATCAACATTCAATTAGTTAATAAGAATTTGCAACTGCACTGTACCGAGAATTTAGTAACCAAACAGTATATACCATTGGCGGATGACTTTGTACACGGTTGCTGAGTACCATTATTTGTTATATGCAAAATATACTAAATTACTTAATGTATACGTGATTCCAGGAGATAAAATCGATCCTAAATTACCGATAAACAGGAAATATTGATATGAATATTTACAGACTAAAAAAAGAACTTGCAAACAAGCTCAAACTAAGACAAATAATCGTTTACATCTTGAAAAGATGCATTTTAATCAACACTACAACGAACTGAGAAATTACTTGCAATCCAATCTGCGACTCATCACGTGACACATTCATGTTACTACTGTGTATACTAGCATAGCAAAAGTAAAAGGACGGCAGGCAGAAAAAGTAGTATGATATGAATATTCAGAAAATCTGGTAACGCTATACGTTTAAAGATGAACAATGAGAATATCTCGGGTTATGGTATTAGGGTGCTGTCTAATGTTTGAAAACTGAGATTTGAGCTAAATAAAAAGAGCTCACACTAAAAACCGACATCCATCTAATAACACTACTGGAACGATGCTATAGTTCCTAGTAACCTCACAATCTTGTAAATGTGATTCCATGCTTCAAGCTGAAAAATTATTTTAGTTAACACAGCCTAAAAACTAGAGGAACAAAGCTAAAAATATCAAAACAGTAACAGACGGAGGTAATATTTAATAAAAACATAAGACGTTTTCGGCTAAGACGTATGAAATATATCGTTCAGTCTTCGCAAAAAAGAATGACGCGATCATATTAGTATTAGTGTGACATCCATTCCGACGGGTTTCAATAACCTTGTGATCATTTGTTCTTATTATAAACACCTGTGTGAATTTGTGATGGTATATCGATTTGCCAAACACCTGATGAATTTGCGAGAGGAGCCATTTTACAGAATGAAGAGTTTGACTTTTTCGCTGAGCTCTGAAGTGTGTTCTAGCTCTTCTTACAAGTGTTTGTACGCTATTATTTTTATTGTTGAGCTTCCACTGATTTGTGAGAATTGGCTTCTTGTGTGATAATGTTTATAACGTTTTTGTTTGTTTCGTTGGATAAAATCAGGACACCCAACAATAGAATTTTGTGGTTTAACTGTTTTCTATTGACTGAAAATGTTACTGATCAATCAAGGAGAATTTTTGAGTACGTGTCTCAATGACAACAAACGCATCATCTATATAGTATTCCCAAAACTTAAGGTTTTATTGTTGGTGAGACTTCAGCATCTAGTTATACCACCATAGCTTCTACGATTAGTCCTGATGGATGTATTTAAGTTAGAGTTCTTTTGGTCGGTTAAAACATTTGAGAAACAAATATGGAATGCGTTGTAAGATGTTAACCAACGAGGTTTAACTGGTGTATGACAGCGAAAGAAGACAAATGCAAGACCGTCGACAAAATTAATTGTACCAAGTATGAGAAGCACTTTATGTGAGAGGGTAGACTCTACGTTTAAATAAAGGTACATGAACAGAGTATAGAAAGAATGCAATATATTTGCACTTATATGAATGGTTGTAAGCGATTGTAGATACGCACTTAGTTAAGAAAATGCCACAATAGCCGGAAATGACGTGATTAGATCAATCTGCAACCAACTCCTTACTGTACTGATACATGTCGATACAGAAAAAAGGTTACTCAGTAAGAGGTCGGTCCAAAAAAAAATAACCACCCAGAGAAAATCAATCATCAACATAGTCATGAAGAATAACTACTCAATTGGTAGTAGAAAGAAATTTTAAATCTTAAATTTAAAAGTGCTTAAATTAATCAAAATAACAATGGAAATTTTGTAAATAGATCGCCCGATTCAGAACACAACATAATCAAAAGCATTTGATAAGCTATAAATGGTTATAACCAATATTCTAAGAACTATTTTCAACAATGACATGAACACTGGTAATGATAAATTTCTATCTACATGAATCCAGTTTATTTATATCAAGTTCATAATATGTAATTGATATTATTTTCAGATCATTACTAGAATGAAATAACAATGTACTATTACATTTTATATTGATTATACGTATATTATGCTATATAGATTAAAATATAATAACCGATAATTTGTATTTTTGAACTTATTTCTGTAAAATTACAAAATAGTCATCTACATTTAAATCTATCTGTATTAGATTACTATTTAAAACAAACAAACATTTAATTGATGTCAATAAAATGTTTTTTTCATTATTCAATTTTCAATAAAAAAGCGAATTAAAACAAATTAAAACTACCATCTGAATTAAATCTGTACAGAGTTTTATGGGATTTTCGATGTTCTAAATAAATAAAAATGCGTTTATTCGATTATTCCAAAATAATATTTTATTTAGGCAAACAAAATTATATATAAATAATAATATGTATTTTTTTTACATACAAACCAATGAACATTATCAAATATGCAAGGCAGACAATAAGCATTAACATAAGCATATATATATATATATATATATATATATATATATATATATATATATATATATAGGCGAATGTATTCAGTCATATTATAGACATCAAGAAAATTATGCAACCAAAGCAATATTGTTGAATGAAGAAATAAACGAATAGCATTCACATCAATTTAATATAAGTGCAGTGTAATTTCAATGGAAATAAATAGATATAGGATAGTAGTTAGTTCAGTAGGTAATACGTGCGCATATCCATAGATATATAGATAGATGGACATAGATATAGATTAATATGATAAAGCGAAAATTGGTGCATGAAAAAAGGAAAAAAAAGTGTTAAACATTATTATTAGAAGGTAGTAAAAACTATGTGAGATATTTAATTTTTTTTAAGTAATAAAATACAAACAATAAATTCAACCAACTTTTTATAATGAAACAATTATGAAACTATAAAAATTTATTGGGGATAATTGGTGTTGATTTCTTTGAGTAGATGGACATTATTATGTTATTATAAATTAATTTCTGTAAGAAATATACATTTGAGCTTGTTATTATTATTATTATTATTATTATTATTATTATTATTATTATTATTATTATTGTTATCTCTTAAAACTAACTTCTAATAATAAACAAAGTATGTATAGTTTTTTTGTATTTGTGTACTAATGTGTATCTAGCTCACATTTGATTGAGAAGCCTGGAACAGGTGGAAGCCTTCATGTATCTGGACAGCACCATCGACGGACGAGGAGGATCGGATACAGACGTAAAAGCAATGATCGGCAAAGCAAGGGAAGCTTTCCTACAGTTGAAGAATATATGGAACTTAAAACAGCTGTCAACCAATGTCAAAATCACAATCTTCAATACGAACGTCGAGAAAGTCCTACTGTATAGAGCTGAAACTCGGAGAACTATAACTATCATCAAAATGATACAATAATTTATAAACAAGTGTCTACGTAAGATACTCAATGTTCGTTGGCCGGATACTACCAGCAACAGCCTACTACGGTAGAGAACAAACCGGCTTCCAGCTGAGGAGGAAATTAGGAAAAGACTCTGGAAATGGATAGGATACACATTGAGGAAATCATCAAACTGCATCACGAGGCGAGCGCTAACATGGAATCATGAAGGGAATAGGAATAGAAGAGGACAAAGGAACACACTGCATCGAAAATTGTAAAGAGATATCAAAAAGAATGAATAATAACTGGAAAGGATCGCCCAGGACAGAGTTCAATGCAGAATGCTAGTCAGTGGCCCATGTTCCTCCATGAGGAGTAACAGGCGTAAGTAAATAACTAGTGTGTATCTAAATTAGTTTTGACGAAACGGAGTGATATATGAAGAAGTTAGAACTAACTAAATGAAGTTTGTTACCAACATAAATTTACTATTCGTTTAAGGAATCAAAACAATAAATTGTTTCAGTCTAAAAACGTTTGTGAATTTATATTACACGCAAAGAAAATAAAGTTTAAACAATAGTATTATAAAAATAAAGCATTTTCCACTATTTTCAATATAATATTGTAAAAAGTTACAAATACCTACAGTTGAGTAACGTAAACAATAAAGGTGAAAAAATAGTAACAAGTGAGAAATTTGTATTCATTACTGAAACTTCATGAATGAATACATCGACTACATTATGGAGTATTTTTTTTAAAATTTTTTAGTAGAGCTGAATATCTTTAGAGTTGATTAAATCAAAGGAAAAAATATATAATTAAATAATATGCAATGAAGTCAATTATAATTGAGAATACTTATCAAGTGAATAATCTGTCAAGAAAACGATTGAACGTACACATATAAGATGTGTGTACACTGAATTCACTGATGATTCATCATTAAGATGCTTGAAAACAATACAATTCAGTACCATATATAGATATTATCATATATGCGATGTCTATTTCTTGAGAAGTAATTACTTAATAATTTTAACAGATTGATAGAATGAGCATGAATAAATATGCTAAACTTTGTTACAAGACTTGGAGTCATGAACCGACCAGAAATATAGCTAGTTTACTTGGAATATATATTTAAAAGAACATTGACGTGTCTAAAAGAGCACAATATTTCAAATATATGTATGCTGGGTTCTTTCAATAATTTATCAGCATTTCACATACATAGTGAGCCATTTGAATCCAACTTTTAAAAATATATTTACCCAAAAAACACTTCTATATTCACGTATGATTTGGGTGTTTAGGAATTTAACACTCAAGTCTGAAACTGGTTTTGTTATAATTTCTCGTTTACTTAATCAAATAATATGAAAGCCCCTCACACAACAAGAGTAACTGAAAGTCAAGTACAGAAACGTGTACATGATAAACGTGAGACACTACAGAAGAACGAGGAAAATTATTTAACATAAATTAAACCTTACTTGTACATAACTTTGTATCAGTCAATCGATGATTTTGTCCATCAGTTAATGTAATATTCGTTAAACTTTCTTCTGTCACTGGATTTCGGTTAAAACTTTCATCTACTGAATGAATTGCTGTCAATGAACCAGATATAGGATGTGGTTTACGAGGATGCGCTAAAGGCGGTAAAGCACCAGGTCGACTTGTTGGTGCTAAGTAATTTAGACGTGATTGTTGCAAGAGACTACGTGCTTTAGCCAACATGTGTTCATAATTCATTAAAGGAATTTTCTTGAAAAAAAATAGTGGAAGACAGTGAATAGAGTATTTTTTAAAAATTAGTAAAGCAGAGTTATTAGTATTACATTTAATTATAAATAAGAAAAATTTGTGTGTAGAAACATATAGTTTTGATACGTAAATGCCTTATATAATAGAAAATAATTCCCAACAAGTTTTCATTTATAGATGATTGAAAGCACAATGAAAAATTGAAAAAGGTAGATTGATGAATGAAGCACTAAAATTTATCGGTCGAACTGAAACACTTTCCAAGGCTTTAATTTCTTAATCATTGGAAGACAAAACCTTACCTACATATAATCGTATAATCAATAACTAAATACTCAGTTTATTTACTTTCATGATATTTATCACAAAGGTACATATGATAAACTTTCCACGGGAAAATGATTTTCAGTTTGTTTGTTAATTGTGATATTATAAGTCTAAGTTAATTTACCATGGCACAGAGATAAATTGATATGTAAAGTTATCTGTCTACCTGAAGAATGTCTAAGTAAAATGATGAATTAATGGTTACGGAAGTTAAATCAACCAAAGTTTTGAACCTCGCTTTATTGACATGAAGTAAAATCTATGTAAATTATTCTGAATAATCCAATTTATTGATTCTCAAACACTGCATAGGGTAAAAGAAATCTTGCGAAAAGAAAACCAGAAAAGTAATTGCCAAGGCACAGATAAGATAGAAAATAAGAAAAGATCATTAGACAACTTATACACATCCATACAGAAACTGCAGTCAGGCAGTAATAAGCAACATTGAATCAGGCACAGAATCTATAATCCACATAATCTCAGACCGCTAGTAACTTTTTAGAATGGAGATCTATCCCTTAAAAGTTAGATGAAATAAGTATAACTTCTAAGAAGACATCAATAAAAAAATTTAAGTAGGAAAGAGCAAAGTGGGCAACCCTGAATCACATCAATCTAGCTTGAAATCCATGACAAGACATAATAAACTAAGATTCGACCAGTAGTGCATAAGTAGAGAACACTCACAAGATTTGTGTACTTGATTGGTACGCCTGTCAACGAAAACCTACCGAGTCGAGTATCACTTTAAAATCAAGATATACAGCTATGATAGCGGGTTAGTAGATAAACCTATATTCTAAAACTTAAGGGAGAGTGAATATTTGATCAAAATATTCACGTCAACATTTAAAATATAAATACTTTCAATATAGTGAAAATTCCCATTTTGCCATTTGGTAATTAAAAAAGGAACAAATTGAGCGAAGAAGTTTCTTTTCAATTAGTTTTTCATCATGGTTCTACACTAATATATATATATGTTGTAACGTGTAGATTGTACGGTTATGATAATTATTGGTACATTCCTCTGCATACCTAACACCTCCCCTTTTTTTCGAAATTCCGGAGTTGATATCCGGATTGCTAAGATTTTCTGCGTCCATCCTCCCCCGCGAAATAACGTTGGGTCCTCATATACCCAAGTAACAGTTAGTCTGACTCTATTTAAAGCATATTTCGCGCATTGAGTAGAGGGTTCACTAAGACTGACTAGATGATGAGGATTAGCAACACCAGACATGAGGTCATTAAGGTTTGATTCTTGTGAAACATATTCTTCAGACCTCTTCAAAATTCCATCAGTGGGTAATAGGTCACTAAAATAAACAGCATCTTTGAAATTCGTATTAGATTTCTGACCATTATTTGATGCACGGGACACATTTTCTGGCACGAGGTGTTCTTCTTGTAAGCTGGATGCCTCACTGTCTGAACATGTTTCGGGCACAGTGGGATTTGAACCCACGACAGGGCATGCTTCTGAACTGGACATTTCTGAATCGCTGGACGGATCATGAGCGACTGCCTCGTTTGCACTACTGATCATCAGGGATTCATAGAGGCTTTTCTTTTCATATTCATACGTCCTGCAGTCATTTTCGAGTTCAGTATGCAAGTGAGAAATTAATTCATCAATTTCTTTCACATCTCCGAAACATTGAAGACTTAGCAGTCGCGTGCGTAAATAGTCTAAAACATCCAACCGGCTCTCTCTGAAACGCTGCTGCTGGCGATCAAGTAGTAGCTGCAATTGATCGGGAAGGATAGTCATTTTGTGAATCAGTAGGGTAATGTGAAATACTTTGATCAATTAACAACCAATGACTCCCAAGGACGCCGATGACAAATCTGGATACTGATTGGCCAGAATAAATAGGCTGCGTAATATATGAAAAGAGAAGGAACAGAATTTTTTAATGGATGGTTCGTTTCAACTGCTCCTGTGGAGCCAGTTATATAGGGCGTACAATTCGGCAAGTCCGTCATCGTATTACAGAACATCATCCGTCATGGTTAAGCAAAGGACAGATAAAAGTGATTAAAAGTTCTATTCTCTCTCACTTGGTTGACACAGGTCATCAAGTTGAATTGAATAAAGCCTTTAAGGTTATCTACAATATCCCATCAAATTTGCCACATGGTTTACGAGTGCGTCTCTTGCACATTGCGGAAGCCATCGCAATCCATGTTCACAAACCTGACCTTTGCATTCAAAAAAGATTCGCACAACCACTTTCTCTGCCCTGGCCATCAGTATAAGATTTCCTTCAAAAGAACTATTTTTCATACTTCTTCCACTTGTTTTTTTTTTTAAACTTTTGTAATTTTGTTTCTGTTGCCTTTGAACTTTATAACTTCTCAACATTCATCTCTTGATTCTTACGTAACTACTATCCTATTGACCATCCATTAAAAAATTCTGTTCCTTCTCTTTTCATATATTACACAACGTAGTAACTTCTTGATTTATTAATCACTTTGAATATTAATAATCCTCTTTCTTCCAACTACTCAATGTTAATATAAATGTCATTATGTAACTATTACGTAACGTATCCACTCGATGAGTATTATATCATTATTGTAAGTCATATATATATATATATATATATATATATATATATATATATATATTAGTGTAGAACCATGATGAAAAACTAATTGAAAAGAAATTTCTTCGCTCAATTCTTTCCTTTCTTATAAATACTTTCTCCAAGCCCTAATTAAGTGTACAATGATTACGAAGGTTAGTGTATTAAAAAATAGTACTAGTCAGTGTTTCATCAGTAGGTATCACAAAAGAACCTAGGTTATTCCTTGCAGAGTTTGACATCAGTTAATTAAGATCATGTCCGGTTATCAGACTCCAGTCAATATCGCAATCAGTACAATTGCCAAAACTGAATCATCATCCTTAAGGGATTTCTGAACTAGTCTATCAGGTCCTACAGTACTTAAATAGCATTAATATAGCCTTTTTAAACTCATCAAGTGATGGATTGGGGAGTTAATATCGACCTTCATTCAGGTTATTTGGAAATAATGGTAACTCGGAACCGGATAAAGTCCTTTGAAATATTCTGTCCATCATCTGAACTTAGAGTATAAAACTATCTCGTCTTTGTGAGAGATAGCTGACATTTTAATAGTCATTACTCTTATAAGTCTGAAGAATTTTCTAGTCATACTTTAATTGTTGTTCTATCATAATAGTTTAAATGTTTTACTATGATCATTTGCACATGTATTTTAGCAAATAACCATTTGAACTATAACGTTTATTATCCATAAACAAACTCAAGTTGAATAGTATCAAAATCAATTTATTCACATTGGACATACGAAACTCATATTTTTAGGCGGCAAAAGGCTACGACAAGTGTTTTCTAAGATATAAAACTGAAAATGATAGGATGTATCGAAATTAGATTGTAAACAGTCGTTTCATAAAAAAAAACTCAAACATAAACACATTAACTTCAAAACCAAGTAAATATGGGTGATTTAATCATTAGGAGGTATTGAATATATATATCAAGCCACGATTAAAAAAAAAACAATTATATGTGATTGATATGTTTTAAAAAGTGTTTAAATAAGGATACTAATAAAATACAAGTAACTATTCAAAATCGTTCTGGAAGTGTGTCTAAAAGACCGAGTGAAAACAATATGATATTCTGATATAACACGTGTGTCTGTTCCGTTTCGTAAACGTTTACATTTTTTCCGGCTGTCATTATTTAGCGAATTGATGTTTGTATAATGAGAAAGGTAAGAGTGATGGTTTGAATCGACGCTAAAAATTCGTCAGGGTTTAATAGATCACGTAATGAATAAGCCATTTAAATTGTAATTCTTTTTTTTCATCATAGACTTGATATTCTTTTAATTATGAGCCGTTAATAACTACAAACCAGATTATATGATTATACATTATTCATAAGCAGTACATAAAAACTAAGTCATGAAGAAAGTAGTTTTCTAATTTCAATATGATAATCACTCGTCATCTTCAGAAAGGTAGGTCACACTAACCATTGGAACCTAGAACTGTGAGAGAACCTTGCTCACTATGTAATCAGCATAGTCACACAAATCAAGTTAGTGATAATAACAAAAATGTTGTTGGTTATTTGTCCGTTTACCGATTAGGCAGTTGCCTACAGTACCGAATACTGACACATATAAATACAGCAATCAAACAGAAATAATATTAAAAACTACACCCGATACGTCTATGTTCTTATTAAACTAGTTTTAGGTGTGGAAATATTAATTTTAAAAAAAAAAATAATGACAAACGACAGGTAATGAAACACAAATTTGTACGAAACTACCTTTTTAGGTGTTGATCTAACAGCTTTATCTGGATTAGTTAAATTATTTTTAGCATTGTTTGAGTTTTCATCCGGCGGATTTTCAATTTTCTGCAAACTATGATTCGTTTCTGAGCTAAAATAGGCGAAGTAAAGAAAAAAATGGTGAATATATAATATGTAATAAATATATATAATGATCATATAGGGAAATAAGCACCTTGTCTAAATAAAACCAGAACAACAATCGAGGTATAATAATATAGATTCAATCGTGGTTTCGCACCAGCTGTTTAAAATTATATATATATATCATTAAAATTCATAAAGGAAGTCAATTGCATGAAACGTGTACATTAACAGTTTTTACGCGCAGTACTAGATATTTCATGTAGAAGTTTAAAAATACAAATGCCTCGTATGTGCATGAATACATGCTATAAGGTCACTCCTTTATTGCAACCAATTGACTCTGAACACTTAAAATTATGTCAGAAAGATATTCAGCATTGAAATAGGATGAGAGAGAAAGACTTATCATATGACATCTGCGGATAAAAGGGATATTACACATCCATTTGCAAATCAAAGAGTTTACTAAAAATCAATTTACTCTGTTCCACTTTATGGCTGCAAAGAACAACTATTAAGAACAATGATTATTTGTAAATTGACAGTATTTAGTTGGATATGTCATCGTAGCACTGGTTTTTTATGTCGGGAAGATCGAGTGGGTAGTGCTAAGAACAGACATAGAATGTTAGATAAAAATGACAGACTGGTTGATGAAATAGTGAATCTTCACCAACTAAGGTGGTCGAGACACATTAGACTGAGCAAGATAAGCAAGTCAAACCACTTTGGTTGGGGTCTATGAAGTTATCACAACCTTTAGTTAAAAACAATGGGTGACAACGATCAGAATCGGTCACAATGGCATAAACCATTTCATTCTTTGTTGTCTTTCAGATCCCAAGGGTGGAAACACTATCTTCTTTTATATCTAATCTTCCCCGCTACTAATCATAACGTTACTATCTATACTATTCCGAGATTTCACTTGTTAATTGCATTTCTCTGTGCTAATGCAGCATTATAATTTGAACTGATGGGAATATATACCAGGTTCAAAGTTGCACATGACTGACTGACCAGCACATGTTTAAAAATCTACAATTTTACACTTCATATTCCTGACCATTTACGGCTTATCAAAAAAGTTTTGTAGTACTGCATTACACATTTGACTACCGAAAGATTTGTTCAAAAAACGACAATGATGATCACAAACCCATAAATCCTCTCAGATGATCCATTTATGTATTGATACTGACTAAAATACTAAACATTTGGAAAATGTAATAATTTACATAACTTTTAAACTGAAGATATAAATATGTATATATATAAAAACCGAAAACTGAACTCTTTACAACAGAAACAGACTTGTTGGTTTTGATACATTGTTCAAAGATCCCATTTAATACTAAGTTATCATTTGTACATGGAGAGTTCTCATAATTATTTTTTGTTCGTTCACAGCAAAAAGTACGGATTTGATGGAGGTATGTCATCATACTGAGCAAATCAGGTGAACGACTTTTAGAAACTACTTCACTTGGATCAAGTACACGGGGTACTCCCAATTTAGAAGCCACATCGAATGCCAGGCGACAATTTTGTAGAGGGTTCTCCGACGACAATGAGTCGTAATCACTTGAAAAGTATTTTTAAATTGAAAAAATATTCGTTACAATGCAATAAATAAAATTCAAGGAAGTATTATGTAACTGTTCAGAGGGAGAGATGTTTGAGAATTATTGGGAATCTGTATTAGTTGAAAAGATCGGGTTAAAAAAATTCATCTTCAAGAACACTACTTCGTCGATTTCTAATGAAATATAAGTATACTGTTTTATTGGATGTAAAGCCTATCCTATTACTTAGTAGTCTTGGCTTTCATACCAGCTATTTTAGGTATTTATTTCTATTCCAACTGTTGAAGTAGACGAAACCAAGGTATTTTCCAAAAATTCAAAAACTATCTTCGCGAAATAATGCCGTAGGTTTTGTAGATCAGAATGGTTTTTTAAAACGTGAATTAACATTTAAACAGAATCGAGCACTTTTGCCTTGTAGGTTTATTCAATGAAGACTGCTCCTCATAGTGTAAACTAGGTTGTATGGCACTATGATTACAGCACGGAATATTAACAAGTTACATATAGATAAATGAATGGTTGTTTATTTGACAATAAATTACAAAACTCTCTAATTATATAAATACGTCAACAGTAGAATATATCCTGTTGTAGATCATACAGTACACCTTCAACGTGTGAGCTAAACAATGAGTAAAAGATTTGAATTTAGATTCCATTTTCAATGACTCAGGCAAGTAGTTTGACGCGTTATTACGGAGTGAAGTATTCTGAATAGGTATTTTAAAGTTAGGGAGTGATTGGATACACAAGGTAAATTATGATTCATAAAATCATAGGTTTCAATGAATTATACAAATGAATAAAAATAAACTAAAACAATGTAATATAACCAATTAAATCTATACCTAAAACCTACTAAGCAGTAATCACCTATGAATTTATTATAAACAATAGTGTAACAAGAATAAATAAAACAAATTATATACGCTAACTGAATCTTGTCTACTAATCTAAAAGGTAACAAAGGTAACAACAAGGAACCCAGTAGTTATATGCTCGATCCTCTGAAGACTATTCATTTATATTATTCAAGGACATAAGTATTGATTTCAACATTTGTTCAATAAGTAAGAATATCGACAAAAATGGGAGAAATATGTTTTAACATTTACAAGAAATCACTGATTCCGTAACCTGAGTTTACACGGTAATTAAAAATAACAAAAGGCGAACTTACATTCGATCGGGAAAAAAATGATGCAGGATAGCACAGAAAGCTAATCCATTCTGGAATGATGTAGTAAGATCAACTATCTGTATATTGTCATAAGATTTAGTCACCAACTGACACCATAGAAGTAAATCATATCGACTTTGAGTTGAAATAGGCTTTAATCTGATGCAAAATAGGCAAATAAAAGTAATTATAAACTATATTAGAACATACTGTGAACAGTCAACGATGACATTTATTTATTGAACAAATAGATCGATTAACAAAGCTCTATAAAATACCATATACACATGATGCAGAAGAAGAAGTAAAGAAATTAAATTTGTATAAGCATACTGCGATTATTTTAAGACACCTCATAGTAAAATCTGAGAACCATACAGCCAACACTTCATTTGCAAAATTTCAATCAATTGTCTCAGACTTCATTGTTCCTACGACTCTACATCGATCATTCTCTGTTCTCGTTCTCTTTTATACGATCTTCTTAACCTTCTGCCACCAGGTATTTCACTTTCGATTATGGCACATACTACTCATATCTATCGACATCAGTAGCACACACACTAGGAAGACGTCAGTAAATGTTCCTAAAAATCCTAAACAGTTTTAAAATTATTTAAATTGCTCTCTGGTAATTAACAGTTGTAGAAAATCACTAGAATAATCTATACGATAATGCATCTATGTTATTTTTTAATATAAATTATTTATCAACGACCTGCATTCTTGTTAATTATGACGTAATCTTCACAAGCTTCCAGAACTGTGTAAATTATACGAATAACCAGTTTACTTATTGTATAGTTTAAACGTTTTTCTGTTATTTAATTCTATTTGCGTTTATCTATATAACATAAAACTGCTGATTTTGATTTCGGGTGGTGGAAATATAAAGCACTACGAGACTTAATCATAACAAACTTGAAAATCAGAAAGTCACCGTGGATTAATTCAGCCCAATGGCTAGTATGTTGATCGCTCAAAGTCATATATTAATGTACAGAAGAGTGAATAGATACACGAGTTAATAGTAAATGCAAAGGTCACTGATACGTTTGGTACACACCATATAACACACTTAACAATGGTTATTGTTTCTCCACAGAATTTTAGAAAACTTGAAAGTTTCATCAGTTAACACTAGTATGTACGAACACTCTTCGTAAAGACAACTAAGCTTTTAAACTACTTAACAATGAATATATGGTTTCAGAAGTATTTTTACATTTTAAAAACTAACATTATGTTTCTAAATCACATTAAAACTATTTGATTTACATCCTACATTATAGTAGAAAGCAAATCGCATGTGTAAACAACAAATTCATGGGATTTACATTAGTGACAAGAGTTAAATGGACTGTAACTAAATTATGAACGCTATCCTAGCCAATCAATTAAGTTACAAGTTAACTTATATCACCAGAATAATCTGGAAACGCGAATTGTGGAGTAATTCATTAATATTTGTTGTGTAAAAATCTACATTCGACTCACACATTTGATTACAAGTCTTTGGTACTTAAAAACAACCTAAAACAAACAAAATAAATTTTGACTAACATTCTCATCATATCATGAATTCCACAACAACTAATTTAATCATTACCAACAGATATTTGTCCTACGTTAGGATTCTGAAACTTTAAAACAATCATAATTTTCTGCTAGGTTTGAAGCAGTTACGAGTTCACTTAGACTGCGAACGGAACAAAGACTTGTGACCAAAGACCAATAAACTAGCTATTCTATTGCGTCTCAGCCCCGCTAACTAGAAAGAGAAGTCGAATTCCGAACGGGAAAGTATATTCCCCAAAAAGCCAGAAGCACGAGCGATAACAACAGACATAAATCAAAACGTATACCCACAGCATCAAATTGTCCTTGGGAAGCGTTACAAAATTGCATACTAAAAGACACAACGGACCAATAGCGTTTAAGATTCTCCCAAATGTGAGAAATACGACATAAAGGTGAAAAGAGCGCTTTTGACACGAAAACAAAGAAATTTCTAAATAAAATTACAAAATTAGATCCTTTTCCAGGTGAGTTCTGGGTATCGAACATTACCAACATTTTCAAAGTTGGTTTCTTTAATATTAACTTTATATTAGAACAATTTGAGAAAAAATGCACAAATTATCCAATGATTTGATGTTAAAAATAAAATTTCAATATTTAATAGTAATGAAAACGATTAAATCACGTTCTAAGTATTGATGTTTTTGGTTACTATTGAATGAATTTTAAGAAGTTAACAATATACATAGATTCTAAGAATAAGTAAATTATTAACAAATTAGCTGATATCCCAAATATTATTCGACTTAATTTTATGATTGATACCTAAAAAGAATTATATAAATCTACATTGATAAATGATAATTTTTTAAAACTATATTTACTCTTAATTAATGCGACAACAGTAAAACAAATCACTACTTACTCAGTTGAATTAGGAATTATTTTATCAAAAGTAGGAATAAGTGGTTTTGTCAACATATCATCAACCGTAGATGAGAGTGAATCTTGAAAATGAAAAATTGAACTATCATAAATATTCAATGTTAGCTGTGAATTTATAAACAATACTTTCTAAAAATATATATTAAGTAACAACTTCCCTCTATTACATAGAACATCTTAATAATAATAATATTCAGTTCTCTTGAAAAGTCAGCTTTTAAAGTAATATCACAATCGAATCGACTAAGGTAAATAACTGATGATAAGTCTCATTGTAAGATGAAATGAGTTGTGTTACAAACACCAAATGATAAAACAAAACATGGGTAAACACTGTTAATACAAAGCTCAGACTTGATTTCATGTGCACTGTTTTGAAATATGAAGTTTTTATTAATTCTGAGTTGATAGTGTTTGTAAATAAAAACCACTAACATATGAATCAAAAATCTATTAAACCGATATCATATATATTTCTTCGGTAAAAAGGACGTTGATATATGTCTTTTGTACTGGCTAATGATTACACTACGGAGTAAAATAATTCCAAAAACTCATCACCGATATAAGATGCAGACATTAAACCTATTATGGTTTAAGTTTTGGAATTATATAATTCTGCAGTTTAACTGAAAATGTTCCAAGTTCCTTTCCTAATTTAAAGTAAGGCAATGCTTTATAGGAAAAATTGATCTTACGAACAATATATTATTTCATTTGTTTTAAGGTGAATAAAGATGACTTTAAAGAGAAATGCCCCCAAGTGCCCTGGTACGGCCGAGAGTGGGGAGAGTCCGCTCTCCCTCTCAAAATGCTCTCACATGGCCACGTGTATATAGCCTCTACCAGGGAAGTCCAACTCACTGCCTTCTCGCACCACGGGTGTTGTTTACAAAATTGAGAGGACGAAAAGCGAATGTCCGGCGCTTTAACCGGATTCCAAAACAATGATGCACATGGGCTACAGGATCCTGAGGGAACAAATGGCGTATGAACCAATCGTTGGTCACCGGCTACCATGGGACTGCATCACCTCACGATGCTCCACTGCCTTCTGGATCAGACCTTTAGGTCAAAGGCTCGGGGTGTGGCCCCTTAAGAAAACCACCTGCTTCGGTCTGGGCACCCGGGCAGTACCCCACCCTTCACACAAACCGAATGATTTATGTGGCGTACATCTATTTGGTGCCTATTTGTACCAATGTTTATGTGTTTAAATAAATAACAAAGATATTTTTTAGGATGAGTTACAATAACGAATGGGATCTACCAAGTATATCTGTCATTATTATTAATTTTTTGTAAATATGCTGATAAATATCAGTGGACAAACTAGGTATCATTGTGGTGTGGGCTACTGACGTCGACAGGTATAAGTCAGTAAGTCAGTTAGTAACAACGTAGGACCAGGCACATATGTGCATCACTCCAAGTTGCCACACCTCATTAGCACAGCATGATGAACACCAAATTCCAGTAAAGAGCCTTCACAAGGTGTATGTCAGTCAGTCAGTAACAACGTAGAACTTCGTACGTACGTACATCAGTTCGAGTTGCCATACCACATTAGCACAGAGATGCAGTGGTCGATTCAAATCCCGTAGTGCTAGATGTAGCAAAATTACAAGCTGTAATCAGAAAAATTAGGGTTTGAAGATGTTATTTAAAGAGCATAATACAGTGAAATAAATTTGGAAAGAGAAAAAACAAAAGGACATGAAGAATTCAGAAGATTAGAATTTGGGAGAACACAAAGAGTTTATGCACCTGCGCCATTGCAAACGATTTTGAGCCATGTCATTCAGGGTCTCTAACCATCGGTTGCTATCATCTCGCGGTCCCCAACCAGGTAGTCTACACCTACCAACATGACTCAGTCCACTTGTCAGTGACTTCATGGACTTGTGCCATGTTTTGGTCTCGCCACCCCTAGCTTTCTCCCAACCTACTCCTACACCATAAAACATCGCACATCGGGGCAGTCGGTGGTTGGGCATACGTAACACATGTCCCAGCCATCTCAACTGATCAAGTTTCACTACGTCATCAATTGATTTGCCATCCTTACATAGTACCCGTTTCCTAACAACTGCATTACTTACTCGATGGTCCCACGATATACGAGCAATATTTCGAAGACACCTATGATCAAATACTAGTAACCTACGGATATCCTCTACTCTTACCGGCCATGTTTTACTGCCATAAAGTAGGACGGAACGGACTGCTGCGCAGTAAACACGTCCTTTGGTTGATAGACGGATATCTCGCCTACGCCATAAATGACGCAAGTTGGTAAAAGATAGGTTTATGTACTTCTGAGGTACGCCTTTCAATGACAGACACTGCCACAGAACCTGTTGGTCTACAGAGTGGAATACTGCTTTTAGTTCAAGAAATACCACCATTGTCGGGCGCCGATAAGTATGCCTGTGTTCTAGAACCTGACGAATGGTGAATATGTGGTCAATGCAGCCACGACCAGGTCTGAAGCCAGCTTGATTCTCTCGTGTTTGCAGTTCACGAGTCTAAGTTAGGCGTCTGATAATTATCGAGGCTAGTATTTTAGATACTATATTAGTTAAACTTATCCCTCTATGGTTGACACAGGACGATTTTGATGCCTTCTTATAT
Source organism: Schistosoma mattheei (assembly GCA_944470405.2). Classification (NCBI taxonomy): domain Eukaryota; kingdom Metazoa; phylum Platyhelminthes; class Trematoda; order Strigeidida; family Schistosomatidae; genus Schistosoma; species Schistosoma mattheei. The sequence continues at coordinate 13,005,705 of OX103947.1, read as the reverse complement.
ATCGGGACAATGAGCGATTGCGACCAGTCAGATGGGATTACGTCCAATCCCCAGATTTTAGCTAAAATATTAGTCAACCTAATCGCTAAAATTGGACCACCATACTTACAGACCTCTGGAGCCAATCCACCTGGACCAGCTCTGCCCTACCTCGTTTCAGATTAGTTATAGACTTGTGAACTTCAGCTAGAGTCGGGGGACCTACTCCAATGTTCTACTCACGCTGTCTGGAAATGGTGAGTATTTGTAGAGTAGATGAAGGCCAGCTGAACTGCTCCTTAAAGTGTTCCGCCCATCGTTCTGAACGCCTGGGCTGGGAGCAGATAAAACGGTCGTCTTTTTCCGAGATAGTCTCACTTACACTTGACTTTTTAGTTCCAGTCTCTTTTATGAGTATGAAGAGCTGTCTGGTGTTACCTACAGCTGTAACCTACGCTGTAGTGAAGTATGAAACTCTAAATTGATAAATTTTTGTGAATATTTACTTTTATTTGTTTGCGTTATACAAATACTACGTCAGGAGTTACATCAAATGTGTACAGGTTAACCATACAGCCAATCGTATGAGAATGGTGAAACGAGATCCACGTTTCGTAACTAGTGAATGAATAAAAATTCTAGAGATCATGGTATGACAACGAAATGAATGGAAATATATCCTCCAATCAAAAGGAAAATATACATACGATAATAGTCAACTGAGTTGTAGCTTTATAATCACCTGATATGCCAAGTAATAGTTAAAATATTGAACAAAATCTGGTCATCTTATGAACTCTGATGTTATCTGTATGTACATGCATCTAGAGACCACATATCAGATTTACTCTAGATAACTCAGCTACTGTTACTTCAACAACTAACACAACGTAACGGTCAAGCTTGAAACTGTAAAAAGAATAACTATATGTACATATTACCTTGGGTCTTCGAACTATTTAGAGTTATTTTGGAATTATCTAATTCTGAAGAATAATCTGAAAAATTTCCGTTTGCTTTTATAGGAGATTCTACAAGGGGATCTATTTGACGTCGTTCCAAAGATTGTAGTTTAGCAGTTAATTCACTAAGATCAGTATGAAAAGTACTATTTGAAAAGGAATGTGAATTAAAATCATCCACGTTAGAGACCCTCGCTGTTGTTGGTGAAAATGCTGCGACACCACCTAGATCATTAATAGTTACTCCACTGCCAACGTTAAAACTTCCAGTACGACTTAATGACATGAGTGATGCTATGGATATCATATCTTCATCACTGAAAAAGAGTGAAATAAAAGAAAGGATCAGTAGATATAAAAGAAAGATGGCTTTATATACAAACGAATTCGATAATTCTTAATAACATCTATTGAGAACAACTCTCGATTTTATGTGAAATTAGGGTACATACCATCACAAATTCACAAAAGCTAAGGAAATCTAACAAAAATAATGTGACGATATAATTGATTTGATATATCAAGAAACTATCTGATTCAATGGAAGATTCTGCTCAGAACTTTTAGATCTTAAAACAAATGTTGCACAAAAAATTAGTGGAGATAGTTAACAAATGGATTTTCAACAAGAAACTGATAAGCAGCCTGTTATGAATATTGTTGCAGAAGAAACGAAAAAAAAAGAATCTTCTGAGGCTAATAATAAGTCTGATGAATGAATTTATGACTTGTAAGATGAAGGTTTATGTACAACAAACTTGTCACGAGTCCTGAATTTTTTCATTTGGGCTAATGATAAAGTGAACCAGAGGTTAGACTTTAGACAGTCCATCGTCTGTTGTTGACTTGATATGAAAATAACAAAAACGAGATTCGTTCCTAAGGGGGGAATAAATAGAATTTTATTTAAAAATGTCGACTGTGCAAGAGTCGAATGCCATCTAAAAGTCAAGAAACACCACCGTTGTTGGGCGTCAGTAACTTTGCTTGTTTCTTGTTACAGGATGTTTCAAAGATTATTGGATTACATAGTTTACAGCTGGGATTAATCTCAGACAACATCTAAAAACCAGGGAGAACTAGAACATCCACGAGACCTGAAAAACCAGGGTTCGATCCTCAGTTGGGTTATGGATGTGCACTGTCGAGGAGTCCTGCTCTAAGACAAAAGGGCTATCCAGTGCTTTCTGGTCTTCTAACATTGTCTAAGATTAACTCGTGGTGCGAACCACAAAACTATGTCGTTGTTGAAGAACCTTACAAAAAAGTGAAAATTGGATCGGTGTATTTAAGTCCACATCTGAAACCAGTCTGATTTCTACGAGTTTCCTGTGCACAATCTTTAGGTTAAACGTTCTGTGGTAGCAATAAGTGACATTTTACACACTATATTTGTCAATGATAAATATGTAGTTACCGCAAGAAAATTTTGGTTCATTCCTATAGACCGGGATAATTTTCAGACATACAACAGGTAAATCGGGCTGGATAACCTTATAAACTAGGTAAAGCCAAGTGAATTACCATGCTATGATCCTGTATGTGTGTTTTAAAAGCACTATAGATCGATGGTAGTAGGTTTCAAACATACTCAAAGAAGCCTTTTGGTTTCATTAAAATTCGGACAGAATTTCGTAAGTTTGAAACGTTAATACTAGTGACAGATAGTAAATGATAGTAGAAAAAGAGGAAATGTTAGGAAGCGAAGAAAGGATTCGAGTGTAAACAAAATCTCAAAGGCCATTAAAGGCAAGAAAACGGTTGTATATTTCCGACTCCCGATACAGTGGAAGGATATTTACCCGGAAACAATGGAGGAGGAAGCTGAATTGACAGTAGGATTGACGACCTGAGAGCGTGATCGCGGAACCCAATGGACAACTATTTTATGTATTAACTACATCTTCAAATGTTGCCACGTGCATCGAAAATCCTTAAGAGAAAGCAAGAAATGGTTTATGGGGTCGACCATCTCTAGCCCCTAACATGCGGTATGAGAAGGCAGCATAACTGGAGATGATAGCAATCTCTCGGAAAAATCATATTGTAATTATATCCCATTAAAATTGATAATACTGTAGTGAAGGAGTACATAGTTGAGGACCGAATTATATTTAACACAACATTACAGAGTTACTTGGTAAAATAGAATAACCATACTATAATACCTAATTTGCAAAATGTTCAATAATTGTGTCAGACTTCATTGTTCTTGCATTTCCATACTAATTGCTTTCTATTCCCGTTCTTCCTTCCTTGATCTTCCCAATATTCTGCTACCAGACATTACATTCCTGACTCGTGTTATATACTACTTATGTCAATATAAGTAGCACGCACCAAAATACGACTTCGCCCTAGGAACTCAAATTTTCTCCCTTCAGTTTTGCCACCATCCGACATACGAGCCTGAATTGGTAGTCTCAAAGAACATACGTTCTAGCTGATATGGTTTGATTGCGTCGTTACGATAGACAAGTCCAACCAACATATTGAGATGAAAGGTACGAGTAGGAACAATCAGAATATTATGTTCTAGCTTAAGTTCAACGTTTAAAACTGACAGAATCACATCTTCATTTGTAACAAATACCCAGTACAAAGATCTCAGTTTAAATAAAGCCAAGGACAATCAAGACCCATATGACTTCCAACATATAATGTTCCAAATCACTTTAGGGTCAAAATAATGAACTTTTGAGGCTTTGGCAATGTTGAACTGCACCCAAAAAAACCACACAAGTCAGTTAAATATCTTGAAGATCCTTTAGGGAATACACTACTAATTTTAAACACAATGGTTTTCAAATTAATAATGTTAGCCTATCATTATCCTCCAGTGGTTTACATGTTAAAATTTGATAAATTTGCGGCCAGTAGTTTAAAGTTTAAGAGGCTGTCCTGAGATCTGAAAGTCTAGAGTTCGAAACCCAGTTGACTGAGAATTATTATGCTTGGGTGAAACAGCTGCTCAATCCTTTTTGGTTTTTAAAGCTTGCCTACCTCAGATCAACTGATGATCCATCCATTCATTAAGAAAATTTAGGACTTCGTTTTATACTCAGCTCACTACGGTGTGAGATATTACATTCCATTAATAATATTCGGATATATCGTTTTACATTATCGGTTGCGTAAAATGATGTTTCATAATACATTGACAATGTAAAATATTTATATATTCTGAAATAAACATTAGCGATTGGTTAACAGCTTTAAAAAGCAGTGACTCAAGTGATTTAACAACTAATTTTAGTAGAATAAAATCTCACTTACTTATAATCTTATGAATAAAACAACAACATGCATATTAAATTTAAAAAACAACTAACGTGGCTTCTCCAGCTTTTACAATAACGGAATTTAACGTAAGGAGAACTGTAGCAGATATTAACTTTTTAGAAGCGAGACGCATGACTACTTTGAGATTTGTTTGCACGGGTAAATCTGAGACGAATTCGGCTATATCGATTTGTCTGGTGGCAAGTACACGTCGTCTAACCGATGGTGTAGATGCCGAAAGTAAACCTGAAGTTTTAGCCCCAACCTGAAAACGAAATCAGAATAAAACGAAAATGTACACCTAATGGAATAAACACCGTAACGTTACATAAATCCAAAGCTGAAAACACTGATCACGAACATCACTGTAGTGCATTTTACGAGTTTCAATTATATCTGATAGTTTCGGAAGATTTTTACTACCTAAATACCCCTTTCGAAGAAATAAAACTAATAAGAAGCAGTGTTGGTATCGGACGAAATCTCAGCACGGATTCGAAAAGCTCGTTTGGCTTTTGCCAACTTACGTCACCTTTGACGAAGGCGAGATATCCGTCTATCAATAAAAGGACGAGTATACTGCGCGGCAGTCCGTTCTGTTTTAATTTACGGCAGCGAAACATGGCCATTAAGAGTAGAAGACACTCGTAAGCTACTAGTATTTGACCACAGATGCCTTAGAAATATTGCTGGCGTCTGCTGGGATCACCGGGTAAGTATTAGTGAGGTTAGACGCAGGGTATTAGGGAATGATGGTAAATCAGTTGATGAGGTTATAAATCTTCATCGACTGAGATGGTTGGGCCACGTGTTACGTATGCCTGAACACCGATTACCACGACGTGCAATGCTATCCGGTATTGGAGATGGTTGAAAGAAAGTTAGGGGCGGCCAAACCAAAACGTGACATCAGTGCTTGAAGTCACTAACTTGTAGTCTGAGCCATGTTGGTAGATGCAGACTACTTGGTTGGGGTCCGTGTGACTATCGTAACCAATGGTTGGGGACTCTTGGTGACATGGCTCAGAATCGATCACAATGGCGTAGGTGTATACACTCCTTGTCTTCCCTTAAACTAAGATATTAAAATCGCTTCATATCTTTCTTTCTACGAACCAATTCTTTCTTCTTGTATTATATCTCTATATGCAATCTTTCTCTTATATATTACCACCTTTGACATAACCACTGCTATGAATCCGGTGTTCATCTTGTTGTGCTGATGCGGTATGGCAACCTGGACCGATGCACATATGTGCCTAATCCTACGTTGTAGCTGACTGACTTATCCAAACTTCCTAAAACTGTTTTTAATTCAAGACCAAATAATAGATAAATAAATTGTCTTCTTATTTTGAACATCAAGAAAACAAGATCTCTGTTTGATAGATTGTTAGTGAATATATATGTCCAATTTTTATCGATAAGACTTCATGAAAAGTTGCCAAAAAGCTTTATTTCAATTAAAATGAAAACTGAAACCAGGCAAATTTGAATTGTCACAAATAAGCGTAATAAATATGTATTTTGATGGACAGTCGTTATCACTGAAGATTCCACATTAATGTTTTTAAATGTCTGAGTTGCCAAACTGTTGTAAGACACACTAACAAAGTTAGTCGGAAAGGTGAAAGACTTAATATTAGTAAAAGGACAGCTGCCTAGTGTAAATGTTTGAGTTCTATCTGCAAATTAATATCATAAAGATGTTGATATTAATTAGTAATGAGATTTTATCACATGACGAATAAGCTTAGGTAAGGCAAAAGTGAACAGGTATCTTTATTTTTTATTATTAAATTATACATAAGAGGAAACGTTGCCATCAAGCAGGAGTAGGAATTATTTTAGATTTTATTTACACAGCTGATAGTAATTGGTTTTTACACCAGGAATTTCAAAACATTTACAAGCGTTTTATGAACACTGAATTCAATTACACATATTGTGTGTAAGGTTGATAAATCAGGATGAATACGTCAAATCAAATCAACTGAAAAAGCTCAAAGGATACTTGTTTACCTAAATATACATAGCTACTTAGCGATCATAAACAATAAAACCTAGATAGCAGGAATCTTTCAAACCTATCACATTTTCTTGATTCACTCAACTAGGAACTAAACTTACAACTTAATCACAAATTAATAATACGATTAATGATATATTTGTGATATCTTAGTGAGTAGAAGAATTAGATTTTCTGACGTTTTGTGACTCATGGTAAGCCACTTCTTCAGGAAATAAATAGATAAACAAATTTAATAAATCCGAGTTTAAATAGGACAAAAGAACAAAGCGAAAATGTTTAGTACACTCAAATTTACAAGCTTAACTCCCTACATTCATGGAACAGGATATAAATGTTATGAATAACAACACCAACTATCAGTTTAGTGGTATTTAATAAAGACGATAATCAGATTATCATATAACAGATTTCATAACACATGCATACTAAAATTAGATTTCTGACAGATCTGCTAGTCACGAGTGATTTACTTGAGATGGTGAAATAGTTTATTTAAATAATAAAGAAAATATTAATTACATCTTCGATTTGACATATCCATTCTTTTTCTTCAAATTGAATTGCTTTTTCATTTCGATATAAAGTAGTGACGAATTCTATATTCTCCGGCATAGACCAAACATATTTAAATGAATTTGAATTGCCGGAACTTTTAACAGGTTCAAATGACTGGGAAATAAATAAATATAAATATCTTAACAAGTAGTAATAACGATTATTTTCTAACAGTATATTGTTTTTTATGATGAATGGATGGCAGTTATTGGATTGATAAACAAAATACCAGTACTAATTGGTTGCTTAGATTATAGTACGGACTTGTGTAGTAGTGGAGTTTTGATCTGTTCAATCTCTAAACACAACACACATAACTTGTTGGCCACCGATTTCTATTCAACCTAGATTTTTTAGACATTTTAAGGCAGAAATTAACAAATCTACCGTATTTTTGCAAGTTATTGTTTTTTTGAAATTACTGATTAAATTAGAAATAAGCATTTTAAGCTGTTGATCGATGAAGTAGAAAATTCTCAAATTTGCATTTTAACTCACACTGCTACGTGGTTTGAATAACCTTACTGAATAATCTATTATCTTTGGAATAATCATCAAATATCACTTAACTGCTTTCTCGCTATACTTCTAAATTGAATAAAGAGTTGTGTTTTTTTAAGTAATAATATTCCCACAGTTTAGTGATACATAAGGTACAAGGGGAGCGCTCAAGTTTGTTATTGGTACAATCCACTAGAGCCTACCTACTCGGTGTTATGTTTGTGTTATTGATGCATTTAAAAGTTGGGGTCTTCTCCTGATGATTGTAAAATATATATACATCGGTAAGGTTCATAGAGAAAGTGGAAGATTTAAAGCCAATACAAAACGTCTAATCAATTTAAATGACGGAATTTGTCTTGTGAATATACCGATGCACAGTTCCATAATTTGTCGGACAAGATCTTAAAATGACAAAACAGATAGCAACAACAGGACTTCAACGCCTCATCAACCTCAAACATGACACTATATGGGAGCAAGTAGATGTGGTCCATACGGTTAATTTCTCCAAGTTTTGTTTAATTTCGGTTATTTATTTACTCTGAAGAAGTGGCGTATATTAAGTCACAAAACGTGAGAAATACAATTAATCTACTCATTGAGATATAACAAAATACATATTTACTATTAACTCTCTACCCAATCCTCAACTATCAAGTCCAAACTTGGCATTGCTACCTATAATATCATTGACTCTAACAGTCGAGAGCGTAAAGAAAATGTTCCATTAATTGTAGTTTAAGCCATGCTTTTCCTGATCCAGCTTTGAACGCGTGGAAATTCAATCGAATTGCATGAAAAGAAATAAGTGAAATCCCAGGTAATATTTGTTATTCTATTGAAAAATTTCAAATCTATGAGCGTCAAATTTACTTTCTCTAACAGAAATAATATATGGTCGGAAAATTAAAACTGTTCTTGATGCAATCAAACTAAATAGATCTAAAAAGTAAAAGTGAAAAAATGGAAAATCAGTGAAGTCGTTATAGCAAAGAGAGACGAGGAGGTTCATATGTTCGTGATTCTCGTTATTCGCCCCCGATGTTGACAGTTTTCCATGTACGTTATTCTGAAAAATCATCTTCACTTCTCCTCAAATTTGTTGTGAGCCATCTCCAAACATTTTTAGTGGTAAGAACTTATAAAAATATTTAAAGATGGCTCGCTACAAACTTTAAAAAAAAAGTAGGACAGTAGGCAACTAAAAATATCACTATTGGAATACTGGAAAAATTTGAATTTACAGGTTTTTCAATTTTGGATACGTACAGCTTTCGAATAGCCCTATTAGATTTCAGTCTAACATATAATAAAAAAGATATCGGTACGTAATACAACTTCAATAACAAGTGAATTCAGCATCTCAAAAAATCTCTTATCTGGTAAACTTCACTTCATCCATCTGCAAGCTAAAAGTATGGTACTAATGTCCTTTTATAGAAACTGGTGGTGAAATACTAGTGATCACATTACAAAGAACTACAAAAATTACCTTCAGCTCAACTTCGAGGAAAGTGACATTTTCAGAAAATTATTGTTCATTACGAGAGCCTCAAATCAATCAAACAAGACGATGACTACGCTATTCGATATCATCAACTGCTAAAATAAACACATTTGACTAGACCACCCAAAACCTATCCAGTGGTATTTCAAAACTCATTCACGAATTAGGACGTGAATTCTCATTAAACAGAATTTAGTACAATAGATCGTGCTTTCAGTGATCTAAGCCTCTGTCTTCTTAGTTTGAATTTATTTGAAAAATCTGAATTAATAGATAAAACATCTAATAACAGATAACTAACATTGAAGGCAGTTTTTACTTCCGTGTAATTGTCCTGCTTATTGTGTTGGAACACATAGTGCGTACAGATTATCACTCGTTTAAATCCCGGAGTTGAAGCTTACTAGACAAATAATATATTTATCAGTATAGGGCTTGTGCAGATTATTGAGTTTTTCATTCAGATCACGAACCGATTTATGTTAGACCACCATTGGAAACCTGGAAGCACTGGACGGCCGTCTCGTTCTAGTATATATATAAATCGTCCGCTTATTCTCAGTAAAAGCCGTGACCAGTGGAGCTAATTCGTGTCGGGTAGAGACAGGTATCTACGTCAGTACAACGGGAGATGGTCGGGCAACACTAACACTATTGGATGCCGGCTCAGTGGTCCAGTAGGTTAAGAGTTCGCGCGCGAGACTGAAGGCCCTGGGTTCGAATCCCGTGAGCGGGAGCGTGGACGCGCACTGCTGAGGAGTCCCACAATGAGACGAAACGGCCGTCCAGTGCTTCCAGATTTCCAACGGTGGTCTAACATCAATCGGTTCAGGATCTTAATCAAAATAACATATTTGTTACATAGCAAACCGACCATTAACAAATGAATTAATTTAAAAATAAAGTACAAAAGCTAAAACTAGTAAATGATGAACATATGATTTACTTTCGAAGAATATCTCCGACTGCGACGAGACCAAACAACTATTAAGTTTCCGGGGCTGTATTGACGCGAGCATTCAATATTCAGCTCATGCAAAGAAGCAGTGATCTGAAATTTAGCTGCTTTTTTTCCAACCCTTTGAAGTCTGCGCCAGACACTCATTTATTGTTGTGTATTATTTATTACCTGGAATCATATGAAGAATATATTTAGTTTCATAGGAAAATATGACGATTCAACTTATTAAGTACAGTCTGTTGTACCCGGTTAACTAAACCAAATTAGGAGAGAAAGGGTTTGAAATTCCAGTCAAATAATTTAAGAATAAAAACGTGATATATGTATGAAAAATTATGTACTTCCTTATCAAATGCTTTAGGTAACTGTTTGTGAACTACCGCGTTTAAACTCGAAGTAGTAACTTCAACTTACAAAGTCGAGTAATATCACGACTATACACAATTGATCCGTTTAACAGTGAAAGGTTTCGCTTGTGCTACAGTTGGCGTAAAGTGGCAAAAGCTGAGTAAGCTTTTAGAATGTGTTGAAATTTTTATAGTCTATAACCCCTTAAATTTAAGACTTCTAAAATAAATGAGGTGACTGACGCGCTCAAGTACTTACTTATACAGTCAGATAGAATTAAAAAAAAACAACAATTATATGCGTGCTTCGGGTAGATAAGTCCCTTTAAGAGAGTATGGGTGATGAAATTAATTGAAAGTAGTAGTAGTCTGCATTTACCAACATAGCTCAAACCAGAAGTTAGTGACTTCGATGACTGATGCCACATTTTAGTTTGATCGCCCCTTACTTTCTTCCAACCATCTCCAGCACCGGTTAACATTGCACGTCGTGGTAATCGGTGTTCAGGCATACATAACACGTGACCCAACCATCTCAGTCGATAAAGATTCACAACCTTATCAACTGTTTTACCATCATTCTCTAATACCATGCGTCTAACCTTACTATTACTTACCAGGTGATCCCAGAAGACGTGAGCAATATTTCTAAGACATATGTGATCAAATACTAGTAGCTTACGAGTATCTTCTACTCTTAATGGCCATGTTTCGCAGCCGTAAAGTAGGACAGAATGAACTGCTGTGCAGTATACTCGTCCAAACAAACTTTCTGAATCCGTGCAGATTTCACCAGACACCAACCCATTAAGGTTGATCAGACTTCCAAGATAAGTGAAGTTGTCAACGCGTTCGACTACTTTACTCCCTAACCTTAGTCCAGGTGTTGACGCAGACCAGTCCTGAAGCAACAACTTGCATTTAGACGGAGAGAAGCGCATCCCAAACATTCTGGAATTGTTGCTTAGTGCCACCAAAAGACTCTGCATTTTATCAGCGTCTTCACCAAACAAGACTATTTCATCTGCGTATTTCAAGTCGATAAGTGGACCTCCCGGTAGGAGATCGATGACCGAGAATTCAGACGACAAGAACGTTATTTCCAGAAGTAGGTCTATGATGAAGTTGGAAAAAATTGATAAAAAACAGTCTTGACGGACATCATTTGAGGTTGCAAAATCAGATGACAGCCTTTGGATGATGTCTGAAATATTGATCTCTATAATTATTCGATGCCCCAATGAGGCGCAAGAACAGCGAACCCGAAAACACCATCAGCTTTAAGCCCAGAAGTCTATGCCAACCTGGCTCATCTACGATGCTGTCGTAACTTTTGCCAGTTTTCAAAGGATCGAGTACACGGTTTATGAGTAAGAGCAGCTTCCTATTACTTGCGAAGCCCAAAGTCTCCTGGTTGAGGATAATCAGCAACTGCGTTTGACCAACACTGTGTAAGAAAGATTGCTTAGACTCAGTGACAACACGGTAAACGTAATACAAAGGCAGTCAATTTGTGCTTGGTAATTGATGATAATTCAATAATAGTTATCGACTACATTAAAAAACGACAGCGTTTTGATAAGAAATAACATGTTTTACAAGGAGATAAATAACAGACAGATGCTCGAGCAACGATTGTTACGTATTTTCATGTAAGTGCAAAGTCCCAATGTCATTTCCGAAGTTACATTACGATCTGATGACAGTTTTCGTCAGCAGAGCCGGCCAATTCACCAGTAAGGCCGTTCCAATCTCGAGACACTTGCCAATAATATGATTGTAACATTTCCTATGAATCCTATGCACATGGCATACTTAAGTGTGATGAAGAAACTAATCAATCTATGCATACATTTCCAGCACAAAAGACTTAGAGATATCAACCAACCTTTATTTATGGATATAAATAATAGGAACAATAACGGGGCGGATTTGCATGCATATAACACACAATTCTCTTTGAATCTAGAACACAACAACAGCATCATGCACTGTCCCATCGCCCTAGGCAGATCAGGCAACACGAGAGTTACGAGAACACCATCACGGCATGCGACAGGCTAGGTACCCTCAAATGCCCTGGTACGGTCGAGTGGGGAGAGTCCGCCCTCCCTCTCCAAATGCTTTCACATGGCCACGCGTATATAGCCTCTACCAGGGAAGTCCTACTTACTGCCTTCTCGTGGCGAGGGTGTTGTTTACGAAATTGAGAGGACGAAAAGCGAACGTCCGGCGCTTTAACCGGACCCCAAACCAATGGTGCACATGGGCTCCAGTATCCTGCGAGAACGAATGGCGTATGAACCAATCGTTGGTCACCGGCTACCATGGGACTGCATCTCCTCACGATGCTCCACTGCCTTGTGGGTTAGACTTTTAGATCAAAGGCTCGGAGTGTGGCCCCTTAAGAAAACCACCTGCTTCGGTCTGGGCACCCGAGCAGTATCCCACCCTTCACACAAATCGAATGATTTATGTGGCGCATATCTATTTGGTGCCTTTTTGTACCAATGATTATGTGTTTAAATAAATAAATAAATATAGATATAAGTAAATTAATCTCAAGTAGTGTCGAAAATACTCCTTCAGCTACCATTTAGGTCACTACTATATAAACATCCGTCAAGTTTGACTCCGAAAAAAAACAAATAATGCTGAATAGCACTAGATTTGCGCCTTATAACGTAATAACAGTACACAGTAAACCTGGTTTAGTCAATGATATAGAGGAAAACGTAATAATTAAACTTAGACCATTCATGGACCCACGTGACTATTTCGCGTAACCATTCCCTTCTAGTGACATAGCTATATTTATGTGCTTGATAGTTAATCATGAGCACATATGAGTTTCCATTACCGATGTTGACTGTAAATATATTTCCGTTAACTGTGTTAATAATGGAATAACCGGTCCATTGCTACATACGTTCATGTGAATATATGATTTTCTTATTCTTGCTGATGGTATTAGTCAAAACTAATTCTCGGCCTTTTATATACTGTTTAGCCTACTAATATCAATTCGTTTTATCAACGCACCAAACAGGAAGGAGGTCCTAATTGAAGCTAAAAAGTGGACAGTAGGCAAAGAACTTTGTCTGTATCCCACTAACGTTGTTAATATGCACCAGCAGAGCAGTCCCCAAGAATATGATAACTAGTCAATTCTAAAGTGCAAGGTCATCTACTACTGTGGTGAGTTACCAATACAGAGAAGTTCATTTCCTGTAGATAATTTACGGACTGCAAAGAATTTGTTAGTTTCGTTCAACAATTTAGCTGATTACCGTGTCAGAAGTTAAACGTACGAAAACACCTTATATTAGACGCAGAGAAGCCGAAGAGGCCAGTATAGTGATCTTATTAATGTTTTGTAGAAGTGAACTGAGACGGAAAGAATGGTTTCTGGATAATTTCGTCGACATGGATGTTGTCAAGATGTAGGCTGGAGAGTCCCTTTCAGTATCCTAGATCCCGTTACTGGACACTATTATCTCATCAATAGCGAAGTAGGCATATTTCGTTTTAAAATGTTATTAAATTAGTTCGATACAGTTGAATGTGTCACCCCCAACGTCCGAATCGAAACGTGTGGGCAGTGCGTTGGTGGCAGAGTATGTCATGTTTCCGATAGAAGCTAATGCTTAGGATTCGACAAACTGCATGCTGTATAGCAGAAAATATCATCAGACTTGAGTGCAGACATTATGCAGCTAATTTCTAAGTCTGATGAGCGCGAACGTTCACGCAAATTTGATACTGCACTAACGAAATTGCAGTTCCCTTTTTCGTCTGAAAAGGAATTGCGAACGTTGGATGCATGCCTTCGGCAAGAAGACATGAGGAACAATTTGTAAGTCTACTAAATTCACTGGATTATTAATTCAAATCCCATGTTGACGCGGCTAGTGGCTAATAATCTCAAAAAGTCCATACGCTATATTTTGTTATGTCATAAAACCTGAAGTTACCCGCCATTTCACACTACATGAGACTTAATCGAAAAAAGCACTTCAGAAGTGCAGGATTTACGGCAGTATATGAGGTAAAGTGTTTTTTGGTAACTAGGTGAACTAAAATCACGGTACTTATCGTCATCCGTTAACGAAAAGGAACTTGGTAAACTCTATGACATCACGACGCGGGAATATTTCCATGACATGAGAGACAAAATACAAAAGCACCATAGAAGAAAATCGGAACATGTATGTATAAATTTAAACTTATAATTTTTATTGCCGTTCAATAAGTGTAGTGTTCAATATTAACGGACATAACCGTAAGTCATACTGCAGGTCGACAGTTGTTTGATAAACTATGGCAGCTAGACATTGCAGATTTTAGTCTTTAATTAATTTCAGAATTCACAGGAAGATTGTTTTGGTTCGAAATACAAACATTCAACCTTAAGGAAGGTGTTGTTATTGAAATGCTTCTACAGTTAACTTAATTTTTAAAACAACTTTTTCCTTCTATCTACTAAATTTCTGATTGTGTTTGAAACTCGTAAATTAATAAAGTGTGTATTGGAAGCCAGTTTCATTTCATATGCACATACAAATTAAGCAACATCGCACCGGTTATTTCTTTGTAGATTTTCGTAAAAGATACTGGTACTTTGCACTTATATTAAAATACGTAGCAATCGTTGCTCAAGCATCTGTTATTTATCTCCCTGTAAAACATGTTATTTCTTGTCAATAAATGTCTTTAACGCCTTGCCACTTTCCAATGTAGCAGATTGCAGTCGTCGTGTGGTTTGTTATAGAGATGAAGACGAGACATTTGAGGCCAGGCAAAGGTGGACAACAAATTGTAATCAAGCGAAATATGGATAATATGACGATATCACAAATATGGAGACAAAAACATTACTTTCGCATGACGAGCATGAAAGGAGACTTCGTAATGTTCCACCAATATTACTCATTATTTTGAAATAGATGTTTTCTTTCTTTTTCCATTTTTCGACTTTATTTCCCCATTATAGATTAATTATTGAATAGCAATCAAAGGACGGCAAAGTGAGGTGAGATCAACATATAAAACTATACACAATCGAACTCTTTCGTCGACATAGACGAAATTTATGTGATGATACTTCTACATGACATAATAGCGAATAACTTAAAATCACAATTGTTTTGTGTTTGGTGAATTAGCGGCATCGTGACAATAAAAAACCGAAAAAACGAGAAGTGTAAAAACATTTTCAGATAACAGATCTCAATCCGACTTACAATGAGCAATAGCTCAGGATGAACAACCTGAAACAAGCTCTGTAACAAACAACGAAAACCACCGCCGCATTTCAATGTCGCGCTATCCAATATTCAACAACGTTTTCTCGAGCTAATGAAAATCAATCTACTTTTTGCCCTCGTTTCTTGTATTTTTGTAACACTTATACGTGTTTGAGAATATTTTATGTACAGTAGTCCAGCCACACGGCTGCACTAACCGTAAACACATTGATAATTACTTTCAGACTGATATGTCTTTTAGTTTAAGTGCATATGTCTCAGGACGTTAAGGATCATCAATAGCAGCAGTTTTCTTGTCATCAGACAAGAGGTTGGTTGATTTAAACGTGCAAATATCAAGGTGATAATTTGAGTGCCAAGAGAATACGAGTGTTCCATGTATAACTAATAAGTTCAGTGATTTATAATGTAGGGCTATTGTCACTTCGACTGTGAGAGCAACTACTAAGAAAAAAACGTGAGACCGTAATTGTGCTCCAGCCGACTAAAGCGCTGTTTTACGGGTGTTACCTTGATGAGAGTTTTGTGACGTGATTGCGTCGAGGAGTACTTTTTATGCTACACGCTAATATCAAACTTCTTATTCACTCAAGACTCAGAAAGAATAATCACCGGTTTAACGATAGGAAAACGCTAAAAATCCCTTCACAGCATTTCCATGGACAGTACTATCATTTATTTGTTTCTTCTCCCTGTCGTGTATTTTAACCTATATTCGCATCTCTCTTAACCGCATTTTAAGTAATTCAATTGTAGCGGTAAATAAATCCCCAAAATAAATAGCACTAAGTTTTCGACATTGGATGCTGACCATATGTTTTAGTGGACTCATCTAGCTGAGGGCGCTCGGTCAGGCATCCGCACCAGATCACGTGTGGTAACGCCGTGCTCAACATCAACCGCAATCGCTAGCCAGATTAGATCAGAGAATTCCGGTATATTGGTCATCGCCAAATATACTCTTCCGATCTCCTCGACTCTGTCTTTTGATTTCTCTTGGTGGGGACGAAATACATAAGAAGGTGTTACTGGTAGAAGCGTTGTCAAACACTGAATACCTGTGACATCATCACAATCTTCCTTATCTGAGGTTTTTTATGTGAATTTGTATAAAGACCAAGCTTTTTTGCAAATATTTTCACATGTTGCCGGACTATTGACAAATAAGTCATGTTTGACTAAGCTTAAGATCACGTCGTGGTTCATTGTGTGACTGTTAACGTTTGACTGTGTTCTCAGAAAGATTGATGGAATGCCTGCAGATAGATATCTGGTCTAATATCTTTGAGAATATTCACATCAATCCGTTTCATTTTATTTATTCCTTCAGTTATTTAGGACGCTAATCTGTGATGGAGAAACGCTTGACTGCATAGCACAGGGATTACCGTTTGAGTTATTTTTAAATTAAGCACAGAGTGTGTGTCCGCTTATAATACAATACGAATAACTCAAAAACGCTTTGCACGCTATATGGAAGAACGTAACCTGATGTAATAAATAAAAGTTGGTTCCTTAGTTCTGCGTTCAAACTGAATATTGGCAATCTGGTCGTTGCGCCGATGTTGTAATCTTTCTTCTTAGCAAGCATTCTTTCGCTAGTAACCAACTTAGTTGCACATCTCTGTACTCTGTAAGAGATTTATTTCTCTTTTGAAGAGGATGGGTGCGGGAACATGATGAACATCAGATCGAAGTCGTGCGTGTGTTTTAGAATCATTTATTAGAAATTCCAGAATGATTATGCCATAGATTGAAGCTGCTGAGATAATTTTATATAAACGTTCAGTACTGAAATAAGATGAACGAATGGACATTAGGTGTTTCTCTAGGTGTAATGGTTGACAAATACACGGCTATTGATACGATAATTGAGTCACTTTACGTTCAATATCCAGCAATTGAGAATCATAAATCATGGGCGCGGGAACACATGATCTGTATTGCATAGGTCCGCCGTGCGGAGCTGTTCAATCTGTTACCATTTTTATTCGTATCAATATATTATCCTGTCTTGAGTCAACATTTGTTCTGGTGAGGTCATAAACGGCAAACTGCTGATAGACAGAGTCAGTATGGACACTGGCATGACCTTTACATAAGATCTCGTGGCCTAGGCAGTTATATCATTAGATATACAATTCCGAGATTAAATCCATTATTCCGCTGGTAAATGCTCTTAGTACGGACCAAGATTTTAATCATCCAGTCTTCTGCAAAACTCCTGACACTGCGACACTTTATGTCGCACTCACCTTATTTACCGTGATAAGGAACATTCTGTACTCGAAATTACTTCCTAATCAATATAGAAGTGGGTTGAAGGAGCCCATACCACAACGTTCGACATCAGGGAAGGGTTGATGCTGTGTCGACAGCTATACAAAAGTCATGAGATATCGAATAAAACACCTATTTAAAATTAAGAATGATAGATCAACTAAAGTTTTTTTCATTTGGAATATGTGACATATGTAATTCTGAGATATGCTAGATTCCCAGAAATCATTTAGTAAGATTCTGATTTTTGTATTTTCACTTTGGAAATTTTAGTTTCGTCTAATGAAATCGCAAGTGGATAACAACGTTCAAAAGTCCTCAATGCGACACTAAAATGGTTCGGTATGAGAGGGTTCTGATCTACCAGAAGTTCATGTACACCAGCAACTACCTTACACGGCCAAATCCGCGCCCGCTATTCCTAGTCCATCTCACTCGAACTCACTCTAACGGACAAAAACTAGCCCTTTGGATCCATACTGGCACTGTGGTTCATGGCATTTCGTACAAATGTTTACTTTAAGGCAGTGTAGTTAAAAGGAATCAGAATCCACTAATAACAGCGGTGGAAGCATTAATTTTCGCTTAGCTCTCGACAAAGGAACATGCAAACTACTACCTGACAACTTCTATTCGCGCTTTACCAGTGTCAGCATCAGATATACAATCTGCTTCCGAGAATGACCCTATCATTAAGGAGACGATTCACGTCAGCATCGGTTGGCCGTCTACTAGTTTAGATAGTGATGTGAAGCGACTTTACCATCGTGATTAATAATGTATCATGAGCGAATGCTTGATGTTTGTAAAGAGGGTGGTGGTGTCAAAATCTCTACGACCAAAGATACCGAAGCAGTTTCATATTGATCATCCTTGTGTAAAACGAATGAAATCCATAGCTCGAAGTTATGTATATTGGCCTCTTGTGGACAAGCACATATTAGATTTGGTGTCGGCAAGCGGCGAGGTTTGACTCGAAAGTATCGCAGGTTCCATGACCACAGCTTAAGTATATCTTGTCCAGGATACATGTCTACTTCGCTGGCACAGTTGATGGAAATATTTGCCTAATTGCAGTTGATCCGCTTTCGAAATTGTCTGGAATCCGTCTCATGATGCCACCAACGACGACCAAAGCACTACAGCACTAGGCTGAAATTTTCCTTGCACTGGATTGCTTAGTGCAACCGTGTCGGATAGCGGTCTGCAGTTCGCCTTCGGTCAGTTCCAAGTATTCTGCCAACGGCGTACCTTCAAACATTTTTGCTTCCGCATCACCGTCCACAGTCAAATGTTCAGGCACAAACGTTTTTGGACACCCGATGAGAGACATCGTTATATCATATAGTTTTATGCCCTAGGTTCTTTGTTTTTCACTCCGTCTCCGATTTTATAAGGCTCGGTTTTACTTCTTCTAATGTTATAAGGGTTAGGTTTCCATGTATTGGATGTTAATTTACATTGGACGAATATCTACACTAGATTCACTCCCAGAGTCTATTCTACAGGACTTCAAAACAACTCAGATCAAGAACACATGGTTAGCATGACCACAACGTAAATATATTTCCACACCAAATACCCGGCACAACCCAACAACAATGAAATATCAATAATTAGTCCTAATGATAATAAGGATAAGGGAATATGTAACTCACCTGTCAGACTATCTACATGACTGACTAAGCAGACAACCAATCATTATCATTCTCGCCCACGCTTCAGGAACTAAAACTGTTTTCAAAATGAATTAAGGCAGCAACATCGTCAAAACAGGTATGTGGTTGTTGGAGTACTACATGAAGTTTCACGAGGCATATTACTTTTTACTTATTTTTCACTTCAAATAGTTGTCGCTTGACAATCATCTTCAGTCTTCCGAAAGTCAACAATTGGCGCTGAACGGCAAATCTAAATAAGAAACTTCACCCCTGCATTATGAAAGCTCGTAGAAAGATGAAGACTACAACACACGCTGCTGTTTTTTTCTTTTATACAGTGATCTGTGATCATTATCACTAGGGAGTGAACTCATTCTATACCTCGGATAAGAGTATAAACTACACAAGTAACAGAAACACTAGTAATGTAAGACTTAACCGAGGGAATAGTAGGTTAACCACTATGGATAAACTACTTCCTATCTGGACTCAAGACAAAAGTATTGGTTAAACTGTCTTGAAAAATACTTCTCAGAATCCCTCGGTATACAAAATTAAGACCAGTGTATGTCTGCGAAACTCTCCAGTTGTGTCAGTATCGGTCTTGTTATATGCCGACGAGTGGTCACTCACACTATGGAATACAGCTAACCCACAGACGTCTTACCTAGGAAGAAATTTAGATTGAGAATCTACAAACTAGGATGAAATAATTCCTAGACCACTGTTTAAGTTTTATTAATAAAATAACCGAACAACTAAATGTGTAATCAGCCAAAAGATTTCTTTTTTATCTTCATCACTTACAAAAATGAGATGCTAAAGCAAAACCAAGTCGATCGACATTAGTTTTCGTACAGTGTTTTATTACGAAAACACTACCGAAATGAACCTCTATATATGTGAACACAATAATATGAAGAATGAATGGATTGATGGCATTAGGAACACTTGGTCAAATTATTTCTGTATTTTTATTAGAGGGCAGCAGAGTAGTTAAGTATAAATATTGATGGAAACTGAAAGCATTTTGTAAAAAACGAATGCTTAAATCCTCAAGTACATAAAACGACACAGAACACCAACTTGAATGAACTCGCTAAACATTTTGATGAGAATGCATGCCTTTTACTTGAAACTTCACTACGGGTGATTGACTGAAAGGACAAACAGATACATCTTGAAAATAAGGAATAGAAATAATACTTGTTTTCGTGATTTCCTAATCAATATAAAATTGTATTTTTACTCAATGGGATATCACAAAAATATATTTATAATTAACTTTTTATTGATGTTCAATTTATTTGAAGCTATCGCGTAAAATCTTGGCATTGATACCCAAAAAATGAAAAGTACGAAGTAATGGTAAAGATCAATACCCAAAAGGAAATGAATACAACTGCATTCCATCCATAATAAGTTGAGTCTCAAATAATTGATTACAATTATCGTGTATGTTTACGCCGCAAAACATTTTATATTTAGGAAGAAAATAAAAACTAACAGAACTTTATTTTGTGATGAATGAATTTAGTCTTATTCTCGTGATTTACTTAATTAGAATCAAATACGTAGAGACTGAAACATTGAAATATATAGAATTTCTTAATGGAAACAGTAAACTTGCACAATTCAATCGTATGCCAACTTGTTATTCATGAACGATACATATTCTCAAATATATTAGACGTTAAAATTCGTCGTCTCTTCTATTATATTCACATCACAGAACTTTCAGTGAAATAATGAAACACATATGTACATCATAATATCTACTACAATATTTCGTGAAAAAAAAATTAGTCGCCAATATTAAAAATAGATTTCAGTCTGAGCTAGTAAAGATAAATCAACGAAGTGGAATGTGATGATCTTATTAGTTCATTACATAAAAACAATTGGTCATTTGGTAATTGATATGAAAAATGGTTACAACAACAAATAAATTTTTCAGATGTACTTGCCTTTGTATTAAAAAATTATTATCAAAGTATTTGTGAAAAAATTATAAATAGAGTAATGTTAGTGTTTTCAAGTATTAATTCCTAGGTTTATTGTTTGTTTGAATACTCACATTGATGCTTAGGACTGGAATTGATCGGTTTCGCGGTGGTGGTGTTGTTTACGAAACTGAGAGGACGAAAAGAGAATGTCCGGCGCTCTAACCAGGGTGGTGGAAATGGAGGACCAACAAGTAGAGTTGAATAACCCTGACTCCGAACCAATCGCGTACATGAAATATGAACCTATTGTTGGTCACCGGTCATCATAGGGCTGCATCTCCTAATGGTGCTCCACTGAGTTGTAGAATATACCTCTAGGTCAAAGGCTCGGGTGAGACCCCTAGGAAAACCAACTTCAGTTTAGACACTCGGACAGTGTCACAATCCTCACACAAACCAATGATGACCGCTACTAGTCTCATTGTTAATGTGTAGTGTATATGTATCTAGTGCCCTCTTAGACCAATGTTTATGCGTTCAAATAAATAAATTGATCAGCCTCTTACTGACATCCAGTGCGGATAGCCTCGATATCACATTATAAGCAAGGATAGATGTTGGTTAGTAGTGGAATCCAGGACGCGCGTTTCGTCCTATTGGGGACCCGTCAGCTGGATGTACCTGCATGAGTTGGTGTTAACTCCGGGACTCGAACCCAGTACCGTTCGCTCAAAACGCCATCGCGTTATCCACTCAACTATATGGACTCAGTAGCTGAATGAAACGAAACGCGAGTCCTGGATTCCACTACTAGCCAACATCCATCCTTGCTCATAATGTTATAACATTGCAATCTAATATATAATTGTTGATAAATATGTGGTTCAATGATAACTTAGTATTTGTTGTGGACGAAAGCAAGTGATTGATATGTCACCTTAAATTTATGGGCAGAATTAAAATGAAGCGAATTTCTATTTCAACATCATACAACTGAGCTCTCTATTTACTAGCTGTGTAATAATAATAATAATAATAATAATATAACGAACAAAGCTTCTTAATGAATTCAACAAACACTATTATTGTGAAAAAAATTGTTTGAGATCATGAATCAATTGATGTTAGACCACCGTTGGAAACCTGGAAACACTGGACAGCCTTTTAGTCCTAGTATGGGACTCCTCAGCAGTTCGCACCCACGATCCCGCATCCCGCGGGATTCGAACATCAATTGATTCATGATCTCAACCAAAAACTTAACAATCTCCACAACCCCATACTGATAATTAACATGTGCTCACTAGTGACTAGCTTCGTGAGGGAATTCTCGGAGTTCTAGTGAGAAGTCGTGACCAGTGGAGCTAATCCGTGTCGGGTAGAGACAGGTATCTACCTCAGTACAATGGAAGTTGGTCGCGCAATTTCGTGGATTGGTTGATGTTAGACACTAACACCATTGGATGCCGGCTCAGTGGTCTAATGGTTAAGTGCTCAGGCGCGAAGCCTGTAGGTCCTGGGTTCGAATCCCGCGGGATGCGGGGTCGTGGATGCGCACTGCTGAGGAGTCCCATACTAGGACGAAAAGGCCCTCCAGTGTTTCCAGGTTTCCGACGGTGGTCCAACATCAATTGATTCATGATCTCAACCAAAAACTTAACAATCTCCACAACCCCATACTGAAAAAAAATTGTAACTAACAGTGTATTAACGGAAATAATTGCATTCAATGGTCATGACTAATATTTCGTTAATAGAAAAAGGTAAATCACTTTAATAAAATAAATTTAATAAAATCCCACTACAGTGAAAATGGCCATATAAAAAAGTCTTCTTCATCTGTTTGTTATTTCTGACTAGTAGTGATCGAAACAATTATTATAAGGACAGACGAAATTAGGAAGACAAAATTAAAGGTAAAATAAAACGACAAAACCACATGTTAAATGTAATTACCATTGATATTATAATGTTAAACGAGAACAGTGACAGAAGAAATTATATACATATATGAGAATTATATATATATGCTGGCAAGATAAAAGCAATAACAACAAGGCTGACCAAAAGATTAGTTTGTAATCATCACTGATAGACAAATAAGGAGCAAAGAAATCTCTTAAAATTTGGAAATTAAAAAAACCGGAATGTATCACATATAGGTTAGTAAACAACTTTTGCTAATGAAAGCAGGCAGAGAAAAAGTAATTCCTACTACATATAACCTAATGTTAATGATGTGATTGCGAAAATTTATACATGTACTTACTTTTTAAGTAAGTTAACATCATTATCAATAATAACAACGGATATTATAATGAATTATCAGCATTTTTCATTATCATCAAGATAATCTGCTAAAAATAGTCTAAATGATTCTTGACCACTTTTAGCGTCAACAGTTGATAAGAATTCTGACTCCAGTAGTTGAACATAATTCGGTCTATCATCCTTGTTCTTCATAAGACATGAATCAATGAATTTACGTAGTGAATTTGGATAACAACTTGATTCTGGCAATCGTGGTGATGGTTCGTGAACAACCTTAAAGTAGAACCACATCAATTAGATTATAGTTTTTTTTAGTAATCATATGATTGACAAGTTTAAATAAATATACACAGAAATAACTTATTCATTTAGTTTTTGATATTTTAAATAATCTTTTATAAATCTAACTTACAGAATTGCTTAAGCCAATCACGATTTTCAAGATACGTTATACATCTTAGTGCTTACTCTGGTATGATATAACATTGTGAGAATCGTTTTTAGATCCTACTGATAAGAACGCAGTGAAGCTTTCATTGGATTGGCGATCAAATATATTTTTATAAATCGTAAACGATAAGTCATGCACTTGTGTCCATACTACTGAAATTTTAAGTGAAAACTTATAACATAACCTATCATCTTTTAATCAAAACAACCATACATTCTACTAGTTTATTTTGTTGTTATCTGACTATTATGTGAACAAAAAAGTCCCTGATTTTTTTTCGTGGACTTTGAAAATGTCACAGATCAATAGGAATTTTTTAGATCATTTAGTCTAGATGCGGATCGTAACGTGGAATTTATTAAAATATTTGACAACAAACGATAACATCTGAACATAATGAAGGGGAAACTGAGGACAGTTCACATCTCAATTGTAAGATGATGTTGTAGGGTGTGTTTACGACGGTACATTTGAATAGCTAAAATGAAATGGTTGAATAAGTTGACTAATTCACTTATTTAGTGGCGGACAAAAATGTCATCAAAAAACTTTGTTGAGAAGTCCAAACGACAATCAAATAATTGTTGTAGGTTACGTACCACCTAACTTTGACAAGAATGCCGAAGATGAATGGGATAAGGTTATACGTATTGGATCATTTATTTCTTTCAAGCTACTTCGGCCGGAGTACATTTGCGCTAGGTCCCACAAACTTGTACTTAGAAGTCACATGATTCGTCAGGTAAAAGAATATGAAGATCATCATCATAGTTTAAAATAATACGACCTGAATGTGATAGCTTACAATAAGTTGGAAAGCTGTTAACGCCTTCGGTTATCACACTAATATGGTAGTGTTTAGATTTCTAAGTATTTTATCACAATGAATTGCATGAAATAAGCAATTGAAGAAAAAGTTTCTGCCAGAGTTTTAAGTTTTATTACTAACTAGTAAACCACTGGAACAATTGGCGATTGGTTAGTAATATACATGTTTAGATGAAATGCCTAATTAAAAAGCCCCGAATCGCCATCACGTTGATTAATAAGCGGGATAGGGATTATTCTACGAATGTAATTATTCGTAATAAAATAAACTTCCAAATACAAATGGAATGTATGCTAATCGATAAAGAAAGATCTATGAACGTTAGATAAAATTGGACTTTTGAGTTTTGCACTAGTGGATATGATATGACGTAATTTGAGTAAAGGATGACTACAGAATTATAGACATTAAAAAAAGTAATTACCTGGACCAATTGCTGAAATACATTTTGCGATTGAGGATAGCAAGGTTTTCCAGTTGCTAATTCAAGTACACTCAAACCAAGTGACCATACATCTGAACGAATACAAAACCCTTCATTCTCTCGTGTATTAATTCGCTCGGGAGCTAAATAAGCTCTTGTCCCTATGTTGGTTAGTGCGATTGAATTTTCTAAATCGGCTGATATTCCAAAATCACAAACCTTATTCATAAAACGGAAACAAAAAGAGTTAAAAAGTTATGCAGTAATTGAACTTTATGTTGAAAGTATTCCCGTATCACAAACAATTAATTTATTTAATTAGAAAATACAATACATAATTAAAGATAATAGCTAATGCAAATTTTTCCAACTTTTTGTCTTACCTTTACTCGGCCTTGACAATCTGCAAGCATGTTTGAAGGTTTTACATCACGATGTATAACCTCAAGTTGATGTAGATATTCAAGAGC
The DNA here is from genome assembly GCA_944470405.2 of Schistosoma mattheei. Lineage (NCBI taxonomy): Eukaryota > Metazoa > Platyhelminthes > Trematoda > Strigeidida > Schistosomatidae > Schistosoma > Schistosoma mattheei. The sequence continues at coordinate 12,979,977 of OX103947.1, read as the reverse complement.
CTCAACAACCGATAATACAATGTACGCTAGGACGTCAGTAGGAAAAGTACGACCACGGTTGTAAACCTATGAAGAGTAATCATGGAAACGGAAAGTGAATACATCTACTTATAACCCAACATTATAGCATGTAGTGATAAATATTTAAAAAACATAAAAATGCCGTAGTTTCTCTATTTTATCAATGAAGAAACGAATGTTAAAATACCTTATCATTATTGTTTGACAAACTCACTTCGACCAAAAGAGGTGGCGTATTCCTGTAATCTAGCAACATTAAGTGGATACACATTGAAAGGTAACTTTTGTGAAAGTAAATTATCTTGATCTTACTCCTACCAGCAATCACTGATACTTCATAAAGATTCAAAAATAAGCTTCCCAAATAATATATTTATTAAAGATAACACAATAGGATCCTGACTTTACAGTTTTAATAATGAACTGCAAGAAGTGAACTCCATTTTCATTTGAGTTGGTCGATAAACCATTAGTGTAAAACTCATGCTTTGTACACAAATCAATGAATACTTGATAAATTGCACTAACTGATGATCTTAAAATAACAGATAGAAAAAATTATATTAAAATTTTAGAATATAGCTATCCAAGCTGCCATGCATCACATAACAAGTGTGATAGGAAATTCATAAAACTAGAAAAGGGGACGAAAACAATCATGCTATCAGTGGCAAAGAACTAGAGACAAACAACGTGTACTTGGAGAAAGTAAAGTGCGCATGTATGTGTATCAAAACAACACATATTGAGATATATACCTCGAAGTCTATTACTAGTTTGGTTGTCTGTAAAGCTTTAGTCAGGAAGTCAGCAACTGCCTACATGGTTCATGAAAGAAGTCAATTGCCTTGATAAATTGACATTATGTTTTGATTAGACCACCCATAATCTATTTTTAGCCCAACTCTACCATAGTCTGAATAGAAAATTAACATAAGATGGACGCATGTAGCATATATCCTAACCATTAGACAAGTAAACCTTTACACATACTTTTATTTCATCACTCATCGACAGTCTGATGTGATTTTTCAGTTGAATGAGGCCGATTTTCTATTATGAATACGTTAGACATGTAGTGAACGAAAACGTAGGTACGGTAAACCAATTTATTGTTTTATGCAAAATCAAACAGTTCCTTTGTGAAATAGGGTAATCATACATTAAAAACATCATTTGCGTATCTTCCTTGAGTTGCCCTTTACTTCATTCATTATTCTTCAAATCCTGTTGTTATTCCAACTGTCATGTTTTCCTTCACTTAATTTCAATCTTCTGGTACGCATTCCAATTCCAATTCCTGCTACGCACTACTTATGTATGTCCACACCATAAACGCAGCTTGCAAACTGGTACTAAAACACTCTCAAATTTTGGAGAAACTTCCTAAAGTGCTTAGAATTTAAATATTACTAATACGATGTATGGTGTACATAAGAAGTGAATTCAAATGAAAATAAACAGGAAATTCGAAACCTGAAATGTGTCTTAATTTAGTAATAACGTAAAGTGATATAACAAAGTCATACAAAATGTTACACCCATCTGGAAACAACTCACTTTCTTTAGTAATTTGTCCAAAGATGTATCCATTAACTCCATAACAATAAGAACATCACCTTCACAAAACAGACCACAGTAACAAGTAACCACAGATCGGTGATTACAGCGTGTACCAACAGCCAATTCTCGAGAAATAAGAGGTCTTGAGAGGTAATTCAGATGGACGGAAATGTGTTTGACAGCAAAAACGTGTGACGTGGGTGTATGGATCATTTTTTCTACTCTTCCATAATACCCAGATCCTAAAGAATAGAGGTTAAATGGCTACTGAAAATTCAAGCAAAGTCATGATGAAGAATTAATACAGGAGACAATCATCGAGTACTTCCATTAATTAACATAAATTATCCGCTGAGAATACAATTATTGTTAAGCCATATCAATAACTATATCTGGATCTGGTAACATTTTGAATTTCGATACATAAACTCATCAGTTGAGATGGCTGGAACACGTGTTACGTATGCCCAACGATCGACTGCCTCGACGTGCGATGTTCAGTGGTATAGGAGTAGGTTGAAAGAAAGCTAGGGGCGGCCAGACCAAAACATGGCACAAGTCCATGAAGCCACTGACAAGTGGACTAAGTCTCGTTGGTAGGTGTAGACTACCTGGTTGGGGACCGCGAGATGATAGCAACCGATGGTTAGAGACCCTGAATGACATGGCTCAAAATCGTTTGCAATGCCGCAGGTGTATACACTCTTTGTGTTCTCCCAAATTTTGATCTCCTGACTCCTCCTTGTCTCTTTTTTTCTCTTCCCAAATTTATTTCACTGTATTATACTCTTTAAATAACATCTCCAAACACTAATTTTCCTGATTACTGCTTATACTCTTATTACCTCTACCACTACGGGATTTGAATCGACCACTGCATCTCTGTGCTAATGTGGTGTGGCAACTCGAACTGATGTACGTACGTACGAAGTTCTACGTTGTTACTGACTGACTGACTGAAAAAACATATTAGGTTTATTCAACAACAGTGAGGGACAAATAATCGTGTATCATCATCTGTCGGATGAATTAAACGTAGAGTAATGAAATTATGTAAAACCGATGTTTTAACAGACTAGTGAATACAATATATATTGGATAACATCATTAAGATAACAGAACTGCATTCAAAATTAACTAAGTTAAAGTAAATAAATTTTTGCAGTAGCAGTGATTTAACCAGAATGTGTCATACGCTACTTCCCAAGTTGATATGAATACTTAAATCTTCAGTAAATAAATCGAATCATGATTTTTGACTAATAGCTCATCAGCAGTGAGTTGACATCGGCTTTCATGCAACAGAACTCCTTCAACGTAGCCGAAATACATATGTTAAGAAAGTGAAACATAAGTTACAGAAAGGCTCATCCCGAATCAAAATAAGGAAGTGTTGAAATTCTATTAAGTTGTATGGTGAATTTTATTTGCTGAAATAGTGAATAGAGTAAACTGATCTATTTTACATTAGTTTAACACTACGACTTCAAGCAGTATACATGGTATGATCAATAGTTTGGATCAGACGAATATATAACCTAGAAAAACATACTAAGTGATAGTAAAGTGTGAATTTTAGAAGACAGGCAAAATCATTATTAACATTCAGTGACTGATTCAGAAATCCTTAACTCCTAACCGTTAGGAAAGAAAAACAAACCCGATGAGCTAAGTGGCAAGTATGCTGGTAAAGTAAAATAAGTTGATAATAGGAAGAATTAAACTTTGTGCTACTATGAGGACGTTTGCAGAAACCGGTTGCAAGGCAATCTAACAAGACAAGATTTACAGAACTTAATCCTAGATTTATTTGAACACATAAATATTGGTACAAAGAGGCACCGAGTACATATGCGTCACACAAGTCACTTGAATTGCGAGTGATCTGCGATACTGCCTGGGTGCCCAAACCGAAGTAGGTTGTTTTCTTACGGGGCCACACCCGGAGCATTTGACCTAAAGGTCTGATCCACAAGTCAATGAAGCAGCGTCAGTGGATGCAATCCCATGGTAGCTGGTGACCAATAATTGGTTCACACGCCATTTGTTCCCTTAGGAACCTAGAGCCCATGTGGACAAAATATTGTCCCGCATACGCACACCTTAAGAACAGAAAGGATACAAATGAATTTCAAGAGACCGTCTTGACTTATGATTTCATGCGAAAACATTATGTCACAATAATTAATATGCACCGTACGGACATTTTAAGAGTAAGAAAATATCAACATCTTGAAAGGTCGGAAATACTCGTGCTAATGGGGTCCACTGGCAGCAAGAAGTCTGGTGTGAGCGAAACAATTTGTGAGGATGACGGGACAACAGATAGGGCTGGCTATGTCTTTGGAAAGTCTTAATATTGATGTTTGTTGTCTATCCGAGACCCATATTCAAGACTCTGGTGAAGTACTACAAATTCGATCTCCATCTGTCGCTTCGAAAAGCTTGTTTTACGTGCGCTTATCCGGGGACCCTGTGGCATCTTCGTCTGGCCTCGCTGGCGTTGGTGTCGCACTAAGCGCTAGAGCTGAGGCAGCACTAGTCGACTGGATCCCCATTAACAGTCGGTTATGTGCTGTTAGATTAGAAAGTTCCATCAAAGTGAGGAGAAATCAGCGTGAGAAACGACGTCTTTTTGTCATCTCCGCTCATGCCCCGACAGATTGCAGGCCGGATGCAATCAAGTATGAGTTTTACCACTAGTTATCTGTTCTTCTCCAGAAAGTGCGTTCGACAGATATTGTAGTACTAGCCCGAGACTTGAAGATCAGGTCGGGCGTCTAGGCACAGAAGAGAGTCGTTTAGGTGGCCGATGGGGACTCGTTGGTCGCAGGTCAGATAACGGGGACCGTCTACTGCAACTTTGCACAGACCACAACCTGTCTACTCGGTGTGACCGTGAGTTTGACCACAAACGAAGGATGTTACGCGAGTATACAGTTACTGTCAGTCCTACCCACTATCTCGCGGCGGTGTGTTGTTTACGAAATTGAGATGACGAAAAGAGAATGTCCGGAGATTTAACATGGTTGGTGGATATGGAGAATCCACCTAGTGGAGTTGGACAACCCTGATTCCAAACCAATGGTGCACATGAGCTCCAGAAAATAAATAGCGTATGATCCGTGGGACTGCATCTCCTTGTGGTAGCTTTGCTACGTTAATCGATCAACTCGATAACCATTGTAATATAAACTATCAACGGTGTTTGAAATCAAAAGGCAATGAGAAACAGCAACTACAGTTTATTAGAGGATAACGCAGATCACAAAGCTGTTAGCACATCGAGCGTATGTGAAGCGGAGAAATGAATGGGTATATGCGAGCAATTACATAGGCAAATTTCATTGGGGTGCAGCGAGGCAAGGGCTAATAATAGGATTTCAATACGTACATGCATGGGGAGGAGGACGAATCATCGATTAATATTTAAGGAATCAACATTCTAGCTATAGTCTTTTATGTGATCCAGTAATCACAACGGTACAAATAATGTTGTTTGTTAAATAAGTTAGTAAAAGAGCTTAACCAAAATTAACCATGATGGAAATCGGTTAAAGGTTAGTTGCTATATCCCAAAGTTGCCCTACTACCTTGTGAGTTGAACCTTTAGGTAGAGGGCCCCGGGTGTGGCCCTCTAAAAAAACCACATGCCTCGGTTTTGATGCCTGGACAATATCGTAGCACACACGAATCAGTGATGATAAATCCCGGAAATATTACTCTTGCTTTAACACTCATTCAGAAAAATTTTATTCACAACCATTTGATGACATTCGTAATTATTTCTTTCATACCGCGTCACTTATGTACTTCCTTTTATACTCATTTTGCTTACTTTAAATTTCAACTTATACAGCAGTTCGCGTATGGTGGAAGCCCTGTCCTATCTAAATGATCTCAAGTCACTGACTGATCGAAAGTTGAGTGCCACCACAGAATACGAATACTGAAGCAGTCTTTCTAAGAAAACGTATGTCATTCAACCTAGCCCCCATCAAAGTTCACACACTAATGCAGATCAGACAATAAATAGGCCTGGCTATGTCTTTAGAAGTTTCAAAGTCGACATCTATTGTCTATCCGAGACCCGTATTCAAAACTAGTGAAGTACATCAAATTCGCTTTTCATCTGTCGCCTTGAAAAGCTTGTTTTACGTGCGCTTATACGTAGACTCTGTTACATCGTCGTCAGATTTTCCTGGCGTTCGTGTCGCACTAAGCTCCAGAGATGAGGTAGCACTATTTTTGGGTCCCTAAAAACAGTCGGTTATGTGTTGCTATATTAAAAAGCTACATTAAAGTGTGAATAAATCGGTATTTGAAACAATGTTTTTTCGTCATCTCCGCCTACGACACTACATATTGCAGGACTATTCTCTGGGATTGTCTATTGAAGTAGGGTGTGCCTGAGAAGTTCATTAACATCCTAAAAGCCCTATATACAAACACCTCAGGCAGAGTGAGGGCATACAACCACCTCTCTCAATTGTTCCATTCGAGCAGTGGGGTTAGGCAGGGTTGCCCAATCTCACCATTCCTCTTCAACTTTGCCATCGATGACATTCTGGAAACAGCTCTGATGAATGTAAGTAATGGTGGTGTGGATCTGTTGCCTGGAGAAAGACTTCTCGACCTTGAGTAAGCGGACGATATTGTCTTACTGTGCGATAATGCTCAAGGCATGCAATCCGCACTTAATCAGTTGGCAATCAGTGTCCGTAGGTATGGTATGTGCTTTGGACCTTCGAAGTGCAAAGTACTTCTACAAGACTGGCAGGATTCTAATCCTGTACTCACTCCGGATGGTGATCAGATAGAAGTAGTCGAGAAGTTCGTGTATCTAGGTAGCTGCATAAGTGCTGGTGGTGGCGTAAGTGATGAGATCAATGCACGTATAGTGAAAACCAAAGCGGCTTATGCCAATCTGGGCCATATTTGGCGCCTTCGTGATGTTAGTCTGGCTGTAAAAGGTCGGATCTACAACGCGTCGGTGAGAACAGTTTTGCTCTATGCTTTCGAAGCCTGGCCTCTCCGAGTTGAGGATGTTAGACGGCTCTCTGTGCTTGATCATCGTTGTCTCCGAAGGATTGCTGACATTCAATGGCAACACCATCTTAGTAATGTAGAGGTTCGGCATCGTGTGTTCGGATGCAGAGACGATAGTTTAATTGATGCCATCATCTTGAAACATCGACTTCGGTGACTTGGACATGTTCTACGAATGTCGTCCTAGAGAATTCCACGTCGTGCATTATTTGCCGCCGCCTGGACTGGTTGAAAAAAGCGGAGGGGTGGTTTGTGTATTACATGGTGTTGTGGTATGAAAGAAAACTGTACAGGACTGGCTTATGTTGGTCCTTCACGACTCCCTGGTTAGGGTACTAGTGACGGTTCAACACAGTGGCTAGAGACGATATCAGATAGGGCTCAGAATAGAAGCCAGTGGCGATCCTGCTGTAGCCTTCTTTTACTTTCTTCATGAAAAAAATGGTTATATCTTCCTTAACTGAAAGATTTCTTCCGGTTATATCTTTACGTTTCCCCCATTATTACTATTCTTATTACTATCACACTACCTTACACTAATCTGTTCGTTATTGTTCTTTATTTTTTTCTCTTCGAATTTTCATTGTTTTGTGTGGCGCATATATATTTGGTGCCCTCTTGTACCAATATTTATGTGTCCAAAATAAATAGATAAATAAACGTACTAATCATATCAAGTAGTTTTAGATGACAAATCAAGGTCGAAAACCAAACAAGTCCTCCGATTAATACAACAAAGAAACCAAACGTAACACATCTGAACAATCCCAAAATGTAAACTTAAGTTGGAACCTGATTCAAATCTATATCCAAAACAAACATGATCATGTGAAAAACCGTTAGAAAATGAGTGGCAATAAACTCCACTTTCACAAATTTAATCCTGCACTAGGAGATCAAGTAAAATGGAGCAAGAATTAATGTTAAGTGGAAGAAAAATGGTACACCTAATGATAACGGGTGCACACTACAAAATCCGCAAATACCAACACGTCATAGAGGACCAAAAGATAAACTACAAAGGACACTTACATCAGAACACTTGGAAATCTTGACAACAGCCATCGAGATATCATGCAAACGACACAGAGAACAAAGAAGAAACACCTTAAAGAAAAAACTAATCAAGATCTCAAAACCACCCGTGGAAGAAAACACAAACAACTGCGTGGTCAATTTGTCAAAACAACCACTAACAAATACGGAAGAACACCTACTCCAAAAAGGATTAAACTACAATACAAGCGACGCCTCAAAGCTGGAATTCTTCGCAGCACTGGAGTCATCACTCAAAACTTCCGGAATCAGTGAAGAAACACAACAAGAAATAAGGCAAACTATAGTACCGCTAACTCAACAGGTGAAGGAAAACAACCAACTGACTCCACAAGAACAAAAGGCCTTAAAAGAACTCAAAAATAGAAAGGATATTGTCATAATACCAGCGGACAAAGGACGCACCACAGTAATCATGGACAAAGAAGAATACGTCAAAAAAGCTGAAGAACTACTGGAAGATAAGAGCACATACAAACTGATGGATACAAATCCCGTCAAAAAATTAGACAACCAAATCTCAAAGACCTTAAACAAGCTAGTCAAAGCAGGAGAAATAACAAAACAAGAACAATGGAGAATGAAATCCAACGGACCAGTACTCCCTCGATTCTACGGCAGACCCAAAATACACAAACCAAACATCCCACTACGTCCAATTGTAGCACTCCCCGGAACACCAACGTACAATTTGTCAAAAGAAATTTCAAGAATACTGAAACATTTAGTAGATTCAGCCAACCACTCCATCAAATCCCCTACACAATTCCTGGACCAAATTAAGGACATCCAAATCAACAACGACGAACTGATGATATCCTTCGACGTAACAGCACTATTCACCTCAATTGAACCAAAATTAGCAAAAGAAACTATATCCCTGCTGCTCAACAACGACACAAACCTCACTAAATACACGAAGCTCCAAACTCAAAGTCTACAGGAACTAATCAATTTATGCCTAACAACATATTTTCAATTCAACAACAAAATCTACGAACAAACGAAAGGGACACCAATGGGATCACCAATATCAGGATTGATCGCAGAGGCAGTGATGCAAAGACTAGAAGCCGCTATATTACCAGTGATCAAACCAAAAATTTGGATTCGTTATGTAGACGACACCTTCGTCATCGTCAAAAAGAATGAACTAGAAAACACTTACAAACTGATCAACAACGTCTTCGATGGAACAGGAGTCAAACAACCAACTAGCATTCTTGGGTATATTGATCACTAGAACCGACACAGGAAAACTGGAAACTCAAGTATATAGGAAACCGACCCATACAGATCAAATTCTCAACTACAATAGCAACAACCCAAGAGCTCACAAAATCAACTGCGTACACAATTTGTTCAAGAGGACGAGAACACATTGCAGCACACTGGCAGCACGAAGAAATGAAGAGAAATACCTGAAGGATGTATTTCAGAAGAACGGCTACCCAATCAACTTCATCAAAAAGTACCAACCGCACGCAGCATCAGAACTCAAGTCAAGCACAAAAATCAACAAAAGGATCACCCTACCATATATACAAAGAATATCAGAAACCGCAACAAGACTGCTGAAAACCTTCGGAATAGGTGTAGCACACAAACCGACAAAATCACTACAATCAATCCTATGCAAACCAACAGATGAAATAACAAAGGAAGACAAATCAAACATCATCTACAAAATAAATTGTGCCAACTGCGAAAAACACTACATCGGACAAAGCGGACGCCCCCTTCACCTGCGCCTACATGAACATCAATTAGCAGTCAAACGGCATGATATCTCCTCACTTATATCAATACACGTGGACAACTGCGGACACTCATTCGATTGGAAAAATGTGGAAATCTTAGACAGAGGAAACTCCAAAAACACCAAAGAATTTTTAGAAGCCTGGCACTCAGGTCAATCAGCAATCAACAAGCATATTGAAATCAATCCAATTTATCAACCAATCAGGAAAAGCATGCACAAACATAGGAACAAAAATCAAAACAATGGGAGACACAACCAAAACAAAGAAGTAAACAATGACAAATTTAAGGTCAATAAGAACCAATCAACATCGAGGTGCACAGAACAAGCTTTGAAACACATATGGAGAAATTCAAACACTTCACTTCTATTTGAAGTTTGTGCTGATGATGTCGTTCAGAAGAACGATGAAAGCTCCACGACCAAACCATCCAGCTCAGAGAACAAAACTCCACCAGAATTATTGTTTTCATTGTCGTAATCTATGATGTAAGGCGTATTTCGTTACTTGTCGGTTTTGCTGGCTTATATGAAATATGTCAAGTTTTCTACGATGAAGATACTACTCTATTATGCTAGTGTCAAGTGTACGGCAGTCAGTTCTGACAGAAGAAAAGTCACAACATGGTGGACGTGCTTCCAAGTAATTCTATAATGGAATTTATCTCGAAATATCGACAATTCAGTGACTAAATAAACTAAAACATAACCGTAATTACTGACAGTGACATACTTGAATGACTCAAAAACGTGGAATTTATTTCCAGCTGTTAATACTACATGAACGTAAACATAACCATTATTTCAGTTTGTAATACATTAAGTCTACGTGACAATGTTGAGTTTTAAAACCACCCAAAACTGAAGAATGGAAATGCCCCCTCGATATATTGCTTTCAGATTCAGATAACGTAATTGTAGCTATAAATGACATTCGATCGCACGAAAAATACATATAATTAGAAAATATGGAATTAATCATAAATCAGAATAGTAGAAACAAGGGCACAAGAGTCACCTAGATGAGCTAACTTCCGTAAATCCTTTGCGTGTATTGTAATGTCTTCGGAACCTAGTAACATTTTTGCCTCTTCTTTTAATCCCAAGGGAAACAGTACAGGATCACGCACTGGCTGTCTATAAAAATAAGAAAAGTACATGAGTCTCGGAAATATTTGAACTAAGATCCTCTTACATCAAAAGCATTTGATTAAGTAATTGGTAAATGAAGTCTGTAAATAAAAAATGTGGGCTTCCTATTATCCGAGTTTGATTTGTATTCTCAAGACAGACAAAAGCTTGTACCACAGCTTACTATTCATAGTAAAATGAAAATATTCGACAAAGATATTTAATAGACAGGAACCAACTGCATATAACATCATTATGTTTCATATCACTATTGCTATCACTGTCGTTCGACCATCAAAATTGGGTATAGAGCTTTAGTGCTTTCAACATCGCTACAAAACGACCATTTCACCAGGCGTTTTGGATTCACAGATCAAGGAGAACATGAGACAACGATAGAGGTTACTGGTGCATTGGGTTGGTCCAACCGCCTTCCAAAGCTTCAGGAATTTCTGAAAAAATAATTTGATTAGTTGACTAGTTAAAGTCAATACTGTCCCTAATGATGACTGAGATGAAACAGAAAATCTACTATTTGATCACAGAAATATTGCCAGCATCTGCTGGCATCACCGGGTAAGCAATAATGAGGTTAGATACAGGGTATTAGGGAATGATGGTAAGTCAGTTGATGAGGTTGTGAATATTCATCGACTGAGATGGTTAGGCAACGTGTTACGTATGCCTGAACACCGATTACCACGACACGAAATGTTGACAAGTGTTGGAGATGGTTAGAAGTTAGGGGCGGCCAAACTAAAACGTGGCATCAGTCATCGAAGTCACTAACTTCTGGTTTGAGCTATGTTGGTAAATGCAGACTACTTAGTTGAGGTTCACGTGACTGTTGTAACTAATGGTTGGAGACACTGGGTGACATGGCTCAGAATCGATCAGTGGCGTCGGTGTATACACTCTTTGTCTTCCTTTAAACGGTGAGGGTAAAAGCGCTTTATATCTTTGTTTTTACGAACAAGTTCTTCCTTTATGTATATCTTTATACACAATTTTTCTTCCACGTATTACTACCATCGAAGTAACTACTCCTATGGATTTGGTGTTTACTTTGTTATGCTAATGAGTTGTGACAACTTGGGCTGATGCATATATGTGCCTGGTCCTACATTGTAGCTGACTGACTGACTGGGTTCGCCATATCTTGTATTTTTTGTGTGAAAATAATGTGAGAACAAGATCGTGGAACTTCAGTTTACTCATCAACCGAACGAAACGGACAAACAAGCTTCATATGATTGAAAAAGCTAATTGCTTATAATCCGAAATTTGCTATAAGTTCCGATTGACTGTGTGTAAAATTCTTGCAGTATTCTGCAAGCAAATGCTACGATCATAAATTCTACACTGTTCAACGACTGATTTTGAATTTACTTCTATTACGTGACATTAGGTTGGTTGAATCACTTCAGGACACTTTTGTTGGCCTACAAAATACGAGATTCCCATAACATAATCGGAATTCAGAAATCTTAATTGAAAGTAGTGGACAATAATACGTTTAAGCATGATTTGTTACAGCTTATCCATTGAGTTACGGATGAAGCAACTCACGAATTAAATTGGAGGTGACGATGATGGAACATAGCTCTAGATAAACATAAGTTGACACCTGTGTGAATTTGAAAATAGTCACTGCTACTCAACATGTTCATTCAGTTTTAAAGAAGGAATTATTAGGAATAATGTAAAATATGCCTTAGGTGAATGTTGTAACGGGTGACTTGCAGGTTTTGATAAGCAGCGTTTATATCGATCGATTACAGTGACACGTAAAACACGTAAGAACGGCCTAGGGTTCTGATTGGTCCCTCTTCCCTTTCTACCCCAGCCAGTTGAGTCTAGAACGCAAGTCACAGCCTGAGTTATGAATCGTTATTTCAAACATACTCTTTATATACCAACCAAACAGACCACATCGTACCATAAAAATAGAAAACAACATCTGTACAATATTTAACGAGTGAAATAAATAATGACCAATAGGAAATGTCCATTTAGAGTCCAAGGACATCATTAGACTTAACATGATAATGATTGGTATATTCCTCAGCATACCTAACAGTGAAAAACCGGTTACAATATATCTTGTGTAATCCACCACTCTCGTTATTCTGAACAGCTAATTCAAACCATCAATAGTTAGTCTAATAGTTATACTAGCTAAAATAATTGTTACTTGAGATTTCATCATGCCATATAGGTAATTAGGAAACAGGAAAAAAAATTAAAATTTAGGTTCTGGGGGGACAGTAGTACTGATAACTATCCTGGGGTATGCTGCCTTACCGCAGACAGAAGAATGGACTGAGGTAGGTGTGTTGTATGTCACAACACATTTCATTGATTTCCAAAGCCGATAGTAAGGTCTGAATGCTGTGAAGTCTACGGAATAAAATAAAAAGAAGGTACTTACAACAATCTGTGTAAGACTATATCCAATTAGGTGCCTCTTGGGATTTATTATCTCGCCAGCAGATCGACGAGAATAATACCAGCTCAAATTATGTTTTTTTTAAGAAGTGCTTTCCCATGACGTGTGTTTCAAAGTAAAAAGAAATTGAGATGTAATTAAAGTAAGCTCATGGGCTTGAGTTAAGTAATAGTCGTTCTGTCTTTTACGATTTGGATAAAACCGTAGTACTGCTAATTCTCGAACCCAATAAGACCCAAAAGTAAAGTTTCCATGTTGCTAAATTACACTGATTTTTAAAGTTCAACTCAAAATACCTGTCTATTTGTTATAAATGAAGTTGGCATTCATATATTTCATGTACAAAAAACAAAAATCAACAATGAGGCACCAGGAAAGGGGGTTACACTAAGTAGCGCTATAAACCGAAATATATTGAGTTTTGAAAGAATGCGTACACACCATAATATGGCACTCATATTTAACACTCATCTTACAATTATACAAAATAAGATTCCCTAAACAGGATTTGAAAAATCGGCAAACTTCCTGAAACCTTCTTCTTACCCAAAATTAAATATGCAAATGCAAACTTTCTAAGATACCTCTATTCTTTTCATCAAAAATCGTTAGTGTGGCTCAATGAAGGATTCTAACACATATAAATCAGTTAACGATGAAATTGACAAACAAATACCATAATTAAAATAACCCACTGTCACTGAATAGAAATAAAGATTTAGCGAAAATCTTTTCGACGAAATCACTTACTCAAGTTGTACATTAGTATAGTTGTAAAGTAAATATGTCTATAAAGGATAGAAAAGATTGCATCATGAATTGATACGAGACTAAATATCAATATTATCTTTCATAATTCTGACCGGTGGATTATTTTCACCTTCCTATTCTCTGACCCCTCATTATTACGCAGTCTCACTTCATATTTAGTCTCGTATCACTTCATGATGCAACCTTTCCTATCCTCCTATTGAAACACCAAAGCTATGAATCTGGAAATACAGTAACGAGCTTTCATCCTCAAATACCTGGAATTGAATACTCATAGAAATTTATGCAAGCGAACTTTGATGCAATTTAACAGCTCCCATCCTTTTAACTGGAAAAAACTTGATTGGTAATCGCCTCAATAAATTACGTAAAAAAGGCTTAAGGTCAGCCACCAAATTCCAGAGAACCTTTTGATAGCCATGAGCTCATTCCGGAAGTATTTTGAGGGTTGCCTTATTTGGCTTAACAAGCCCTAACTTTCTAAAGAATACCTTAAGTTAACTGGATAGAACCAGATGCTAGAAACCATCTCATGCGTCTAGTGATGAGACTTTTATTTGAATCAACCCATTGAATACACCAACAAAGAAAGTTATTATGTTTTGAGGCAGAAAACTTTATATGATTAAAAAGTAGGTAATCAGTTGACAAATTACTGATTTAAAGGCCTTGAACATCTTTGTATGACTTTGTAAACTTCCTGTTTTAGAAGGCAAGCAAAGTGAGAGCATTTCAACTCTAAATTCACCGGTCAGTTATTTGGAGATTTCAATCAGGTCACCTCAGATCTTCGTAACGATAAAAAGAGTCAATTAATCGTCTGACGACAATTTAGAGATTGTAGTCATTTACATTTTTCACAGCACATCGTCTTATTTGAAAATCAACCAGCTCGTTTTATGCAATGCACCTGTTTCGGAGATAATCTTAAAACTCAAAATATGGAGAAAACAAAGTGAATAAAACTTTACCAATACGATCTTCTAAAAGCCAGATCAACTGTCTTCAACCATTGGCTACGATAATCATAAAGATTTAATATGCAGTCTACAAATAACAACATAGCCCAGTTCAACAGTCAATAACTTCATGAATTGATGCCACGTTCTAATTTGATCCCCCTAGTTTTCTTTAAACCTACTTCTGAATTACTAAGTATTACTTGTCGAGATATGCGGTGGTGTCAAGTAACCGGTGAATAACCACAATGTTGCTAACTTGATGGTCCAAACATATGCGTGCAATGCTTTGAAGGTACCTATGATTAAATACTGACAATCTAACAATATTCCCTGGTTTTGAAGGTCACACTTTACAGTAATAAAGTATGATGGAATGAACTGCTGAACAACATGTCTGTCCTTAGAATATTTGAAGTGCACCTCGACCACCTAAATGAAATGTTGGTAAAACCCGTTCAGAATTATGAATTCCATACTGAGATTTTGCCAGGCACTAACTCACTGATGGAACTCCCACGACTAGTGAAGCGGTCGACACACTGAATTGCTTCACTTCTTATCATTAGTTTCGGACTTAACATAGATCAACCGCAAAGTCATCTTGTTTTCAAAGAGAAATCCATCCCAAACACGTCAGTATTGTTATTCAATGTGATCAGTATCTTCATCAAACAGGACTATTCATATGCTTATTCTACGTTAATGAGTGGACCATCTAGAAGATCAAACCCCAAAATCTCAGAAGACAAACGCGTGATCTCCAAGAGAATCTGAATGACGAAGTTATATAAAATCAAGAAGTATCCAGACCTGGTTTACACTACTTGACGTGTCACGAAAGGCTCCGCACCAGCTTCTCAGCTTTTAATACTGCATGTAAATGAAGTCCCAAGTATAGTTGAGTCCCCAATGCTACTATACGCTGACGATGTAAAACTCTGGAGAGAAATAACAGGAGATGCAAACCCATGTGCATTTCGGGCGGACTAAGATGTTCTGGCCAGTTGATCTAAAAATACCTGATGCTTATCGACGCCGCCAAGTGTCTACATATTTATTATCTATTTATTTGGACACAAATATTAGTACAAAGGGGCACCGAATACATACGCATCACGCAAGTCACTTGATTGTGTGTGGGCTGTGATACTGCCCAGGTGCCCAGACTGAAGCAGGTGTCTACATGCACTTTCGGGATACAAAGGTAAGTAGATACGGCATAGGGGAAGAACCAGTGCCCGTAGTCCAGTCTCACAAGAATCCCAAGATGGCAGTGAGCCGTGACCTTAAGACCACGACCCACTACCGCGAGGTCGCAGCTAGGGGATCTAGAACTCTAAAAGTTTTAAGACAGACATTTACCAAGTTGGACACCAGTATGTTCTCTACCGTATACACAACCTTAGTGAGATACAAACTTGAAAACTACGTTCAGACTGCAAGCTCCTGTCTAAAATGTGACTCGGATATCCTGGGAAAAGTGCAGAGGGCGGCTGCCCGTGCAATCCATGAACTCTTGGACTTACAATACAATGAGCGGCTTGAGAATCTAGACCACTTTACTATATACTACCGCAGATGAAGAGGTGGTCTGATTTTGACGTAAAGAGCAATAAAAATGATTTCGGACGTGACACATCCGCTCTTTTGTTTCCTACCAGATCAGGATATCTCAGAGGGCATAGTAGGAGAGTAGAAAAGCCAGGGACGAACAAAATACTCGTGGCATTCAGGTTTTCATATCATCAATTCTTGGAACTTATTACCCGAAGCAGTGGTGACCTCACATCTAACTGACTTTTTCAGGAGAAGACTAAACGCTCATAGAATCTTACTAGAAAAGAAAAGACAGGTCGTAGGCCTTCACTCTATTTACGCGCATCTGAATCTGAACTTAATCTGGATAACACAATATATATTTGATTACTTATAAAACGAAAAATAAGTTCCTGAAGATAGACTAAAGTTAAACCCATGTACATAAACCTAGAGACTCACAGAGAAGGCACTTCCACATTGCTAACCGGCATGCTCAAGTCACTATAACGCGAATCTTAGAAACACCCGCGAGAAAACACAAATCCGACTCAATCAGAAGGATAGTTAGTCGATCGACCTATGTTAATCCATTCAGCTTTTTTCCCGTAAAGTAATAGCTTATGCTCAAAAATAATCATTGATGGGGCTGATACAAGTTGTTCGAATAAGGAGTTCCTGACACTGACTACTCGGTCAAAAGACAGAAACCCACACTGAGCTTATCAGATTGTGGTTATTGGACTTTCTTGCTATGGCCTTGGAGATCATTAGTTCTGGAAGGCGCAAAAAGATGCGATATATTAACATTCAATTCGTTATTAAAGATACGGGATGCCGATATACAGTCACCTCACATTCTATGGTACGATAAAGGAAAAGGTTCATGTGTTTTGAGCGCCCATCGTAAAAGATTTGGGAACCACTCTTCACTAACTTCGCTCCCGCACATTGAGAACTCTCATGTTTGTCAGTAACAGTAATATGACTTGGATCAGTTCCTTGGACACCGAACTCTAGGTGTGGTCTTACATAGGTGGATTATAAAACCCGAAACAACTCTTCGTCAAAGCGCATGAATGCTCGGTGAAGTGACCATAACGCTCGAAAACCCTTGGCAGCTACTCTATTGCGGTGCATCGTTGTTTTTAATTCATGACTTATTGTTATAATTAAGTCTTTGTAGTCCCGCACATATAAACAATGTACCGTTGACAAGATACTGGTAACTACTAATCTGTTCGATATGCATGAGCACACTCTTTCTAGAAATGATTTCTGAGTCTCGACTTTGGAACCATTTAGCTTATTCGTCTAGGTCGGCTTGGAGGCCAAGATGATCACTATCAGTACTTATTGCTCTCCGGATCTTGATATCATCTACAGAGGACAATAATTGACGACTTAAGCAGTCCCGGTAACTCATTGACACAGAGGGAAAATAGGTGACATAAGATGATACCTTAAGGCACACCACCCTTAACCGGCTTCCATTCGGGTAGATAAACGCACTAATACCGAACTAGACCATATTCCTACATTGACGAGCACGACTGAAGTAACACTGCCTGTTATTAATT
Organism: Schistosoma mattheei; assembly: GCA_944470405.2. Lineage (NCBI taxonomy): Eukaryota > Metazoa > Platyhelminthes > Trematoda > Strigeidida > Schistosomatidae > Schistosoma > Schistosoma mattheei. Next base: position 12,962,097 of record OX103947.1, on the reverse strand, counting down.
CTCATATTTACTTCAACTAAATCGATTATTATCTATTTATTTGCATACATAGACATTGGTACAAGGGGGCACCAAATGTATATGCGATAAACAATAGCAATTAGAATGTGAAGAGATAAAGAATGTAAAGTATGTATAAGGAAAAGGGGAACAATAACGAACAGAAATCATTTTATGCGATTGAAATAATGATAATAATGGGAGAGGCAGTTCAGTTGGGAAAAGTACAACGAGAAAGAATTCCCCCAGTTGAAGACATTACGTTCATTTTTATGAAGAAAGTAAAACAAGGCTACAGCAGGATCGCCACTGGCTTCTATTCTGAGCCCTATCTGATATCGTCTCTAGCCACTGTGTTGAACCATCACTAGTACCCTAACCAGGGAGTCGTGAAGGACCAACATAAGCCAGTCCTGTACAGTTTTCTTTCATACCACAACACCATGTAATACACAAACCACCCCTCCGCTTTTTTCAACCAGTCCAGGCGGCGGCAAATAATGCACGACGTGGAATTCTCTAGGACGACATTCGTAGAACATGTCCAAGTCACCGAAGTCGATGTTTCAAGATGATGGCATCAATTAAACTATCGTCTCTGCATCCGAACACACGATGCCGAACCTCTACATTACTAAGATGGTGTTGCCATTGAATGTCAGCAATCCTTCGGAGACAACGATGATCAAGCACAGAGAGCCGTCTAACATCCTCAACTCGGAGAGGCCAGGCTTCGAAAGCATAGAGCAAAACTGTTCTCACCGACGCGTTGTAGATCCGACCTTTTACAGCCAGACTAACATCACGAAGGCGCCAAATATGGCCCAGATTGGCATAAGCCGCTTTGGTTTTCACTATACGTGCATTGATCTCATCACTTACGCCACCACCAGCACTTATGCAGCTACCTAGATACACGAACTTCTCGACTACTTCTATCTGATCACCATCCGGAGTGAGTACAGGATTAGAATCCTGCCAGTCTTGTAGAAGTACTTTGCACTTCGAAGGTCCAAAGCACATACCATACCTACGGACACTGATTGCCAACTGATTAAGTGCGGATTGCATGCCTTGAGCATTATCGCACAGTAAGACAATATCGTCCGCTTACTCAAGGTCGAGAAGTCTTTCTCCAGGCAACAGATCCACACCACCATTACTTACATTCATCAGAGCTGTTTCCAGAATGTCATCGATGGCAAAGTTGAAGAGGAATGGTGAGATTGGGCAACCCTGCCTAACCCCACTGCTCGAATGGAACAATTGAGAGAGGTGGTTGTATGCCCTCACTCTGCCTGAGGTGTTTGTATATAGGGCTTTTAGGATGTTAATGAACTTCTCAGGCACACCCTACTTCAATAGACAATCCCAGAGAATAGTCCTGCAATATGTAGTGTCGTAGGCGGAGATGACGAAAAAACATTGTTTCAAATACCGATTTATTCACACTTTAATGTAGCTTTTTAATATAGCAACACATAACCGACTGTTTTTAGGGACCCAAAAATAGTGCTACCTCATCTCTGGAGCTTAGTGCGACACGAACGCCAGGAAAATCTGACGACGATGTAACAGAGTCTACGTATAAGCGCACGTAAAACAAGCTTTTCAAGGCGACAGATGAAAAGCGAATTTGATGTACTTCACTAGTTTTGAATACGGGTCTCGGATAGACAATAGATGTCGACTTTGAAACTTCTAAAGACATAGCCAGGCCTATTTATTGTCTGATCTGCATTAGTGTGTGAACTTTGATGGGGGCTAGGTTGAATGACATACGTTTTCTTAGAAAGACTGCTTCAGTATTCGTATTCTGTGGTGGCACTCAACTTTCGATCAGTCAGTGACTTGAGATCATTTAGATAGGACAGGGCTTCCACCATACGCGAACTGCTGTATAAGTTGAAATTTAAAGTAAGCAAAATGAGTATAAAAGGAAGTACATAAGTGACGCGGTATGAAAGAAATAATTACGAATGTCATCAAATGGTTGTGAATAAAATTTTTCTGAATGAGTGTTAAAGCAAGAGTAATATTTCCGGGATTTATCATCACTGATTCGTGTGTGCTACGATATTGTCCAGGCATCAAAACCGAGGCATGTGGTTTTTTTAGAGGGCCACACCCGGGGCCCTCTACCTAAAGGTTCAACTCACAAGGTAGTAGGGCAACTTTGGGATATAGCAACTAACCTTTAACCGATTTCCATCATGGTTAATTTTGGTTAAGCTCTTTTACTAACTTATTTAACAAACAACATTATTTGTACCGTTGTGATTACTGGATCACATAAAAGACTATAGCTAGAATGTTGATTCCTTAAATATTAATCGATGATTCGTCCTCCTCCCCATGCATGTACGTATTGAAATCCTATTATTAGCCCTTGCCTCGCTGCACCCCAATGAAATTTGCCTATGTAATTGCTCGCATATACCCATTCATTTCTCCGCTTCACATACGCTCGATGTGCTAACAGCTTTGTGATCTGCGTTATCCTCTAATAAACTGTAGTTGCTGTTTCTCATTGCCTTTTGATTTCAAACACCGTTGATAGTTTATATTACAATGGTTATCGAGTTGATCGATTAACGTAGCAAAGCTACCACAAGGAGATGCAGTCCCACGGATCATACGCTATTTATTTTCTGGAGCTCATGTGCACCATTGGTTTGGAATCAGGGTTGTCCAACTCCACTAGGTGGATTCTCCATATCCACCAACCATGTTAAATCTCCGGACATTCTCTTTTCGTCATCTCAATTTCGTAAACAACACACCGCCGCGAGATAGTGGGTAGGACTGACAGTAACTGTATACTCGATGCCATGTGAGAATGCTTCGAGAGAATCGACTCTTTCTACCGTCGACCGTACAAGGGCACTTAGGGCCCATTTTCTATTAGTCTGTTGATTGATGCCAACGTTAATTACCGTATTGTAGTACTGATTAGTACTCCTAGCTCACTAGCTCGATCGATACCAATAAATGGTCATCTATATTTACAATTAGCTATAGTGGCTCATTGACAAGTTCCAGTAACATTTACATGGTTGAGTGAAACAGGCTTGTTAAAACATCAACCACAGGCAAATATGCCTCTTGATTGATGTAAATACATATAAACTCGCAGCTAACTTAAGCAAGAATTGAATAGTTATCCTGACCTAATTCTTTATTTTGTTTTTTCACTCAACATCCTTCAGACCACAGCCTCCCTAATTTCAAATTTACGAGTTCCACAGCCAGACAATAAAGTTAATATTCCACAGACGTACAGTGAGTTTAAGCTATAATGTCTCTGTACACTTAAGATCATTTCAGATCGTTCATACAATCAGAGCCACGTATTTATCTTGACTCATGGATTTGCCTCGAATCAACAGAGTAACAACGTCAATAGCATCATGAGCATCCAAAACCTAGTTGCAATACCATGCGTTCAGTCTAATTCCTTTTTGACACAAATTATTCGTCACAATTGGCTTTTCATACGTCGAATTCACTAGATGATCGAAATTCCGAAAAAATGCAGGCGAGTTTTACTATTTTGCCAGATGTTTTACTATGTTTCTAGCTCTTTTTAACATGTGTATACATTCACTTAGACTAGAAGTATATATTTCACATGAAGAATTTGCAAAATCGTTTTCAGTACGAGATATTTAATGACTTCAAATGACATATTACTATGAGTGTGTCGTTTTCAGGAAAACTATACTAGATTCAACATTAATTTGACGATTCCTAGTTCTGCTCAACATTACTATATATTTATGAAAGCTATCATGCCAACTTCCGCAACCTTTTATGAAGAGTCTATATTATACCAGTCATATTCCTCACTATATTTTCATAAGTCATCTAACTTTAAAATTCTCGGCCAAACTTCCTTTTTATTGTTAGATTTCTCATAACTCACTGGACCTATCGATACTGTTCAACTAAACTCGGTCGCTTAGGGACACTCACTACCACCCTAAAAAGTCAAGAGGACCGCACAATCGACTGTCTTCTACCCGTGGTCTTGCGTCTATGGCGCCTGTTACACATCAACTGGTTATGACAACACAAAATAACATCAGCCTTATCCACAGTCCATAACTTGTAACCGCCTGATAAGCTTGTAAAATGGTACTTATAGAAATAATGTTTTCCAACAGCTTGTGAAACACAGAGGATTGTGTGAGCTAAGACATATATCCAAAAGTAAGCTTAAATGAGCCTAACATCACAAAAGGAGGGAGGGTGGAGTTACTGACCAGCAAGCATTGATGGTGAGGGTGATGACTTCAATCCACAGGAACAAGACATCTTGTATGTATCAGGCTCTTTATGATTGAGAATAAGTCAATCAATCTGTGATATAGTTTGTCTTCCTACGCTCACCACTCACACTCATGCTTTCAATTTTATGCTGGATCAGCTAATCTACTAAGACAACCTATAACATGCTAACTCGAACTTTTGCACTAGGATTGTGTGACTGGCATCGGATGGACAAAAAAAGAAAAAAAAGAAAAAATTAAACAATAAAAGATATAGTCATTAGTATTCTTAACACTTCACGCTCTATATACACACCCTTCTAATAAACCGCTTTGCTTGTACCAGCCTTGACTTCCCTTCCTTCATGTGAGCTTACTCCAACTTGTTAGACATCACAACTCAATGTTATTTCTTACTACATTCTCTCATCCGAAGCCTCTGAATTTATTTCGCTCTAACAAGAGACAATGTGAACTTAATCTAATTTATTATACCTCTGTCTGTTCCACTACACAATTTTAAGCAACGTGGCTTGCTGCTCTCCTGTTTCACTTTCTTCTTTTCTTCAGAATCTTGCTCTGAGGACACAGCTTTGGCACTTCTGAGGTCTAGAACAAACTTGACGTACGCGCCTCCTCAATGTCGTGGTTTACAGCAAGCGCTCTATGAGTCTACTTTATAACAACTATAAACTTAGTAAGTTGGGAAGCATTTTGTGCGTCAACAAATGTTGTAATTTATAGATCATGTCTGTAAAAATGGCATGTACCTGCTCATGCAGAAATATATTATTATATTATATCGTAATATGTTGACCTAGCTTACACATGAGCTATATCTCACCATCTCTACGTTTTGTGAATTTAACGGTTATTTAAACCGCCTTTAACATTTTACGCTAAACTCATCATAATCTTTATTGCTACGAGTATTGGGTGCACAGATTGGGGTAACATATTATTCTCCTAAAAAGACATTTAACATAGCTCAGATACTAAAGCCACCGAATGAAAAAATTGTCGCACTGCACTGGTTTAATAATTAAGCAGTCACATATTTGTCAGACAAACAAGCATTTGAAATAAACATTAAGGCCTACTTTTAAAAGTTAAATTATGTAGACGAATATTTTCGGATCACAATTTATAGTATAATTAGGCAGCTTGTATCCATTCATGCCACAGCCCTCTGGTACTTCAGAATCGCCTAAAACAACAGTGCCTGTTTCACACTAGCTGATCCTCAATCAGCACTATAATAGTTTCTAGATGTAGTCACAAAACATTATCATGAAAACCACGTAATACAATCGATGAGATTAGCGAAACTACTAACAAGAAAACAGTCAATGAATTGGCTTGTAGTTGTCACCACTTGGTGTTATTTTTTAGTGGTTATGTTTATATAATGTAGATTATTTCAGTATGTTTCTCTATCAGTCGCTCATCCAGAAAATATCTCAGAAACATGTCAGTCTAGTATAATTTTTAACGACACAATCATCCATTCAATTTATCAGTAAAGGCGGTTGACCAAAACCCCTGAAAAGTGAAAACATCACTGTCGAACTGACCTCAAAACTGACTGAGGTTTATTCTATTATCATTGACGTGGGTTAAGAGTTGTAACAACCTTGATTACATCTTATTCCCTCCCTGAAAACCTCATTAACAGCACTTATTGTTAATTGTCGTGTAAAAATTTATTTAGCCAAAAGTATCGCAAAATACTGTGTCAGCATTATCTATCGCACATGATCTTAGTTGACCTCAATATCTTACAATCACTCAAGATCATGCAAATCGATCTCCATATTATCCCAGAATTTCGGTTTACTAATACTCGTAGGATTCATACTATTTTCTTGGTAATCTCCTGCGCACGATACTCCCACCCAACTTTGTATTGAACCAAAGTCATGTCAGTTCTGGCGGGAGAGAATTGCAGTGGTATTGGTACCAACCACAGGATCATCGAAGCTAAACACATGATTTATATTCAGCGTTTAACACGGACGGAAGGACAGTGATGTTGAACGCGGGAACAGTTGTTCGGCATGGCACGATAAGCCCTATAAGGCGTGGTCATTCTATGTAACTTATCCACATTCATACTTAATACGTTATTCTACCCCCGTCCCAAATGTATTATTTAGAAAAATCATATTGTCACGATACAGGTCAGCGTGCACAGTGATGCAACTTCCACGCATGGTCTTATAGATTAAACTGTCACATAATGGCAAGTCTAGAATTTCGGGATTAGTCCTATCATTGTAGTACTAATACTCAACTAGACCACAATTTTAAAACCTAACCATAACGTCTTTCCAATCCTTATGGAGTTGAATGCGCGCAAAGCACATGTTAGAAACAGCATCGTCAGTTGTTTTGAAATAGTATCTTCGAAAGATGACAGCTATCGTGAATGTGACTCACCAGGACGAAGAGCAATAATCCAGAACAAGGCCCAAAGTATAATCAGCTTTAACATGTTTGACAATGAACCTATGATGATACCACGTTTGACTGATTTGAAAGACAAGACTAGATACGCAACAGTCTCACAAATGGCGCATAAACCCTAGAGTACAGCTCCATTATTTGCCATAAAGTATGAGCTTAGACCACTCGAAATGCGCAAAAGTGAGCAAAGTAACAGACTTTTAGTACCAAGATGAGAAATATTGATTCCACAATAAGCACGATAACGCGTTCCACGTGCGCAAAAGCTAAAGAAATCACTTTTTATCATGCAAAATATAGGGTTACTACAATATCTTTCCAGTTTCCCGGGAGTCGAGTTTGATAAAAACATGTTAAACAGATTCATGAGTGGTCCTGAGAATCGTGTCTGCGAGAGACGACAGAAATTGTGAGTGTAGTTTATCAAGATCCATTGATTTACTTGGTATGAGGTCATCGAGCAGTTGAAGAACAGCTTCCTCAGTCACATGCATTAGTCCTATAGATGGCATTTCATTGGTGTGGCTTTGACGTGTTGCCAACAGTACCTGTAAAGTACACTTCGGTGAAATAGTTTGATCAAGTCTCAGCCTTGAGTATATCTGATTTGGCTAAAATATAAAAAGTTTCTTGAGAGGGTAATAGAGGAATATCATCACTGCGTTTTTTCTTCGTTTATTGTGCGAAAACAGTCGTCTTGGGCAGGTCGAGCTATCACATACCAACCATAATCCGTAAGTGCAACAGCATTTAGCCATGGTCTTTCTAAGCACATACCGAATTTTACGGCGTTCTCACCTAAATTATTCGTAGCGTGTTAACAAGTACATGTCTCATAACTGTTTTCTATGCCTTTCGGCTTTCTTTGTCTATCCATGGAGGGTAATATGATAACTTACACGTTGACCATGGGATTGAAGGTAATCCTACAGAATCGAATTTGTTTTTAAGTTAATTCCATTTGTCTTCGGCTGACTCATCTACATTGACCTACCAGTCTTTAGAGATATCATTGTCTCTCATTGCCGAAATGTTAGCTCACTAAATATAGGGTCGGGGTAAAGCACATGTATATTATATACCATTTTTCTGAAACCCGAAATACTTTTCAACCTGATCATTGTATGCTAGTGATGTGAGATAGTGAATGTCAGTGACGTAATCACTGTGGTGTGTAAAGAAACTTCGTGTTCCAGGTCAATATGCATCGATTTCGCGATACATTGCTCAACTGCGCACCATACAATGATTGGCAGCAGTCTGAGTTAAAAATATCCATCTGAAGTTGTAAGTTCTATCTAGTTGGTGTGCGGCGCGTTGAAATCTCCATCGAAGACAACAATGAACTTTACTCACAGAACAGATATAACCTGATACAAATTCTCAGCAAGACAACGTGGACACCGTTATATTCTTCCTACAACCACTAACCCATGTCTAAATTTAGATGTGCGAGATACCTCACATCTACCACTATCATGAATCTCCAATATTTTCTACTGTACACGAAAGTGATCTCTAATATATGATATTGTTCCTCCCTCTTTATGATTTATAACTACCACTTTTAATACTAATGACTAGGAAACCGTCTATATCTACGATGAGCCACGTTTCTGTGACAATAATTATATCGTGACTTAGTTCATCCATCATCAACTATATCTCGGACGTCTCCTTTCTAAGACTATGAGCACTTTTGTAGCACATAATGAAGGTGTTCTGCGAATCAATTACTTAATTAAGTTAGGGCTTTCCTCCATCTGATTCCGTGTTCAAGTGACAAACCCGGTCGGATACTGATATTCAAGTCACGAGTTTTGCATGCATTACTTAGTACAACGTCTTTTCTCTTGTCTACTCACAAGTACCAAATTCAAGATCTTTCCTGGTTGGATCTCACCTCCAATTCACTTACTGAGTATTATTACGTTTGCAATTTATACCTTTAAACCTTTTTCTGAAAGTACACTTCCGATGGCAGATTTCACTGTCTCTATACCATTTTCATGCCTTTTTCAAGTGTCACATTCTCGTGACTCCTATAGAATCAAAATAATTAAACTAAGAACGGAGTTGCTATATTTGAAAGTCAAGTTCACGTTTACTACTGGCAGCTTTTAATAAATTGTTTCTGGATTGAAGTAGTTTAACTCCAGCAAATTACCCATATCAATATTCGACGAGATCTATTTTTTTCCAGCCATGCTTAGATTGAGTCTAGACTTACATTTGGACTTTGGTGGAATATTCTGTGACTAAGAGTGGGTGTTCACCGGTAACAGAACCTAATACACTGAAACATGATTCACTGTCAGTACGCATGTCACAAATCCAGCCCTTACCATTTTCCTTGCAGGCCAACTCTGGAAGTTAGTTGCCCATTGAATCATCATTGTCTATCTCAAACAGCAAAATCTACAAAGCCCTCTTTCGGTATGTATATTCATTCTCTTCTCTTACGAAAGAAAGCTATATTTCAACGGTAATCCAAGAGGAAATAAACAAGTTGTACGAGTGGACTGTTTTGTGGAATACTCCACTTAATGTTGACAAAAGTGGATTTATTCACATTGGTCGCTGCCTTAACTTAAATCGGACTGTACACACACATACACTCAAACCTCTCAACACTGTTCGTGACCTGGGTTTAAGATATAGCAACAGTCTGAACTTTTCTGAGCACATTGCATCTCAAGTATCCAAAGCTAGAAAGCTGATTGGATTGATAATGATAAACGTTAATAATATCGAATCGAGATTGTTATTATACAGAAAATGTATCTCACCCATTCTTGAATATGGTATTTTAGTTTACAGTAATTGTAGACATACTGACCTGATCGGAATTGAAGGTGTTCAAAGAAAGTTCACCAAAGCTGTTCTGGGGCATTCCGATAACAAAGACTATTACCAAAGATGTCAACAACTCAATTTAGAACCTCTTTGGATCAGACGTATCAAATTAAATCTTGTCTTTATCTACCGGCTTATTAACGGTATTTCCTACTCTTCGGTATCCACCCCTTCATACCTTATGATATCATCCCACAATCTACGCAATAAGGAGAATATTCTAGCGATTCCAAGAACCCATACAAACGTACGTCGCTACTCAGCCATGTGGAACAGACTGCTAGTGAACCTCCGTTGCAGTGAAACTAAAACCCGGTTCAGAATTCGAAGTTAGACAACACCTTAACCAGGAACATCTTTTCTAATTGAAATGTGTCAATCCAGTCAAATCAGAAATCAGAAGCGAAGAGGTTCAAAGATGTATCTGATAAAATATCGGTATATCAAGAATTGACCAATATAAGCTGGCCGGCCGTTGTAGGAGATGTGACGTACCCACTCGTGACTTGATGTGGATGCGTGACTGAGTGCTTTCAGTTAGGTGAAACTGCAGTGGCATTGGGCCCTAATCACACAATCCTCAAGGCTGAACACGAGACAACTGGGAAAAAAGATACTTAACATTTATCGCGGAGAAAAAACGGACGACGGGAAGGCAGGAACAATGAATTGAATCAGTTTGAATCCATAGGATGGTATAGCTCGGCCTTGCAGGTGTGGTCATTATTGAGTGTTAACGAGTACCTTTTATTCATATTCAAAATATTGTTTTATCTCTAGCCTAAGTGAGTTCTTCACCATATATTGGTGATTGTTACGGTACAATGATTTGATGTAGATAAAAATGTGACTTCCACGTAAGTTCTTATAGATTAGGCAGTTACATCATGAAAAATCTACCATTTTAAGACTAGGCCTATTATTAGAGCGGCACTAATATCATAACAGATCATAATTCTACAAGGCCAGTAAAGCTAATTCATCTAGCACCAAATGTTGAAAACTTACATGAATATTTATTTTGGGGATTTGTTCACTACTTCAGCTCCTGAAAAGCAAAATAAAACCTTTAAATCTTTTCACGTCTATTTTATTTTATTTCTATTCATCTTAATATATGAAGTCTGTTTATGTTCGTATCTATAATTATTACTGTTATTAATATCATTATTGTTCCCCCGACACATTAGATATTCCTTTTATATCTTCTTATCCTTCTTAACATATTTAATTCCTGACTGTCCTTTGAAGTTCATTGTGACTTTCAAAGCATCATTCTTAATAATTATTGCACAAATATTTATACTAATATCCGGTTTCACTCTGTATACTATTACATAAATCTAAATGTATTCATCCGAGTACATTAAAGGATTTTTATTTTATTTTTCTAAATTGTTGGTTTCCTTCTGAGGTTGATATTCATTACGCAATTATTATTCTTATCATGGATGAAACTTTTCACTAGGTGTTCACTTCTTTTCTTTCTTCTCTCCCTCTAAATAAATATTCTCAAGATTACAAAGTTTGTAATTAAGACAACAACTTGTGTTACACTTAAATTAGCTTCTCAGACCCGTTTTATCTTCACTATGCATATACGTCTCATACATATTGATATTTCATTATCCTTTTCACTCAATTGAGACTTTCATTGCATCACTCCAAACTATGACTGCACTAACATTTATTCTAGTGTCATATCTTACTACAATAATAAGTTGTTTTTTCTTAATTATTTTTTGTTACTAATTTGACGATATATACATAGTCGTTTGTTCTTGTTTTATGTTCATAAACATGCCAATTAAACTGTTTGCATATTTCACGTCTCCTTTATTTCTATTCCCTTATTTTCTACATTTCTTTCTTTAAACTCAATTCAATATTCTTCTCAATTACACGGACCCGATTTATTATTATTAATATTCTACTATCATTACTCTAAAAATTTTTTTAATATGGCAAGTATAATGCTAACATTATTGAAAATTGTGTATTATTGCATTTTTTGAAGAAACCCGAAATGGTTTCTTCACAACACTTATGTACCCATAAGATGTTTGTGAATAATAATAATAAGGGTTCGACTTCGAGCAGCTTTTGTATGCGGCGGGATTTCAGCGGGTTCGTATCTTTTGGAACCACATTAAGCATTCCTCATATTCCATCCCTTCCCTAACACGGAAGGAACAACTTAGTTGTCCACATTTATGGGTGCAGTTGACCATTTTAGCAGGATTTAAAGGAGGAAATGACCAACAAAACACAAAAAATAATCAATCAAAAAAGGTGGCACCAATTTGAGGAAAATTCCAGATTTTTGCCCTAATCATTCAAGTAAAGGTTGATCAAGTAATAATAATAACAATAATTTATTCTCAAACGACAGTATGCTTTGATGTAATAAACGCGCAAAAACAAAGTGAACTCCTAACAAGTATGAAATTTCCGCCCGTTTTCAATGAAAGTTAATTTTACAAATGGCAACAATTCACTGACACCTCTTGGTATGGACAGAATATATGAGATTGATGATACAGGAGAAGCTGTTCAAGAAACCGTGCTTTTGCTATAGAAAAATGTTAATGTATGTCAGACAGTCGAGTATATGTTTACATTTGAGCGGTTTCATGTGCTTTGATATAAGTTGAAGAGGCGCTACCGTGGGGCAGCTGAAAGGATCATTACATTAGCCTTCATTGAGAATCGGAGTTACGCGTGGCGGCTACTGTTTGCCTGTTGCTATGTCCTGATATGGCAAATTTGAGAATAGTAGACTGGGGGATGTTGTCAAGATGAGGACCTCTTCTCTCAGTACAACTGAGTGAAGCATATCCGGACCAAGATTTGCTTTGTTGTGAAGATACTGAGATGCTTGTCAAACCAGTTTTGTGTTTAGTTTAGCCTAAGAGATTCAAGTAAAGTAGCATTCGCAGTCCTCGTGAGAATATGTTGTGGACGACAATAGAAAAGTTTTAAAACATTTTAGAGCTCTGTGGCATCACTTAAAAACTTTGACTATATCTTATCGAGGAGAAGTTACATGACGTAATAGGTTTTTATGAAGTTAGACGAATAGATCGATCAGCCTGATCTATTAACGGCCTTCGTCTTTTCTTGAAGCCTTTGTGAATTGATTCTTAGCTCGATTTAAAGACTATGAATTTCATCAGGTAGCTTCTTTGCATTTTAAGTACATAAACGTATTTATTCTGTGTGACTCTCTACAGCATGGTAATTTTAGAAAATATGTGAACGACATACGTGATTGGAGAATTTCATGACATAAACAGTTAGAAATCTTGGAGAGCATACAAATCATACAAAAGTTAGGCTTCTTAAATCACCAGTTGTAAATTGACGTTTATAAGCATATATCCGTAATCACTGAACATGTTTCACGTCATTACAGATATTTCATCGAGAAGCTGTGGGGCATTACAGGAACTAACATCACTTTAAGGCAGGGTAAAGGTGAAATAATGCTCAATATTGTCCTTCACATCAATGGGATACTAGCTGGCCTATAATGAATATTTGTTCTCGATCCATTCTGGTACCGACCGTGGCTGCTACATTGACATGGTGGCCGGGCTTGTCTATCGTGATGACCGAAGCGGGCTATATTGGATGAAACATATATTCCTGTAGGTTCTAACATGCCAGACAGGTCGATTGTAGAACGGTAAGACTAAAAGCAGCAACTCGGGGTCAGAGGGCGAAGTTGTACTCCTGACTGTAGAGAAGCGTGACTTCAGTAAAGTATTTCCTTAAGACAACCAGAATCTGCAGCGATGCTGCCTTCACACAAGCAGGGGTGGGGTTAAAAACTGTAGACCATAAAAACGTCAAACCTCACCTTGAAGAACGGAACTAACACGTTAAAAACCTCCCACAAAAAGGCCGTGCGCGGCCGGCCTCAAGCAGTTGCCCCTTGAGATCTGTGATCAAGCCCCCATGTCGTTAAGGTCAACACTATTCCAACTTCCTTTTCAGGTTCCTCAAATAATACCCTTCCACTGTGTGGGCAGCCGGGGAGTGACATCAGCCCTCATACCCGTAGCAGCACACGAGACCAAGTTGGTCAAGATCAAATCCTTCATGCGCCTCCTAATGACTATCAGATCTCCCCGACTAACCCTTCTCAAGTTTCTTTATCACTTTGCGATATGTAGGAGCTTTTAGCATCCGAATACTATACCAAATAGGACGACAGGTTCTTTAGCTAGAACTTTAGAATCTCGCGCCATCGATGTGTGCTGTGTTTCCTAAACGTGCATACAGGATCTAAGTAGCGTCATTCATTTGACCTCACCATATCAAAGTAAAGAACCAACTCGATTCACGCTTCATGTATCTGGAAGCCCTGTTGCTGCCTCCCGTGGCCTCGCTAGTGTAGTTATAGCATTGAGTCATAGGGCAGAACTAGCTCTCTTAGGGTGGATCCCAGTAGACAGTCGTTTGTGCGCTGTCCGACTGAACGGAACAGTAAGGATCCGAAAAGATAGGGACACTCGTCGTCGCCTCTTCGTCGTCTCTGCCTATTCTCCCACTGACTGCAGCGCAGATGATGTAAAAGATGAGTTTTACAGAAAGCTCTCCGACCTTCTCCGAAAAGCTAGGCGCTCTGATGTAGTAATAGTGGCCGGTGACTTTAATGCTCAAGTAGGTATTCGAAAAGCTGTGGAAACAGCACCGATATCTACTAATACGGTAAACGATAAGGTGAGAGATCAACACTGGATCTCAGCAGCATCTACCTCACTGATAGATGCTCGAAAACTCATTCCATCTGGGTCTGAAAATAACGAAGAACGGAGTCAGCTTAAGCGCAAGCTGACAAGAAGCCTACGCAACGATCATGAACAGTGGTGGGTAGTGAATGCAAGAGAGATGGAAAAGGCAGCGGCAATAGGTAATAGCAGACAATAGTTCAAACTTGTTAAGGAAACCTGTATTAGGAACCTGGCTGTTAGTGAAACAATCTCAGAGAAAGATGGACATATTATACATTCTCAATTCGGGAGATTGGATCGATGGGCAGAACACTTTAGGGATCAGTTCAACTGGCCTTCAGCCACAATTCGGTTTCCCACGATCTCTAGTCAACCTGAATGGTAAGTTAATTTAGGCCCTCCGACTCTTTATGAAGTTGGAAAAAAGCTATTGGAAATCTGAAACGAGGGAGAGCAGCAGGCCCTGACAGGTTTACTCCTGAGATTTTTAAGGATGGTGGTTCAGTATTAGCAGTGAGATTAACTGAGGTCTTGGGTAGAATTTGGGAATTGGACGTAATTCCATCTGACTGGTCTCAATCACCGTTTGGGCCAGTCTATAAGAAAGGACAAAAGACCTTATACGAAGCAATTTCCTACAGGCGTAACTCCAAACTATTCTCTAGACTGTCAAGCACAGTCTTGGTCTAGCCAAAGTCAGAACAAGTAAGCTTTTTGGCTTGATAAGCTTTATCTGTTTCTAAAACATAAATTAACACGGTTGATGTACAAAACAAACAGTACAGTCTATTAACACAGGGAAAAGACATAAATAACATACCGAACAGTAGCTAGAGGATATGAAAAATGACTCAGCAAGGCAAATATTGTTTTATAATGTGATTGGTGAATAAACAAGACAGTCATGTAAGGTCAAAAAAAGTTAATGTGGTGGTGGGCGTTTCACTTTATCATTGGTGAGTTCGTTTATCGATCACACGTTACAGTCCTTTTGTGACAATCACAGAGGAATCAGTTTGACTAATATAGTGTCTAAAATGTTAGCTTCAGTAACACTTCGATGTTTAACCAAAGCTGATGAAGAGCAGACTTTAGAAAACCAGGCTGGTTTTTGATCTGGAAGTGGTTGTATAAACCAGATATTCACACTACGTCAGGTCCTAGAACATAGACACACGTTCAGACGTCCCACAATCATAGTATTTCTCGATCTTAAGACTGCATTTGACTGTTGACCGTGAGGTTCTATGGCAGTGTTTGTCATTGAAAGGAGTACCAAAGAAGTACATCAACATTATACAGGTTCTCTACCTGAACACAACTGGCCGAGTAAGAGATAATGGCGAACTGTTATCAGAATCGATTATCTCAAGTGGTGTTCGTCAGGGCTGTCCACTCTCTCCATTCTTGTTTAACTTTGTCGTTGACGCGCTTTTACAGACGACACTTTCCTTATCTAGATTTCCAGGGGTTGAACTTCTATCGGGAGATTCACTTGCCGACTTAGAATATACCGATGACATGGTTCTATTTGGTGAAGACACTAACGAAACGCAGAGTCTTTTAACCACTCTTAGCAACGGTGCGAGCATGTTCGGCATACGATTCTCTCCCTAGAAAGGCAAAATGTTACTTCAGCATTGGGTTGCATTGACACCCGAACTAATGATAGGGAGTGAAGTGGTTCAGCGTGTCGATCGCTTCACTTGTGATATGGTGTGTGACGAAATCTCAACACGGATACAGAAGGCTCGAATAACTTCTACCAACTTGCGTCATTTATGGCGTAGGCGAGATATCCGCCTATCAACCAAAGGACGGGTTTACTGCTCAGCAGTTCGTCCCGTCCTACTTCATGGCAGTGAAACACGGCCGGTAAGAATAGAGGATATCCGTAGGTTACTAGTATTCGATCATAGGTGTCTTCAAAATATTGCTCGTATATCCTGTGACCATCGAGTATGTAGCGCAGTTGTTAGGAAACGGGTATTAGGTAAGGATGGCAAATCAATTGATGACGTAGTGAAACTTGATCAGTTGAGATGGCTGGGACATGTGTTACGTATGCCCAACCACCGACTGCCCCGATGTGCGATGTTTTATGGTGTAGGAGTAGGTTGGGAGAAAGCTAGGGGTGGCCAGACCAAAACATGGCACAAATCCATGAAGTCACTGACAAGTGGACTAAGTCTCGTTGGTAGGTGTAGACTACCTGGCTGAGATCTGCGAGATGATAGCAACCGATGGTTAGAGACCCTGAATGGCATAGTTTAAAATCGTTTGCAATGGCACAGGTGCATAAACTCTTTGTGTTCTCCCAAATTCTAATCTTCTGGACCCTCCTTGTCCCTTTTTTTCTATTTCCAAATCTATTTAACTGGATTGTAATCTGTGAATAGCATCTTCAAACACTAATATTTCCGATTACTGCCCACACTTTTACTGCGTCTACCACTACGGGATTTGAATCGACAATTGTATCTCTGAGCTAATGTTGAATGGCAACTCTAACTGATCTACGTACGTACGAAGTTCTACGTCGTTGATAACTGACTGACCCTATCTAGTTTATTCTACAGGAAGCCAACACAACCCTGATCAAGAACACGTGACTGACCTGACTGAACATCAACAATCAACAACGACATTAATAACAAGAGGTCGAAAATATATAACACATTTTATGCCTGTAAGACTATCTACTAGTTGGACTGGGTGAACAAACAATGTTTACATTTCTTGCCAGCATATTACATCCCTGACGATTTGTCTGTATGACTCCGCCCTTTAGTTCAACTGAAAAAGAGCTTTTTTCGTTTTTTTGGTATTGTTTGTGTTTTCACTTGGTAACTTCTAGTTATATTACACGTGTTTTTGACTTTCTTATTGGACCCCAAACAGTACATAAAATAATGAGCTGTACAATAAAATGCTGTAATCACTATATCTTTCTATTGCTGATAACCATAAATTTTATGAACTATTATATCGTGTTACATGTTGAAGAGAAATTTCAGTTATAAAACTGACGCAAGATGCTTCCGGTTCTTGTGAATACAGGAATAAAAATCTGCTAACAGCGGTAGCTATTTTCAAAGTTTCTGAATTTGCAACATTCGCACTCCCGTTTGCGTTACTCTGTAAATCGTTATCTTTTCTACATCACAAATACTTTTCATGTTATTTTTTCAAGTTACGGTAATTTACACATGGATCTAAAACTCCATTTTCTATCATAATGCCCTAAGTTGGATTTAATTATATTCCTCTTATTCTTTGTGAGTTGTGGTCTTGTAATTGATAGGTTTCTTCTTGTACTCTTTCTATTTAGTTTAAGTCAAGACTTAATCAGGCAGCAGCTGCAACCGAGTTGTCTTCTCACACTGTGCTTACCGACGTATGGAGTTATAGATCGTTGGTAGCATTGTCTCTTCTCTCTGTCCTCCGAACCACTACGTCTCAGGTTTGATGGTTGTTTTTTGCAATCTATCTTGTCAAGGCCTGTTCTTGAGTGCTGGGAACAGACTGAAAGGGAGGTAGATCAAGGAAGTAACCCTTTAGGTATGACTATACCTCTGAAACGCATACCGATTAAAAAACGGGTGGCAAATCATACACAACTGATATGATTATTGAATTACGGCATCCTAACAATGCTTGGGCTTGTTTTCGTTGGAGTAACTCTTTTAGTACTTATCGAACGGAGCAAAACTCAGGTGTCTGAAGGAACCGCCAATCACTACACATTTGTCGTAGCGTTGGTTAACATAAATTGAATTCTGATGTTTATTGTAGATCATCTAAATCATCTCATCTTGCTACTATAGCTATGAGCTTGTGTGTAATTGGAATTTGAAAAAAGTTTAATAAATTTCCGCTACGTTTTGCATTCACGAACTGGTATTGACCCATATATCTTGTATAAAAAATATGTAACAATATACCATATAATAATAACGGCTTTACTGTGATAGTGGACGGTATTTTCTTATACAGGGAAAGCCACAAAGTAAAATAACTCTACCTGCGTTATTTTCGTAGGTCAAATCCTTCATTCTTTGCAAATCAGAACCTAGGTTCGTACCAAGAATGAGAATGGGTTGAAAATGGTCAAAGTAATACTAAAAACTAAACATTTTACTACAGTCAGAAATATAGTTTTTCATCAAGGATAGAAAGAAGCAATAATTAGAAAAGTATCAAGGGTTTGTTTCCGACCACTGGCAAACCATCTACAGATAACAAATAAAATAAGAGATGGAAGAACAATTAAAATATTACTAACGTCAAAAAGTCGGTCCAAAATTCATGTCAGTAAAAACTAGTGATGATGCTATGTAGGAAAATAGTTTATGTCGGTAGTAATACATATGTCCTGGCTACTAGAGTAATAAATCTATTCCCAAATCTATGAATTTTTCATTTTGTGACCGCCCTTTTCTACAAGATCGTAGGTGTAAGTTACATCATCTTATATACTGACTCGTCCTATAATGATAATCAGCAATATGATATTTTGTGCTACTACTACTACTACACTAGTGATCTATAATTCTCATTTACGGGACAAACATTATAACACTGTGTCAGTCTGCAGGCTTGTTATTAGATTCTACACTTTGCTACATACCTCTTCGAATTACTTCATGTTTTTTTAGAGTAGCCATTAAACGTCTCAAAAGTACCAATGTAAACTGCCAGTTTGCTTGAATATATATGTATAGTCCAGGCGCACGATTAAACATCTGGCCTAGTTTTTGACTAAAACATTAACTGAAAATTTGCATAAAATATCTCCCCTATCGTTTGTAAATAAACAAGACTGACTAGTTTCAGGAAAAAGAACTAAGTAGAAAAACCAAATAGTCATGTATTGACTCAGTATTTCATGATCTAAACAACTCATTTTCTGACCGCTAGTTGTTCATTGTAACATGACATATATAAAGCGGTGCAATATTTACACCGTACATTTTTATTTTATCACCGTCAATTATATTTGTCTTTGTCAATAATTCTCTGCCTGTTTTTGTGAACAATATATGTAGTACCGTGGCGACGCAAATGAACAACTTAGAGTATGACGTGTCATATTTGTAAAATTTGATTTTGTACAAAAACTGGCATCCATCATATAAATCACTGTTTTCTGAGATTAAACTCATATTATAACCACGATAACTCAATTTCTCCTTGAACGTCTAATATTCCGGATTCTCCAGATCTGGACTTTTCCAACTGGTTTTTCATAACAAAATTCCTATTTAAATTAAACGTAGAATAAGCAAACCAGTCAGGATTTGCATTATGAACGCTTATGGTATCATTACGCTTATCGGCATTAACATCCAATGAAACGCAAGTAGGTATGCGAATATCACGTTCCTAATGTGGGTGTCATTTCGAATAATTGTATCAGGTTTCTAATGAATACCGTCATCCTATTCTAAGGTTCTGTGTACCAGCAAATTCAAGATTAGCATAAAACAACAATTCCAGTCGCGTCAAACAAATAAAAGTGCAATGAAACTAGAACACTGAGTAACACTAACTATTTTGTAAATCTGTCACAATTCGTAAATGTACAAACAACTTACGAATCAAAAGAATCAGATCAATGAAATTGAAGAACTGTGTTATTACCTCTAAAAGGTCTAGACTTCGGGATGGCGGAAACATGAATCTCCGGCAAACTAACGATCCCAAACTATATCGGGGTCAAGTAATTTCCTCGACCACTTAAGAATTCTTTGATCATATTCGCAAACCTAAAATTATTGTTTTTCACAAAAATAATTGTAACGAATTCACTAGAAATCCAGTGACTAGGAGGAAGATGAAATGAAACAGTTAAAATGAAAGATCAAGATAAAACTTATCAACGAACCAAATAAAGGACTTAAATGAAGCAAACACGTCCGAGTCATAAAAAAGGGAGTAAACGTTATTATAAAATTTCTGAAGTGTGTTCGATATACAGATTCAGCAAAGTTATTACTTCATGACCACTGTTACGACTTGCCTTGGTCATGGTAAGACTGTATGTCGTTAACCGGCTAATCATTAACTCGGACATTTTAATGAAAGGAAATAAGCTTCATGGAATCATGTTTTCACTCTTTTTACTGATCATAAGCCATTTAACTTCTCTCGAAGCTCATTATCAGACATGTTTTCACCTCAAGAGTCTAGTCAACTGGACTATATTTCGCAACTTACTTCAGACATACAACACATTTCTGGAACTAACAATGAAGTTGCAGACGCTTTGCCTTAAATAACTTTTTTGAACAGATTCGGGAAACTCGAACTTCTCAAACCTAGTTAGCTAAAAAAACACTGATTTTCAGTACGAGTTATCTTTGACCACCTTGAAACTGCGTATTAAAAAAATGGGAACAGATAAAGAAATCTTAATATGCGACACATCTAACGTAGGGATCAACCAATCGTGCCAAAACATAGTCGATGCAACGTCTTCAATACTTTGCACAAACTTTCTCATCCAGTTGTTCGTGCAACCATCAAGCTTATAGCAGGACGATTTTACTGGCCTGGTATGAATTAAGATGTGAGGGAGTAGGCACGCTCCCGTGTAAGCTGCCAGAAATCTAAGGTGGTTAGACACAACAAATGTCCTCCAGGCTCATTCGAGACTCCCGATGCTCGTTAAGACCATGTTCATCCGGATTCAGTAGGAACCTTACTAGATTCGAATGGATGATTTCATCCCCTAACTTGTGTGGAACGTTTCACACGATGGCCAGGAGCAGTACCCACAAGTACATTATCGCAGAAATAAGGGCTCGCGCCTTCGTTAAACAGTGGAAAGCAAACTTCGGCTGCCCTTCAACTATTACTAATGACCGTTGACGCCAGTTCGAATCCGGACTTTTCCATTGTCTAACTACACTACTAGGAATCCCGCGATTCCCAGCGAACGCCCACCACCCACGAGTAAATTGGATGGTAGAGTGCTTTCACCAACAGCTTAATGCTTCACTGTCAGCTGCAAATGTTCCACAGTGGACTGGCTTTCGGCATTCGCAATGCACTGGAAGTGGATGTTGGATACACTGCAGCACAACTCATTTATGGAACGACACTTCAGCTTTCATCATTATGTGTGGATCCTTCATCCCCTTCGAGGAATATGGACCTCAACTCTTGCCCTTTCTTTTACTTGCCCCCTCTTTCAGCACCCTTGTGATATGGAACGAAAGATTTTATCCTGCACCATCCTCAAAGCCTTAGACCTTCCAAAGGGACATAAGGTTGCGACATTTAAAAGCTTCCACCTTCAATGGACCTATCCTTGACCATCAGTTGCACACTTGCAACGCAACTTTCATGAAGCGCGCCAACTGTGGTACTGATTAAACCATCTACATTCATATCTTATAAATTATCAACCCAGCTATGTAATTTACTACAGTGGATATTGTATCAATTGTATCAATTTGATCTTGCCCATAAATTGGTATGCCTCATGTAACAAACTGTTGTTTGAGAATAACTTATTATTATTATTATTATTACAAGTGTCATGCGTTCAGTTAAACCTGTTTCCACCCGACCGCAACCAACACATGTTTCCGTCCTTCCTGCCGTACGATATGATACACGCATCTTTGCACGTTGAGACTCACATCTACGTCCTTTCGAATTAGCATACGAATGACCCTTCAAAGTTCTTCAGCGCCAACCTAAGTACTATATAATTGATAGGAACAGAATTAACAGTAGCACCAGTATCGATTGTCTCAAGGCCGCGTATTTAGAAGGAAATCCTAATCATGTTTATTTTCCTCTGGTAAAATCGGAAGACATGATTCTCACAACTACGATATCTCACCCGATAATCAAAAATCACTGTGGTATCCAGGAGGCCTAAACGAATACTGCACGTAAGACATGTTCAGTGATTACGGATATATGCTTATAAACGTCAATTTACAACTGGTGATTTAAGAAGCCTAACTTTTGTATGATTTGTATGCTCTCCAAGATTTCTAACTGTTTATGTCATGAAATTCTCCAATCACGTATGTCGTTCACATATTTTCTAAAATTACCATGCTGTAGAGAGTCACACAGAATAAATACGTTTATGTACTTAAAATGCAAAGAAGCTACCTGATGAAATTCATAGTCTTTAAATCGAGCTAAGAATCAATTCACAAAGGCTTCAAGAAAAGGCGAAGGCCGTTAATAGATCAGGCTGATCGATCTATTCGTCTAACTTCATAAAAACCTATTACGTCATGTAACTTCTCCTCGATAAGATATAGTCAAAGTTTTTAAGTGATGCCACAGAGCTCTAAAATGTTTTAAAACTTTTCTATTGTCGTCCACAACATATTCTCACGAGGACTGCGAATGCTACTTTACTTGAATCTCTTAGGCTAAACTAAACACAAAACTGGTTTGACAAGCATCTCAGTATCTTCACAACAAAGCAAATCTTGGTCCGGATATGCTTCACTCAGTTGTACTGAGAGAAGAGGTCCTCATCTTGACAACATCCCCCAGTCTACTATTCTCAAATTTGCCATATCAGGACATAGCAACAGGCAAACAGTAGCCGCCACGCGTAACTCCGATTCTCAATGAAGGCTAATGTAATGATCCTTTCAGCTGCCCCACGGTAGCGCCTCTTCAACTTATATCAAAGCACATGAAACCGCTCAAATGTAAACATATACTCGACTGTCTGACATACATTAACATTTTTCTATAGCAAAAGCACGGTTTCTTGAACAGCTTCTCCTGTATCATCAATCTCATATATTCTGTCCATACCAAGAGGTGTCAGTGAATTGTTGCCATTTGTAAAATTAACTTTCATTGAAAACGGGCGGAAATTTCATACTTGTTAGGAGTTCACTTTGTTTTTGCGCGTTTATTACATCAAAGCATACTGTCGTTTGAGAATAAATTATTGTTATTATTATTACTTGATCAACCTTTACTTGAATGATTAGGGCAAAAATCTGGAATTTTCCTCAAATTGGTGCCACCTTTTTTGATTGATTATTTTTTGTGTTTTGTTGGTCATTTCCTCCTTTAAATCCTGCTAAAATGGTCAACTGCACCCATAAATGTGGACAACTAAGTTGTTCCTTCCGTGTTAGGGAAGGGATGGAATATGAGGAATGCTTAATGTGGTTCCAAAAGATACGAACCCGCTGAAATCCCGCCGCATACAAAAGCTGCTCGAAGTCGAACCCTTATTATTATTATTCACAAACATCTTATGGGTACATAAGTGTTGTGAAGAAACCATTTCGGGTTTCTTCAAAAAATGCAATAATACACAATTTTCAATAATGTTAGCATTATACTTGCCATATTAAAAAAATTTTTAGAGTAATGATAGTAGAATATTAATAATAATAAATCGGGTCCGTGTAATTGAGAAGAATATTGAATTGAGTTTAAAGAAAGAAATGTAGAAAATAAGGGAATAGAAATAAAGGAGACGTGAAATATGCAAACAGTTTAATTGGCATGTTTATGAACATAAAACAAGAACAAACGACTATGTATATATCGTCAAATTAGTAACAAAAAATAATTAAGAAAAAACAACTTATTATTGTAGTAAGATATGACACTAGAATAAATGTTAGTGCAGTCATAGTTTGGAGTGATGCAATGAAAGTCTCAATTGAGTGAAAAGGATAATGAAATATCAATATGTATGAGACGTATATGCATAGTGAAGATAAAACGGGTCTGAGAAGCTAATTTAAGTGTAACACAAGTTGTTGTCTTAATTACAAACTTTGTAATCTTGAGAATATTTATTTAGAGGGAGAGAAGAAAGAAAAGAAGTGAACACCTAGTGAAAAGTTTCATCCATGATAAGAATAATAATTGCGTAATGAATATCAACCTCAGAAGGAAACCAACAATTTAGAAAAATAAAATAAAAATCCTTTAATGTACTCGGATGAATACATTTAGATTTATGTAATAGTATACAGAGTGAAACCGGATATTAGTATAAATATTTGTGCAATAATTATTAAGAATGATGCTTTGAAAGTCACAATGAACTTCAAAGGACAGTCAGGAATTAAATATGTTAAGAAGGATAAGAAGATATAAAAGGAATATCTAATGTGTCGGGGGAACAATAATGATATTAATAACAGTAATAATTATAGATACGAACATAAACAGACTTCATATATTAAGATGAATAGAAATAAAATAAAATAGACGTGAAAAGATTTAAAGGTTTTATTTTGCTTTTCAGGAGCTGAAGTAGTGAACAAATCCCCAAAATAAATATTCATGTAAGTTTTCAACATTTGGTGCTAGATGAATTAGCTTTACTGGCCTTGTAGAATTATGATCTGTTATGATATTAGTGCCGCTCTAATAATAGGCCTAGTCTTAAAATGGTAGATTTTTCATGATGTAACTGCCTAATCTATAAGAACTTACGTGGAAGTCACATTTTTATCTACATCAAATCATTGTACCGTAACAATCACCAATATATGGTGAAGAACTCACTTAGGCTAGAGATAAAACAATATTTTGAATATGAATAAAAGGTACTCGTTAACACTCAATAATGACCACACCTGCAAGGCCGAGCTATACCATCCTATGGATTCAAACTGATTCAATTCATTGTTCCTGCCTTCCCGTCGTCCGTTTTTTCTCCGCGATAAATGTTAAGTATCTTTTTTCCCAGTTGTCTCGTGTTCAGCCTTGAGGATTGTGTGATTAGGGCCCAATGCCACTGCAGTTTCACCTAACTGAAAGCACTCGGTCACGCATCCACATCAAGTCACGAGTGGGTACGTCACATCTCCTACAACGGCCGGCCAGCTTATATTGGTCAATTCTTGATATACCGATATTTTATCAGATACATCTTTGAACCTCTTCGCTTCTGATTTCTGATTTGACTGGATTGACACATTTCAATTAGAAAAGATGTTCCTGGTTAAGGTGTTGTCTTACTTTGTTTCTTCTGGCATCTCTACCATCTTTAAGAGAGATGGCAGTAAACACTCTGGCGATTATTAGTGTGTGTAGAGTAAATTTGTTTGTTTCTTCAGTAGTAAACTTTAAGATTCTAAAATTTTGATAATGCTGGGCTTTTTTGCTTCAAATGTTAAGGGCACTGTGCAACGACAGCGATAATCAGAAATCAATAATTAGTAGAGTAAATCTTGTAGATAACCACGAAGCTTATTGGATCGGTAAATGTTGTCATAACTACCTGCCCGTTTAGTACGCAAATGAAAATCAATGATTTCTGCACATCCTCCCATTTGGCGGCTACAAATCTGGGAGCATTTCCTACCAAGGGACGTCGGTTGCCAACTGGAATTCATAAGCATCCGGATAGGCCACATGACGTCAGAATCAATCACAAAGGCGATTTGGAGCTGACCATTCCACTTATGTACTGTTTTGATCATAAAAAGACGTCTAAAATATATGGGCTGTCAACTCAGAAAACCTTGTATATGTAGGCTACCTGTCCATTCACGTAAGGCTCATACGAACAAACAGGAAGGGGAAGCTAATGTGTCTCAAATTGAAAAAACATAAACTTCTTATACATGAAAGCCGCGAGTTTAACAAATATAGTGGGTGAGCTACGTGTATTCAGCAATGCCAATAATGCTCATCTGACAGGAATATCTGAAACTTGGGTATGTTCTCAGTTGACGGGCCAGGAGCTAGCAATACATGGGATGTCTTTGTTTCGCAACGACAGAAAACAGGAATTGGGGGTGGAGTAGCCTGAAATTTACGATCCTACTTGGAGGTAAGTGAAGTGCACAAACAGGGGTTTATCAATCTTAAAAAATCCGTATAGTGCTCAGAAAGATTGTCTACCACTTCGAGGTGTCTAGTTGGAGTCATCTATAGGAAGGCCATCACTGAAAATTGAGTACGACAATCATATGCTGGGAGAATTATCTCGCTCTACTCGTCTCGAATTCACTAATATCACGATTCTAAAAGACTTCAATCTTCCTGAAGTCGATTTCGTGGAACAAACGTAAATCAGGGGTGAAAACTCCACTGAAGCTCCGCCATTCAACCTCATTGAAGATCTAGTATTATTCAGAAATGTGAAGTCGGCAAATCGCCGGAGAAACAGTCAGACGCCGTCGCGCTTAGACCGCGTGTTTACAATTACCAGTTGACAACCTCCCAATCCCGGCTACTTTTGGGAGGAGCGATCTTGCCATCATAGTCTTCAGTTTTATCATGAAAACTGAGGTAAGAAATCATACCAACAACAGGCGCTGGAATTTCAGAGGTTTGGATGTTTCAGCTCTACAGGGCTATTTACAACAGATGGATTGGGAAATTCACCCTCAACTTGATGTGGATGCTCGTTGGGACTTCTTACTGCACACGATCTTATGTGCCACAAAGCATTCTGCTCTTCAAACAGTCTTTGAAAGCTACAAGCAACCTACAATCATCAACAACCTCACTCTTGGTTTGTTAAGCCGCAAAAAGCACTGTTAAGCAGAATACAAACGAACCGATAACGACGGTGCGTATAGGTAATACAGACGTATAAAGAACATATGCACAGGATTCAGTACCAGATAAAGCTTATCTACAAATTTGTCTCTAATCCGAAAAGCTTAGTCCGTTATGTAGCCTCTCTTAGTCAAGCCAAAACTGGAGTCTTAAAACTGCTAGGTCCTTATGGCCCGACTAATAACGACAGCGACGCCGCTAATCTTCTGGCTGAACAATACTCTCTGACATTTCAACCCACTCACATAAACTATACGGATGACAGCTACGTCTGCAACTGCACAGGACTTTCCGAAGTGAACTTGAGCACTAACTTGTTGTACCGGATACTGCAGCACCTAAGAAAAGACGTTTCCTGGTCCAGATAAGGTTCATTTTGATATACTGAGGGAAGCAGCTTCAATCCTGGCAATACCGCTTAGTGTGATGTTCTCACACTCGCTAAGTTGAGGAAAACTACCGGGAAATTGGAAGGTGGCTCACATCACGCCAATTTTCAACGGAGATCGACACACCGAACCTTCAAGTTACCGACCGGTGGCTCTTCTCTCTATACCTTCAAAGATCATGAAGTCCCTGATGTGCGATGGTATATATGACTATTTACTGTCCTTAAATTACTTCTCACCCCAACAGCATGGTTTCAGGAAGGGTCACTCTTGTATAACTAACCTGCTGACTGCGGTGGACAGATGGACAGGCATCCTCGATCTCAAGCGGAAGGTTGATATCATTTACCTTGATTTCTTAAAAGCTTTTGATAGGGTCAACCATACATGTTGTATCAATGAGCTCAAACGATTGTGTATCAAACCACCTCCGATTGATTGGCTAACTTCCTATCTGAAAAACTGACATTTTAAGGTCAGGGTCGACTTCGTTTTATCTCAGGCTATGGAATGTCCTAGAGGGGTCCGTCAGGACTCAGTACTAGGACCTCTTCTCTCCTTGATTTATATAAATGATCTTCCTCAACAGGCAACGTTAGACTTATTACTTTTTGGCGATGACGTGAAACTTCGAAGGGAGATACGCAACCAAGAAAATATACGGGCACTTCAGGAGGATCTGACTCGACTCCAAAGCTGTGCAGACGATAACGGAGTTACTTTTAACACTTCAAATTGTAAAGTCGTCCATCTGCGACATGTCGCAGACCACAGTTACAACTTAGGAAACTCCTCTCAAGTAGTATGTCAAGTCGAAAAAGATTTAGGAGTCCTGGTGCTCTACGATCTAATGTCTTACGCTAACTGTGACAAAAATGCCTTCCGAGCAAACCTTGCACTGGTAACATTGAAGCGCATGCTTGACCAGTTTGACGCAAGAACTTTCTACATGATCTTCAACAACTCCATCCTTCCCCATTTAGAGTACGGAAACATAGTTTTTGCTCCCTCACTACAAAAGGATATGGACACTCTGGAGCGTATCCAACGGCGGGCCATGAAGTCAGTTTGGGAACTCAAATTCAAGCCTTATGAAGAACGCCTTCAATCATTAAAATTCTACTTATTAGTGTACAGGCGTCTTGGAGGTGACCTTCTGATGGCTTGCATTATCCTTAACACTTCTGGATGTCCCAATAAACACCTACTTAAGTTTAGCTCCAACAAAAACCTAAAGGGTAACACTCAGAAACTGGATGCATAACACGGCAGAACGGACTGTAGGCATAACTTCAACTCCTTCGAAGTTGTCAAGTGATGGAGTTGGCTGTCGACCGAGCAGGCCAAAGCGACTTCCCAAGAGTTCTTTAAGAGGCAACTTGACATATTCTTAAGGAATAAGGATAATATCTTACTATGATTTACCAATTTCTTTTTCCTTTAATATCGTTCACATATCTAGGTTCCTGCCTGGAGTACAAGGTGATCCGCTGCTACTAGACACGGAAGCCCGTTGATCGAAAGCTTCTTCTATTTAAAAAGGACAGTGGTATTTTTCCTCGCTGAGTAAATTTCATTGTTTTGATCGTTTATTACGTATCAAGACTACTGTTTTTCACTTTAATTGAATTTATTTCAGTTAAAGTATTTGACTAAAGTATCGTTTTTACTGTTTTTGTCGTTGGTACTCTTTAGTACCTCTTTTTCAACTGTATCTGTTAGTACTTTTGGTCCTAGCAATCTACAGCTCTTCACTTTTTTGGTCATTGATAATTTTTTTGTTTCTGGGTATCATCGCATATTGAAAAAACCCCTCCTAAATGACCGGACAGTGTAAAAAAAGCAGTTGCCAACGTCCGGGTTGTCGTTATCCTGTTGAAAGCGGCATGCAGTGCGACGAGTGCAAAGGCTGGTACCACGAAGTTTGCACGAACTTAACGCCTGCTGCTTTCAAACGGTTCAGTAAGAAGGGTTGTGTGTGGCTTTGTCAACAGTGCTGCTCGGATGCAAACAGCTTGTTAACCGAGGCCATCTCACTGGTTGATGCTGCAAAGAAGTGTTTCAACAAGCATAGTCGGAACGCGTCAAACAGCACTCGATCTGTTGACACGCAAATCAATGTGAAGGAAACTAAGGTGAGTCCGGTGATAGATGACTCACGCCCGTCAAAGAAGGAAAAGCAGTCTCCAAAGGGGCCTGCCTTAAAAAAAAGCTCAAGAAAAGTAGGGTCTTCTGTTCCCCGTCTCCCAGATGGGATCCAACAGGAAACACCTAGGAGCCGCAATCGCAAGGCTCGATCGGTTTCAAATGGTAAACATAACACGACCCCTCAGGTCGTCGACAACCCCCCAAAACCCAACACTAGGTTTGACGCAACTGCTATTGCTTCTACCAGCAGCGTTGACGAATGGGTAAAGGTTGTAAGGAAGAAAAGTATTGATATAAAAGGGAAACCTGCCCCCGTAAAAGTGGTTGAAAAATCGAAAGCTGATCATAGCGACAGATCAGCTATTTTTCATAGAATTAAGGAGAGCGATAGCTCTGAACCTAAAGCTCGTTTTGAGCATGACATTGTACTGATTAGGCAGCTGCTTAATCAACTCATGCCTCAAAATATGACTGGGGTCACCTTGCTAAAGGTGTATAGACTAGGGAGTCTAACGGACTCGAAACCAAATCATTCCAGACTGCTTAAAGTAGTATTCGGCTCTTCAAACGAACGTGACCTAATTTTACAAAATGGACACAAATTAAAGGGTTCAGGAGTCTTTATCCGAAAGGACCTACCGTTGGCAGACCGTGTTAAAAGACGGGAAGCCGAGAAAGAACTACAACATAGGTTAGACGCTGGCGAAAAGGACCTGAAAATTGTAAATTTTCGGGTTGTAAGACTTCGACAGAGAATGATGCCGAAGCCACTCTGGGTGAAGCACGAAGGCACTTAAACAGGCTTCGGATCTGTTACACCAATGCACGAAGCTTACTTAATAAGCGATCGGAACTAGGTGTGCAGATTGACTCTATAAAGCCAGATATAATCGCAGTAACAGAAACCTGGCTGACACAGGCTATAGATAGTATAGAACTTGATTTCGAGGGCTTTACGTTAGTAAGGGCCGACAGAACACAAAAGCGCAAAGGAGGGGGAGTAGCTCTATTCATTAGGAATGCTATCCCATTTACCATTATCGATAGTGTATCCCATGAGAGTGGGACGTGTGAATTAGTTAGTCTTCGCTTAAAATGCAAGGGACAAGAGCTGCTGATTGGTTTGGTCTATCGCAGTCCAAGCTGTGAGGCAAATGAGATCCTGTTAAGCAGTCTCAATACTTGGTCCCAAAGTGGTCGATGTCTAATCCTAGGGGACTTTAATGCACCTATGGTAGACTGGGAAAATCTGCGAACTGAATCGTCAGAAAATTCCTTCGAGCAGGAACTAGTTGATGCGGTTATCACATGTGCCCTAGTGCAACATGTGAAAGAAGCGACTAGGTACGACCCGGACACTGAATCATCCTTATTAGATCTTATACTGACTCACTATGAGGATGATGTTGCGAACCTCCACCATATGCCACCCTTAGGTAAAAGTGACCACGCAGTTTTAACTTTCGACTTCCATATAACTGCCAGTCATGAGGACGCGTCAGTCCAGTCCAGACCCAACGTCTGGAAAGCAAACATACCAGACATCATGCACTCAGCATCGTTAATAGATTGGACAATAGACCCAGAGTCCTCCATTGAAACGGCCTGGGACGCATTTCGAAAATCATACTTAAAAGTTACCACACCTCACATCCCTTGGACTATACCAAAGGGGCCGAAAAACTCACCACCATGGTTCAGTAGGGAGGTCCGTATCCTTCTCCGTAAGAAAAGGAAAACGTGGGATAGATTTAGGTTACTGGGGACTGATGAGTCAAAATCTCAGTATCGAAAGGCTCGGAACACTTGTGCCTCGACCCTCCGTAAGTCTAGAAAATTGTACGAAGAAAAACTTGTTAAGGAATCCATAGAATGTCCTAAACGCTTGTATTCCTATATAAACCAAAGGACAAGGAGAAAAGGAAATATTCCTGCTCTATGGGGAGACAGTACTGCTTCATCATTAGTGGAGGACGACTTTGGTAAGGCTCAAGCGTTCTCGAACTACTTTAGCAACGTGTATACCATAGAAGCACCCTTCTCGTCAGCGTATACAGATCCCCCCATACATACACTGGATAGCGTGACCATTAAAGAACTCGATGTCTTTGGTCTGCTAAATAAGCTTGACATAGGTAAATCCACGGGGCCCGATGAATTACATCCTAGGCTACTGAAGGAATTATCTAACTTCGTTGCGAACCCTTTAAGTACATGCTTTAACCTATCCGTTACGCAGGGTCGCTTACCGAAAGATTGGAAAAACGCCATAGTAAGTCCTGTCTTCAAAACAGGCACGAAACACAAACCTGAGAACTACCGCCCCGTTAGCCTAACTAGTGTGGTTGTTAAAATATTAGAAAAGATTATTCGGAAGGAGCTGTTTAAGTATCTCGATAAAAACCGGATCCTCTCGGAGAAGCAGCATGGCTTCAGAATAGGTTATTCTTGTCTCACTAACTTATTAGTGGCTCGTGAAAGCTGGTGCGCTCTTAAGGACCAAAAGCTACCTGTAGACGTCGCCTTCATTGATTTCAGTAAAGCTTTTGATAAAGTTCCGCACAACCGGCTGTTATATAAGTTAAGACATATCGGGATTGGAGGTAATTTATTGATGTGGATAAAAGACTTCTTAGTTGGGCGTCAACAAAGAGTAAGGGTGAACTCAAAGTTATCTAGCTGGGAAACTGTGCTTAGCGGAGTGCCCCAGGGTACAGTTTTGGGGCCAGTGCTATTCCTCTTGTATGTAAATGACCTTCCTTGTCTCCTATCATCATCGGTCTTGCTATATGCTGACGATGTCAAGATATGGAGAACGATACGATGTAAGAGTGATAGCTTAGAACTTCAAAATGACCTGAAGAAGTTATCTGAATGGTCTCAAACATGGCAGTTGCCGATAAATACTTCCAAGTGTGTTGTGATGCATATCGGTCATCAAGGCACAGATACATACACGATGAATAACACTGAGCTACCTGTCGTCCAGACATATAATGACTTAGGAGTTATCGTTAGTCAAGACTTAAAGACTACTGCACACTGCCGTGCAATAGCCGCCAAAAGTTTTAGAACGTTATGGTCAATACGTAGGGCTTTTAGTCATGTCGACGCTAAGACGTTTTTGACTTTGTATACAGTGTTCGTTCGTCCTAAACTTGAGTACTGCATACAAGCGGCTAGCCCCTGCTTAAAAAAGACAGTGAGCTTCTGGAAAAGGTTCAGAGAACGGCGACTAAGCTGGTTCCCGCAATAGCGAAGCTTCCGTATGAATCTCGACTGGCCAAGCTGAACCTTTTCCCGTTGTCATATCGCAGAACTAGAGGCGACTTGATTACAGTCTACAAATTGCTTAGTGATAAATTTGCACCTAACATGCCCTCATTTTTCTTGTCTTCCAAAACAGAGAATTTACGAGGACACTCCAAAAAAGTTCATAAGCCGAGAACAAATTACTTGTCAGCTGACTATCGACTTTCCCATCGAATCATCAACGAGTGGAATTCACTACCTCAGCACGTCGTTGAGGCTCCATCCGTCGACTCTTTCAAAAGAAAGTTGGATCAACTGAGAGACCACCATTGCCAGGACTAACATAGGCCATCGAGCCTCCTGTCCTTCCCAAACTGAAACTGAAACTGAAACTATTCCATCCACAACCATTTGAATCATTTGAAATATTTTTCTTTCAATTTCGCGCTCAGACTTTGGCCTCACTCAAAACGTCGGTGGGAATAGACACAAATTGTTCGGATTGTTTACGAATTTAAAGAGAGTTCCATCTGAAAGAAACTTTATTATTATTTTTTCAGAGTAAAGGATATTGAAGGACCAGATAACTTGTTTCCAGGCTGAACGGATGCTTGACCTTGAAGCCACTTCCTTTCCGTCAGCACCTGTTATAAATGAACATGCAAGTTGCTAGTCATCTTCGGTCTATTTGTGAGTTGTTTTGATTCTGGATTTTAAACATCAATATATGATTATCGTACTGTAATTTGTGTTTGCGATGGTCACTTGATAATGCCGTGACTATAAGTAAAACCTAATGAGATTGTAGCAATCGGATTTAAATCTTTCTGTATAATAAGGAATGAAAATGCACTAGTTAAGTGTACTGAAGCAGCAATTGACATTATGTAAAGTATTTGTCAGGCATTTTTGAGGTGATTGGTTCCGAGTACTTGATATAATTCGGTCTTTGAATAGTCATTTTGATCATACTCAGACATGTGTAATAAGGATGGAATACCTACGGCCTGTATCCTTCCATTTCTAGTAAGCTTCTATGAGCGTTTAGTCTTCTCTTAAAAAAGTCAATTGAAGGTGAGGCCACCACTATTTCGGTAGTAAGTTCCAAGAATTCATGATGATGTGAAAACCTGAATGCCACGGGTATATTGTTCGTTCTTGGCTTTTCTACTATCCTTCAGTTTTCAGTAATAAAGATAGTGGGTTGGTGAACCTGTGTTAGTCCTAACAGATTACTTTCCAGTGAAGGTACAGCTTCTTGAAAGTATTCATTGATGGGGCTGATACCACTTGCTCGGGTAAGGCGTTCCAATCATTGACTACTCGATGGAAAAACGGTACCCTACTTTAAGTTTATTAGATCGTGGTTTGTGAACCTTCTTGCTATGGCCTCGGAGATTATTAGTTCTGGAGGGAGCAAAAAAGTAAGACATTAACACCCAAATCATAATTAAAGATACGAAATTCTGGTGTAAGGTCATCTCGCGTCTTACGATACAAAGGGAAAAAGTTTAGGCGCTTTAAACGCTCATCGTAAGGGTGTTTAGAAAGACCTCACTAATTTCGTTCCCACACACTGGACACGCTCAAGTAAGTTAGTATCGTTTACCAGACTTGGACTAACAGCTTGTATACAATACTCAAAATGTGGTCTTACATAGGTGCGATATAAAATTCGAAAAATTTCCTCGTCAAAAGATTTGGACGCTCGGCGAAGTGATCATAACGCACGAAAACCTTTGACAGCGGCTGCGTTGCAATGCGTAGTTGTTTTTAAGTCATAACTAATTATTACTCTTAAGTCTTGATGTTCTTGAACGCATGGAAGAGGTTTACCATCAATAGTATAATAGTAACTATTACCGTGGCCGATGTGCATTAGCACACTTTTTCTAGAATTGATTTCTAAGCCCCAACCTCGAGCCCATCTAACTAAATCGTCTAAGTCAGCTTGAAGATCCAGATGATCAGCCCCACTTTTTATTGTTCTCCAGTGTTTTTCGTCATCCGCAAACAATAATGTCGACGACCTGTGCAACAGCGGTAACTCATTAACGTAGAGAAGGAAGAGCAGAGGGCCTAAGATGGTGCCTTGGGGTACACCACTTTTGACCGGCTTCCAATCGGATAGCGTCCCATTGACCCTTACGCTCTGTCTGCGGTCACATAAGAAGTTACCTATCCACTCCTGTACAGTACCTATTATTCCGGAGCTCGTGAGCTTCTGCAGAAGACCTAAGTGTGAAACCTTGTCAAATGCTTTGCTGAAATCTATGAATATCACATAGATAGACAGGCCTTTATCTAAGGCTGCTGTCCAATCCTCTCTCGCAATAAGTTAGTCAAGCATGAACGCTTGCTACGAAATCCATGTTGCTCAAAAGCTAACAGACTGTGTGAATCTATGTGGCTTAGCTACCTAACCTGAATTATGTTGTCAAGTAACTTAATGACAATGCTAGTGAGACTGACAGACCGGTAGTTAGATACGATCTGTCTCCGACTATCCTTAAATATAGGGCTGACTATAGCGTCTTTCCAATCTGTAGGGAGTTGAGCGAGTGAAAGGGACATGTTGAAGAGTTTCGCGAGAGGTTTTGAAATAATGTCCGCAAGAGATAACAGCAACCGTGGATGTAACCCGTCAGGGCCCGGTATCTTACCAGGTTTGAGGTTAGTTATCAACGGAAGGACAGTTTCCTCAGCCACCTGTACAGATTCAATGGTTGGTATCTCGGTGTGAGTGGGACAAGTATTTGTCACAATAAACGTAGAGAAGACTTCGCTAAAATAGTCTGAAAAAGTCTCAGCTTTTTCTCGATCTGATTCAGCTAGTAATTCTGAATTTTCGTGTAACAGTAACGGGGGAATATCATCACTACGTTTCATTCGCCGTTTAACATACGAAAACAATCGTCTCGGACAAGTACGGCTATCATATACTAACTGTCGTTCGTAAGTGGTACGGGATTTGGCCATGGTTTTCTTACAGATATTACGGAATTTTCGGTACTCACGCCTGAATGGTGCATGAACTGTCAATAATAATAATAATGATAATAATAATAAAAGGTTTCCTACGCTTTAACAGCTTCCGGGTTTCCTTATTAATCCATGGAGGGCAATGTGATAGCTTACGTGCTGACCATGGGATAAACGGCGACGTTACGGTTTCGAACGTAGCCTTAAACTTATTCCATTCATCTTCGATCAGTCCATCCATGTCGACCGACCAATCAGCCGAAATAGCACAGTTTCTGATCGCCGGAATATTAGCTAGCCAGATATTGGGACGGGGTAGAGCAGATACGAATTGTATACCATATGTCCTAAACTAAAGTGAAGTACGACGTGATCACTGTTCACTAGTGGGGGAAGGTGCTGAATATCAAAGACATCCTCACAGTAGTGGGTGAGGGCGAGGTCCAGCAGTGACGGATCATGTTTCAAGTCAATATGTGTCGGTTTCGCGATACATTGTACAAGTGCACACTGAATAACGGTTGATAAAAGGTCACTATCGAAATCACCACCTGGAGCTGTAAGCTCTATCCAGTTGATATGCGGTGCGTCGAAGTCCCCAATGATGAGACAACATTCTACCATACTCCAAGAACAGATGTGTCTTGAGATAAAGTCGTCAGCAAGACAACACGGACTACGGTATATTCCCCCTATAGTCACTAACCCATTTCTAGATTTAATCTTACAACATGCTACCTCACATGTACCAGTAACATGAGCCTCCGATATGATTGATTGTATACGAAAGTGATCCATAACATATAACATTATGCCCCCCCCCTTGCGGCTTAAAACTCTATCACTTCTAATACAGATATAGTCTGCAATGATGGGAGAACATCCTATATCTACGGTGAACCAAGTTTCTGTAACAACAATTATATCAGGACTTAATTCATCCACCATCAGACTTGGACGTTTTATTTCTAAGACTACGGGCGTTCGTGTAGCACACACTTAAGGTGTTTTGGTAATCATTCGTTCTACCCATACAGGCCTCGGAAGCATTGGCTTCCAAAACCTGACTACCCGAAAACCCTTAATGGTAATGTTAGTTTCGCCATTTAACTTGCGAGTTCCCAACTACGTAAGAGCATTCTTCCACTTGATTCGATCCTCAAGCGGCCAATCTGGTCGGATACGAATATTTGAATCACGAGTTTTTTGTGCGTTTTTGAATAATATATCTCTTCGAAATTCCCGAGAACCAGCTTCAAGATCCTTCTTGGTTGGGTCTCGCCTCCAACCCATTTACCGAGTCGTATTACTTTCGTGATATGTACCCCTGAAACCTCTTCAGGTAGTACATTTCTTATCACAGATCCTACTAACTGCAGGTCGTGTGCATGTCTTTTAGCAGGGTCATTGTCTTTCGACTCCTCTAGATTCCAAATAATTAAACTAAGAAGGGGTTTAGCTTCTTTTGAAATTGTGTTCACTGGCATCTTACGATTTGTTTTTATTGTAACAGGGTCATGGGAGTTGAGCGAGTGACTCAACAATGTTTGACGAAGCTTTACTTTGGGACTTTGGCGGAGTAGTCTGAGAGTCCACCAAGGACTTATCAAGTAAACGGGCATTATTTTTAGCTATCTTCCCTACTCTTCTGCGTTTCCGCGTCATCCATTTTCCATCAGTCGTAGCATCTACATCAGAACTACTAGGGACAGTAATTGTTTTGTTTGGACCATCGGTCGCTGCTGTAGCAACATGGCCACCAATATCTAATGACTTGTCACTCTTTGATTGTTTCGGGGTAGAAGGTTCAATTACAGGTTGCACAGTTAGATGTCCGGCTTGCACCGTGACAGCACTTACGACACTGACACAATCTTCGCCATCAGTACCAATGTTACAAGTACAGCCCTCGTCGACCTTCTTATTAGCCAACACCAGGAGGCTACTTGCTTCCTACTATGCCCTCTGAGATATCCTGATCTGGTAGAAAACAAAAAAGCGGATGTGTTACGTCCAAAATCACTTTTATTGCTCTTTACGTCAAAATCAGACCACCTCTTCATCTGCGGTAGTATATAGTAAAGTGGTCTAGATTCTCAAGCCGCTCATTGTATTGTAAGTCCAAGAGTTCATGGATTGCACGGGCAGCCGCCCTCTGCACCTTTCCCAGGATATCCGAGTCACATTTTAGACAGGAGCTTGCAGTCTGAACGTAGTTTTCAAGTTTGTATCTCACTAAGGTTGTGTATACGGTAGAGAACATACTGGTGTCCAACTTGGTAAATGTCTGTCTTAAAACTTTTAGAGTTCTAGATCCCCTAGCTGCGACCTCGCGGTAGTGGGTCGTGGTCTTAAGGTCACGGCTCACTGCCATCTTGGGATTCTTGTGAGACTGGACTACGGGCACTGGTTCTTCCCCTATGCCGTATCTACTTACCTTTGTATCCCGAAAGTGCATGTAGACACCTGCTTCAGTCTGGGCACCTGGGCAGTATCACAGCCCACACACAATCAAGTGACTTGCGTGATGCGTATGTATTCGGTGCCCCTTTGTACTAATATTTGTGTCCAAATAAATAGATAATAAATATGTAGACACTTGGCGGCGTCGATAAGCATCAGGTATTTTTTAGATCAACTGGCCAGAACATCTTAGTCCGCCCGAAATGCACATGGGTTTGCATCTCCTGTTATTTCTCTCCAGAGTTTTACATCGTCAGCGTATAGTAGCATTGGGGACTCAACTATACTTGGGATTTCATTTACATGCAGTATTAAAAGCTTAGATCCTAGGACCTCCTTGCGGTCAGTCAGTCAGTCAGCTACAACGTAGGACCAGGCACATAAACGCATCGGTCCAGGTTGCCATACCGCATCAGCACAACAAGATGAACACCGGATTCATAGCAGTGGTTATGTCAAAGGTGGTAATATATAAGAGAAAGATTGCATATAGAGATATAATACAAGAAGAAAGAATTGGTTCGTAGAAAGAAAGATATGAAGCGATTTTAATCTCTTAGTTTAAGGGAAGACAGAGAGTGTATACACCGACGCCATTGTGATCGATTCTGAGCCATGTCATCAAGAGTCTCCAACCATTGGTTACGATAGTCACGCGGACCCCAACCAAGTAGTCTGCATCTACCAACATGGCTCAGACTACAAGTTAGTGACTTCAAGCACTGATGCCACGTTTTGGTTTGGCCGCCCCTAACTTTCTTTCAACCATCTCCAATACCGGATAGCATTGCACGTCGTGGTAATCGGTGTTCAGGCATACGTAACACGTGGCCCAACCATCTCAGTCGATGAAGATTTATAACCTCATCAACTGATTTACCATCATTCCCTAATACCCTGCGTCTAACCTCACTAATACTTACCCGGTGATCCCAGCAGACGCCAGCAATATTTCTAAGGCATCTGTGGTCAAATACTAGTAGCTTACGAGTGTCTTCTACTCTTAATGGCCATGTTTCGCTGCCGTCAAGTAAAACAGAACGGACTGCCGCGCAGTATACTCGTCCTTTTATTGATAGACGGATATCTCGCCTTTGCCAAAGGTGACGTAAGTTGGCAAAAGCCAAACGAGCTTTTCGAATCCGTGCTGAGATTTCGTCCGATACCAACCCATTAGGGCTAATCAGACTTCCAAGATATGTGAAGTTGTCAACGCGTTCGACTACTTCACTCCCTATCCTTAGTTCAGGTGTTAACGCAGACCAGTCCTGAAGCAACAACTTGCATTTAGAGGGAGAGAAGCGCATTCCAAACATCCTGGCATTGTTGCTCAGTGCTACCAGAAGACTCTGCATTTTGTCAGCGTCTTCACCAAACAGGACTATGTCATCTGCGTACTCTAAGTCGATAAGTGGACCTCCTGGATGGAGATCAATACCCGAGAGTTCAGTCGACGAGAAAGTTATTTCCATCAGTAGATCTATGATGAAGTTAAACAAAAATGGGGTACTCTGTGCGGTACTCTATCAAGTACTGGTTCCCAGGCGGAACACTTTGAATATCCCTTAATTTCCTTCTGCGACCTACCAAGAAACCTTTTAACCAATTTGGAAGAGGTCCGGCAATATCTAGATCTTCCAGCTTCAAATGTAATCTTTTAACACCTCATCAAATACTTTGCTGAAGTCCATTTGGACAGCATCCACTGATTTTCCATTGTCTAAACCCTTGATCCATTGCTTCCTTGCTATAAGGGGATTTGTAGCGTAATATAGACCTTTTCTGAGACGATATCGTTCACTGCTTAACAAGTTGTT
Source organism: Schistosoma mattheei (assembly GCA_944470405.2). NCBI lineage: Eukaryota > Metazoa > Platyhelminthes > Trematoda > Strigeidida > Schistosomatidae > Schistosoma > Schistosoma mattheei. The sequence continues at coordinate 12,922,180 of OX103947.1, read as the reverse complement.
GGTTTCCACTAATGTCATTATGGTCTTTTTGATTATTCTTTCCAGTACTTTAACCACGACACTAGTGAGAATGAGAGATCTGTAGTTTGATGGAAGTTGTCTTGATCCTGTTTTATGTATTGGAATGACAGTTACATCCTACAGCCCGTAGTTAACTCGCCTTGGTTAAGTGACATGGAATATGATAGTCGATGAGGCAGCAATGTATTGTGCGAATTGTCTCAAGATTTTAAGGTGTAGTTCATCCGGTTCAGTCGAGTTTTTCGTGTCTGAAGTGTTAAGGGTCTTAAGTTCAGCGTCTCAATGGAAGTACACACTGAGCGAACGATTTTTCGACGTTGTATTTGGGTCTATTTCTTTGTCTAGAAGGGGCTCCTGAGTGAAAACTGACCCGAAATAGTTTTCCATACCCTCTACTTTTCTCTGATCATCCTTCATCATTTGAGATCCACTTCCTTCCGTAATTAGGTTGGGAATCCAGTGTTGCGTCTTTGCTCTGAAATTTATGTACGAGAATAGTTTCTTAGGCTGTTTGATTACAGGTTAGGCCAAATTTTTCATATTTTCGCTGAGCCATCCGTATTGTTATTATGTACTTATTTCGCGCCGACCAGTAGAGTTCCATCGTACTTGCTGTGCCAAGGCTGATGGCGATGTTTCAACATTCCTTCTCTTGTCTTAGTAAACGTCGAATATCCCTGTTTATCCAGGGATGGGCGTGCTTCTTTGGGACTGTCCAGGGTGTATATGGTCGAGTTACCTGATTGCACAACTGCCTGAAATGAGTCCATGCCTCTTCTTCTGATGTCTCCGAGTCAATTATCCAGTTTTCAGCCGAGACTACAGAGTTGATCATACACATGTCGGCGCAACTGCTTCACGGGCCATCGTAGCCATGAACTTGAATAATGTGACTGCATGACCACTTCTTCCTAAAGATGGAAGTCAGGTTGTGTGCCACTGTCTCGACAGCTCGTGTGGTTAAGGTACTTTTCGTGTACAGGATAGCCCCACCACCCTTACGGTTTAGTCTGTCATCTCTACTAGGTAAGAAACCAAGCAACTGAATTTCACTATCATGCACTTCCGACGCTAAACATGTTTCTGAAATGGAGAGACATCAGGGTTTTTTGTGCCCACCACTGTTTCGAGCTCCGCCATTTTATTTTGTAGGCTGCGAACATTTGGATAGCACGCCTTTGATTTTGTGAGGACCTTTCTCTTACCATCCAAAGTAGTGTTGCTAACGAAGTTGAGAGGACGAAGAGCGAATGTCCGGTCTTTTACCGGGATGGTGGATACATAGGATGCAACTAGGATGAAAAACCATGATTCCAAACCGATGGTGTACGTAGGCTCCATGATCCTGGGGAAAAATGGCATATAAACCAATCGTTGGTCACCGGCTACCACTGTACTGCATCTCCTGACGTCGCTCCACTACCTTGCGGATCAAACCTTTAGGTCGAAGGCTCAGGGTGTGGCCTCCTAAGAAAACCGCCTTCGATTTGGACACATGGACAGTATCATAACCCGCACAAATCAAGTGACTTGTGTGGCGAGTATCTGTTTGGTATCTCCTTGTACCAATATTTGTGTTCAAATAAATAAAATAAAAATGTTATTTCATCTGAAAACAAAGTTCCGACTTAAATAAATACAAAAAAGTCTTTATACCTTTGGATACAGTCAATATTAGAAGATTTACTCAACGTGAAAAAATTCCGTTGCCTCTTTGTTTCTGTACTCAAAACATGCAGATGATAAATTACTTTAGAAAAAACTGATACTTTTGGCGATTGCTTTAACTGATATATATATATATATATATATATATATATATATATATATACCATAGATTGTTTTAGATCTAAGCCAAATAAACATCTACTATTTTGTTAGAAACTCCGCCTGAAGTCCCTCCGGGGGGGGTACTGCCGGTCCCAAGCCCGGATAAAGGAGGAGGGTTGGGCATGGAGTTAGCGTCCCCATCCCGTAGAAAACTAACTCGCTAAAAAAACGCTAACCAGAAAAAATTATTCAAACCTTTTAAACTCTGCCCTGGGAGTCAGAAGGTCTTCATTTAGAAGAATTATGACGCCTCATGATGAAAGCCGAATTCCTTCGGAAGTTACGAGGCCGATGCCCCTTCTGACAACCAGAGCGACCATTTATTTAGGTACATGGAATGTTCGTACAATGTGGGACACCGGAAGAGCCTTCCAAATTGCTGCAGAAATGAGAAGATACAACCTAGAGGTACTTGGGATCAGTGAAACACATTGGACACAAGTTGGACAACAACGACTAACTACAGGAGAGCTCCTGTTATACTCCGGCCATGAAGAAGAAAATGCACCACATACACAAGGAGTTGCATTGATGCTGTCCAAACAAGCGCAAAATGCACTTATAGGATGGGAATCTCATGGACCAAGGATCATCAAAGCCTCCTTCAAAACAAAGAAAGAGGGCATTTCAATGAACATCATCCAATGCTATGCGCCTACCAACGACTACAATGAAGACGCTAAAGATCAATTCTACAATAGGCTGCAGTCAATCGTCGAGAAGTGCCCAACAAAGGACCTGACCATTCTGATGGGAGATTTCAACGCCAAGGTTGGAACGGACAACACTGGATATGAAGACATCATGGGACGACACGGACTGGGAGAAAGGAACGAAAATGGTGAGAGATTTGCAAACCTATGTGCCTTCAATAAACTGGTCATAGGCGGCACCATATTCCCACATAAACGCATACACAAAACCACATGGACTTCACCGGATCACACCACGCAAAACCAAATCGACCATATTTGCATCAACAAAACGTTCAGGAGGACTATAGAGGACGTGAGAACCAAGAGAGGAGCTGATATAGCATCAGATCATCACTTGCTGGTCGCCAAGATGAAATTGAAACTCAAGAAGCACTGGACAACGGGGCGGACAATATCACAAAAGTTCAATACGGCCTTTCTTCAGGATACTAACAAACTCAACAAATTCAAGATAGTCCTCAGCAACAAGTTCCAGGCCTTTCATGATCTACTCAATGGAGAAGGAACTACTGTGGAGAGCAACTGGAAGGGGATCAAAGAGGCAATCACTTCAACATGTCATGAGGTCCTGGGTCACAAGAAGCACCACCACAAGGAATGGATCACTGTTGATACACTGGATAAGATTCAAGAAAGGAGGAACAAGAAGGCAGCAATCAATACCAGTCGAACAAGAGCAGAAAAAGCCAAGGCACAAGCTGAATACACAGAAGTAAACAAACAAGTGAAGAGGAGCATCAGAACCGACAAACGTAAATATGTGGAAGATTTAGCAACGACGGCGGAAAAGGCTGCAAGAGAAGGAAACATGAGACAACTGTATGACACGACAAAGAAACTCTCTGGAAATCGCCGCAAACCAGAACGACCAGTGAAAAGCAAGGAAGGCGAGGTAATCACCAACATTGAAGAGCAACAAAACAGGTGGGTAGAACACTTCAAAGAACTCTTGAATCGACCAGCTCCACTGAACCCACCCAACATCGAAGCAGCACCCACGGACCTCCCAATCAATGTTGGCCCACCAACAATTGAAGAAATCAGCATGGCCATCAGACAAATCAAGAGTGGCAAAGCAGCAGGACCGGACAACATTCCAGCAGAGGCACTAAAAGCAGACGTAGCGGCAACTGCAAGGATACTCCACATTCTCTTCAATAAGATTTGGGATGAGGAACAAGTACCAAAAGACTGGAAAGAAGGACTTCTGATCAAAATACCGAAGAAAGGCGATCTCAGCAACTGTGATAACTACAGGGGCATCACTCTTCTCTCAATACCGGGAAAAGTCTTCAACAGGGTATTGTTAAACAGGATGAAGGACTGCGTAGACGCCCAACTTCGTGACCAACAGGCAGGATTCCGTAAGGATAGATCGTGTACAGACCAAATCGCAACTCTACGGATCATTGTGGAACAATCAATTGAATGGAATTCATCACTCTACATCAACTTCATTGACTACGAAAAGGCATTTTATAGCGTGTACAGAACAACACTATGGAAACTTCGATACTACGGCGTGCATGGAGGACAGTTGACAAAGTCGTTCGAAGTGAAGACCGGTGTTAGGCAAGTTTGCTTACTCTCACCCTTTCTCTTTCTCCTGGTGATCGACTGGATCATGAAGACGTCAACATCTGAAGGGAAGCACGGGGTACAATGGACATCTAGGATGCAGTTGGTCGATCTAGACTTCGCAGATGATCTGGCCCTTCTATCCCAAACGCAACAACAAATGCAGGAGAAGACGACCAGTGTAGTAGCAGCTTCAGCAGTAGAAGGTCTCAATATACACAAAGGGAAAAACAAAATTCTCCGGTATAACACAACATGCACCAATCCAATCACAATTGACGGAGGAGATTTGGAAGATGTAAAAACCTTTATATATCTGGGCAGCATCATTGATGAACAGGGTAGATCTGATGCAGATGTGAAGGCGCGGATCGGCAAAGCAAGAGCAGCATATTTACAACTGAGGAACATCTGGAACTCAAAGCAACTGTCAACCAACACTAAGGTCAGAATTTTCATCACAAATATCAAGATAGTTCTTCTGTTTGGGGTGGAAACTTGGAGAACTACGAAAGTCATCATCAAGAAAATACAGTTGTTTATTAACAGTTGTCTACGCAAAATACTTCGGATCCGTTGGCTGGACACTATTAGCAACAACCTACTGTGGGAGAGAACAAACCGGATCCCAGCGGAGGAAAAAGTCAGGAAGAAGCGCTGGAAGTGGATAGGACACACATTGAGGAAAGCACCCAACTGCGTCACAAGGCAAGCCCTCACATGGAATACTCAAGGCCAAAGGAAAAGAGGAAGACCAAAGAACACATTACTCCGAGAAATGAAAATAGACATGAGAAAAATGAACAAGAATTGGATGGAACTAGAAAAGAAGGCCCAGGACAGAGTGGGTTGGAGAATGCTGGTCGGCGGCCTATGCTACATTGGGAGTAACAGGCGTAAGTAAGTAAGTATTTTGTTAGACCAAAGTGTAAACAGCTCTCAAACACACGCAACTGAATTTTACTTAGTATGACCATATAGCAGTTATTTTACCGGTGACCTAACGTAAAGTTTCTGGTTTGACGAGATTTTCTGTACTAACTCCCTCAGTAGTTCAATTTTCACCAAAGTCAATAGATTGAAAATGTCTGTAATATTTAGCTTGGTTTGGTCTTCTGCTTACTAGTCATGATCACAAGTTTTGTTAATGGAAACCTAGAAAGCGACGAAACTTTTTTGATGTCAGTGGATTATGAAGGTTGATTTTATCGTGTATTCGAGCTGATAATTATTGTCCTTGTGGTACTCCATTTTCAAGCAATCCAAAATATTTCAACAGTATTGTATGGATTCGCTTTTAGTGGTTATTGGTATGTTTGTTGTAAGCCTTCATCGTAATGCGTAAACTTGTGAGTTGCTAGTATTCCTTCACCAGTCTCTGAAGTATTGCCTGCATTTAACAACCATTATACAGACGATCCTAATCTTGGTCCTTATTTTAGTAGTGTCGTGTGACATGAAGGCAGTTGTCATTCCCGGTTGCTCATACCATGAAAGGATACTTCTTGTGAGACTTAGCAAAGACACTTTTATGCCCGAGAGTATGTTCCCATAGTCCAAAGCAACTGCTCTAGGCCGGTCACACAGGCTTTTTGTATTTCTTAACGTTTTAGCTTCGTACTTTTCGGTCGTTATTATGACATAGATGGTGAAGCTTTAAATTATGTTAAAAGCCTTCGTTTGTATAGTTGGTTGGTATATGCTACGCTTAATTGGTCGTCAATTATCCTAGTAAGTCACGCTAGCCACTGCATGCCCAAATCAATACGTAGTGTCATCCTACCAAGTTAAAGACACGTGTCGGGTCTGGTGACACAGTGACACCTAAATATAATCCTAATTGAAGTATGAGTCCCATTTATCAAGACAATCTTTTAGTCTTCTGTAGCGGTAATTATTAGCAAGTTGATGTCTGTGGTTACTGGTCGAATAGTGCTTCTCCTAATACATAAAGTTCGTACTTGCTGGGACTAAACGTGTTTAAAGATAGGGGACAACAAACGGTCACTATTATTTGTTCACATAATCAGATGTCAAAATTTTCGTTTGAATGTCTTACACGCTGTCTTAATTTGTTTACTTCGGTGTTAAGACCACTCACTACGCTGTTTCCAAGTCAGATTTTGAGTAACAGACAGCTTCCATAGAGCTCATCTTTAGTTTTATTAGAGCTGCTGCCAGCAATTGTCGATAGCAATTACGTTCATAAGTTCGATTTTCACTTCCGAACTTCATACTAGAAATAATTTGCTACTTTGGGAAGTCGAATTTTTTGTTTGTATTAGGATGCACTGCTTGAAATGAAATCATGTTTATTAAGAGTTTGATTAAACTATATTACGCACAATAAACGGCACATCAAGATTAGTGTATCACATCTGAATCAGCGTTATCCTATCTAGCTTAGCCCTGTGTTCATAGTTCAATAACCTTGGTTTTTTTATATTATGTTCAGTGGTTAGATTAGAGTACCAGTTAATTTTGTTTCCCCTCAAAAAAGCAAATTTAATAAAAACTAAATAAATTTTGTATAGTGGTATGTTAAAAAAATTGAGTCGTATGAGACTCCAATCTAGTGGCCTCACGTTTCATCTGTGCATTCATAAGTATATTTAAACTAGATTATTTTCTTGTTATTTTTAGGCACACTATCGTTTACCAAGATTGCAAACTCCCTGACATGTCCACTACAGGTAATTACGTTTTTTTTACCTTTAAGACTTCAGAATATTCGTTTTTACGCTGTTCCTGGAGTCAAAACTGCTTACATTCGTGATAAGCCTCATATGAACATTGGTACAATAGGACATGTTGATCACGGAAAGACTACCCTCACTGCAGCTATCACAAAAAGTAAGAAGCAATTTAAATTTGTAAATTTCCTAGTACTTTCTGGAAAAAACAACTCTGTCTATCGGAGCTATGAAGAGATTGATGCTGCTCCAGAAGAACGAAAACGTGGCATAACCATTAATGCAGCAGTGGTTGATTACTCAACATCTAACCGGCATTACGCACACACAGATTGTCCTGGTCATGCCGACTATATAAAAAATATGATAACTGGTGCTAATCAGATGGAATGCGCTATTCTCGTCGTAGCAGCAACTGATGGCACTATGCCACAGACTAGAGAGCATTTATTATTGGCTAAGCAGATAGGAATAGAAAGATTAGTCGTTTTTATCAATAAAGCTGATGTGGCAGACCCCGAGATGCTAGAACTGGTTGAACTTGAAGTCAGAGATACATTAAAACATTATGGGTTTGATGGAGATAATACACCAATTGTCAGTGGTTCCGCCCTTTGTGCACTGGAAGTAAGTTCTAAAATTAGTGATATAATTATATAGAATCGCGACCCTAAAATGGGTATTGAAAAAATTGAAGAATTGCTTGATGCGATTGACTCAGTTCCTATGCCGAAACGCGAAAAAGATAAACCTTTCCTACTTCCTATCGAGCATGTGTTTACCATTACTGGTCGAGGTACTGTTGTTACAGGTCGGATAGAACGTGGAATTCTTAAGCTTCAGTCACCAATTGAAATAATTGGATATAGTCAGACTCTAAAATCCACTGTCACAGGTAAGTCATAGCTAGTCTTTCAGTGCTATCTGCCTACATAATTGAAATTACTAAGTTTACCGCTAAATATTAGAATGTAGTGTTGTCTAAGAAGACCAAGCAAATGAAAGAATGACCTATATGCTGGGTTTTTATGATAAAATGTTTATTATAAACGAATTATCATTCACTAAATATGGATTTCAGTAACTTTTGTGAATCATGATTTGACAAATGAAGGGCGACCTGAGGAATGTTGAAATAAATGAATATAATCTCGGTGATATGATGTGACTAATTGATAACTCTTCATAATACCGAAGTGTGGATTTAAATCTCCGATAAGCTGATATCATAAAATGAAATGGGGATAAATAGAACAGGGTCTTCTGTAGAACAAAACAATACGCCTCTATGCAAAATACTTGGTGTAAAATTAAATATGACTAAAATTCGTAAGCAGTTAAAGAACACGGATTTTTTAGGTCGTTCACTCATCAGTGAATTAAGACCATACTATTAAGCTTGATTTTCACTCAACGTAACCATACATCATTATATTTAATTGCAAATGGCCACAAGCTAACTTCTGTACGAAAGCTACCTGACTCCTCAAATATCAGTAGCTGCGATGTGGTTTGGACTTAGTAAATGTCAGCTCATCCATATCTTCTGAATAACTCAACTGTTACTGGGTTTTATTTTCACATACGTACACGGAAACACCGAAGTCAGTCTTGTAAACTTCTGAATTTACCGACTGATGTAAACCTGTTTTATTGTAAGCGTCCTACATATCAACCATTAGTTTTTAGATATCAGAGATTTCTGTTGTTTTTATACGTCAATTAAATAGCATCCTCACTAATATCTTGCTAACAGATCCAAGTATACAGTACGTTCAGGGTTTTAATATATAAATATTATCAAACCTCATGTTTTAGGACATTTGTATATTTCAAAAACTTTGAAAGTTTACCGTGATCAAATCAAAAGTGTATAATCCAAAGCTAAGATTTCGGTTTTTCGGAAATAGTTTTTAATTTTTTCAAATCGCTAGAACCATAAGGGTGGAAATAAAACGTTACCATCAGCCGTCAGTTGGGTTTATTATTTCATCCAGGATTGTCAGTAAATTCTTAAATTAATCGAGATAGTTGTAAACATAGGTCATAGTGGAATACGTTGATTGCAGCTGTCTCGTAGACTAATGAAAACGTCTAGGCGATTCAGGTAAACATTCAATAACATAACTCTTATCGCTTAGCAAAGTGTTTTGATTTTCCAGACCATCAAAAATGTTTCACTTTTAAATGATAAAACTAAGGGCACACGGCCACCTCTCCATTGTTTCATTCAAGCAGTAAGGATAGTCAAGTTTGTCCAGTCTCACTATTCCTCTCCAACTTTGCCATTGATGACGTTCTTGAAACACCTCTGATGGATATATGTAATGGCCACCCGGACAGTATCCCAGCCCTCACCGATTTGAGGATGCTAGATGACTGTGTTTGATTATTGCTGTTCGAAGGATTGCTGACGTCCAGCGACAACATCATATTAGTAATGTAGAGGTTCGGTATCGTGTGTTCGGGCACAGCGATGATGATTCAATTGGTGTCACTTGCACGAATTATTAGCTTTAGTATGTATCTTGAAATAATTTTAACCGATTAAAATTACTTTCAAACTAATAATAGTTTTGAGTGACAAGTTCGATGTGTCGAAAATTGTTCATTGATGAGGAAGTGATTGTTCTTATGCTATTTTACTTTCCGTGTAGTGTTTATTAGCATCCTGCGAGATTGAACTGTTTGATTTATACAACGTTTTCCAAAAAGTGATGTATCAAATATGACAACTAAAATTTCCGCTACATCGTCCCATAAATTTACTACCATTTATCGTTTTTCACTATGCTTGCACATTTTATCTATTTAGTCAATGCACAAACTCTGGTACAACTGAGCACTAAAAAGTGTGCTTCAAGCAGTAGTATGCTTATATGAAATAAAATGATCATTTATACCTCGAGCAAATACTGCACTTCTGATATTTATTTCGTAAACAAATTTTCGGTTCTTGTCCGTTTCATTGAAGTTGTGATTCCTGTTTTACCAATCTATTCGAAACGCTAATAATTCGATCACTGAATGTGTTATGATCTCTTTTATTATGACTCAGCTACTTATTGCTTAGTATATTTCAGATATTACTTCACTCTACCATTCCCCAAATCAGAACAGAGACGTAATTATTTTCTGAATAAACAAGATTGAATGGGAATAAGAATCACAGTAAAAAGTTTGTCATTTCTAATTTTACACAAGAAGATTCTAGAGACTTCCCTAATTATCCGTTGGTACTGATTAGCCAAGAAACGACCGATCAGCGTGCGCCAACACAACCCTGCACGAAATATGCCTTAATCCAGCCCATATCCCGCTAACAGAAAGTGATATAAATTTGTCACAACAGTGTTTAGGCCTCTTATTACGTTTTTTCCCGAGTAATGCTGTAATTATAATCGTCAAGGAAAAATTGGACGGTGTGAATACTCCATGTTAGACTAACTGTCACGAACTCTCATTTGTTTCAGGAATTGAAATGTTTCACCAACTTTTAGATCAAGCAGAACCAGGTGACCAAGTTGGCATCTTAATGAGAGGAGTGAAACGAGATGAAGTAAGACGTGGTCAGTTTGTTGTAGAACCAAAGTCTATGTCAATACATGACTATGTTCAGTGTCAGGTAAGTTTTTTGGTGTTAGTATTTTATAACACTTCTTGTAAGTACGCGTCGAAATGATGATTTTATTTTGCCAGCATGGGTTGTTCTAGTTCATACTTATAACATTTAAAATACTTTTATTACTTTGCAGTCTAAATGCACTTGAGTTTAGATGTAAATACTGAGTTATGACTGAACAGTATAGGATTTTATTTAAACTAAGGATTCTTTGGAATAAGTTCAAGATTCTTTTTAAATTGCAAATTGTCTACATTGCACATTACTAAATGTAAATAATGCACAATTTGAAGTAGTGTGTAATGCGTGATTCTTAATGCGGTGTTAATTTTTTTTAATATGTACGGAAATAGCAGTTTCGCGCCATAGAATGTTCGTTTTGCAACTATTTTCAAATGATGTATGGTCAATTAGTATACATACTCTCTGCTAAAAAGGTGTTTTTAATACGCATTTTCTTCTTTGGAATCGTAATTAAAGGTATCCTTTCAAACATTTGTAAATCTTGTTAAATAGAAATTCTTAACATTTACTTCTAGAATTTTCACACTATACATTATGTTATCTGAACGAATTATCTTCACTCTTTCAAATAATATTTTCCATATACTTCTTTTAAACTCAATCAAACCTTTTTTTACCCATCTCTACATCTCTTTGTGGTCGTTTAGACATTTGACATCAAGAAGTTGGTAGATTCATCGTCATATTCTATTGTTAAATTAGTAACATTTAGCTTACTTTTACACAAAAAAGAAAGTCACACATTTAATGTTGACACAGTTCCACATTATTGATACAGACTTTTCAAGTGGTATATATATATATATATATATATATATATATATATATATATATAATGATTAGTGTGGGACTTAATTTCTTAGTTGTACATAGCATTTTACGTGATGCATATCTGAATCCAGGATGATTATTTATTTCTGTGGGTATGAAGTCAAATGATGCAAAATATCTATCCCACCCATCTACACTAATAGCTTTCTTTTAGGTAGTTTGAAAAGAATATGTCACCATTATCTCACTAAGTTCAACATTTCACATATCCATTAGTCCAGTTCATGAATCAAAGGATTTAACGATACTTAGAGCACCCCGTTAGTCTAATTGTACATAAAATTGTATGTTAATTTTATCATGTAAAGTCATATCAATTCACCTACATGCTATGTTTGGATCTAGTAGCTGGTTGATAGATGAACGCAATTTTACGATGTAACTAAGCGGTACCTTCATACGTGACTGAATAGTAGACTTAAACTTCCTAGAGAACTGAAATCAAAGAGAAAACAACTGTCTAGAAGAGGTTCTTTCTTTTAACATGTGTGTATATAAATTATTGACAGAAAAAGTAAATATGATTAGATGTCATAAGCTATTAAACGAAATTAGTTTTGTATGTCACTCACTTCAATAAATTAAGACCTAACTGTTGAGCTCAGTTATTGCTCATCAAGATTATGCTTCGGTCTGGGCACCCGGGCAGTTTCACAGCCCTTATACATATCCAAAGAGATCTGTGTGGCGCATATGTATTTGGTGCTTCCTTGTACCAATATCTATATGTTAAAATAAATAATAAAAATAAAGATTATGCTTAGTGTGGTTAAACTATTCGGTTTGTGCGTTAACATATTAATCCCCCTATTGTACTGTTATGTGATTGGTCACACCAGTTTTGTGAATAATTGTTAATGATTCGAATCCCGAATTAAACCAAAGTGCAACTCTATACATTTTCACATTTTACATCAGTTTCAACCAACTGTTCATAAAGTTTTTAAACTATTGTCAGCATCAAAAAGTATCGCATATTATGTTTCCTCCAATTATTTCTCTTATTTTACTACTGCATTTTTCCTAAAATTTCAATGAGTTTTCCAAATTTTGCAGGTGTATATGCTTTCAAAGAAAGAAGGTGGTCGTGCTAAACCATTTACGGGCAATCACCAATTCCATGTTTTCAGTAAGTCATGGGATTGTCCTGCTGTTCTAGTACTCCCTGAAGGGAGGGAAATGGTTATGCCAGGGGAAGATGCAGCTGTGAACCTACACTTCCATAGGAAAATGGTTAGTCTCATCGAAATCAAGTGTCTGTTATCAAACTTTATTGAATTAAATTTTTAAGATACCTAATAACTCGACAAAATTCGCTTAATTTGTTAGACGATGTCTCTCCTTATGCTTTCTGAAGAAGCTCAGATAGCTTTCTGTAAAATTCATCTTTCACTTCATCTGAGCTGCAGTCGGTGGGAGCGTAGGCAGAAACGACAAAAAGGCAACGACGTGTGTCCCTATCCTTCCGAGTTCTTACGGAGCTGTATAGCCGAACAGCACATAGACGACTGTTGAAGGAGATCCACTCTAACAGTGCTTGTTCCGCCCTCATGCTTAGTGCTATCTCTACTCCTGTCAGTCCACGAGAGCTGGCCATCGGGTCACCAGATACACGTCAGTCAGTCAGCTACAACGTAGGACCAGGCACATATATGCATCGGTACAGGTTGCCATACCTCATTAGCACAACAAGATGAACACCGGATTCATAGCAGTGGTTAGGTCAAAGGTGGTAATATATAGGAGAAAGATTGCATATAAGGATATAGTATAGGAAGAAAGAATTAGTTCGTAGAAAGAAAGATGTGAAGTGATCTTAATCTCTTAGTTTAAGAGAAGACAGAGAGTGTATTCACCGACGCCATTGTGATCGATTCTGAGCCATGTCATCAAGAGTCTCCAACCATTGGTTACGAAAGTCACGCGGACCCCAACCAAGTAGTCTGCATCTACCAACATGGCTCAGACTAGAAGTTAGTGACTTCAAGCACTGATGCCACGTTTTGGTTTGGCCGCCCACCAGATACACGTAGGGTGTATCTCGTTGGCTCTCCATTTTGCCGAGCTGAGGTCAAGTGAATGACCACACTGGAATCCTGTATGCGTGTTTCAGAGACACAGCATACATCAATGTTACGAGATTCTAGGGTTTTAGCCAAGGAAGCCTGCTGACTGACATAGGGTGCGTACGCTGAAGGCTCCAATGTGTAGTGTGGAGCGAGGTTTCAGTAGACCTGGGACAGTGTTTTGAGCACTAGAATCGTTGACATTTGAGGAGATGCAGTCCCATGGTAGCCGACGACCAACGATTAGTTCATACGCCATTTGTTCTTTTAGGATACTGGAGCCCATGTGCACCATTGGTTTGGAATCAGGGTTTTCCAACTCCCCTAGGTAGACTCTCCATGTCAACCAACCCGGTTAAAGCGCCGGACATTCGCTTTTCGTCCCCCCAATTTTGTAAACAACATCCCCGCCACGAGAAGGCAGTGAATAGGGCTTCCCTAGCAGAGGCTATATACGCGTGACCATGTGAGAGCATTTCGAGAGGGATAGCGGACTGCCCCTACTCTCGGCCGTACCAGGGCATTCAGGGGCTTCTATCATTATACATAATGTTTTTGTTGGGGATGTTAGATCCCCAGATCTGACTTGGTGAAGACCTTATTTTTGTGATTTGATTTTTAAAATTCAAATTTCTTCGTTTTCGCACCAAAAGCGCTTTTTAACCTTCATATCGTGTTTCCCACCATTTCGAACTTCGACTTCTCTCTCTAGTTAGCGGGGCTGGGACGCATTAGAATAGTTAGCTTATTGGTCTTTGGTCACACAGTCTTTGTTCCGTTCGTAGACTAGGTGAGCTCTTAATCACTTTAAACATAGCAGTTTCCTTTATATATTAGTACCATCGAAGTGACTACTTCTATGAATTTGATGCTGAGACTATAATTTATGGACGGCTTTTGAACAACTTGAGAATGTCCACCTGATAACTACGACCAAATGAGGTTATAAATCCGTGTGGGGAATTAGTATTATGATTTACAGTTGATGGTTAGGGTTAGGAATTAGATTTAGAGTTTTCATCACGATCTGACATAAGCTATAATGCCAAAAATATCCAAATGTATGAGTGAATTTCGCACCATAAATTATAGTCTAGTCTTGTAGCTGACTGACTGACTTTTTCCTCTTAAGTCTTCCTGAATAGGACGTCTATCTGAAGTTACCTCTATGCCTGACTTCAGTGCTTCAGTTGGTATGTTGTCTGATTTCTTCGACTGTTGGGGTGGTGAGAGCCACTGCACTGTATGCAGGTGTTGTTTCGATGTTCGATGGATTTAGTGGAACTGGTTTATTCGAGTGTTCTTCGAAGTATTCTATTCACCTGTTCCACTGTTTTAGAGTCTCGGTGATTGGTTTGCCTTCTTGTTCTCGACTATTGTCTCTGTCCTACTACAGTTCCCAGCTAGTTTCTTCGTTGTATCATATAGTTGTCTCGTACTTTCTTCTCTTGTAGCTTTTTCCACTGTTATTACCAGATCTTCCACCCACGTATTTCTGCTTATCGGCTCTGATGCTTCTCTTCACGCTGTTGTTTGCTTCTATGTGTTCGGAGTGTCTTGACTTTTCCTGCTACTGTTCAACTGTTGTTAATTGCCGTTTCCTTGTCCTTCTTTTCTTGAATTTAACCCAGCGTATCGATAGAGATTCATTTTTTACGAAGATGATTTTTGTGACCCAGAACCTCCTGACACGTTGAAGTCAGTACTTCTTCAATCCCTTTCTAGTCGTTACCCATTGTAGTTTCCTATTATTTCAGTAGATCTTGTTAGACTTGTGATCTGTTTTTGAGCACTATCTCGAATTCATTGAGTCTTCCAATGTCTCAAAAGAAAGCAGTATTAAACTTTCGTAATGCTGTTTGTCTAGTTTTACAGTGTTTCTTTAGCTTTAGTTTCATCTTGGCTACAACTATGTGGCATTCTGAAGCTATGTCAGCTCTTACCCTAGTTCTCACGTCTTCCATTGATCTTCTAGATTTTTCAGTGCTGCAAATATCCATTTGGTTCTTTGCGTTATGATTCGGTGAGACCCATGTAGCTTTGTGTATGGGTTTGTGGGTGGACATATTGCCACTTATGACCACTTTGAATGCAAAAATTTGCAAATCTAACCATTTTCGTTCCTTTCTTCCAGTTCATGTCGTCTTGTGATATCTTCACACTTGGTGTTATCCGTTCTGACTTCGTCGTTATGGCCTCCTATCGTTGCGATCCCCAACTTTGTTTTGAAGGATCCTTTGATTATTCTGAACCCATAAGATTCTGATCCTGTAAGTACTTTCCGTGCTATTTTGAATGGCATCGGTGAAAATACTTGTGTATGCGTAGCACTTTCTTCCACATGACCTGTCAGGGTACAACAGCATCTCTCCCGAGGCTTTTTTTGTTCACCTTGAGTCCAATGGATTTCACTTATTCGGATCACCACCAAGTTGTATCTCCTCATCTCAGTTATTTAGCTGGTTCTCCCAATCTCCAACATTGTTCGTGTATTCGATATATAAATATTAATTGTTGTCTTGGTTGTTAGAAATGGCATCGGACTCGTGAATTCCGAAGAATGTCGCTTTTCACCATAAGGCATCAATTTTCCTTAATGAAGGTCCTTCAACTCGTTTAAATTGTTCTTGGTTGGAGTTTTTTTAGCAAGGTTGTTTTCCACAGGACGGTTTGTTGATCCCGTACCCAACTCTCCTTTATCTGGTTTCGGGACCGGCACTAACCCTAGGTGGTCCACAGACGGAGATTTTTATTATAACGTTAAAATACTTTTTTGCGGTATAATACGATAATATTATAATATGAAAATAAAACTGATCAGGGCGACCAAGTTCATAACACTTCTAGATTGGATATTCGAATGATCCTCTATAAAAAGATCAGATCACGTTACCTCATACTTGGTTGACGACCGAAAATAGGAAACCAGAGTAATGCCATACAATACTTTATTGCACACTGTTACAAACAGTCACTCAGTGAGTACGGAGTGGTAATCAATAAGAAAAATTAAAGCACATATTTAAGAGTAAGTAATCTGCGTGTCTGGTTATAAATACTCACCGTCAAATCACATTTACTTCCGCTACTTCACATCACTTTTAATAGACAAAATTAGTTACATGCTTCTGTAGCTATTTACACGATAAATCTTACTCGTTTTTATCCTCTCATAAAGCAAACTTTTTATTGTTGTAGGCTCTTGAGGTCGGACAGCGTTTTACTATTCGTGCTAGTTCCGCTACTATTGGTTATGGTGTTGTTGGTAAAATCCTCCCTGGTCCAGGTCCATTCGCCTGGTCTAAATAATGTCCAATTATATTTGTAATTATTTTCAACTTTTGTGCTTCATCTATTACTGAATAAATCCTTAGTAAGAATATAATGTCTTACTATTTTATCACATTGATAATCTTGTTTCGATCATCTTCAAAAGCCTTTTTTGGTGTACACAGGTGCTCTTTATTTTTTGATACTCATTCGTCACCATTATATATTGAAAAGTTGGTCATCAAGTTTATTTTTCGAACCGTATAATACATTTGCGGTTATGTAGCTTCAGATTTATTGCGCTTTATTAATTATCGACCAAAATGATCAGTAACAATGAGCTGTAACATTTTGAAATTTCATTTCTTTTGCTTCCCAAAGTTGTGATAAATATATGTAGTTAGTGAATTTAGGACATACAAAACTTATCTATCATTAGTTTCCTAAATATCTTCCACGAGTATTAGGGAGGTTGCTTATCTGTTTTGACATAAATTGTTGTGTATTAGTTTGTAAAGACATAGTTCACATCAGATATTATATAAACCGAAAGAACCAAACAAATCTCAATGAAGTACACTAAAATTTGTAAGTTGGTACCTATAGTGATGAAATATCTTACGGAAAAGTAAATCATTCTAATCGCCAGCACATATTAAATGTGTTTTAGACATTTAAACGGACTTCACTTTTTTAAATTGCTAGCCTGATATCTTTTAATACTAACCGGTAATCTGAAAATTAATTCTTAATTTTCATCAATTAGAAAATATGAATTACGTTCATAACTTCCTGTACCAAAGAGGTTGAAAGTTATAGATAAATCGTTCATTAAACAGACGAATGGACCGTTCTGTTTCTTCATTTTAATGAATCTTATTGTTTAGTTGTAATTCTGATACCTAAATATTACGAAATATGGTAAAATAAAATTAATGTAAATTAATTTTTCTGTCTTTAACATTTTTCAACCAACCCTATTTATCGTAGGCATTTGACTTTAAAATATCTTTTACATTGTAACTGATGTTTGAGTTAACTTGTTTTAATCCACTCTCATTATAAAACTTACAAAATGTCAAGTGCAAAGTTACAGACAACTATATACTTGAAGATATAATTTATTCAATGAAATCTAAAGTGACGACATTGAAACACTTATTATTTATTGATATAACGAGCTAGTGTTAGGTTTAGCACTCAAGAGCTAATTTATTACCGTGTGAACTACGAAACTGATGTAATTCAATTGCTTGTGAAATTCGGTCATCTCTATTCTGTTAATAGTTTGTATAAAAGTGTGTTATTTTATCATACAAAAATTATTCTTCTGGTAAGTAGTCTTATCTTTCATCCCAAACCATCCATGTTCTTATGTCAATAGTTTGGATTATTGTATTTCATCTGTCAATCGGCATTCCGTTTTCGTTTAGTAGTTGAACCATAAAATCTAAACTCATAACAATCATGCAGAAAGTTAATTGATGTTTAATAATGAGTTCCGTTCTAGTGAATAAAAGGTAATAAACAAAGAAAAGTAGTACTGCTCTGTGTTATCGAATTACATTTTGACTCAGTGTTTTAAATTGAAGGGAAATATATATACAGTTAAAGAAAGATACCGTCCTTTCAATGCTACTAATTTGATTTGTGTGACAAACGTATGACGAATCCAGGCACATGAATATCTGTTATGTTAAATAAAGCGAAAATGAAGCACTGTTTGCTATTTACTAAAGAAATGCTAGTTTTGTGTCGGTGTAAACTTGAGTATGAATTACCTAGTCATCAACTGAAAACGACCCTTCTACTCACTAGGATGACGGATGATTTCTCAGCCTTGATGATGGTTAGATAGTAGATAAACTTAACTATTCCTTCCTTCAACTAAAGTATTTTCAAACCAAACGATCCCTGCAAACTTTCCATGATAATATCGTGTTAACTGGTGAATGTTTGGGTCACTAACGTGCTTGGACTTAATCGATATGTCGGAGGCATACTTGAATTAGATAAGAATGGTGTGACCAACCAGCTAACGTCGAATTCGCACCTATCAGCACATATCGTATATTTCCTTTTCATGCTAAGAATCGACCACCGATGGAGTTATATAGATGAACCTTATTAGGTACGGAGACTGAGAAATATGAATCTTATTGTGTGGTATGAGGAATATGCTGCATAGTTTGGATTTACCGGTCAATCGTATAAACTGTTGGATAAACATGAACACATGGATTAAAACCCATTATCAGTCAACCGATTGGGTATAAAATAATTAGGATTATGTCTATACAAACCAGTGCATGGATGTGTGCTCAAGGTTCGTGATGATGCTGTCAAAAATATTTTCTTCCTCCTGGTTTTATGAATAATGATTCCAAAAGGATTTCGTAATAGTATCAAGAAACTGTGTAGTGACCTCTCGTTTACAATCGGTACCTAACTAAAGGTAATTGGTGGGATGAACTATCTCCAAATAATATAAATTAAGACGATTCCTAAAACTTTATATTAGAGTCAACACACATGTTTTACGAAGTTGAACGAGCGTCATTCTACTCCGGTTACATTCATCACTATTCCAAAACCCTTATAGAAAGTTGTGTTTTTCTCAGTAGATACTACTATGCCTAAATGTTTTCCTGCAGAACAAAACTCCGTAACTGTTCTATATGTTTTATCCACTAGATAGCCATACACTGAGAACATACGTCTGAATGTTATTCTCAGTGTTTTGTCTAGTACTGTGTCAAGCTCACGTGGATTATTCTAATCCCCAAGCAGGTCAATTGAACAATTTTTTTGAGTCACTTTGATCGTGTCAATTATTCGCCCATCAACCCTGATTTTTTTATATGAGGGTGTGTGTGTATCACTTCACTCCATTCGGCCTGTTTTAGCTCTGTCAAATTTAACACTGGTTTTCTCCAGTCTGATTTTTCGCTACCTGCTTTTCATTCTGAATGTCTGTCTGGATAAACAAGTGCTTAAAACAAATTCCTACAACTTAAAACGTGTTTAGCTTCTTATCATTGCGGTCGCACGAACGGGTTTAGCCTAAGTAATATACGGAGTAAGATGGAAGATTTATGTTCATAGCAAATTTATACGAAGCCGATCCCACAAAAATTGGGGTCCAAAGATCAACTCGTTTTTAACGCTGCCAATGTCACTCGCGGGCTTGATAGCTGAAAATATGTAAGCTTCAAAATACTAAATATTCACAAAAATTCGGATTTAGCTTGCCTCATCACGACTGTAGCTAACAGAAGTTTGACAACGAACTAATTTATTCCAAAGGATATAGCTATAAATTTCTCACTATCCTGGTTATTTCTGTTTTTCATAAATCAGTTGCGTAATGTATTATTTCTTGTTCTTACTTGAAAATTGCTTTCAATCCGTCGTCGTTTATTGACCTCTACTTAGTCTTGCACTGCTAATCTATTAAGCTGTATGGCTGTTTATATACATTTTTGATGTCAGTTCTCAATATCTAAAAATGTGTTTCCATATGGTTTAAAATTTTTTGCCTAGAGTTTTCATACCTACTATCATAAATATTCATCCACTGTACCATCTTATAACTCGTCCGTACTCGGCATTCTTATTTTAATGTTCATTAGACCGAACGATCGTTTTCGGTAATTTTTATCAGGCTTTACAGTTACAAATCCGAAGTCATTGTGACACAATAACGATAATTTAAAGCAGTTAGTCCATTATATACACTTCGACAGAGCAATGAGAAAATGGAACTGATCTGAAAAATGTGACGTATTGACCCTATACTCGTCAGGGCATTTTCTAAGAAGAATTATAACAATTCAATGAAACTTTAGGTAAACAAAGTAATGAAGGCGAGAAAAAAAATGTTACATCGTATAAAAAGAATGGGAAGTCGTCGCATTACCCTAAGTCATAAAATAACTCAAGGACTACCAGTGTAAATTCAAGGTTATGACAAATTGTTTTTGTACATATAAGAGAAGTTGAAATTTACGAATAGCCAAGGCTTCAATGAACCTAAGGAACAAGTGCCAAGATGGCTTCAAAACCAGTTAATGTCAAATGTTCCGATCAACTTAGAAAGTGGAAAACCATGTTCATCGACAGCGAAACAGGATTGGAACGACGCACAGAACTGATATCAATACAGTTTTAAAAATTTGTCAAGGACTAATTCTCTCGCCATCATTACTTTGTTCACTTGAACATTCATTTAATTGATTGTTATTAATCTTCATATAAAATACCCTGACGAGTATAGCGCCAATACATCACATTTTTCAGATCAACTCCATTTTCTCATTGCTTTATCAGAATAACGATAGTGCTCTTTTCCTTCTATACTCCATAAGAATGTCCAAACTACTAATCTTCAACAATATCATATAATGTAAATAATTACTACTACTGCTTCTAGGTTATAAGTAGCTAAAGTAGAACCTTAAAATAAATGAGCTCATCTGGGCACCCAGGCAATATCACATCCCACACACAAAGCAAGTGACTTGTGTGGCGAGTATCTCTTTGGTGCTGCCTTGTACCAATATTTAGGTGTTCAAATAAAATAATGATAAACAACAACAAAAAGAGAACGTTGATATTTCTCAAATTTTTACCAGTCAACAGTTGGTAACTAAGTCTGTCATTTGTGATAGGACCCTGAAGATTGATCACAAGGTAGTATAAATTAGATCAAGGTTAGTAATCAGTTAAAATACATCGTGTAGGCATTCCCACATATAGCTTGAGGAGATTCAATGCCAGTTTGTTATAAATTAGGCGTCTTCATGGTTTAAACTGAGAGGTGACAGTAGTTAGACTGCCACTGAAAAGCTGAAAGCATTGAATGGGCGTTTCGTGATAGTATGCGACTCCTCGGCAAAGGCCATGCACGAGCCCGCAACCGGAAATTCAGACCAAGACCCTTAGTTTTCACACGCGGACGCCTAACCTCTAGACCACTGAGCCTGCACCTAGAGGTGTACATGTTCAACTTCGACCAATTCACGATAATGCACAACCCTTATTGCCTGCAGTGAACAACTGCCTAACACTATGTGGTTGAACTCAAGTGGTCACGGCTCTTCACTAGAACTCCACAAGTTGCATTTTGAATGTAGTCACTTGTGATCACATGGTGATTTTTAGTATAGTCACTGTATTTTTAGTATAGAGAGATTTGTGAAGATTGTAGAATGTTCCTAGCTCCAATCCAAAAATGATCTCAGCTCTAATTAATAGATGAGGTTTGTGATTATTAAAATGAATGAGTAAAGGAATAAAATAAACAAGTGAAAAGCAATGATGTGGCTGAGTGACGATTGTTCACAAGGAGGAATTGTTAAGTGAAATCCCTGAATGGTTTGACGTCAAAGCGAAGGCAACTATCAGCCAGAATAAATGGGTTTTTATTTCTATTTCTGTAGTACAATCTGCATCAAGTCAAGGTTACAGTAAACATTTTTGGTTAAATTTTTTGTGTTCACTTTTCAAAAGTGCGACCTTCCCCGTAAACGAAATATCACAATCGATGGATGTTGCGAGACAGGTGCAAGATATAGAGTAAATTAGCGAGGATAGTGATCCAAAGAACATATAAGCATAATTGAGTTTTAATGTATTACTTAATATCTGTATATGTTTTTATTACATTTTATAAAAGGCTTCTTTCGAACTATTATTTCCCGTGTTATTTTTAAGCTGGCTTCACAAGTATTATTAGTAAGTTTGTCACATATGGCATCGCACAAATTTGTCGTAGGCACCTACAAAAATTGGCCATACGGGACTACCTTCCTGTATTTCTGAGAACATGAAAAGAATTGATTGGGGATTATTGTATATTTTATTGAAACAATATTAATGCGAACAGTACATTCGTTACACGTCATCACGGAATATGTTCATAAAATTCAGCTTCCCTGAATTACTAAGGTGAACACACATTTTATTGGTAACAACAATTTTCTATACACGTATGTTGTCCTGGAGTTGGCAGCTGCGCAGTATTGTTACTACTACTGACCATTAAAAAAAACAAAGTCTCCACTTTGTACGTTGACGTTAAGAGTAAATGTCATCTGCACATATCAGAACTATGCTTTTCTTACACACTGGAAAACCGTCAAGGTGTTTTCGAATTCACCCCACGTCAAGAACCTCTAAGATAGGATTGTCTGCGGGAAGTATCAAAATATTTAACGCAGTATTCCTACTGAATAAATGGAGAAAAAAGTCTTACGATTACAAAAGAATAAAAGGTAAATACTCTCCTGCTGCTAGCTATAGGTCAGTAATTAAAAAGCGCAGCACAGTGTTTTTCTTCAGCTGAATAGAAGATAAAAACATACGATGTACATGACCATATATCATTCGATGTCCCTTGAAATAAAAAGGTCTCCTAAAGGCGTACATACTACTTAATTAAGCTAGCTGACAAACACGCCACCGACCTCAGGAACCTTCAATTTGAAATGACTGCCTTAAGAAAAGTCACTCAAGGTCGCTGTAATCGTAAGCTCGCTTTTATCTTGTGCCGGATTTTCCTTCATTGGTTAATACTCTGTTTTTTTCAGTTCACTCATTAGCTTACTTAATTTAGATCCTTGAATCATCGAGTTTAATAATTTGATTTTTTGTTTGAAATTATACCGCTAGGATATATGTTGATGATTTAATTAGTACCTTCTTTTTTATGATGTACTACATTCGATAAGGAGTAATTTTTTTGTTGAATTTACTGTCATATCACTTTACAGTAAAATTTTGACCGTAGTTGTTAGTTTTTCCAAACTATGTATTTCTTCAAAAACTCTATTTTTGTTATCGATGGAAAGTTTGATTTTTTTTCTATCTAATAAATTGTCGTGTAACTATGTGTCTAATGGTTCGTTCAATTAATCTCCATTGATAAAACTGAAGTCCTTAAATAATACAAATTTCATTTGAATACCAAGAATTAATTGATTTTTGATTGAATCTTTATTGGAATAGACTAATGAGAATGTATCTGTATTTCAATATTTTACATAGATATTTTTACCATTTAATCAGTCATAAAATATACCAAAAACAAAAAAAGACAGTGAAGGTTTGTATGAGAAGTTGTGCATAAATGAAATTTGTTATTATTGAAACATTTAAGTTATTCATTTTATTCTGATTTGTCAGTCGATATCAATACAAACTATGGATTAATGCTTCAAATGGTTTGTGAAGTACATGTACCTCTTTAATATTTACGTATAAATAAAGTAAAAATGATCTGAACAGTGATTAAGAAAGGAAATATTTATTTATAGTAATGTCTATATACATTATTATGACTCAAAAATTAACCTACTTATTAGTAATATAAGTAGTTTCTAATAAACTTAATTATATTTAGAAGTTTAATGTAAATAAATTTAGGTATTTACATAAAAAAGTTAAAACAGTAATTAAAGTAACTTACTTATCTTTGTATTACAGTTGGTAAAAAATGGTTTTTTTTATAAAATAAACTTGAGAAAATGTACAGAATATATCTTAGCGTGAAAGAAATATTGTGATTGATAAATAAATGCAAAAACTTTACACACTAAACCGGAAATACTATTTTTATTTAAAAAAAACTTGTATCTGAAGTTTGTGCCTATGATGTCGTTCAGAAAAACGACGAAAGCTTCAGGATTAAACCACCCATCTCAGAGAACAAAACTCCATCATTTGAGCTACAAATCTTCTCCACCATCTTAAAATCATATGAGCGTAATACGCTTCTCGTTGTTTGAAAATAGGTGAACTTCGCCAAAAGGCAGGCTTCCACTCGAGAACAACTGTATTTTCCCCACGAGTGTCTTCGCCAGCATAATCTACCAACAAGTGTAAGATTAAAAAGAAGTGTTTGTTCAACTTATCTGAGTTATTTGTATTATTATATTTATTTTTCGATTACATTTATTTTTAGTTGAATAATAAGCTTTTATTGAGTAAAATGTATAGAAATATATTTTTTGAATTTAATTCTTCATTAGATTGATTACATATGCTACTTAGTAATACAGAGGTTTATGTTTACTTTTGAAATGATAGTTTTTCCTCTAATTTTAATTGTAATCTAATAAATTTAATCATTTAAGCATTAAAGAAGATGCTCCAACATTATAACCTAATATGTTGGAATTGCAACAGTAGCTAAGTTAACTCACTATGTATTAAATGCAACTGAGAAAATTCATAGTTTCGCATATCATAATCACAGAATTTACTTTTAAAACTTCTATTCTATTCATTGATTTACAATTTTTTAGGCTTTTTGTTTAAAAAGAATTGTAGTTAGAGTATCATTACAATAATGCAAGATTTACATTGGATCAACTATTTTCTTCAAATAGTGACTAGTAATTATCATGAATTTACTTTAGTTAAACTGAACGTTACTCAAAGTGGAATAAACATTTTATAAATCAGAAAGTCAATAGTTGTATGACAACCATAGTTATCTCAACTAATGAATTCATGGATTCAAATCATACAATTAATATTAATACTTACCAAATTTGATGAACTACCAAATAATATAGAATATACTTCATGAGTTCAACTGATAGAGACCGTCAATCATTATGCTATGATTCAAATGAAATTTATAAGGATATATATATATATATAAATTGGATATGTGAGAAACGAGGCGGAAACCATAAACAAAATATCATGTGAAAATCTTAATAGATGCCATTTAACACTTAATTGTCTACCTTTTAATAGTCATGCAAAACAGCAAATAACAAGTTACTTTATTATATTGTCAAATAACTATTATATTTGTACATCTTCAAAAAGTTCTCAAATAACACGTCAATAACACTGAATTGTTCATTATAAATTTAATAAAATCATCTTTAATCTGAACTTAATTAAATGTTGAAGTAGTAAATACCTAATTCGAAGAACAACGGTAGTGTTGAATGAAATCACAGTCAGTCAGTTACACTGTACGACCAGGCACATACATGCATCGGTTCAAGTTGCCACACCTCATTAGCACAGCAAGATGAACACTGGGCTCATAGAAGCAGTTAACTCAGTGGTGTAATATATAAAGGAAAGATTTTATGTAAGGATATAGTACGGAAAGAAAGAATTAGTCCGTTGAAAGAAAGATATGAAATAATTTTAATCTCATAATTTAAGGGAAGACAGGGAGTGTATACACCCACGCCATTGTGATCGATTCTGAGCCATGTCACACAAAGTCTCCAACCATTGGTTACGATAGTCGTGCGGAGCTTAACTAAGTAGTTTGCACCTACCAATATGGCTAAGACTAGGAGTTAGCGACTTCAAGCACTGATGCCATGTTTTGGTTTGGCCGCCCCTACCTTTCTTCCATCCGTTCTCAACACTAGTCGGTATTGAGCTTCGTGGTGATCGGTGTTCAGGCATACATAACACGTGACCCAACCATCTCAGTCGATGAAAATTCACAACCTCATCAACTGATTTACCATCATTCACTAATACCATGCGTCTAACCGCGCTATTACCTACCCGATGAAATCACAATTTACAAATAAGTAGATCTCAGTGCATTTTATATAGTAGATATAGGAAATATTTATTTCAAGTTTTGTCACCCTAGTCAGTTTTTATTATTATTACTACTGGCATATATATATATATATATATATATATATATATATATATATATATATATATATATATATATATAATATATATATATATATATATATATATATATATATATCTTTAGATACTGCGATGGTATTTTTGTATGATCAAACGATCTCGCGTGAAGTATGCCACTTTTGCTGGCAGATAAAAGTAGTAGGTAGCAATGTGCAATGCTTGGGAGAAGAACAGAAATGAAATCGGAAAGAAGTCATAATAACAACAGAATTAGAGGAATTATAGAATAGATAAAGGACAGCGCAAAAAAGATTTGCAAATGATGTATTTAATATTATGCTAAGCAACTGTGTAACAGTGCATTAAACAATAAATTGGTATTCCCTAACTGAGTTTTCGTTTACTTCGCTTCAATATACAGAAAACTATTCAGTTTTTCTACTGTTTAATGAGGTGCAAATTCACTCGAAATATATTTCAGCTTTATATGATTAATCTTTTACTTTGTCCCCTTCACTGATAAATTTTTTATTATTATTAAACTATTTGACGTTTAACTGATTAAGCTAATTTTTTTTGGTACAGTTTTCTTCTCTGAGCTGTATGATTCAATCATGAAGTTTTCATCATTCTTATAAACGATATCATCACCACAAACTTCAAGTAGAAGTATCGTGCCCCCGAATGCCCTGGTACGGCCGAGAGTGGGGTGAGTCCGCTCTCCCTCTCGAAATACTCTCACACGGCCACGCGTATACAGCCTCTGCCAGGGAAGTCCTACTCATTGCCTTCTCGTGGCGGGGGTGTTGTTTACGAAAATGAGAGGACGAAAAGCGAATGTCCGGCGCTTTAACCGGATCACAAACCAATGGTGCACATGGGCTCCAGTATCCTGCGGGAACAAATGGCGTATGAACCAATCGTTGGTCACCGGCTACCATGGGACTGCATCTCCTTACGATGCTCCACTGCCTTGTGGGTTAGACCTTTAGGTCAAAGGCTCGGGGAGTGGCCCCCTAAGATAACCACCTGCTTCGGTTTGGGCACCCGGGCAGTATCACAGCCCACACACAAACGATGAACTCTATGTCTTTGGCAACTACTTTTATCGCTCCGAAAAACAATCAGTCGATTCAAATAATTATCATTACTATTATTGTCATTATTAATACTATTATTATTACTATTATTGTCATTATTATTATATTATTATTATTATTATTATTATTATTATTATTATTATTATTATTATTTCCCACATTATTCACCCTCTTTTATACTTATACAGCGGCTCGTCTTTGGTGGAAATCCGACTGTATCTAAACGTTCTCGAGTCACTGTCCGGTTGAAAATTGTATGTTACCACCGAATATGAGTACTGAAGCAGTTTTTCTGAAACCACGTGCACCATTCAAACTGGCTGCCTTCAACGTTCGCACACTTATGCAGGTCGGACAACAGATAGGGCTGGCTATGTCTTTGGAAAGTCTTAATATTGATGTTTGTTGTCTATCCGAGACCCGTATTCAAGACTCTGGCGAAGTACTACAAATTCGATCTCCATCTGTCGCTTCGAAAAGCTTGTTTTACGTGCGCTTATCCGGGGACCCTGTGGCATCTTCGTCTGGTCTTGCTGGCGTTGGTGTCGCACTAAGCGCTAGAGCTGAGGCAGCACTAGTCGATTGGATCCCCATTAACAGTCGGTTATGTGCTGTTAGATTAGAAAGTTCCATCAAAGTGAGAAGAAATCGGCGTGAGAAACGATGTCTTTTCGTCATCTCCGCCTATGCCCCGACAGATTGCAGCCCGGATGCAATCAAGGATGAGTTTTACCACCAGTTATCTGTTCTTCTCCAGAAAGTGCGTTCGACAGATATTGTAGTACTAGCCGGAGACTTGAATGCTCAGGTCGGGCGTCTAGGCACAGAAGAGAGTCGTTTAGGTGGCCGATGGGGACTCGTTGGTCGCAGGTCAGATAACGGGGACCGTCTACTGCAACTGTGCACAGACCACAACCTGTTTCTGGCTAGCACTAACTTTCGGCACAGTCATCGCCGATGTGCCACCTGGCGTCCTCCCTCTGCATCTCAAGCCTGGACTCAGATTGATCACATCGCGATCAGCTACCGCTGGCGTGGTTGTGTACAAGACTGCCGCTCCTTTTGGAGTACCTATCTGGACTCTGACCATGCCTTGGTCTGCGCCAATCTTGCCTTACTTTTCAGTGGACAACGAAGTGACCGCCACCAACGGATTGATGTTAGCAAGCTGGTTGCAACTTCTGTTGCAAGTAAGTATCGAACCGAGCTAGCCTCTAGGCTAGCTACCACTCCACCGAAAAGTATAGATGAGCATTGGTTGCAATTGCATGACGCCATGAAAATGGCGGGAACAGTCAGTTGTGGGTTTGCGAAACGTCCCGCTTTTAAGCACTGGGTTTCTTCTGGTTCCTTACAACTCATTGAAGCCCGTCGGTCTACTCCGGGTGACCGTGAGTTTGACCATAAACGAAGGATGTTACGTAAGGAAATTGGGCAAAGCTTGCGTAAGGACCGAGAAGCCTGGTGGTCGATGCGTGCTAATGAGCTGGAAGCAGCAGCTGCATCTGGTAACTACCGGAAGCTCTTCCAGCTCATCCGAGCCACTGGCAGCAAGAAGTCTGGTGTGAGTGAAACAATCTGCGAGGATGATGGGATGCCAATCACTAACATCCATCGACGTCTTGGACGATGGGCAGAATTTTTCGAAGGGCAGTTCAACTGGCCTGCTGCTCCGGCAACATCGGTCAGACTGTCCTGCCCTCCATGGCCGGTGACGACTGATCCACCAAATGAGGAGGAAGTCCGCAAGGAACTCCAACTCTTGAAGCGTTACAAATCACCTGGCCCAGATGACTTACCTCCGGCTCTTTTTAAAGATGGTGGTGACTTTTTGACTAAGGAATTGACGACGTTGTTTACAAAGGTTTGGGAACTAGAGAGTGTACCAACGTCATGGAATGAGTCGATAGTTGTCCCTATCTTTAAAAAGGGTTCACGTCGTTCCTGTAACAACTATCGGGGGATAAGTCTACTTCCGATTGCGTCCAAGCTATTGGCTTCCGTCATACTTCGTAGGTTGTTCAAAACCCGAGAAAGATTGACTCGCGAGGAGCAGGCTGGGTTTCGTTCTGGTCGAGGATGTATTGATCATATCTTCACCCTCCGCCAAATGTTAGAACACCGCCATACTTATCAAAGGCCAACAATCGTAGTGTTTCTTGACATCAGGGCTGCCTTCGATTCGTTGGACAGGACTGTTCTCTGGGATTGTCTATTGAAGAAGGGTGTGCCTGAGAAGTTTATTAACATCCTAAAAGCCCTATATAAAAACACCTCAGGCAGAGTGAGGGCATACAACCACCTCTCTCCATTGTTCCATTCGAGCAGTGGGGTTAGGCAGGGTTGCCCAATCTCACCATTCCTCTTCAACTTTGCCATCGATGACATTCTGGAAACAGCTCTGATGAATGTAAGTAATGGTGGTGTGGATCTGTTGCCTGGAGAAAGACTTCTCGACCTTGAGTATGCGGACGATATTGTCTTACTGTGCGATAATGCCCAAGGCATGCAATCCGCACTTAATCAGTTGGCAATCAGTGTCCGTAGGTATGGTATGTGCTTTGCACCTTCGAAGTGCAAAGTACTTCTACAAGACTGGCAGGATTCTAATCCTGTACTCACCCTGGATGGTGAGCAGATAGACGTAGTCGAGAAGTTCGTGTATCTGGGTAGCTGCATAAGTGCTGGTGGGGGTGTGAGTGATGAGATCAATGCACGTATAGTGAAAGCCAGAGCGGCTTATGCCAATCTGGGCCACCTTTGGCGCCTTCGTGATGTTAGTCTGGCTGTAAAAGGTCGGATCTACAACGCGTCGGTGAGAGCAGTTTTGCTCTATGCTTGTGAAACCTGGCCTCTCCGAGTTGAGGACGTTAGACGACTCTCTGTGTTCGATCATCGCTGTCTCCGAAGGATTGCTGACATTCAGTGGCAACACCATGTCAGTAATGCAGAGGTTCGGCATCGTGTGTTCGGGCACAGAGATGATAATTCAATTGGTGTCACCATCTTGAAACACCGACTTCGGTGGCTTGGACATGTTCTCCGAATGTCGTCCCAGAGAATTCCACGTCGTGCATTATTTGCCGACTCTGGGACTGGTTGGAAGAAGCGGAGAGGTGGTCAGTGCATGACATGGTGTCGTGGCATGAAAGAAAGCTGCAAAGGACTGGCTTGTGTTGGTCCTTCACGACTCCCTGGTTGGGGTCTGAGAGATGGTGCTACACAGTGGCTAGAGACGTTATCAGATATGGCTCAGAATAGAAGCCAGTGGCGATCCTGCTGTAACCTTCTTTTACTTTCTTCATAAAAAGTGGTTGTGTCTCCCTTACCTGAAAGATTTCTTCCGATTGTACCTTTGCGTTCCCTGATTACTAGCACATTACCTTACACCAATCTCTTCGTTATTGTTCTCTCTTTTTTTGTTGCGCTCCTTAGCTTTTTTTTTCTTTCTTTGTATTCCTCTCGAATTTTCATTGTTTTGTGTGGCGCATATATATTGGCGCTCTCTTGTACCAATATTCATGTGTCCAAATAAATAATTAAATAAATAGAAGTATCGTGTCATTCAGAAGAACAATAAAAGCTCCACAACCGAATCATCCAACTCATAGAACAAAACTCCTAAACAAAATCATCTACCCAAACCGCAAATCTTCTCCATCATCTCATAATATTTTATACTTTTTAGATTATTATAAAAATATATATTTATTATTATTATTATTTTTTACACTAACACAATAAAAATGAAACGATTCCAACGAATTTCTGTTACTATTATTGTTACTATTACTATTATTATTATTATTGTTATTTTTGTCACAAATGTTGACAGGTGATATGTGTAAATGATTTCATAATTATTACTTAAGTTATTTAATACTATTCAACCTAGAAAAATAACTACATACATACAAATGAACTGAGAAAAAAAAAGAAGGTATATTAACATGATCAGTGATACTAGTAATAGTATTAGTAGTGGCAGTAACAATCATTTAAAAAAAATTTAGGTACTATTAAAAGCAGTAAGAACTTACAATTATGATAAACAAATATTGAAGTAAATTTTTCAGGCCAAGAATAGTAGTTAATGAATTATTTTGTTAAATTTCATTTTCAGATACCATATATATATATATATATATATATATATATATATATATATATATATATATATATATATATATATATATATATATATATAGATAGATAGATAGATAGATAGATGGGTGTATGTATATACTTAATTATTGAAGTAATTAGTTAGGTTTTCACATACATTCAAATTTCATGAAGTTATTTTTAACTTAAAGTATTGTTACATTAATTACTGGTTACTTAAAAAAGAGAAATTTTTATCTTTAGAAAAGAATCAAGTAAAAAAAGAAAGGTGTTGGAGATTAAGATCAAATTCGAGATCATATTCGAATTCAATAGGATGATTAATGAAGGTATCAGTTGTTTTATTATTATTATTATTATTACTTTTTTTACATTTATTTAGTATAAAATTCATTTTGTATGTTAACTTATTTGGCTAATGTATTATATGTACATACTAATCATTAAACATTATTACTATATATATATATATATATATATATATATATATATATATATATATATATATATCAGTCAGTCAGCTACAACGTAGGACCAGGCACATAAACGCATCGGTACAGGTTGCCATACCTCATTAGCACAGCAAGATGAACACCGGATTCATGGGAGTGCTTAGGTCAAAGGTGGTAATATGTAGGAGAAAGATTGCATATAAGGATATAGTATAGGAAGAAAGAATTAGTTCGTAGAAAGAAAGATGTGAAGTGATCTTAATCTCTTAGTTTAAGAGAAGACATAGAGTGTATACACCGACGCCATTGTGATCGATTCTGAGCCATGTCACCAAGAGTCTCCAACCATCGGTTACGAAAGTCACACGGACCCCAACCAAGTAGTCTGCATCTACCAATATGGCTAAGACTAGGAGTTAGCGACTTCAAGCACTGATGCCACGTTTTGGTTTGGCCGCCCCTAACTTTCTTCCAACCATCTCTAACACCCGTTAGCATTGCACGACGTGGTACTCGGTGTTCAGGCATAGTCACCATCTGTATAATTTGGAAATCATTTAATCTGTAATAGTATTACTTTGTATATTTTGGAACATTTAAATGAACTATTAAAAATTGCAAATTGTTTTCTTGTCTATGAATTCAATGATGATATACCTTATTTTCTCTTTGAACGTTACACGGCTACATATTCTATTTGTCTCCTATAGTCTATTAAAAATATATTATTCCATAAATATTCATGTGTGGACCCTTGATGTCAAGCTGTTTGACGATCATTGGAATAGCAATTACCAGAATGGTGGTTTGTAGACATCGTAATAATATAACAGTTGAATTCATGAGTCATTTGAATCTAGATCACTATGGATAACACTGGATGGCCGTCTCTTCCTAGTACGGGACACATCTACTTTGTGAATCTTTTACCCCACATACGGGACTTAAACCCATGACCATTGGTCTTTCGCGCGAATGCTTAACCTCTAGACCACTGAGCCGGCATCCAATTGTGTTAATATCTAACTTCAATCACTCCGTGATATTGCGCGACCGTCCAAATATGTTGTAGTCTTTAAGCAACATAAAATAATTCTGAACACTTTCACTTGCGCGTCAAGTTAAGTGGAGTGATATCTACCTGTGACAATTCTGCCTGGAACTCAACGGCTGAGTGTGTACATGTGTCTAAACCGTCAGTTTAAGCTTTCAAACTTTACATAATAAGCTACTCAACCTGAATGATCTTCATCATCTAGCACACTAGAAATAAAGGTTACGATATCGAATCATAATATCATTAATTGATGTACTGGTATCTCAGATAAATGGTGTAGATTATTTTAGAAATGAGACTTTGAAAATAAATAAATAGATCAGACTACTTATACAAACTATCATCTGTTCATTGTATACAATTAAATTAGAGATAAATTTAGCTAAATTGTATCGTTTAGATACTGTGGCAACTAGTAATGGTATTAATATTATTATTATTATTATTATTACCTGATCACGTGTGACACCGAACAAATTAAAACTTGATTATTGAACTTGTCTAAATGAAATTAGTGAAAATTTACTTTTAATAGTAAATCTTATTTGCATATTTTATGTAAGAAATTTAAAAAATAATTTCTTGTTTCTTAACTATTAAGTTGTATTTAATACATTTCTTGACACTTGAAAATATAAATGGATATAATAAATAATTCATATCACGAAAACAAACGACTCATTATATCGATTTGGTTTCAGCACATTTATAGCCATTTGAATAATTACTTCAAATGAATTGTTGACATTTGTGATAAGAATTCATCTTACATTATCTTTCTTTTGGTGGTATTAATCACTTTAAGAATAAATTTATATATTTTAGGGTAATTAAAAGCTATATAAATAACATTATAACAAAGTTTCGAATTAAAGGCACAAATGAATGGAATATAGCTTCATTATCCGATGCATGGAATTCATTAACATCTGACCAAACCAATATATCACTGAAATGTTGAAGTATGTATATATATATATACTCCAGATCAAATGTACATTATTAGAATTAGAATAGTTAAAAAATGGGTCAGATATTATTGGGCTGTTTGTCTAATACTTACAAGTTTCATACATTGTAGATGATTTCAGAAAAACTATGAGGCTACCACCTGCTACAATTTAAACTAGAAGCAAGACTAAAATCTAAGTAAAGAAACCTATAATTGAATACAAAGTCTAAGTTGGCGAAGGCGAACGTCAATATAAAATAACTCTTCTATTTTAATATTTAAATCACTAATGTCATTTTGTTAAGTTAACAAAACAAATCTGTCTGAATGATCACTAATGGTTAGCAAAAAAATAAGTAAATTATTTTTTCTGAAAATAGATTATTTCGAATTATGTAGTCTTCTATTTGTGTTGGAGTGCTAGATCCCCAGAAATCGTTTGGTAGACATCTTATTTTTGTAATTTCATTTTTGAAATTTGAATATCTCTTTTTCGCGCCGAAGGCGCTTATTTCACCTTCACATTGTATTTCCCACTTGAAAGGACCCTAAAGGTCTCTCTTGGTCTTCCCACGTTTTATCGTTATCAAAGAAGGTTTTCCGTCTGACCAACTACATAAAGAGATTGCATGCTCTTGGAATTACTCGTCATTTACTCTTACAATTTGTCAATTCTTGCATATTACCTATTATTCTTTACTGTTCTCCATTATTCTTTCCCGGGCTTTTGAGAAAAGACTTTGCCGTATTGCGAAGAGTGCTGAAGGCAGTTAGTAAGACGTGTGGTGAATCTTTCGAGGTCATAATTAGTATGGTTGTGGATAGACATTTAAAATCATGCAAACTCCTGGCAAGTGTTATTTTATCAGATACTAGCCATCCCCTTCACTCTTATCTTTCTCCTTGTATATCTTCTGGTAGAACGAAACGTAATTACATTAAAATCCTTGCACGCAAGGAAAAGTATAAAAGTTCTATAATACCTTACCTAGCAAATATAATCTGTGATGAACAGGTTGTTAGAATTAACCTAGTCAATAACTTACATTCTTAACATGTCTTTAATTTTAAAAGTTTGTAGGTTTTTTTTTAAATATTTCTTTTTGTATTTTCTACTGCCTTTTTGTTCGTTAGTTCAGTAAGTAACTTGTTGAAATACCCTGTGCTGAGAATTCTATATTGTACCAAAATATAATATTGAATAAAGCCATTAATAATAATAACAATAATAATAATAATAATTGGTTCATTACCCTTTTTAGTATGCTATTTTGTGACGTTTCCCAAAAGCATTTTTATGCTATAAATATACGCTTCATTTGTGTGCTTGTGGTTGTTCGTGTTCCTGGGTGCAGGTGAAATATACTTTTCCATCATCTGAACCGAGTCTTCTCGGATCGGATTAATTTAGCCTGTCTTGTCATTGTGTCACTGAATCTCTCCAAATATAGCAATCTGTTACAAAGTTTACTCGATTTTCCTAATTATACTAACTAGACATATTGTTTTTTATGCTGAAACATTCACTAAATTGAATCAATTTAGTTATTTTATTTTTCTTAAATGAATATGAATTACTGTGTTTTACCTTTTATAGTAGTGAAATATATAGGAGGGTTTTTTTTTCAAGCGTATAGAGCTAATGTAAATTAAAGAAATTCCATTTTATTATTTTCCAATTCTCTTTTTTTAATCTATTATTATTATTATATGATTTCAGTAGTAGTAAAAGTACTTTAATAATTCGAAAAAGAATTTAATCTATGTAAGCTATTTTTTAAGCAGTGCATTTCTGTCGTAATAGAATATTTTCCACGCTACAAAATAATCATTGAATCAATTTTTAATGTCTATTTATTTCAAGTGAAATGCAAAAATTGGGTACCAACATTATGAAATTTTATCTTATTTTTTAACAGATAAGAAAAGATTATTCACTACTATGTTTATAGAGTTTGATCAGATAGTGTAACACACAACTTATTACCTATTATCAATATATTGGAATTGATTATCTTAAAGAAATTATAGAATAAGTATTGACACATTATCAATAAACATGATTCAAATTACTCGATATCTTTAGATCTGAATATGCTAATTTGCGTATGTTTATCTACACATGCATAAAACTCTTGCTCTATCTGGAATGACAAAAATAGCTATACTCTAATAGGTAACTTTCATGACAAGCCGATACTAGCTGAGAAACCATTAAAAATTAGTATTGCACACTTACGACGAATACATTACTAAGCGATCTCAAACTAGATTGAAATAGCTGCCTTATACTCACTGATTTTCCAGCTGATGTATGTTGGTAATGGCAAATATCATCAACCCTTTTTAAGAAAACACTATATCTCCATCAGAAAAAAAAAATCATCTTGTCAGTGATTCTTAGATGTCTCAATAGATGGATACTTTGTTATGACTATTCCTCACAAGACAACTAAGTAGCTTCGTACTACTGGATATTTTTTATTTGCTCAGCACTGACCAATTATCATAATCCGGAAACTTAAGACTTTTTACATGCTACGGTCCCATAACTACACTAAGTCCACTACAATTTCATCAGACATCGAGACTATGTGATCACATTGATATTCTTTTATTTTGCGACAATGAAATGGAATAAAATTAGAAACCGAATGAGTAAAAGATATCTTCAAACATAATCTACTATATAAATCGCTACATCCAATAATTTCATGATGATTTATGGTGTTTTTTACTTAATGAAATATTTGTAAAATACATTTCCTAGTCCAGTGGCTGGTCTTTATTTAATCAGCGGATAAAAATTTGAACGCGAAAACATTTTATAAAATGATTCTCCTTCAAATAGCTTATTCTAAAAGCATTACAGGAATACCTCGTTTTTGTAATCAAATATCGGATTTAAAAATTATACAGTTAGTCAGTTTTACACACCCAAATTTAACTGATCAGTTTAGATCATGAAACTAACTACTTACACCACTAAAAACTAGGAAGCACTGGAAGGCCTTTTCTTCCTGGTATGGGACTCCTCAGCAGTGGACATCTAAGATCCCGCATGCGGGACTCACACTTCAGTGGCTAATTGTATTATGAAATAAATGTCCTTATGGAAACCAATCAGAAGCGTAATCTCGCACTTCTTTCTAATGATTATTTAGCCGAATAACATACAGAGCATACCACAATGAACGAAGCGTAGGTATACACGAACACAATTTGCACTTTTAAAAAATATGCTATACTGTCAATCACATCAATGTATTCAAACGACTGGAGAATTTTATTGGAAAAATGTCAAAATTCAGAGAATTTTTAAAAGCGTAATACTCAGGTCTCTTTGTAAGTAACGGACGCATTGATTCCGGTCAACTGAACAAACCAGTCAACCGTAACAAAAGGGTAAATGACGACGATAATACATGAGAAGACTGGTATGGTAGCCAACAGCTTAATCGATCGGAGTGAGAATATCATGTAGGGTTGAATTTTCACGACT
Organism: Schistosoma mattheei; assembly: GCA_944470405.2. Taxonomy (NCBI): domain Eukaryota; kingdom Metazoa; phylum Platyhelminthes; class Trematoda; order Strigeidida; family Schistosomatidae; genus Schistosoma; species Schistosoma mattheei. Next base: position 12,884,693 of record OX103947.1, on the reverse strand, counting down.
ATCTGTGACATTTAATCACATTTTTAAGAGTCATTATGTGACTTAGTCAATTAGCTATATTCTTTGATTATAGATAGTTAACTGTATAATATTGTAAATTATTAAGTTCAATGTTTAACTGATATTAAATATTACTCAGTTCAACCTATACAAATCTGAATGGGAGTAAATCATATAAAGTGGTGTATTCAAACATCATTTTGACTTATTTTCAGAGTCAAAGAAATTCTTATCATTAGCCTTTGTTTTCTTACCACGTGCCATCGCATTTAGGGTTTCAGTACCCGACGCAAGTCAGATATGCATTCCACAGATATAACCAGGTCACCAGAACAGACTAACTTAACGATTTCAAAATGAACGATCTGAAAGCTCACTCCTACATTGGTAATGATTTAGAAAACAACAAAAACCTTGCGATAAAATCATTCAGCTAAGAGAACGCAACACCCGAAATCTCATACCTATATTGAATTGAAGTTTGAAAGTTTAACAATAGAAATAATAATAACTATTATTATTACTATCACAGATAATAATGGTAAAATATCAAACTGTAAAAAATAGATAGATAAGTATACATTTAAAAGAAAATATCAACTAAACATACATCGGAAAGATGAACTAAGAAATATTTCGAAGAATAACCAGGACATAATCCTGTTCAGTTTTATTATTAATTAGAAAGTTTCAGATCTATACCAATTCTCATTTTGGAATAAACGAAATAAAGAAAATAAATTTTTGCTAACTACACATTGTGCGTAAGAAATAATATGTACAATTGTAAGAAAAAATAATAAAAATAGATTACAAAATATCACATAAATGAAATAATTAAAAATGGTAAATAAGAGAGATAGGGGAACTGGTTTACATAGATACATTTTGAAAACATATCCTTCTATCTAACATCAATATTTGATTATAAAACAAAACCCATGATAGTAATCCCATCAAAAAAGGTGGTATAACAAAAAAAAAACGTTTCAGTGAACGAGAGAGATGAACGACAGTTGTACAAAAGAAAATACAATATCTAAATGAATTTATTTTTAAAAAAATAAAATTTAGTGTTCAATTATTATCTAACGAAAAGAAATCCGATCTTATGTGTACAGAAACAGGTCATACAAATAAGAGAATCTATTTTGAATTAATATTCACAGCCCTATATAGACATAATGTATTAGAATGTAATATACAACAAGAATAGACGACAAAATTAACCACATATATCTTTGCTCTTCTCTCTCTCTCTCTCTCTCTCTCTATATATATATATATATATATATATATATATATATATATATATATATTCATCCTTGAAGCTTGACTAGGTGACAAATACAAATTAAAATTTTCATTAAATATACTTCACTAAGAATTGTGCTGTTGTAATCAAATGAGAATTGACATCAACGGATCGAATAAAATCTGACACTAGTAAATCATTGTAGTCTGCTCGTTCACTAACTTCTTTAATAAGGCACATATTTAAAAAATCTCGTAAATGATTAGAATATGGTAAATCACTTGAAAGACTTGGAGGATCACGATTTACAATCTAAGAAATAAAAGTCAAAATATTATGAAATTTAAATATGTATTCATGTAGAAAAAATATAATTGTCCAATATGAGGATATTTTACGATTTAGTTTACAAAATGCCCCCAAATGCCCTGGTACGGCCAAGAGTAGGGAGAGTCCGCTCTCCCTCTCGAAATGCTCTCACATGGTCACGCGTATATAGCCTCTGCTAGGGAAGTCCTACTCACTGCCTTCTCGCACCACGGGTGTTGTTTACGAAATTGAGAGGACGAAAAGCGAATGTCCAATGCTTTAACCGGGTTGTTGAATTTGGAGGACCCACTCAAGGGAATTGTAAAACTGATTCCAAACAAATGGTGCACATGGGCTCCAGTATCCTGAAGAAACAAATGGCGTATGAACCAGTCGTTGGTCACCGGCTACCATGGGACTGCATATCCTTACGATGCTCCACTGCCTTGCGGGTCAGACCTTCGGGTCGAAGGCTCCGGGTGTGGCCCCCTAAGATAACCACCTGTTTCGGTTTGGGCACCCCAGCAGTATCACAGCCCTCACACATATCAAATGAGATTTGTGTGGTGCATATGTATTTGGTGCCTCCTTGTACCAATATCTATGTGTTCAAATAAAATAAAAATAACCCATACACTCAATCGACTGTCACGTACTAAGAGATAAGGTTGTAGAAGTACAAATATCTAATAAAGTATGTTTAATTTAAACCGATATTAAAAAAAGATCATGAAAATAGAGCCTTCAAAGGAATTGCGTTGGATTAAGTTGCCATACCACATCAGGACGAGATGGAAATAACAAAAGTGATAAACAAAAAGTAGTAGTAGTGATAAAAAGAAAAACTAAATATTTTGAATATGGTTTGGAAAGAAAGAAAGAATGGAAAGGTATGTATGAAGATATACTTAAATCCTAAATCGCGAGAAACATAAACATAAAATGCATCTCCACTATTTTGAATGATTCTCAGCCATATTACCCGAAGTCGTTAACCCCTAATGGCAGTTATCAAGCTGACTCCAACTAGATAGTCTATATCTACCAGCGAACCTCAGACCAACAGTTAATGATTTCATGGACTGATGCTACTTTCTGGTTTGGTTGCCCGTAGCTTTCATCTAACGTACTTCTGAATAAACAAGCGTTACTCATCGAGGTATGCAATGGTTAAGCAAATGCAACACGTATTCTAACCACCTAAATCGATGAATTCACAACCTCACCAACCGATTTGTTACCCTGTACCATGAACTGAACCACGATCCCTAGAGATCTCTGGGCTTTACCCATCAGGGTCCCTTGCTCTTCCTGATCTTAAATTACCTTTAACCTTTTTAACCTCACTAGAATTTAGGAAACCTGTATTGACTTGCCAATGAGGCTGATTGGAGTTACAGAGTAACTGAAAGGTGGTCGGAGATCAGTTGAACTGTTCTCCACTGCTAACTAATCCACTAGATTGAAAAAGCTTCATCCTTTTCCGAGATAGTCCCAGTAACACTTGGCTTTGTAATACTTGTTCCCTATATTAGTCTGCAGAGTTGTCTAGAGTTATTTATATTCGTTGCCTGTTTCAACTCTTTTGATTACGTTAATCTAAACCGATATTATCAAAAATCATTCATGTTAATGTATTTCGCGAAATATTACTCATATTTTCAAAGTAGTCAAGAAACAAATTAACTAGTGCATTGAAGATAATTCATATGGATAATAATTAGATTTTTTGAATTCTTTACATAAAATTGCATAATTATACAAGTTTAACAGCCCTCCAGTGCTTCCAGGTTTTCCATGGTGGTCTAGCTTCAACTGACTCATGATCTTAACCATTGAAATTACTATAATATCCACAAAACCCATCTGATATTAACAAGTACATTGTAACAACATAATACTACATTTAAACAAGTTTTTGAAGAAAAATATTCAACTTTTATCATTAGTGATTAGCATAATACTGACAGAAATATTTCGTAGAAATACTCATAAACATTCCATTAAAACAATATGCTCAAATATTTAATGTCAGTGATATATTTTTACAGAAAAGTAATACTCAAGAAAACTTTCTAAGTGTTTAAAACACATTTAGATAATTGATAATATCTATCTGTTAAAATATTTTATAAAACAACATATTTAGATAGATGATCTAGTTAGTGCATCATTGTACTAAACTTAGCAATTTGCATTATACACTTGTATATAATAATTATGGTCAACCATTGTATATGATTTGTCAGTTCTCAAATGATTATTCATCCCTTTACAGTTACTGAACTCAAAATAATTTCTTGTTTTTGAAATATTTTAATTGTTTAAGTTTAATATGATGTTACGATTATGCTGAATGTACTAGTGATATTGAATCTGTCCATTTTAAACTTTCTTCACAAAATCATTAGAAAAACAAAAAAACATCAGAAAGTAATAAATGTAGTTATGTTTGTTTGACTATTGAGAACGTAAAAATTACTAGTAAATCAATCATGAGATTTAGACAACACATCAATGGTAGCAACACATGATTATGCGGTGTTGTTCATTTACTAACCTGAAGTAAAGATTTTCAAGAAAATTAAGAAGTCAATTCACGCTTATATATATAATCCTATAATGCCTCGTGATTTATAATTAATTGCAGTGATACAATAAAACAGTAGGCAGAACAAAAATATGCTGAAATGAACCATTCATAACACATTAAGTAAACAGTATCTTTCTGTGTAATACCATTTAAATAAATATAAACTTCTAGTACAATACAAGGCAGGTTTATTGCACGTTTTCTTCTTTTTTGAAAATAAGCACTAAGTAAAGACAAGTTGTATATATTACCAGGATTTTAAATGATTCATTGTATGCTTTGTTGTAAACAAGTTATGATTTGTGCAACTTCATTAATAGGATAATTAGGATTTTGTTTTTACCATTGTGGATGCGGAAAAAATAGCAATGAGAATATTTCAAAGTATTTTGAAAATGAATCGAGAATATTGTGGTTAGGACAAATATTATACATATATATGAATTACCTGATTGAATGCATCTACAGGATCTTTAGGCGGTTCATATGGGTTTGTACCAGTAGCCAATTCATAAATGCTTAGGCCTAAAGACCAAATATCAGATTTAACTCCATAATTTTTTATAGAACCACAGCTTACACGCTCTGGAGCAAGGTAACGCCATGATCCAACATCCGTTAAAATTTCACAGTTGGAAAGGGTGACGGCAGTACCAAAGTCTCCTAACTATAAAAAAAAAATAAACAAATTAGGATAAAAAAGATACGTTAGTAAACTATAAAATTACTTTGAAGAATTTTCACAACAATGGAGTCGAAATGAATGTTATAGAAGTTACGTAGAACTTATCAAGTCATGATCAATAGGAAAAAAATCAGTAGTGAACTGATTGTACAGAAGTCGTATCTTAGCATACTCGCAATGTCCTGTATATATATAGTCAGCAATTAACCACAACACTGTAATACCGTGACAAAAAGATTTTAAGTCTAGCACCATGGATGCAGGACTATTGTCAAACATAATATTACTGAATATTAAAAAGAAAATATTCTGGCATTTTACCGTGTACAATTTTAAGAGTAGATATAATTTATAATATTAAAATAGCAGTAGTAAAACAAAAATTCCAAAGACAACTATTTAAACTATTTTACTTCAGTCCTAATATAGTAATGAAATTTTTTTAAACCGTAGCGAGATCAAGTGATATTAACAAATGTAGCGCACTTAATATAAATATGTGTTATCGAATAAAATTAAGTCAGTATTATTAAGGTTACAAGTGAAGAAACTATTGCCACTCATACTTTAACCTGTATTGAAGGAGCCTAGTAATGTAAATCAGTTTGCTTACAAATGTGAAGTAGATGCCTTAGATGATACAGTTGTTCCGAATTATCATATGGTTCTCAGTTTTGAGAAGGGTGATAAGCATATTTGATCAGCACATCTAGAATAAGCCTCAGTCTTTGATTCAGTTCCAAAACCACTGTAATTAAGAAAGTTTAATAATGATAACACCGATAGCTAGATAAATTGGCTGTGTTCTTAAGTCTCTGTAATAGGATAGTATACTGTAGATGGAGGAAAGCATTCCACTTTATTGTTAACCGAAGCAAGTATATAACAAGATGTTCTTCCCTTATTTTTTAAGTGATCTACAATCTACGAAATCTCTTTTGTTGAGTATGAGGATGGTCTTACTCCATATAGGCCAGTTACCACTAAGTTGTTCCTTTTCTATAAACTGAAGTGATCGAAATACATAATATGTGGCCTACTTATTATCTCTTATCACAATATTAACTGAATAAGATGAGAACATAGAAATACTGGCAAGCATAATCATTGTTAATAATTTGTGCTAGATAGGAAATCGTTGACTTACAATACATCCCATCAAGAGAACACTATATAATCACCTTCGAAATATCTAATAATCAGATATGAGAAACTTTAAACAATTTAAGTGAATTTATCTTACCATCTTATTACTTATAATTAATACAGAATATTGTTTCACTAGCATTACAATCTCATCTTGTTTTGATAATGGTATACAAACACATAATCTAAGTCTATGTAACACGAAGTAGAAAAAAAAAAAATTACAAAATGGTCGCATGTACATCAATCAATTGATTGATTATCATCTTACTTTTATTTCTCCACTTTTGTTAGCTAACATGTTAGCCGGTTTTATATCACGATGAATCATATTCATATCGAATCGTAAATAATATAATGCTGAAACAATTGAAAATGTTATATGCTTCAAAACATTTTCAGGAATGTATTCATTGAGTGCCTTTACCTGTAAAATAATTTAAAATCAAAATGAGAATACATAGAATAACAGTGATCATATAACATTATGAATCTATTGGTGTAACAAATACTTTTATTGATTCGCTTGAAAAAGGATTTATCACTATATAACCAGAATAATTGACTAATTAGCTTTCATTTTACACTTATTGAACTATGCATAAAATTTGTCTCGTTGATAACATTTATTAATTTAAAATTTCATGAGATTTCGTATTAATATACATATATATTGCGACTAAAGATTAAGAATTCCTATCGAATGCCTCCAACAACTTAGCATAAGAACAACTTAATTATTAAGATGCAAGCTTATATGAACATTCATCTAAATTTAGACAACCAGCTTAACAGAAATTAAGAATTAAGTATCTAGACGAAATTATATCACTGACTAAAAATTTACGTCATCTCAACGTTTCACCGGGTAAACTGATCCGAGATTCTTTATGGTAATAATCAAAATTATCAAATGTAAATAAAGTGTGAGAGGAAATCTATACTAAACCGTTGTTTTGTCATGTTGGTGTATAGTACGAATAAGTTATTTGATGTAAAATATGTTGAAAGTGTATTTATATACCATTGTTATTGAAAATGTTCGGTGAAATTTAGTGAAAAATGCTCAGATCAGAGATCCGAGAGAAACTTTGGAATGATTTCAACTTAAATCCCTGAGGTTATTTCAAATACCACTTTTACGTACCATACAATTTTCTTTAAAAAATTAAGACCAGTTCTATTTATATACTTTTCCAAAAAGGTTAGTATCTCCAACTGTAGAAGCTCTTATGATGACTGAAAAAAATCATCACACAGATTTTTTAGGACATTTTTGACACATCATCTGAATACTTATAATTTCCTATAGCCAGCGACATTTTACAGTCTTCAAAACAATTGCATTAAAACACGTAGAATGAACTAGATGGGAAGGATTACAGTTTACCGCGTTCTGTAAGTAACACATTGAATAGTAGTAAAATGTTAGTTGAATATTTATTAAATATCCTTTCGATAAACTAGTTAACACTTTAAAACAAACAGTTTAGTTCACTCCCGATAAAGATTAGTATTCATATCATTAAAAAACGTTTTACCTAGTTGCTTCACACGAACTGCCAATAAGATTAGACGCTTGTTAATATAAAAGGTAACTTTGTTTATGAAATATTTAGCAGCCTCTACACACTAATCTTTTACATACTACTTAGAACAACATTACGTTTAAATTGAAGGCTTACTTTATTTAGAAGCACATCTAACGAGATATCCATAAGTTCTAATAAAATCCAAACAGAATCTACATGAGTGAAAGCACAATAAGATCGTAATAAAAATGGATGTGGATGCAATTTTCCTATTTCCAAATCTGCTATCATATCTGGATTACGTGGATCCAAATTGCAAAATGGTATTTTTTTAACTGCAAATGATTCTTTTGTTGATTTCAGACGCATTTTGAAAACTTGTCCAAAAAATCCTTCACCTGATAAAACAACAAATTGAAAAAATCCATCTATGAAACAGTTGGAAAAGAAATAATAGATTTTCAACTCATGAGTTAATGAGATAACTGGAACGCCCACCTCCCAAGGCTTTCACATGGCCAAGCGTAAACAACCACTGACAAGGAAGTCTTAGTCAACGCCTTCTTGTGACGGCGATGTTGTTTACGAAATTGAGAGGACGAGAAGCGAATGTCCAGTGCTTCAACCAGGATGGTGGATACGAAGGACGCACCTAAGGGAGTTGTAAAACCCTGATTCCAAACTAATGGTGCACACGAGCTCCGAAATCCTGAAGGAGACAAATGGTGTATGAACTTATCGTTGGTCACCGGCTACCATGGGACTGCATCTCATGACGTTGTTCCACTATCTTGTGGATTAGACCCTTAGGTCGAATGCTCAGGGCGTGGTCCCCTAAGGAAACTACCTGTTTCAGTCTGCGCACCCAGGCAGTATCACATCCCACACACAAAGCAAGTGACTTGTGTGGCGAGTATCTCTTTCGTGCTGCCTTGTACCAATATTTATGTGTTCAAATAAATAAAATAATAATAAACAACAACAGCAAAAAGAGAACGTTGATATTTCTCAAATTTTTACCAGTCAACAGTTGGTAACTAAGTCTGTCATTTGTGATAGGACCCTGAAGATTGATCACAAGGTAGTATAAATTAGATCAAGGTTAGTAATCAGTTAAAATACATCGTGTAGGCATTCCCACATATAGCTTGAGGAGATTCAATGCCAGTTTGTTATAAATTAGGCGTCTTCATGGTTTAAACTGAGAGGTGACAGTAGTTAGACTGCCACTGAAAAGCTGAAAGCACTGAATGGGCGTTTCGTGATAGTATGCGACTCCTCGGCAAAGGCCACGCACGAGCCCGCAACCGGAAATTCAGACCAAGACCCTTAGTTTTCACACGCGGACGCCTAACCTCTAGACCACTGAGCCTGCACCTAGAGGTGTACATGTTCAACTTCGACCAATTCACGATAATGCACAACCCTTATTGCCTGCAGTGAACAACTGCCTAACACTCTATGTGGTTGAACTCAAGTGGTCACAGCTCTTCACTAGAACTCCACAAGTTGCATTTTGAATGTAGTCACTTGTGATCACATGGTGATTTTTAGTATAGAGAGATTTGTGAAGATTGTAGAATGTTCCTAGCTCCAATCCAAAAATGATCTCAGCTCTAATTAATAGATGAGGTTTGTGATTATTAAAATGAATGAGTAAAAGAATAAAATAAACAAGTGAAAAGCAATGATGTGGCTGAGTGACGATTGTTCACAAGGAGGAATTGTTAAGTGAAATCCCTGAATGGTTTGACGTCAAAGAGAAGGGAACTATCAGCCAGAATAAAGGGGTTTTTATTTCTAACTTTACAACATGATTCCATTCAAAATATTGAACGCAAGAATGAATATGACTGCGAGTCACTTAGCAAATAAAAGATTTGAGGATATGGAAACATTAACCATACACTCGCCAATGGAATTATTCTCTAACCACTAGGTCTAATCCGTGACCCATCGCATTGAAAATAATGTGTTTCCCTTTTACTGACAAAAAGGGGAATATTCACCATTATGAAAATCACCTGGTCTCATCTATCTCGAAATGCGTCCGTCGTTCTGCTACAATGCAGGACAAGGCATATATATGTATCACACCAAGCTGCCACACCTCACTAGCACAACAAGATCAACAATGAATTCATAGATGTAGTCACTTCAATGGTAGTAATATACAAAAGAAAGATTATGTATAGACATAATATAGGAAGAAAGAATTAGTTCGTAGAAAGGAAGGCATAAAGTAGATTTAATCTCATGGTTTAAGGCAAGACAAAGAGTATAGACACCTACGCTAATGTGATCGATTCTGGGTCATGTCATTCAGTCTCCAATCACTGGATACGATAGTTTCCCGGACCCCAACCAAGTAGTCTGCATCTACCAATATGGCTCAGACCACAAGTTAGTGAGTCCAAGGACTGATGTCACGTTTTGGTTTGGCCGCCTCTAACTTTCTTCCAACCGTCCCCAACACTAGTCAGCATTGCGCTTCGTGATGATCGGTGTTCAGGCATACGTAACACGTGACCCAACCATCTCCGTCGATGAAGATTTACAACCTCATCAACTGATTTACCATCATTACCTAATACCCTGCGTCTAATCTCACTATTACTTACCCGGTGATCACAGCAGGTACGAGCAATATTTCTAAGGCATCTGTGCTCAAATACTAGTAGCTTACGAGTATCTTCTACTCTTAAAGGCCATGTTTCGCTGCCGTCAAGTAAAACAGAACGAACTGCTGCGCAGTATACTCGTCCTTTTATTGATAGACGGATATCCCGCCTTCGCCACAGGTGACGTAAGTTGGCAAAAGCTAAACGAGCTTTTTGAATCCGTGCAGAGATTTCGTCAAACACCAACCCGATAGAGCTGATCAGACTTTCGAGATAAGTGAAGTTGTCGGCGCGTTCGATTACTTTACTCTTTTTATGATAGACACTACAACAGAACCTCTAGGTCTACAGAGTCAAATGCTGCTTCTAAGTCAAAAAAGACCACCATTATCGGACGCCATAAGCATGTTTGTATTCTAAAATCTGACGAATAGTGAATATGTAGTCGATGCAGCCACGATCAGGTCTGAAGCCACACTGATTTTCTCGTGTTTGCAGGGAAGTCCTACTCACTACTTTCTCGTGGCGGGGGTGTTGTTTACGAAATTGACTGCATTTTCTGACGTTGCTCCACTGCCTTGTGGATCAGACCTTCAGGTCAAAGGCTCGACGTATGTCTTTCTAAGAGAACCGTCTGTCCCAGTCTTGGCACCCGAGTAGTATCCTAGCCCAGATAGATTAACTTCAGTTTTATTTATTTATTTATTTTTTGAACTCAAACATTGGATAAGGAGGCATCAAATATATATGTGTCACATAAAGAAATCGATTTGTGTGAGGGCTAAGATACTACCCGGGGGACAGACGGTTCTCTTAGAAGGCCATACGTCGAGCCTTTGACCTGAAGGTCTGATCTACAAGGCAGTGGAGCAACGTCAGGAGATGCAGTCCCATGGTAGCCGGTGACCAACGACTGGTTCATACGCCATTTGTTTCTTCAAGATACTGCAGCCTATGTGCACCATTGGTTTGGAATCAGTTTCACGATTTCCTTAAGTGGGTCCTCCAAATTCAACAACCCGGTTAAAGCACTGGACATTCGCTTTTCGTCCTTTCAATTTCGTAAACAACACCCGTGGTGCGAGAAGGCAGTGAGTAGGACTTCCCTAGAAGAGGCTATATACGCGTGACCATGTGAGAGCATTTCGAGAGGGAGAGCGGACTCTCCCTACTCTTGGCCGTACCAGGGCATTTGGAGGCGACCTGAAGAGTGGTTACTATCCAGTTGTTTTACAAGGAAACAGTGCTTTGATAGCTTCCATAATTAAGTATAGGTAAGAAAAAACGACACCACTTACAAATTCTTTACAGTGATTGTTTTATATGGGGTATACAAAACAGAACTTTATCTTCTAACAGAACTTTACTGACATCAGTTATTAATTTTACTTCTAGTTTTCGACTAGCTTACTTCATTATCTCTTAAATTTTTTCGGATCAGTATATTCAGTGAGAATACTGACCAAGCTAAAGTCGAATGTATTGCACATCACATTAAAACATAAAGGGATGCAAACTGATTTAAAGAGCTATATATAGTGAGGAGAACACAATTAACTCACCAAGAATACATGTATCTTCGAAATCATCACCTGTAACCGTTATTGAAGTATCGTTAATATCCAAGATTGCACTTGTAGATAGATTGGGGACAGGGGTTAGTTGACAACGAGGAGAAGTGACTCTATCTAACTTCAGCTTTTGCTCACTAGGAAGAGCGAGAAACCGATGTCTTACGGACTGTTCCGACATATGCAGTTATGCAATTTAAACTCTGGAACAAAAATAGTAATAACGATGTATAAACATCAACAAGGAACCAAAATATACTCAGACATAGGGTCCACTTACTAATATTTTCTGTTGAAGCTGTGAAAACTACGAGAAACAAGCTGTGATATGGTAGGACAAAAAGTAAATGGAAACTGGGAGAGTATCTTTTAAAGTGTTGGTGCTAAAACGTTAGGTGTACTATTACACAGAAATACTTTCCGAGACCATTTTGCTGAATATTTTTAAAAGTCAATCTGGCATACAATTTAGGTAAACAGATGAAAAATTATCTTGTATAAATATGCATCAATCAAAGTTACTATAAACTGGGTCGGCATAACAAAATAAAAACAAGGAAAATCAAGAAGTGAAAGCGATGGCATCAAAAGTAATGGAGAACCACAAGAAAAAGGAATGTAAAGCTTCTAGAATTACCCAACACATACGTTGAAGCCAGCGTTGGTTGAGTGTGAGTAAAATATGTACCAACCACCTAGGTTGACGAAGATTTATACCCTTATCAACTGATTCATTACTTTTACCTAGCTTATATTACATTATTGCCGACATACTAGTGCAACTAAAAAGCACTTTACTATTATTTGCATATAGACAAAGGATAAGAAAAACTGTAAACGTAAGACTCAATCTCTCTATTTTGGGGAAATTTTGTCCGTATTGTGTAAATTCTGGGGAAGCCGCAATGCGAAAGTTTGTGGAAATTTCGGGTAAATGACGCAAAACCCCGAAAATTTCCCAGGTCTGGGGAAATCCCCGAAATGCTTAGGTAAATTTTAGGACTTCTCCAATATTTCCTCAGAATCTTATGACAATTTGCGTTTTTTCCCAAACTATGGGTAAAACTACCATGTTTCTTATAACTTTGGGGACAGCATGATCATTGAAGAACTCGATATCTTTGGTCTGCTAAATAAGCTGGACATAGGCAAATTCACGAAGTCCGATGAACTGCATCTTAGGTCACTAAAGGAATTAGCTAACTTCGTTGCGAACCCTTTAAGTATATGCTTCAATCTAACCGTAAACCAGGATCGTTTATCAAAAGACTGGAAGAACGCCATAGTGAGTCCTGTCTTCAAAACAGATACGAAACATAAACCTGAGAATTACCGACCCCTTAGCCTAACTAGTGTGGTTGTTAAAATCTTAAAAAAGATTATTCAGAAGGAGCTGTTTAAGTACCTCGATGAAAACCGGATCCTTCCAGAGAAGCAGCATGGTCTTAGAATAAGTTATTCTTGTCTCACTAACTTATTAGTGGTTCGTGAAAGCTGATGCGCTTTCAAGGACCAGAAGTTATCTGTAGACGTAGCCTATATTGACTTCAGCAGAGCTTTTGACAAAGTTCTGCACAATCGTCTGCTATATAAGTTAAAAATATCGGGGTTGCACGTTATCTGTTGATATGGATAAAAGACTTTCTAGTTGGGCGCCAACAAGGAGTACGGGTGAACGCAAAGTTCTCTAGCTGGAAAACTGTGCTTAGTGGAGTGCCCCAAGGTATAGTTTTGGGGCCAGTGTTACTTCTCTTGTATGTAAATGACCTCCCTTGCCTCCTATCATCATCGGTCTTGCTATATGCTGACGATGTCAAGATATGGAGAACGATACAATGTAAGGGTGATAGCTTCATTTATTTCAACAGAGATAATGGTACAAAGAGGCACCAAATACATATGCACCACACAAATATCATTCGATATGTGTGAGGGCTGTGATACTGTCCGAGTGCCCAAACCGAAGCAGGTGGATTTCTTAGGGGGCCACACCCCGAGCTTTCGACCTAAAGGTCTGATCCACAAGGCAGTGGAGCATCGTAAGGAGATGCAGTCCCATGGTAGCCGGTGACCAACGACTGGTTCATACGCCATTTGTTCCCGCAGGATTTTGGAGCCTATGTGCACCATTGGTTTGGAATCCGGTTAAACGCCGGACATTCGCTTTTCGCCCTCTCACTTTCGTAAACAACACTCCCGCCACGAGAAGGCCATGAGTAGGACTTCCCTGGTAGAGGCTGTATACGCGTGGCCGTGCGAGGGCATTTTGAGAGGGAGAGCGGACTCTCCCCACTCTCGGCCGTACCAGGGTGATAGCTTAGAACTCCAAAATGTCCTGGAGAAAGTATCTGAGTGGTCTCAAACTTGGTAGTTGCCGATAAACACTTCCAAATGTGTTGTGATGCATACCGGTCATCAAGGTACAGATACATACACGATGAATAACACTTAGCTACCTGTTGTCCAGATGCAAAATGACTTAGGAGTCATCGTTAGCCAAGACTTGAAAACTACAGCATACTACCGTGCAATACCTGCCGAAGGTCTTAGGACTTTATGTTCATTACATAGCGCTTTTAGTCATCTCGACGCTAAAACTTTGTTGACTTTGTATACAATGTTCGTGTGTCCTAAACTTTAGTGACATATGCAAGCGGGTAGCCCCTGCTTAATAAAAGACAGTGAGCTTTTGGAAAAGGTTCAGAGAACAGTAACTAAGCTGATTCCTAGAATAGCGAAGATCCTGTATCATGCTAGACTGGCCAAGTTAAAACTAATCCCGTTGTCATAACGAAGAACTAGAGACGACTTGATTACAGTTTTCAAATTGCTTATTGGTAAACTTGCACCTGATACGCCCTCAATTTTCTTGTCTCACGAAACAAAGAATTTACGAGGGCACTCCAAAGAAGTTTACAAGCCCAGAACAAATTACTTGTCAGCTGACTATCGACTTTCCCATCGAATCATCAATGAGTGGAACTCATTACCTCAGCATGTGGTTGAGGCACCATCTGTAAAATCTTTCAGAAAAACTTAGAGCAACTGAGAGACCATCACTGACAGGACTAACAGAGGCTATCAAGCATCCCGTCCTTTCCTTTCCAAACTGAAAATGAACTGAAACCAAACTGAAACTGTCTTTACATCACATTATCCAGGATTCCTCTTTTGAAATTACAAAAGCTTGTACGTTTGGTGATAGGTTGCAAGAATTTACCAATAAGTTACTGAATAAAAAATATATGCACAAATAAATTCTTCTTACATAGGGAAGGCAATGAACACATGCGTACACCACACGATACCGCTTTATAACAATCATACCGCTTTATTTGACCTCAAGCCTGAACCTAAACACCTAATAGTTCAAACAAGACACTTTTAAACTTTGCCGTCAGAGATTTTCAGTTGTTTGCTTCCCACTATCTGCTTCTTCTATGAATTGAACTGTTCTGTTTTCGCGTAGTACAAATTTCAGTTAACCACAGTGAATTCATATAGGCGTTAAACTAACGTATTCCATACGGTAAATCACGTTTATTACATTTTTACTACTGAAATCTGCCCGTGGGATATTAAATCTCTTCAAGTATAAGGAGATTCAAACCAGGGAAAAATTACCTGTAGCACCTAAATGTGGCCCAAAATAAAATTTCCCGATATCATCTCTGAGTAGACATATGAATACATTAGAAAATGTACGAGAACTTCCGTGATGGGAAACCTGTAGAAACAAATTTATAGTGTGTAAAGCACCAAATATTTTCTAGAGAATTTCAATACTGTGTCCCTGTTTACTGTGATAAATATGCCAACTTGTCATACAGAATGTAAATAAACTAAATCCTCAGATCTATTGTAAGTACAGAGACTGACAGTCTTCAAACATCGTTCCTTCGGTGGTGTGATGAAAATGAATCACTAAAAATCCTCAAAATAACAGGTGTTGATGCACTTTTCAGAACTTTTTAGCGGTTGGAGTATCATTATCTTAGATTTCAAATGCAGGGTGGCTTGCCTGAACATCTGAGCTACCTGTTTCTGCCACCTATATATTTCAACAAGTTACTTGTTTTTAACTCGTGTGTGTTAATCGTGAAACCTATTGGGAAGTTGCATAGCTTAACAGAGAAACCGCAGTCGTTGGCGATATGCAGCGAAAAGAATGCACATTATTCTGATGTCGATTCATGAACTACAAACTTCTAGCTGGCGACCACTCTCTATTTGTCGTCAAGAGCGACCGAGAAGTAAGAAACGAAAACTTGTTAAAACACTTTGTGCTGAGAATTCTATATAGTACCAAAAATATAATATTTAATAAAGTTAGAAATAATAATAAGGGCTCATGACTGTATACTATGCAAACAGTCATAATGATTTTGTGTATTTACAGGTCACAGTCGGGAAAATTAAATGTGCAATCAATATTTCAGATACGTTTTATCTACCCAATCGTAAAAGGAAGAAAATGAGTGTTTAATTTGCTTTAAACGAAAAATCATCGATATAATGTATGTATCTTAATTCGCAATAAACTGTAGCATACCTATGATAGTCGGAAGTATTTCAGTTATCTTGCTATCTATGAATTCTCGACATAGTACAATTTAAGCCATATAGAACTACGTGAGCACAATTAAACTTATTGTATTTGGAATTCATAATAATCGGGGGTTCAAGTACAAATGAATCATTAGTTGGTACAAATACCACAATACTGTACGATATACCATGATGTACTTTGAGTTAATAGGAGTTGTATTGATCAAGAAAAGTACGTCTGGTCAAAACTTAGATGTTTAAATAGTTGAAATGGTTGTGCACGGAATAGAAGAAGCTTCCGCTCATCGGGCTTTCATGTCTAGTAGCAGTGGATCATCAATACCTCCAGGCAGAAACCTAGGTATATTAACTATAATAGACTAAAAATAAAGAAATTAGTAAATAATAATAATATGTTAACCTTAGTCCTTAAGAATAGGTTAAGTTTACTTTTAAACTACTCCTGAAGAGCGGCTTGGACTAGTTCATTCGGCAGCGTATTCCAGCATTTGACAACTCTTAAGGAGTGGAAGTAATGTCTACAGTCCTTTCTGCTATGTTTTATTTCCAATTTCTGGGTGTTATCCCTTAGGTTAATATTAAAACTAAGCTTAAGTAGTTGTTTAAGAAGATGACCAGAAGTGCTAAGGATACTGTAAGCCATCAGAAAATCACCTCTAAGACGCCTATATTCCAATGAATGAAGGTTAAGTGATTGGAGGCGCTTTTCATAAGGTTTGAATTTGAGTTCCCCAACTGATTTCATGGCTTGCCGTTGGATACGCTCCAGAGTATCCTTATCCTTTTGGAGTGAGGGAGGAAATACTATGTTTCCGTACTCTAAATGAGGACGAGTGAAGCTGATGAAGATCATGTAGAAAGTTCTCCCGTCAAACTGGTCAAACATGCGCTTCAATGTTACCAGATTTGCTCGAAATGCATTTTTGTAGCAGTTAGCATGAGACTTGAAATCGTAAGGTACCAGCACTCCTAAATCTTTTTCAACTTGTGATACTTCTAGAGAGGATTTTCCCAAGTTGTAACTGCAGCCTCCAACATGTCTCAAATGGATTACTTTACACCTTGAAATGTTGAGGGTAAGTCAATTACCATCAGCCCAGCTTTGAAGTCGATTCACAACCTCCTGAAATGCCATTTTATCCTCTGGGTTACGTATCTCTCTCCAAAGTTTCACATCATCAGCAAACGATAGCTGCTGTGAAAGAACATTTATACAAGTCGAGAAAAGAAAAGGTCCTAGTAGTGAACCCTGGCGAACCTCACTAGGACATTCCATATTCCGAGAGAAAGTGAAGTTAACACGGACCCTGAAATATCGATTTTTAGACATGGAGTGAGCCAACCAATTAATAGTGGTTTTATGCCTAATCGTTTGAACTTCTTGATAAGACATATAAAGTCGACCCTATCAAAAGCTTTTGAGAAGTCAAAATACACCGTATCAACCTCCCTCTCGCGGTCAAAAATGGTTGTCATCTGTCCACTGCAGTCAGCAGGTTGGTTATACAACAGTGGCCTTTCCTGAAACTATACTGTTGGGGTGAGAAAAAATTTAAGGACAGTAAATAGTCATATATACCATCGCATATCAGGGACCCCATGGTTTTTGGAGGTGTAGAGGGAGGAGCCACCGATCTTTAACGTGAAGGATCGCTGCATCGTCCGTCTTTGGAAATCGGTGTGGTGTGAGCCAGATTTCAAATTTCCGGCAGTTTACCTCAGCTTAGTATATCGAATGTGACATGAACTGAAACAAAATTCATACAGAATTTATGAGTGGATGGCTTACCATAAATTCACTTGATACTTTTGAGACCAGCTGAAACTTTGAGGAAGACAGTATTTTATAGTTTGCATTTCAACCCATGTATGCGAAAGAAACATTTCAAACGGTTTATGCTTACACACTTCTCATTATGATTCCCACTTCTATACTGCTACAAGTAAACTGAACACGTTTGACATTTGATTAAGGACTGCCACGTTGAATTTTAATAACTTCACTACTTTGAGATTTATCTGTTTTACTCAGCTTCTGAACTTGTTTGTTTATATATTCGAGCATTTTGGTTTCTCTTTGTATTTGGTTTGGTATTTGGACGTTTTATTCCGAGAACCTAAAAGTTGGAGGTTTGTTTTGTAATTGTTTTAATTTCTATTAGAACGATATTTAGGCCAATTGTTTGCGAATACATTTTGGTGCCTGTTATTGAGATTAGTTCTCTTGTTATTTTTGGGTTCAAAAGTTGCAAGTAGATCGACATACCGTGCTTCAATAACAGAAGGGATCGAAAGCTTGAAAGTAACGTATACTCCTAGCCATATAGCTCAGAAGATCCTGGAAAGCGGTAATAGTTCCCTTGTTATGTCATTCTCAAAAAATTAATAACTTCTGAATTGAGAACGTAAAAATGCGATCAGTGACTTATAGCAAATGGTCTTATCATATCAGTAATTCTCAGTATGGATTTCGGTTTCGCCTTCCTACAGCCTTCGCTGAATCGATAGTTTATGCGTCAGAATTTGAGTTCATTATGACTTTGCTGGTTCATGAAGATCTTTCTCATCGATTGCCAATTCAAAACCAAATGTCGTCGTCACGAGTATGTAAAAACAAATTGATTTATTCGCCCTCTTTTCATGTTATTTCGGCACAGTTTCAGATGTTTAGTAATT
Organism: Schistosoma mattheei; assembly: GCA_944470405.2. NCBI lineage: Eukaryota > Metazoa > Platyhelminthes > Trematoda > Strigeidida > Schistosomatidae > Schistosoma > Schistosoma mattheei. The sequence goes on along the minus strand of OX103947.1, from coordinate 12,865,736 downwards.
ATTTTCATCTATTGGTTGCAATAAATATCGGTTGCAAAACCAATTATATAGATTAACCTGTAGACTAATTAATACTTTGAAAGGTTTTACAAGTACCAATACGACTTGAAATCAGATGACATTCATAAAACATGAGATCAACTAATTATATGCGTTACAAAATCGTTTCTTACACTGTCATCAGTTGTGCCACGAACACTTTCTCTTCAAGATGATTGCACTGTAACAAGCAAGCTTATGCCATTCATCTCTGTCATTTAAGTAATTCAAAAAAGGCAAACAATTTTGCGAACCAGTGAGACAATAAACATTGTCATGTAACGAGTGTCTTTACTGTGTTATATACATTCGAAGCACTCAAGACTTAACTTCAACCTATCATATGCACTTGTCTAGCCCACAACCTTGGTTTTTAAACGTTTCGTAGTGAAGTCAAACATGTAAAATGTGAGACACAAACACCGTAGATTTAATGCTATAAAATAAAAAAGTGAAGTCTTATCACTAAAGTACTCAATATCACCATTGAATAGACAGGACACAATATTTCATGAATGAAAGGTGATTTGAAAGATGAGTGTAATATAGCCACAGTCTCTAAGCAAGATGTGTTGTACTAAACTGCTAATTCAGTACTAAAGAGGGTAGAAACTGGCATTGAATGTGGAGGTTAGTTCGGACACGCGTGATCCTGTCAAGTTTGAATACAAGACAGACTGGTTGAGTAAGAAGCAGTTATAACTTAAAGTTATAGATCCTACCACACACTATTATTCAAACATTACTACCTAGCTATTCAGCCAATGCTTGTCTGACATACCAAAGTAATTAAATCTAAATTAAGTTCAATAGGCACATTGATAAGGGATATAAAATAATTACAGCTTTATAAATGAACTTTTCTATTAGTGCGAGAATACTGGTTTATTCTTACTGAATAATCCAAAAACTAACATTCAACCTTACAAAATATCAACGACAAAAGAGTTACGAATTATAAGTTTAATTACTCAATACAATAACTTTGATGCTGCTCTTGAAAATTGAAAAGATTCTGAAAAGTAGTAAGGAAAACGAAAACAGTAAAAAGACATCTACATCAACTAGAATCAAAATATCAACCACTACGACAGTTACAGAGCATGATTTTTCGGAGAATGAGGCATAGATGCAGATCGGCTGATAAAGACTGCAGAATGTATGCGTGGAATTGCAGTGTCAATCTATTTAACTTAGATGTGAAACTTTCATAAGTAACACTTCGTAAAAGAGAGAAACTTTGTTTATATATGAACACGTCAAGTTACGGCATCAAAGCTAAGCACATAGCAACTAACGCAAATCTTGTTTCAGACGATACTAACATGCTGAGAAACCAAAATAGGCGCTCCTCGCTATCAAGCGTTTTCATGAGGGCTTGCTGATCATGCAACCAGGACAGCCTCTAGTGCTTGCTAACATTCCTATGTCCAGTCATATATAGAGGTGACAGTGTGCAACACTTAGTGAATACAGGACAGTGGTGTAATCTGGGGTTTGACACCACGTCACTTCTGAGAACGTCCGATAATTTCAGCACTAGAATAAACGAGATACAATGGTCTTTTCTTAATATTCGTTTACATAGGAATTTCATCTCGACTTTTGTCATAGCTGAAGGACCTATAAGAATAGTCGGAAAGAACGTTTCGGGCTCTCCTGACAAAGAATTGTCAATCTAGATACCTGAGGGACAAGCATGACTTTTCTCAGGATATTTGACAGATATCCCATGCATACGTCTGGTTATGATATCAAAGACTAGGTGAGTAAATACTTTGATGCTGTCACAATCAGAATACACACAAGTCGAAATAAATATTACATTCAGACTCAAAATAATAAGATTGTACAGAAAATGAATGATAAGAGCATCTAACGGTCAAAAGCTGTCCCACCTTTATATGGTGTGTAAAAATAATTCCGACGCGACAACTATCTGGCCTTAAACAACTTGTAATGAAAAAGTGTTTCTAATGAGCATTCACTTCTCTATAAACACTGTGAACAGAGATAATTTTCTAAAAGCTTGTCTTGATCTTGTTTGGTTATCACTTCCCGGTCAACACAAAAATGTTTCCAAGTGAAGAGTGGCTTTTTAATTACTAGTGAATCGTGTAGTGGTTATTATTCGTTGTAAGTGGTCTCAAAATATTTTTTCAAAACTTCCGTCAGCCTTTTAAGACTCAGGGTGTAGAGTCTATTCGATTAGAATCATAAAGAACAAGATATTATCCGTTCCCTTCCCTACTCGGAAAGAAGCCAACGATAAATGCCCGAACGTGGGTGGATCACACAGCAACTGAGTTTAAAAACAATAGCACTCATCACAGACCCCGGACATAACGTTGAATATGTCTTTTTATAAGGTACGTAATTTCCATGCCGGTAAAAATTCGACTGTAGAATAACACGTTCGAAGAAGATCAAACCACTTATGAATCGAGGTATCTGTAACTAATGACACTATTATTTTTCCGCATAAGATACAATCATAGGTTTTTCAGCCTGGTGTTAATCAGATAATCTGATGTTACAGTATCTTTGTCTTTACCACCTATTAAAAATTTAAAATCATTGAAATTCATTGATCGAATTATTACATTTATTTTCTAAACTGTGACGTAAATTAAATGAAGCTAGCCAAACGTAGTCAAGTAAAAGTAGAATAACGTCTGTCATCTAACCGAGGAAAGCGTGGCATATAATACCTGCCTTAAATAAGAGAGTATGTAACTGTAATCCCTTATTTTAACTGTTTTGTCCTGATAGCCGCTAGTTTACCACTATACACTCGAACCTGTCTTAGGTTCATTTAATTGTTACTATTATTTCGTTACTTAGTCGTAAAAACAGACCTTCCGATTATTCTTAACCAAAGTTTAGTATATACGTTGATGCATAATTTTTTATCCTAAAGTATTCGTGTTGTAGACATTATTTTACCCCGTTCATATTATATTACAATATTGGTTATGTACCTTATGTCACACTCAATACAAACCCAAAACGTCGAGAATTTGTCACTAGTGGACATAGATGCTCTTATGACTACGAGAGTAGTGACCTTCAGTTATGGTTTGTTCAACTTGAGCATCATTTCACGAGGCGAAATATCACATCTGAAAGTATTCGTTATAAGAACTTATCTTCCATCCCCACTCCTTGAGTCACCAGAAATGTCCGTGACTTGATTTTAAGTCAAACACCATCACAAGCATACAGCATCTTAAGACGAGAGATAATAAACAGTCTATCATTATCAAACAACCAGGGAGTATAAAGGTTTTAGGGGGAGAAACTCTAAGTGATAGGTCGTCGTCACAGTATTTACGTCACCCCCAAGTCTTAGTGGATGACAACACAGTGAACGGAGCAGTCTGAAAACAAAGATGGATACAAGCTCCAACAATGACGCATAAAACCATTAAACCTCCTTATCTCAGCGTCTATAGCAGACAAAATAATAGGAAGAGGTTTTCCAACTAGTTCACACACGATAAATCACACACAAAAGGGAGAACCAGCAAAAGACTCAGCCATCAAAGGACTCATTGCGAGTGCTTAAAGTTTCATTTGAACTGTCGTCAGAATGCAAATGAGTCATGGAAACAGGAGCAGGTCGTCACAACGACCAAGACCCAAGTCACAAAACAGGTCACAAATGTTCTGACAATCTGGGCAGTTTTGTTGATACCACTAGACGTTCGATGTCAACTCAACCAAGTGCATGCAGCCATGCACTTCACCGAAGCAAAATTCCAAGAAAGTGGGGAACGAGTAACTCCTCCCCAGGTAGCGGCGACTGTGGGGGGAGCATCTAAACAGTCGCTTGGTTTATGTTAGAAACAGAAGCTCTGGCTTGAATTTCTTGGTGTATACTGGAGCTGCTCTTAGTATCATCCCTCAAAATAAAACTGACCTGGGTCGAGAAACATCCCCAGTTACATTTCGAGCTGCCAATAAAACTAAAATCGCGACATTTAAGCAGAAGACTATAACACTAGATTTGGGGTTCAGGAGGCAATTACCCTAGGATTTAACTTTAGGCGACTTAAATCTGGCAGTAGTGAGGATGGACTTTATAGAAAGATACGAATTTCTAGTTGAAACTAAGAAACGACGCTTAACATTGAAAGAAGCCTCGAATTACACGAAAGGCGAAGAAATTCACATCACATATCTCGACTTGATCTAAACTCCTCCAGTAACAGCAGAGAGATTCCAAGATTTACTGGCAGAATTTCCAAACTCAACTGGACCAGACCCACAGCCATTCAAAGACAAACTAAAAGTAAGTCATACGACCAAAACCGAAAGTACACCTGTGTTTGGTAGACCCGTAAGACTAGCACCAGATAAGCTTAAAATCACTAGAACTGAATTCAACTCCATGCTACAACTGGTTATTATCTGTCCCTTTGACAGTTAATAGGCATCCCCTTTGAATGTGGTCCTAAACAAAAATGAAGGCATTTGACGACTGTGCATAAATAACAGGTCCCTCCAACGTCAAACCGTACCAGATAGGTACCGAATACCTCATATCCAAATTTTAAAAACTTTTTTACAGTGTTTAAACATATTTACTTAAATTGACTTGGGTAGGGCGTATCGCACTATCTCCGTAGCTGATGAAGATATCCCGAAGACATATATTACTACACCTTTTGGGTTGCTCAACTTTGTACGCGTACCATTTGAACTGATGAACGCGGCAAAAACATTTTAAATATACTTGAATGATCCACTTCTGCATATGCTATTTGTGTGGGGGTTTATAGACGGTTTATTAATTGATGATCCCGATTTACAATCACACGAACACCAGGTGACAGTAGTGTTAAAACGGTTGGATGGAAATGGAATGGATATACATCAAAGTTTGCTTTCGTTGTTCGAACTCCAGAATTTCTCGGGCACAAAATAAACATCAGAGGGCTTACACCGATCAAAGAAGACGTGCACATCATCGGACATCACCCTGTGCCTAGTTCTTTAACACAATTTAGAAGTTTTCTATGTTTAATTAACTTTTATCAAAGATTCATACACGGTTGTACACAACTAATGTAACATTTGACAGATTCCTTTAAAAGAAAACCAAAAGAATCCAACCTGACTTCCGAGGTTGTTGAGGCTATTAAACAGCTAAAAATGTATCCAAATTCCTTTTCCCCATTTGCATTGATGATGGATGTTTCGGACAAGGTAGTAGGCAGTACCCTTAACCAACGATTAAAAATGCCGGTAAACTAATTGTTTTTTTTTCAAAAGACACGCTCCACCAGAACTTCTTGCAATCTACCTAAACATTACGCATTTCCGACACATGTTAGGAGGCAGGAATTCGTAGAGTTTACAGATCACAAACCACTGACCAATGTACTAAAAGCGAGAGCAGATAAATACTCACTTCCAAAAGTCCGATACATTGACTACATATCATAGTTTGAAAGTGATATCCATGTTAAGGTCAGGAAAACCGAACGGCAGGTAGATAATTTCGACCAGAAATGAACGTGATACATCAGTTCACAGTAAATTTTGTGATGTTGAGAGACAAACTAAAAGATGATCAAGAATTACGAAACCTACTTACAACAAATAACTCTAGCCTCATACTAAAACAGTTACCATCGTCTACTGACGGCATTTTGATCTTCCGTGACATGACCAAGATAATCCCGCAACATTTCGTCTCCAAATGTATGTGCGGATCTTCATTCCTTGTCTCATCCTGGTACAAATCTTCGACTAAACCAATAAATGTCCAAATTAACAAGGGGATTTATACAAATGGGTTGAAGGGTGTTCGATGTATCAGTAGTTCAGAGTTAATCGTCACACAAATTTACCCAATGGTGTTTACTCACAACCAGATTCGCGTTTCGCCCATGTGAATATCGACTTATTAGGCTCTTCGCCGTGTTCGAATGGTTCTAGTTACCTGTTTACATGTATGCATTGACTCAAGAGATTCCCGATAACCATACCGATAACGGACATATAGCCAAAACAGTGGCCAAGGTTATCATACTGAATTGGGTGACAAATATAGAAGCAAAATCTGATTCTGAACTACCCAACAACTTAGCTAAACGTACAGACTCCAAAAAAATACGTGTCACTTCATATCACTCTCAGGCTACTCGGATGGTAGAACGTTTTCACCCTCAACTAAAGGCTGCCTTTATATCGCATTCAAACCCCAATCACTGGACATAATTTCTGCCATTAGTTATGTTGGGAATACGAACGGCTGTCAAAACTGTCTCATAGTGTTTAGGAGCAGAACGAGTTTTCGGAACGAATCCAAGACTGCCGTGTGAGTTTATTAACTTTCATACTAACAGTAAAAGCTTGATTTAGAAGGCTACGTGGACCAACGACGGGACTATATATCCAAACTCAAACCAATTAATATTATTCGACAATCGCGAGTGACATACGTACCTAAGGACCTAAGCAACTGCATACACGTTTGAATAAGGTGTGACAAAGTAAAGGCACAGCTTAGCCCTCCATTCGAAGGTCCTTTCGAAGTAATTTCAAGAAAATCTAAATATTTCGTCTTAGAACAACAAGGAATCATCGACTCCATAAGTAGTGACAGTCTAAAACCGGTTTACCTAGATCATGAACCATCATATGTGTTGTTAGAAAGTTTGCTTGAAAAGTAAGTACGAGAATTTTGTTTAAGTGTATAAGAAGGTTAGATGGGCACAGCCGATTATTCAATCAAGAATATCTACATTTTTTGCTGCAGCCTAAAGTGTAAACACGTATCTACTAAGATCTTGTGTTTATTAAATTAAAAACGTTTTTTCGTCACGTTTCACCTATTTTATTTAATTAACAAATACACTACGAAGAGTGGTAGTCTAAATTATTATGCGATCCACACTTCCTCAGATCTTTTGTTTTGATATATGAGCGTCGCATTCATTTTTTTTAAAGACTAAATACATAAGCTCTTTAATGTAAACAGCCACTGAGTAGTATAAGTGAAAACATATTAAAAAAGTAAGTCACAAAGAAACGAAGAATCTTCGGCTGATGTGAGTGCTGTGAACAAACTTCGCCCGCCGAATTAACCGTTTACCTGAACTTTGCCACTATTAGTAGACATTGAGAAGCTTGGATGGAAACATCGAACAAATTTCCTGTAAACACATACTATAACCTCACGCAATATACCCTCGCAGTTATGACGAATACAAAAAGCCACCCAGATTGCTAATCCGTTCCAGAAGCCGAACAATTAAGTGCAGCCGAACATTTATCAATTATATCTGTGCATTTTCTTTCTGTGCCTTATTATTTTGTAGCGGCAGTGAAGCAGTTCGTCAGGTTTGACTGATTTTCATCATTGCTTTTAAAGTGAATTATCGTACTCTTTGTAATTTCTTTATTGTTAACCGTATATTCTACATTTTCGGGTCGGAGAGTACTCTTATGCACCGGCGGCTACGAATCCGGCCATAAAACGTGGTTATTATAGACTCAAGGTCATATATTTGATCGAGTTCATTAAGGAGTTTGACTACTGGTTAATTCAAACATATATGCATTTTAAGAGAGTAATCTTTTTCTTTTCATACCTTTTCGTACGCATGATGTCCACATTGTGTTTATTTCCTCCAAGATTAACAATCCACTCTGGAGACCAAACACTTACGTGGAAACAATCATCAGTTATATTTGTGTAGCTCCTTTTTGTATCTCATTATTTTATACAAGCAGTGGAGCAGTTCTTCAGGTCTGACCAATTTCCATCATTGTTTTTTCTTTATTTTTTACTTAGGGGCGACGTATGAGGTAGGTGAGTAAACACCTGATAGCCGAACAGAGCATGGAAAAATCGTACCTCATCAACATGGTGTTTGATAGCTCTCTAACAGCACTTCCTTAGATATATTTTTTTAAATTCTCAACTCTCTTTTCACTTACAAGCTCTGATCGCCATACAGAGAACAACATCGTCAGCAATGGTTGTAGAAGAAATTAAATGCTATGCGATAATTAACTAACAAGATAGCAAAGGAAGAGACATCCATGGAGTACCGTCGAATGTTGACGAAGTTGGTAATCATTGGTTTAAAATCAGACACTGAGTGAGCTAGTGATTTCCCCTTGGAATGAGAAAACAGAACGGAGACGTTCTTGATAGATAGGTTGATTGATCCGATGTTCCCACGAAAGTCAATTACAGGAGGAAGCTAACGTAACCACTTAGGTTTATGAGAAAAGATTTGACCTCACACAAGTATAGGTTAAAATAATAGGGCTCAAGTATCCATTCACTTACTAATTTCGTGTCGGCATTATATTTCGTACTATCATATATTGCATTTTGAAAAGTTTTTTTGTGCTTGAACAGGTAACCTCTCTCTCTACTGTGACTGTTCCGCCGCCTAAATGAAGACCTACTCACTACCAGTATGGTTTCTTCTATCAATAAAACGAGGGGTACCTGCAGACACGAAGAACCTTTTACCATCTGCTTGGATAGGTTGCCAGGATCTTTATAGATAGTTATCTGATCCGATCTTGTTGATAATATTTTAATAATTCAGAGGCACTGAATGCTTGGTTATCAAATATTCCTTTAGTTATTTGCCACATTAGTTATTGCTATAGAAATCCTTGACTGTATAGAATAGGCTGTACCGTTTAAGGAATTTTATAATTTTAATCTGATTTATACGCCTTATTAAATCAGAACCGTCTAAGTTGGACAGAGTGAGTGTGTGTTCTCATATAATTGAATATGGATAACTCAGAAACGCTTCGTACGCTATACAGAAGAACGTAGTCTGGTGTAGTCAAATAAATTTCGTTTCGTTAGTTCTGCGTTCAAACAGTATATTGGGATTTCAGTCATAGCAATATGGGTTTTTCAAGTTGTTTCCTTATAGTAGATCGACTGAAACTCTAGTGCTTTAAATAAATTAATGTAAATCACTCAATATAATGATGAATAATGAACTGAGGAAAGCATGAATAGAGGAGAATCAACGAAATCGAAGTGTTTGACATCATTTAGAACTCTTGAAATTTTCAGTGAAATACAATGTTTGTATACACAGATGAAATTTCACTTCTATTGCTTGCAATTATGATCACCATTTTTTAGTATTGTTTCTTTCGTAAATTCATTAGTGTAGCGTAAACGTTCCATGATCTCTAGACATCAAGATGATTCAACATTTTTAAATCAACAAAAATGATGAATTACCTGTATGTGTATGCTGTTAGTCATATATAAAATTGTTGTTCATGAGGAAACGGAAACTCTGTCACACGGATTACATGTATGTGGACTCGTGTACACGTGTAAGCGCATGCATATATGTAAACTCTTACAGGTAAGACCTAACTGACCTCTTGGTTTATGGCAATCATTAGAACCGTTGTGGTCGTTACTCGAGTGTTTCTAATACTATCTATTTAGGAGTGTTATTTATCATTCGACTGTAAACCTTCAGACTAACAAGATAACCCCAAACATTCGACACTTGATCACATAGGCACAACTGATTCAAATGTGATGAATCAACAAGAGACCAAGTCAACTTCTGGGATTTTTGGGAATAATGTATGTCTCATTACCCAAAAACTTAGAGAAAGCAAACAGGCGAGAGAGGTGGCTCAAAAGGAAAGCTGGAGGGATCTAAGTCAATCAAGAGGAGAAACGAAAACAAAATAAACAAATTTATACAGATTATGTTGAGCCACTGTACAAACCCGTGTGCTTCTTCATGTAAGCTGTTTTTATTTGCCTGCTCGTAACATCCAAGTCCAACAAACTACGATGATTTCTTCCTCCAGTGACGGAACCTAAGCAGTTCTCGAGAATCACCACCATGCAGACTGAAGGCCACGGCAAATCGAGTCAGTCAACTATTTTATTCATATTTGTTACTTGTGCAACGCGTATAACAGCAGACTTACACGATATCAGATGCTAGCTGTGGCCTGCTCAATTACCTGTCATAGCTCAGCTTACATCCTACCAATTCACAGGCTGAATTATTAGGCATGATCTATAAAAAACATGCGCACAGCATGCCCCCAAACTTATTAGGTTTATAGTTGTTATAAAGTAGACTTGTAGAGCGCTTGCTATAAACCACGACCTTGAGGAGGCGCGTACGTCAAGTTTGTTCTAGACCTCAGAAGTGCCAAAGCTGTGTCCTCAGAGCAAGATTCTGAAGAAAAGAAGAAAGTGAAACAGAAGAGCAGCAAGACACGTTGCTTAAAATTGTGTAGTGGAACAGACAGAGGTATAATAAATTAGATTAAGTTCACATTATCTTTTGTTAGAGTGAAATAAATTCAGAGGCTTCGGATGAGAGAATGTAGTAACAAATAACATTGAGTTGTGATGTTTAACAAGTTGGAGTAAGCTCATATGAAGGAAGGGAAGTCAAGGCTGGTACAAGCAAAGCGGTTTATTAGAAGAGAGTGTGCATATAGAGGGTGAAGTGTTAAGAATACTAATGACTATATCTTTTATTGTTTAATTTTTCTTTTTTTTCTTTTTTTGTCCATCCGATGCCAGCCACACAATCCTAGTGTAAAAGTCAGGGTTAGCATGTTATGGGTTATCTTAGTAGAATAGCTAATCCAGCATAATATTAGAAACATGAGTGTGAGTGGTGAGCGTGAGAAGACATTCTATATCATATATTGATTGAGGTTTAAACACCTGGACTTCCTGTTTATTGCTCAAAATGACAATTATATACGATTCCACATTCAGCAGGCCACTGGGAATAACACATATATGTTAGAACCCAACTATTCTGAACTACATTGTTGTGTTTCATCTCAACCAAAATAGTGGTTAGCCAATCAGGAAAAGCGCATGCTTTCTTTCACAACTCACCTTATATCTTCTGAAACGCAACCCTCCTTGGATATCTTTTACACTGGCAAGGATCTGAAAAATCATTATGGTTCATGAAACTTGTAATAGTTGCCATATATTTGTACACATAATTTTACGCCACAAAAGCACACCACGTGTGAACCAAATGGCTTGATGCGAACATCCTAAAATGTGAAGCGGGTTCGAACTCATCAGGAAATATCAGTCCCATCGAAATTGCAGGTACGGCTGATAATCATTGCCAATAATCAAGAAACCTAAGTCCAGCGTTTACTGCCGACTACCTCAAACCAGCTTATAGTTTGTCGCAATGCCTGAATTGTACCGTGTGCGAAATAAAAGCACCTAGTAACTAGAAGGGTGGCTAAAATGCGTTCTATAAATTACATCTAGAGAAAATATCAGAAGCCTGTAAAGGGTAAAGTTAATTTGTCAAGTGTGGGAAGTGCCTCCTGTTCAATTTGAAAACCAAGTGAGATAACGCCTCTCGAATAATAAACTTCGCTAGAATCTTCGGGTGAATATATTGGATACAAGGTACACAGGACCAATGAAATACAGATTCAGAGATTCGTGTATACGCCAAAAATATGGCAGCGCTCTACCTACTAGCCAAGCGACAGCAAGCGCGTAATTGTGAATTCTGTCGATCACAGCATTAAGTTCTTCGGAACTAGATGTTAGACTAATAAGTAAGAATATCACTGAACACCCGCGAAACGATAACATGAGTGTTTGAATAAATGCTTTTCGTTCATTTTTTAGTTTTCAAGTATGTAAATTCTTTCTGTTTAACGGTAGGTGACGATAATTCTAGTTTGTTTTTTCCGGGGATTAGTTACTGTGACGAGTTTGAAGTCAAGGACGCGTGAGCGCCTGGTACCATATGTTTGTAGTTTTGTTGATTTATGGTTATTCTGAATAGTGTTCCCTCTATCTTGAAGAAATTTCGTACATTTTAAACGATTTTCGAGTGAATAGTCTATGAATAATGTACTTAGGCGTATGTTTAGTAATTTATGTGTCAAATACCTTAAAAAAACTTTAAACTTTAAGGTAGACAAACGGATGTGCGAAGTATATACTATTTACACTACAGTCAAAGACACCATATTCTTTAACGTGCTATATGCTTCGACTACAAGTAAAGTGTTTCATACCTAGAACTCATAATAAAACTACCAAGCATCAAGGTTGAGATAGATAATTCCAGGTTTGCGGTCAGATAAAAAAAGGCAAATAAGAGTTATAATCAAGGAAAAAAGGAGGAAGAAAATATGAATGAAATGGGAAGTGCAATAAGGTAGATCTTTATTTGCCTTCTGCATTTAGTTGATTGACACTTTTCCCCTTTATACCTGCATTTTTGCTTCCCTTTCATTTTTACAAGTATACATCATAATTAGATCATATCACCTGAGGTTTCCAACGATTGGTTGAAGTTGTTCCAGGAAGTGTGCATCTCACATGACATGAATAAACATTCAGTAGCTCCATGTACTGATGATAGGACCTGACTTCAGCACCGCTACCCTTTTTGATCTGTCACTAAACCGTGTAACATTGCGCCCTTAACTATACAGGAGTAACGTATTTTAAGACACCTTTAGATACCTAGGATTGATGTCTTCATCTTCCGACTTGTCTACTACTCTGTGCTTGACTCTAACACTGCTACTCAGTGGTTCCATAAGAAGCGACAAAAGTATCAAAACAAATAATCAAATAAATAAAAATAATATATTTGTAATATCCCAATGAGTAGAAAATTGGATTTTTCTGACGTTTCGTGGCTTAGTGTAAGTCACTTCTTCAGAGAATAAATATATTATTTTTATTTATAACAATCAACCCAATGCTCAATTTATTCGAAATTATCAAATCAAACCTTGGTAATGACACCTACAAATAATCAAATGCTTACAACTAACTCATTTAATCAACTTCTTAACATTTTCATTTACTGTTGTAAAACTACCCAGGGTGTAAAAAGTACGGAGTAAACTCGCCTTTCCAATTCCAAAGACAGGTTTCATCTGTGCAGCAATTGAAACAAGACAGTAATATCCAAGCGTACAAAACCAGCGTTTCTTTCCGTCAACGACCATCATCTTATAACCAAAATTGGATTTTTCTCCGGGTCCTTAAGTAACATGACCCCTACATTGTCTAAAACGCTCTCTTATTTGTAAAAAAGTCGGTAAACGATAGCTAACTCAGAAATAGATTTTGTGCGATTCCCATGGTATCATTGAGACATAACATGCACAAAGCAAAAGGGTGGAAAGAAATATCAATGTTGAGGTGTCACACTGTCCATAACCTACTTCAAACTAATGAGCTACTTCTAGAGTTTAGTGCAACACTGAAAATGAAGCGACATGATCTCATCAATGGATACGAAGAAGTACTCAAGGGAACAAATGTCCTATTGAGTTAGTTTATAAAGGTTGCCTCTTCTGACTACTTTCTGCTCTGAAATTGATGCCACACAGTTGTCTAACATCTCTTAGTGCATTTCGGCTCGCTGATTAGAGTCAATGAGACCGCCTGAGACACTACCATGTATGGTAAAGTAAGAGCTTTTCCCCCCTCCTACCAGAAAACACCTACACAACAAATCAGAAGGCCATCAAATTGAATAACTGTCTCAGAAAAGTAACGTATTTTGTTCATTCTGCACTTAAATTTATCACAAGTCAACTCCATATCGTACGTTAAAATATAGACTGTTGGAATGCCTAGTTCGATCTTGATCGAATGGTGATGTTAAAGGTGCAAAAATCATTACACATGATCATTAAACTAGTTGTCTGAGTCCTAAAACCGAACGACAATTATACGGACGACTAGGGACACACTAATTATACTGTGCTCCTTTAATAAAATAAAACTGCTTTAATACAGAAGACAACTAGGAGCAACATGATTCAACACAATCCACCAGACAATAAAGAATTAATCAAAGGTAAAAACATTATAATAAAGTCAAACAGTTGTGACTACTGAATGTGAAGCTAGCTGCCTGTAGTTATGAAAGAGACTAAATTCACGATATTTAAAAAACTCACTTGAAGAAGCACATATTTAAAGGCACTTAGTGGATTCAAATTATTGTTCTTCATGAGCTGGTTCATCTTCTCAGAAGTACGCATCACTGCAAATTACAAAACATTGTTATACATTGTCGCATTATACAGCACATGATAACATTAAGTAGCATCTACTGCAAATCTGACAAAAAGTAGAGGTGTTTACAATCATTTTTGTACAGCCAAGATGATATTGTTTACTTGACAAACAGACAACTATTTCATTGGTTTTCGTCATGTAGACGTTCACATGTTAAAACCCAGTACTCCGACGTCTTTTACATATCTTTTGACTCAAAGGTCGAATGGGACAATGACTGTTGGCTTTTATTTGTAAATGGTGGTCGTGTTATACTAATAGTGTAGTGGGCTAGTTTTGGAGTGGAGAATTATAGTGTATATTTAGTAATCATCAGCTTAAAACTTGCATGTACACCTGCAACTCTTTCATTTTCTTCTACTGTTTATAATTTTATTGTGTGAATATTGCAGCTTTTTTCTCCCCTTTCGTGCTTTAGGTCGCTTTTCATCGTTTTCTTTAATGCTTATTTGTCTCCGATCATCATTTTTCTGTTAGCAACATTTATAAATCACAAGGACATGATTCGGTTCAGTAGAATAACGAAAATGTTTTCAGAAACAGTCTTCATTCAGAAGACAAGTTATGTTCCTTCGATAACAAGAAAACTTTCTACTAACATTTGCCTGTCAGCTCCTTCTGATTGTGCTCTTCCTGAGCCTCCGTTGCCACCTAACAAAGAAGTCATTTTGAATACTTTGGGTGAACCAACTTTTTCCTCTCTGGGTTTGAATAGCTATTGGCCTTCGGGTTGGTATCAATGCTTGTTGGAGACTCTACATGTGCACCTAGATTTACCATGGTGGGGCGCTATTGCGGCTTGTAAGTTGCAATTTGTAGTTTTTATCTTTGAGTAAGTAGTATGTTCATGATCATCCATTTAAAGTAATAAATCCCAAAAGCCTTTGCTGCATGAGCTAGTCACATTTGTCAGATAATTGTGGAAGAAATTGCGTGTTGCAAAACAAAAATGTTTTCTGTCATAGCAAGTAAATTGTATCTGGAAGCATGTGACAATTGTAATACTGTGCCAACAATGGCTCTCATTGCTTCATGTGTTAGATTTACTAAATTTAACGTAAGAATCACCTGCTAGTAAGTGTTCATAGTTTGGGAGAGATTCAACACAGCCAGTATCTTTTGTCGACATCAAGGTAGAGGACCATTATTGATTTCATTACCATAGTTAGTAATTCAGTTGTTATAACAACATATTTTCCCCATCATTTACTCAATACTGTTGGGACCTACCAATTCCCATGCTTCAAGTGTATCACAAACTTCTGTACATAAATCATTAGTTGGTTTAAATTTTAATGAGGATATACATGTTACGTTGTTTTATCTCTTTTCTAGCAACTGTTTTAATTCGTATATGTGTGTTTCCTGTCATGGTGCGTCAACGACGTCATTTGGCTGAATATACAAATGTGATGCCTCAAGTCGCTATCCTACAGGAAAGTTTGACACGTGCTAGACTCTCTGGAAACTATATTGAAAGCAAGTTTCACTAACACCATTTTGATAGATCCATATTTTTTGTTTTCAACCGACTGCTTATGTTATAATGGAAAATTTAATGTCACAATTGCCCACTCGAAGTGTACTATATCTAATATATATTTCTTTACATCTTAGGACGTAAAGACGTTTAGTTGGAAGGAAGTGCTATATACGCGTTCGCCTATAGAGTAATGCCCCCTAAATTTGTGTTTAGTATGGTCTCGAGGAAAGCCTCGAAGGTTAATTTGACGGTTGGTAAGAAGAAGAGGAGGAGGAAAGAGTTATCCTATCTACATATACAAAGCCCTTCTTCAAGTTCATCCTGTAACTGGTATCCCACCAAAGTCAGTGTCGATCATGAACTCGTTTGTGAACGATATCTTTAAGCTCATTGCTTCAGAAGCCAGCCGGCTTTCTCACTACACCAAGAAGTCGACAATTTCAAGCCGAGAAGAGCAGACAGCAGTCCGATTGCTGTTGCCCAGTCGATTGGAAGAACACACTGTATCTCAAGGCACGAATGCAGTGACGAAGTACAATGGGTCTAAATATTTTGTCCGGAGTTTGTGAGTAAAGAACGCCATATTACAAAGACACGACCACATGTTTACAGAAGGTTTGGGATAATGCACAAAAGCTGAAGCATCACTAACCCTCAGACTTGAACCTACTCCCGTTTATCGATCTCACAGACCTATGTCTTGTTCTGTCCTCCTAGTAGTTGAACATGAACTAGAACGGATCCAGAAAATGGGTTTTATTGAACCTGTGAACTCGGTTCGGAATGCACTAATAGTGGTGTTCAAGAAATCCAACAGCGCCGTTCACTTATGTGCAGATTACTCCGCTGGACTAAATGAAGCGTTAGAGTCTCTCCACTATCTTATACCTTAACCTAAATTGGAGTTATCAGACCCCTATTTACAAATTCCTGTAGCTGATGAAAATAAAGATCTAACGATCAACACATACAAGGGGCTGTTCCGATGTAACCGACTGTCCTTCGAAGTTAAGACGGCACTCTATTTTCCAGCAAATTTAGGATACTATGTTGCAAGGCATTCCAGGAGCGAAGTCTTATTTGGACGATACCATAATCAGTAGAGCAGACAAAATGGACTTGTAGAAAACTCTTACTACTTACGCACTATGATCCAGCCCTTCCTATTGTGATCGCAGCAAATGCGTCAGATTATGGAGTTGGAGTAGTGATTTCGCATATCTACCCCGACGGATCTGAGAAAGTGACTGCACACGCTGCATGATCATTGACAACGACAGAAAAGAACCACAGTCGGATAAAGAAGGAAGCCATCTCCATTATATTCGCTGTAAAAAGGTTTCACGCGATGCTGTTTGGCAGACAATTTACATTCCTAACAGACCACGAACCACTAGTGGCTGTTTTTGGATCGAAGAAGGCTATCCTTGTTTATACAGCAAACCGTCTACAACGATGGGCAACTACACTGCTGGGGTACGATTTCAAGATAAAGTATCAACCGACAACGGATTTCGGACAGGCGTATGTCCCCTCAAGATTAATTGGCTCCTATTCAGAACAAGAAGATGTGCTTGTAGCTACCGTAGAAGCTAAGGCCGAAGTTCGCAGTGTTGACAGACGCAGCTTCTGGACTGCCATTCACATTCGAGGCCATTGGAGGAGCTAGCGAAAAGGATGATACGTTGAAGATCATTCGCCGTTTTATACTCAACAAGTTGCCTTCACTTCGACCCCATGAGGAGCTTTTACATTACTTTCGTCGGTGAGACTCCTTGACAATTGTCGATTCGTGCACCATCCTTGGCTACCGTACCGTTATCTTTAAAATTCTTCGACATCGAATCCAGAAATAGTTCCTTAGCGAGCACCTAGTAATTGGTAAAATGAAGTCACTAGCTCAGAGATACACATGCTGGCCGTCAATGAACCGTGATATAGAACAAAAGTGTCGTAGCTCTTGGTCCTCTCTAGAAGCCGCATTGGACCCTAGCAATAAGTCTTACGCAAGCGACTTTAAAGAGGGGATATGTGTGGACAGCCCCCGGGTGAACTCAAAGAAGCTCGGAAAGAGTTAAAAACATTCTACCCAATCATCTTTTGGAATAACATTTCAGAATCTTCCCGATTGGACAAATGCCAAAAACCACTGCGCGCAGATTGGATGACTGTAATGATGATTTCGTTTTTACTAAAAAACTATTAATAATCAGTATGGGGGTTGTGTAGATTGTTAAGTTTTTGGTTGAGATCATGAATCAATTGATTCATGATCTCAACCAAAAACTATTAATAGTTGGGAGTTTTGTACCATATTTGACACTGTTTAGAATAACATCTCTTCACACCCATCTTCTAACTTGGAACCTGAAGTGTTCTAGTGTCAGAGTGCTCAAGTAGTACGCAGTATGGTAAAAATCAAGCTTTAGATATAACAGTGTACACAATGTATAGGATTGATATCCAAGTGTGAATTTATGTTATTCGTTGTATTAGAATATAATGTATTCCATCAAGCTTTCCACCAATTGACGTATTTTTTTTACTGATATTTACTATCTGTTGTATGAAGGATCAGTTAGAGAAAGCTCCAAGCAAACCGTATATTTGATATTACCAGACGTCTGTTAGCCTGATTCCAGTTTCCAGACCTCGCGTCTCCAACGGGTACTTAGTATGACGTAAAATGCAGTGATAGAAATAGTATTTGCGATGCCTATGTAGTCTTTCGCTAGTTTTACACAATTTTCGGGATATGATGTGAATTAACACTTTGGGAGCAATCGGAAACAGAAATATACCCCATTATTGTCTCATAATTTACATAAGGTATTTTAAAGTTAGGTACGATAGTCGCTTTATCTCACCACGCATCCCAAATCTTCCAAGACAATTAATCTATTATGGGGTTATGAAAGCCGTTGAATTTCATCTAATTCATGAACTCATCTAAGCTAGATCACCACTGAAAAACTGAAGGTACTGGACAACCGTTTCGTCCTATTGTGGGGCCATTCAGCAGTGTGCACCCACGACTCTGCATTCAGGAACCGAAACCAGGTCCTTTAGTTTCACGTGAACACCTAGCCTATGTACCACTAAACGGTGTTTATGTCTAACTTTAATCAATCCACAATATTGCGCGACCAACTCCGGTCGCCTTTGGTTCATGATTTCCATGAAGTTCAAAAATCTCCACAACCCTGCACAGACAATTATCACGTGCTCACTGGTGACTAACTCTGACAGGAAATTTCCAGAGTTCTAGTGAGAAACCGTGACCAAAACAGCTAAATTGTGTGGTATCGAGCCGTTATGCAACGAAAATTTTAGTTGGTTCGTAATTTCGCCTCCACTCCACTCTGAAAAAGACCCGAAGCTAGGTTGCTTATGCATGCATATGACACCTCGGTAAATGGGGTTCCTTACGGAAATGCACTATATCCAGTTCGTTATTATTCATCAGTCACAGAATACTTAACAGTTTGACCAAAGAAGCGACTTACACCAAGTCGCAAACCCAGTATTTCGATTTTGTACTGATTTGAGTTTTTTAAACATTGTATTTCTCTTAAGGCTTGTCAACGTTATATTTCTTCCACAAAACGATCTCTCCGCTCATCATAGACTCTTTCGAAGGTTAATAATTAACTTAATATCAAGATTAGATACTTTTTCAGTGATATGGAGCTCTAATAAGTTGGAATAATTTCCAGGGGTTATCAGATGGAGTTGACGCTTCCAAATTCTTGCCACCCATCAACCGCCTGGTAGCACATTACTGACGCCTGTATCGGTGGTTAGTGCAATCAGAAATAGGATTTTATTTATACACTGCTGCATGCAGTGGGCTATGCTTCTTGACATTAATTAACCACGTGAATAACTCCCTCTAAGAACGGACACCGAACATCTATATTCAAGGTTTATACAGAACCACAACATTTGGCGAAAAAAGCTTATTTAGACCATTTGGTCAATAATAGGCATGAAAAAGATTTTATATTATCGCAAATAAAATCTGATTGGCAAAGTTTCTAAGAGTAGAACCCGTGAAATTTAGTTTCCATACGAGCACTAATAATCTCCATTCTAATTGTAGCCCACTTCACTATTAGTATAACACGACCACCATTTACAAATAAAAGCCAACAGTCATTGTCCCATTCGACCTTTGAGTCAAAAGATATGTAAAAGACGTCGGAGTACTGGGTTTTAACATGTGAACGTCTACATGACGAAAACCAATGAAATAGTTGTCTGTTTGTCAAGTAAACAATATCATCTTGGCTGTACAAAAATGATTGTAAACACCTCTACTTTTTGTCAGATTTGCAGTAGATGCTACTTAATGTTATCATGTGCTGTATAATGCGACAATGTATAACAATGTTTTGTAATTTGCAGTGATGCGTACTTCTGAGAAGATGAACCAGCTCATGAAGAACAATAATTTGAATCCACTAAGTGCCTTTAAATATGTGCTTCTTCAAGTGAGTTTTTTAAATATCGTGAATTTAGTCTCTTTCATAACTACAGGCAGCTAGCTTCACATTCAGTAGTCACAACTGTTTGACTTTATTATAATGTTTTTACCTTTGATTAATTCTTTATTGTCTGGTGGATTGTGTTGAATCATGTTGCTCCTAGTTGTCTTCTGTATTAAAGCAGTTTTATTTTATTAAAGGAGCACAGTATAATTAGTGTGTCCCTAGTCGTCCGTATAATTGTCGTTCGGTTTTAGGACTCAGACAACTAGTTTAATGATCATGTGTAATGATTTTTGCACCTTTAACATCACCATTCGATCAAGATCGAACTAGGCATTCCAACAGTCTATATTTTAACGTACGATATGGAGTTGACTTGTGATAAATTTAAGTGCAGAATGAACAAAATACGTTACTTTTCTGAGACAGTTATTCAATTTGATGGCCTTCTGATTTGTTGTGTAGGTGTTTTCTGGTAGGAGGGGGGAAAAGCTCTTACTTTACCATACATGGTAGTGTCTCAGGCGGTCTCATTGACTCTAATCAGCGAGCCGAAATGCACTAAGAGATGTTAGACAACTGTGTGGCATCAATTTCAGAGCAGAAAGTAGTCAGAAGAGGCAACCTTTATAAACTAACTCAATAGGACATTTGTTCCCTTGAGTACTTCTTCGTATCCATTGATGAGATCATGTCGCTTCATTTTCAGTGTTGCACTAAACTCTAGAAGTAGCTCATTAGTTTGAAGTAGGTTATGGACAGTGTGACACCTCAACATTGATATTTCTTTCCACCCTTTTGCTTTGTGCATGTTATGTCTCAATGATACCATGGGAATCGCACAAAATCTATTTCTGAGTTAGCTATCGTTTACCGACTTTTTTACAAATAAGAGAGCGTTTTAGACAATGTAGGGGTCATGTTACTTAAGGACCCGGAGAAAAATCCAATTTTGGTTATAAGATGATGGTCGTTGACGGAAAGAAACGCTGGTTTTGTACGCTTGGATATTACTGTCTTGTTTCAATTGCTGCACAGATGAAACCTGTCTTTGGAATTGGAAAGGCGAGTTTACTCCGTACTTTTTACACCCTGGGTAGTTTTACAACAGTAAATGAAAATGTTAAGAAGTTGATTAAATGAGTTAGTTGTAAGCATTTGATTATTTGTAGGTGTCATTACCAAGGTTTGATTTGATAATTTCGAATAAATTGAGCATTGGGTTGATTGTTATAAATAAAAATAATATATTTATTCTCTGAAGAAGTGACTTACACTAAGCCACGAAACGTCAGAAAAATCCAATTTTCTACTCATTGGGATATTACAAATATATTATTTTTATTTATTTGATTATTTGTTTTGATACTTTTGTCGCTTCTTATGGAACCACTGAGTAGCAGTGTTAGAGTCAAGCACAGAGTAGTAGACAAGTCGGAAGATGAAGACATCAATCCTAGGTATCTAAAGGTGTCTTAAAATACGTTACTCCTGTATAGTTAAGGGCGCAATGTTACACGGTTTAGTGACAGATCAAAAAGGGTAGCGGTGCTGAAGTCAGGTCCTATCATCAGTACACGGAGCTACTGAATGTTTATTCATGTCATGTGAGATGCACACTTCCTGGAACAACTTCAACCAATCGTTGGAAACCTCAGGTGATATGATCTAATTATGATGTATACTTGTAAAAATGAAAGGGAAGCAAAAATGCAGGTATAAAGGGGAAAAGTGTCAATCAACTAGATGCAGAAGGCAAATAAAGATCTATCTTATTGCACTTCCCATTTCATTCATATTTATTTTCCTCTGTTTGTTCTGTTCGGTTTTTTCACTGTTGGCACTGTTTATCAACCGTACCTGCAATTTCAATAGGACTGATATGTTCTGGTAAGTTCGAACCCGCTTCATATTATGGGAAGCTAGCACTATGCCATTCGGTCCACACCATATGAAACTTGGTGACTGTTTGAATGGTACGAATGGTATTAATTCCCTCAAGATTGCAATTACACCTTAACGACTAGTGCCAACTAGCACGAGAACTGCTGACTAGCCCTAATCACCTAACGTAACTATACGGCGCATGCGACATCAGATTAAAAAATTCGAATATAACACAAGTTTTCAGAGTTTGATAACATCTTATTCTGTAACACTTATAATCGAATCATGCCCGTGCAGTGAAATCAGAAGTCTGAAGCTATGAATTTTGAAGATATATTTGATAGGTTATCAATATATCGAGAAGTCTTTGACCTAAACTGGCTAGCACTTGTAGGAGAAGTTGACCACAGCGTTCCCACTCGTGATCTGGTGTGAATGCTTGACCGAGCGCCTTCAGGCTAGGTGAGACCAGTAAAACTAATGTGATCAGCATCAAACGTTGAAGACTTTCAGAGCTATTTATTTTAGGAATTAATTTACCGTTGCAAACTACTGATCACACTGTATTTTGGTGGATTGAATTCAATGAGTGCTAAAAAGTCGGTCGAATATAAAACCGGTAACTACTAATTGATCAATCAATCATAGTGTTCTCCTCACTGTTGACTGTTTTTATGTCCGAAGTAAAGTTCAGTATTACTGGTTTCATTAGTGTTAGTTTTCAATCTTTCGTATAGTTCTTCCTTTGATGCATCACTTAATCTTATATGGTTTGATTGATTACATATTTTTATGTACACAAAAATTTATGATAAACCAATATTGATGATTGCTTTGATCTTTCTTACCACTGATAATGTAATGCTTTCATTTGCTCACAAAGTAGTTGGTTGGCTTAATATGATTACGTAAATTTCTGATAACTAATTGCTGTTTGTCGTGCACTTACCTGTGTTGTTGCTTAACATCTGCAATGAACAGTACAATTAATTTAATTGAGAATCGATTTCAGTGTAATTTAACTATATTTTACCCATTGTATTTTATTTTCTCGAATGATGTTTTATCTTTTACTCTTCTAGGCCCCAATTTCCCTTTCTGTTTTCACAGGAATTCGAGGTTTGGTGAATCTCCCAGTAACTAGCTTGCAGACTGGTGGTACTGCTTGGTTTACTGACTTAACAGCATCCGATCCCTATTGCATCTTACCATTTCTCTCCATGAGTTTACTCATGCTGACGTTTGAGGTAAAAGTATCATTATACTTCACTTTTCATCTTTCTAAACATTTCTTTTTTTGACCTGACGAACACGATTACATCGAACCAGAAATGGAGAAAAAATTATAAAATAATATAAGACGGTTCACGAATCCGTTGTATTGTTTCTTTAGGAAGCTGATTTATTGACTGACAGGTAGAACAAGTAAATTGGTCCAACATATAATTTGTCTTTCAGTTACTGGAAATGTTGTTAAACTATGCTAAATCAATCGATCTTACATGACTGTTTCTTGTCATCAACTTAGATGATCTGTAAACCACTGATCATAGCATATTACCAATTAATAAAGTTGAATTTTCATCTTTAACTCATGACTTTCAACCTCCGTAAAGCAGTTTATACCGAAGACGATTTTAAAAATCACTTGATAAACGTTTTGCTTTCATAATACCATGAAAATTTTTTTGTAAATCAATTGAAGTGATAAGAGGTGGCTTATTAACACCTTACGAGAACCAAATTAATAACATCAAATAGTGAAATTCAATAGAGCGAATGGCTAACTAGAGTAAGTCGATATAACTTAAAGGCATTTTGGAGATCGGTAATTATTCAATTGCATTTAATACTCTAATTATCAAGTATATATTTTCAATCGCTAACTTGCTATGTAAACACTAAGACGGTAGTCTAATTTTACGGACAAAGTATTTATTTATTCTCGGGTCAAATACCCATAGAAAAATACAGTTTGCGTACTTACTTACTAGTGAATGAACAAAAGGTAAAGATTCAGTTTCATTTTCATTTTTTCATACATTAAATATTTAATTCTTCTATATTTAATCGGACTTCCTAAATAAAATATTTCATTTATTTCATTAGACTGGCGCTGAACTACGTTCGAGTCAGGTACAACCTGCTATGCGTGTTCTTTCAAAAGGGTTACCGGTTGTTGGTTTCTTTTTCGTAATGAACATGCCATCGGTAAGGTATTCATCTCAGATGTCAGTATGTGTTTGAATGTTCTAATCTTCAAAGTTAATCGCTTGTCATTGTTATAATGTTTAGCTTACTGTTAATCTTATTATTGAGAACACTTAATTAGGTCAATTATTCTTGATAAGTCTGCTATTCGAGTTCTCAATTCCATGTCCTAAACCCTCAAACAAATTAGCATGGTAAGTTGAGCACAAGATAAAAGGTGCGTAGGGCAATGGTCAAAGACTGGTAATAAGAATTTATTTAACTCTCAAAATAAACCAAACTAAATTATGGATACACCATTTTTTATGTGATTTATTTACTATAAGATTTGTCGAGTTATATTGACCAACAATAATTCAACAATTTACTATATATAATCACAAACAAACAAATCATTTCAGTATTCTACAAACAAATGTGTGACTAGTAGTTATTGCTAATGAAAATAACTTTATGTACTTTTTCTAATTTGGACATTTGTAAGTACATTAGAAATAACTAGTATTAGGTTCCAAGTCCTAGGATCCTTCTTATTTCATATGCATATAGCTTCTTGATATCAAAATTATTTCCAGCTAGTTTAGTAAATACTGATTGAGACTTTCTGTAGGGACAGATATAAGTAAAGTGGATAAAGGGCTAGTTGGAACCAACTGCAGAAGTTTAAAACATTTATGAAAACAACATATCCAAATAATGTACATGAAACTTCAAGTCGATAAAAAATTCAAAACATCAATATAACTAATACATATTGCAAAAAGGTATCTCAGTCAGTAGATGTTTCTCAGTTCCATTACTTTATTTTTAAAAATATATTATACTTTCTTTTATTCCAACAGGCTTTGGTATGGTATTGGACTGTTAGCAACATAGTTTCTCTTCTACAGTCAGTAATTCTACGTCAACCGTTAATTCGTTCTTCTTTAAATCTCCCACCTGTTCAAAAACCTCCTTTAGTGATCGAAAAGAAACGTGGTTTTATCGCAGGATTCAAAGAAAGTAAGTTCATAGACGTTAACGACTTTTTTATTTATTTAACATACTCCTTCTGATTAAATAATGATAGAGCAATATGATAATTATCATTTCTATCTAGAAGAATCACCATAGTATACTCATTTTTATTTTATTTTATGTAAACTGCCATATGTAAATACTGTTCTGAAATACAAATTTATTTACAATATTTTCATTATTATAAAACGATTTTTATTGATACATTCAAACTTATTATACAATTTAGGAATTGATGTTCGGATTACATTCATAATTTCTTTGTATTTTAATTCTCTTTACATCAATGCCTGTTTACCACTTTTTCCGTATTTTGTTTCTAGTAAATGTTCACA
The DNA here is from genome assembly GCA_944470405.2 of Schistosoma mattheei. NCBI lineage: Eukaryota > Metazoa > Platyhelminthes > Trematoda > Strigeidida > Schistosomatidae > Schistosoma > Schistosoma mattheei. Next base: position 12,840,185 of record OX103947.1, on the reverse strand, counting down.
GTGCATTTATTGTTGTCCTACACTCTCGATTTCATTCTTCATAAATGATTTACGAAGTGTTATCATAATATGTGGAACAATCTTTTTATTGATATCATGAGCCGATCAATGTTCGACCAACATTGACAACCTGGAAACACTGGACAGCTTCCAGGTTGAATGGTTTATGATATTAATTAAAAGTCAACAATTTCCACCACTCTATACTGACAATTTTTTTATTATAATCACTTTTTTCAATAGGAAACAATTGTATGGTTTTCCGTTTTAATAGTCAGATTTATTTCTTGACCTTGAACAACTTGGCCATATCTTTTCAAATGGGATACTAAACCTAGAGTAACTTGTATAGTCCCTTTCAAAATGTGACCTACGGAATTCGCTTATTTCAACTATGTTACTAATGAGTAACTAATTTTTTGTAAACTGTTTTTCTCAAGATTCATTGTCGGTTGCTATTTAGCTGCTTTCCTATTCTTTCGCCCAAGCACTGGGTTCCTCGGCAGTGCGAATCAACGACCTTGTCGAGGATTTAAACTAGCCGTTTGAGTCTCAAAGTGGGCGTTTAACTTGTCGATTACGTAGGGGGCATCCATCTGTTTTCACTTCTAACGATATTTTGCAATTATCCTTAAATACCCTTACTGGGTAACTGTCTTCCAGAACACACTTCGATTATAATAATCACATGCTCACTAGCGAATAGCTTTGATAGATAAGCCCCTGAGTTCTAGTTAGAAGCAATGACCAGTGGAGTTCAACCATGTCGTGTGAGGCAGTTACCCATAAATGACATTAGATGATTGAACGATATTTGGAATTTATCGAGGTTAGACACGAATAATCGGATACAACTTCAGTAGTCTAGAATTTAAGGACTCACCTTAAGACTCGAATGTCTGGGTTTGGTCCCTGACTGAGTTGTGGATAGACTGCGGAGTCCCATACTAAAACAAAGCAACTGCACAGTGCTTCCTGGTTTTTAATTGTTGTTCAACTAAGACCAGTTCATGATGTTAACTATAAAATTCAAAGATCTCGGCAAACCACTTAAGATACTTTCTTGTTGATTGAAGTAGTAATATCAAACCAGTCATTTTTGTTCTCGTCTGTAATGAATATTGGTCGTTGTATAAACATTTTTATATAATTTCTGGGAAACTGGAAAGTCAGTATGGCTTTAACTGTGTTCGGGCGCATTATTCCAATGAATGTGATACTGTTTCTGTTTTCTATAATAAAATTTTTTATTTAGCTTGTTCTGGGGCTTAGATTTTTCAGAACTAAGAGAAATATTCTGTTTTTGGAAATTCTACAATTATAAAACAGGCTATTATCATGTATATTTTATTCACAGTTGTCATCTGCACAATTTTCGTATTTAGAAAGTAGCTATATTTTTTCCTTTACACACATAAACATTGGTACAAGGGGGTTCAATTCCCCATCAAGTGTGATTCGGTTGCTGTCCTCCATGTTGTATTTGAGGATCTTAGTTTTTCCTTTGTGTATGCTGAGGCCTATGGATGCAGAGGCTGCTGCTACACTGTTGTCTTCATCTGCATTTGTTGATGTGTATAGGATAGAAGGGCCAGGTCATCTGCGAAGCCCAAATCTTCCGATCGATTCCGAGCTGTCCATTTTATTTCATGCTTTCTGTCAGATTTTGAGGTCTTCATGATCCAGTCAAACACCAGAAGCAGAGAAAGGGGGAGAGTAAGCAGCGTTGTCTGACACCCATCGTCATTTGGAATGCATTTATCAGCTGTCCTCTTTGCACGACCTTGCACTGTAGTCTGTCGTTTGAATTCCGTATGATGTTGACGATTTTCTCAGGTACTTCATAACATCGAAGGAGGTTCCCTAACGTCCTTCTATCCACACTGTCGAACACTTCTCATATTCAAGGAAGTTGATGTATAGTGACGAGTTTCATTCAATGATTGTTCAACGATGATCTGTAGTGTCGCGATTGGTCTTTGCACGACTGATCCTTACGTAATCCAGCCTGTTGATCTCGAAGTTGGGCGTCTACTGAGTCTTTCATCTGGTTCAGCAACTGTGTTGAAAACTTCTCTGGTACTGACAGTAGTGTGGTGCCTTTATGGTTCTCACATTTGCTCAGATCTTTCTTTGGAATCTTGATGAGGTGACCTTTTTTCCAGTCCGTCGGCACTTGTTCTTACTCTTAAGCCTTCCTGAATCAAATGTGGAGCATATCTGGAGTCACTTTAATGTTTGACTTCATTGCTTCTGTTGGTATGTTGTCTGTTCCTGCTGCTTCCCCACTCTTGATTTGTCTGATGGCCATCCTAATTTCTTCCGTCGTTGGTAGAGTGACATCTATAAAAAGGTCTGTATTTGCTGCTTCGATGTCCAGTGAATTCAGTGAAGTTGGTCTATTCGTGAGTTCCTCTAAGTATTCTACCCATCTGCTCCATTTGTGTGGTGGCTGGAATACTGCCCGATGTCCAAACCAAAGTACGTTATTTCTAGGGGTCATTTGACGAGCGTTCGATCTAAAGGTCTAATCCACAAAGCGGTGGAGCAATGTTAGGAGATGCAGTCCCATGATAGCCATTTGCCATAATAATAAGCTCAGTCGCCATTTGTCTCCTCAGGTTTCTGGAGCCCACGTGCAACTCTCCTAGGTGGATCGTCCATATTCACCAACCCGTTTAATGCACCGGACATTCGTCCTCTCAACAACAACACCGCCGCCACGAGAAGGCAGTGAGTCGGACTTCTTTGACAGTGGCTGTATACGCGTAGCCATGTGAGAGCATTTTGAGAGCGAGAGTAAACTCTTACCACCCTCGGCTATACCAGGGCGTTTGGGGGTGAAGTACTGTTTTCACGTAGTACACGATGCATGTTGTTAATATAAATCACAACCTTAATATTTTTTGCATTTACGAGGAATTTCGCTGAGGTGAATCGAATACCAGTTATTACCCATTGTTGATTAACTTCATGGAATATGTTTCACTAAATGGTTTTTACATGCAGTAAAACTAAATTTAGGTGTTACAAAATTTCAACTGGTGGCTTTCAGGTAGAAGTCATTAATTAATGTGAAAATGGCATCATTTTGTCAGTTTTGCATCTGATTAAACACTGAAACTTAATTGTCCAAGCCCTGACAAACCAAACCCTAATATACTTTACAGTTGGGTAAAAACATCAGAAAATATAAGATGATAAATCTATTGAGATTTCACTTTGATTTTACGGTAGCGTCTGAAATAGTGTTTAAACTGCGATTTAAAATTTCACATTTTGCTTGAGCGTCTGGCATTGCCAAACAGATTATATTCTAACTGAACTAAGTTCCATATCTCAACCAAATATATTATAGAAGACTGATTTACTGACAGAATTTAAGTAAGAGAATTAAATCTAGTGTTTCTATGTTAAATAATCCAGCTACTAGTATTTTTGAATTCCATATTAGGTAATAGATAAACAATTTTAAAATGCTAGGGATAAATAGAAAAACTCAAAACTGAACTCCTTTCAGTCTTATGAGGAATAAGATGATTTTGTGACCCTTCGTTCTGGAGTTAAAAATAAATATCAATAGAACTAGATTGTGTAACAATAACCATTTCTTATATTCCATTTTAGGCATTTTTTTCCTATGTAGAACAACTACTGCTTTATTCATGTTTTCTAGACTTTTGTTTGATATACTAAATTACCTAAATAAAACCAACTGGATGGATCTAAAAATGTATTTACTGTTTTCCATTTTCATGTGATTTTTAAATGGTTGTTGACAGGGGAGATATTTCGGCTTTTTGATTATCACGGTTTTAGATCTTAGTTTGAATGAGTTACTACTACTTGTCTTACACATTGATGGATAAAGCTTTCTTTGAACTTGTTTTTTGAATAATTTTGCTACCGCGACACATAAATTGCTTCATTTGTTTGCGAATAAAATTTATACTCTTTGTACAATTCTTGTCAATAAAGTCCTTGGGTGCTACATTTTATTGATTATTGAGTGTTATTAATATGGGCATACTATTCTCTTTTGTCTTGTTCATAGTCGATTGAAAATATTTCCCTGTTTATACACAGTATTAGTGTCATGGTTATTTTCGTTAAAATTTATTTTATTTCTTAAAGCGTTAGCTAATTCACGCTTGTTAGCGGAGTTGGATTCAAGAGAACGAATAGATGCGAAAGCTTGGCAGAAATCTGGTCAAAAGGCTCCTCCTGTTACATTTATTTCTGACCCGACCAAGCTTACATCAAACCACGAAAAAAATTTTTCTTCTGACAAAACAACTGATAACGGATCACGAGTGCAGTTAAAAATCAAACAAAGCCTCGGCAGTCGGTAATATTTCCAAGCTTACAAAAACAGTTTGTGTGTTTTCTTCTTTATTTCCTGGATTTGTATGGTCATTTCAAAAGAAAATAATAGATGATTTTACATTGACGGATTCTACTTTTAAATGTTACGTTTACGTCGGTGTTATTCGCATAAAACTTCCGAAAAACTACCACATGCCTGTGGATTACAATGTTCGTACTTTCATGTTATAATAAAAAAATCAAAAGCAATAATAGGGGTCCTTGGTTATTATTCACGTTTCAATCATTTGGAATCTATTCATTATATTAATTACTACGTCCTTAGATGTATGAAATGTTTAGGAAATATCTAGACAACGAGTTAAAATTACTTTGGCATAAAATTGTGATTATTTGCCAATGATGTTTTCATTAAGCTTCCGTCGATGCCTAAAATGCAACTGCTAACGCACTTATGGCCTCGTTGTTTTCACAAACATTATTTCGATCGACTCGAGGTCGACGGTAAACCACAAACATTTTTAGTGTAAATTGCATTATTCCATCAAAACTAAGGTCGAAGTGATAGGACAACGGTTTACGATCCAAAAGCTCAATTGTATTGGGCTTTTCAGTTCGGGGTTGTGGAAATTGTTGAATTTCATTAAAATCATGGACCGATCAATATCAGACAACCATTGTAAACATGGAAACATTGGACGGCCTTTCCGTATTATGCTTGGCGTAAAACCTTGATGCTCCGAGTTCAACTGAATGCTGATCGTGGTCATGCGCTTCGGATGATATCAAAACAAAATAACTCGACTGTTAAGTACATCTCAGTTTTCAGAGGTTATCTAATTCAAACCAGTTCATAATCACATACGAGTTTCTTGCAAAGTCGCCGAAACAAAAAAAAACAAATACAATCTAGGAGAGGAAAACACCGGAAGTACGATGCGGCAAAAAGAATTCATTACATCACTTGGCTCTGGTCATAAAAATTGGTTACTTGACTTTAAGGACACTTCATTGCAATCTATAAACCTACCTGCCAATAGAAAGCATCTCAGGGTACCGAAATCACTGATTAAGCTACGCCAAGTTGTCTCATATGATCTTTAGCCCGATACGAATATGTCTGTATGCTACTTGGTGAAGAACCTATGAGAACATGTCAATTCAGGAATACTGATGTGTAGAATAGTGGCCTTAATAATCCTTTAACGCTTTGTTAGGGCTCGTGAGGAGCGAACTCAGGCCTGAACGTAAGCTCAAATCATCGCCTCTCGTCAAGAAATAACTACTGGGTCCCAAACGTAGTTGTATCTCTCGATCTTAAGGCAGCTCTGCAGATCGACAGGTTTAACGGCAGTATCCGCGATCGAATGACGTGACAAAGAAGTATATTAACATGTACAGACTATCCCAAAACACCGTTAATCGAATCACAGCTTACAGAAAACCGTCAACCTGGTATGATGTTCTTCACGGTTTTCTGCTTTCCCCATTTTTATTTAACTTCGTCATAGGTGAGAATCGTATCCCTAGAAGATTGCCAGAGTTTTCAGGAGCTGACGTCCCACCAACAGATTTAATTAATGACTTCGAATACGCGAGTGAAGATGCAGTCTATTGATCGCATTGCGTAAAAAGATTTTGAATGCATTCTTTTCTGTCCAAATGAAAGATACTGGTCTGTACGTGTCATTACCAAGGTTTGATTATTTATACTGATCTGTGTTGGTACCTGGAATAATAGCGCGTAAGTTAGGCGTGTATCGACCACTTCAATTATCTTGAAAGTTCTACCATGGTCCAGATATCTTGCAGACATTTTGATCATCGGTTATATATTGGTTAATTCTAATAGTGGGACATTATTTAGTTCTTACAATGCCTTAAACTGCTGAAAAGAGCATTCTTTTGTAAATGCGGGAGCGTAATGACTGCGAGTACAGAGTAACAAAGTAGTATGATATTTTGCCGCAATTTTCGTTAGCCCTGAAGCTGAAACATGAAAAGTAGTTCATATAAGTCTGTGTATAATCTTAATAAAGTTTTAAAAAATTCTGCTGGCCAATATTAGTGAGATGATATAGGCTAAGACTTAAGGATTAGGACGAATATGTGATGCTAAGGATTTGGGGTTAATGCTGGGATAGCAGTTGGAGTTGGAATTTAGGTAGATTGATCGTAAAACCTAATCCTGACTGTAACCTTAAAACCTAATCTTGAACCTTAAGTCCGTAACTAAGCTGTCTGAAAAACTATTTCTTTTAGCCAAAATTATAAGATTTCCATTTTAGTCCCAAATCGCAATGCTATCGCATTACAACTATGGACGCTAGTCATAAATTCTAATCTTAAGCATGAGTATCTAATGGTGCTTGCGTAGTCAAAACTGGTTATCTACGTTGAGCGATTTGATGTGACCCTGTTGCTGTCTGCATGTTTATTCTTGGCGCACACTCATGGTTCCACTTTGCTGAATCAAGTTATGAGTAGTATTCAGGTTAGCCTTCAAACTAATTTGGAACTAGGGTTCGGATTATGACACATAAACTAACGTTAATTCCCATGACTATACTCTGATCCTAACCCCAAACTATAATGATTAAAAGCTCGTAGCCAATCTATATAAGTTCGTTTAGAAATTCAAATCACAAAACCTAGTAAATCCTTCATTTCTTATTCTGACTAATTCACTCAAATCTACTTTTCTCCTAATGGCTTGAATTAGTCAGGGTCCAAAAGGACTATAATTTATAAACAGACCTAATATAATAGGTCTTGGGTCTTTACGTGAATTTCAGTAGTTTCCTTCAATGCAGAACATTGAAAATTGTCAGGAAACTCTGTTACCGCGAGCTCGAAGAGCTGTTCACAATACCAAAACATTCATACACCCAAACAAGAATTGCTAAGACTTCCAGGGAGACGGTCAGATCTAAGATAGTGTTAACTGAACTTCACGTGACGTTCAAGACAATTTATTATGGCCGATGAATTCATTGGGATTACACGTTAAGCGTAGTTGGTGTGATTCTAAACACAGTCAATCGTCTTTGTGTAGCTAAAAGATATTCACCCACTCTAAGCCCTACTTCTAAAACTTTTTAAAACCTAACACAGTGGGACTAAGTTAGCTGAAACTTTCGACTTAACACCTCTTGAATTTGCACGCTAAATTACTTTATCCATGCTGCCACAATTTATTCTTGCATTGTAGTTGGTGTTACTGCATGATGAAAACTCTGCGCATAGTTTCCAATCTAAACAATATAATCTATCTCTGCTTCTGATTCCGAATTATAGGTCTTTTCAATGATTAGTCATATCGAAACTTTATTTACTTCAGTTTCACTACCTTTCATTAGGAACTCCTTTATGACTAAATGGTTTTCTGATTGTCTGATAAATCGCTCAGCGTCTTCTCTTTTTCATTTATTTAAACACAAACATTGGTACAAGGAGGCACCAAATAAATCATTCGATTCGTGTGAGGGTTAGGATACTGCCAGGGTGTCCAAACCACAGCATGTGGTTTTCTTAGACGGCCACACCACGAGCCTTCGACCTAAAGGTCTGATCCACAAGGAAGTGGAGCAACCTAACGAGATGCAGTCCCATGGTAGCCGGCAACCGACGATAGGTTCATACGACATTTATTTTCTGGAGCTCATGTGCACCATTGGCTTGGAATCAGGGTTTTACAACTCATGTAGGTGGGACCTCCGAATCCAACAACCAGATTGAAGCGCTGGACAGTCGCGTTTCGTCCTCTCAATTTCGCAAACAACCTCGCCACGAGAAGGCAGTGAGTAGGCCACGTGCTTACAACCACTGCCAAGGAAGTCCCATTCACTGCATTTTTGTGGCGGGTGTGTTGTTTACGAAATTGAGAGGACGAAAAACGAATATCCAGACCTTTAACCAGGTTGAATACGGAGGATGCACCTCGGTAAATTGCAAAACCATGATTTCAAGCCAATGGTGCACATGAGCTCTAGAAAATAAATGTCGTATGAACCTATCGTTGGTTGCCGGCTACCATGGGACTGCATCTCGCGAGGTTGGTCGACTTCCTTGTGAATCAGACCTTTAGGTCGACGGCTCCGGGTGTGGCTCTCTAAGAAAACCACCTGCTTCGGTTTGGATACCCTGGCAGTATTCCAGCCTTTACACGATTCGAATGATTTATGTAGAGCGTATTTATTTGGTGCCTTCTTGTACTAATGTTTATGTGTTCAAATAAACAAGATTTTGAGTGTGAAAGATTACTCTCCAGTCTCCAATCACTGGCTACGACAGTCGAGCGGACCTCAACCAAATAGCCTGCATCTACCAACATGGCTCAGACCAGAAGTTGGTGACTTCATGGACTGATGCCACATTTTGGTTCGGCCGCCCCTAACTTCTAACCGTCTAAAACATCAGCCAGCATTGCGTGTCGTGGTAGTTCGGCATGCGTAATACGTGAATCGACCATCTCAACCGATGAAGATTCACAACTGCATCAACTGGTTTATCATAATTCCCTAATACTCTGCGTCTGATACAAGAAACAACACAATCTTTAGTCCATAGTACTGGGAATTTTTGTGTGGATTACGCCCAAAATATCTTATGGCTCAACTGCTGTACCTAAATTAGTCTAGAAATAGTTTACCTTACCACTTAAAACCTCTTGAACAAAAAGTTGACTCAATTGGTGCAACAGAAACAGTTATTTCAAAGAACCTTTTTTCATGGAGTATGTAATATTTCCAGGGCTAAAAACACTCAGTTATCCCAGTAATATCACATGGATAATGTTTCTGACTGTTTGCAAACTAAAGACAAGTTAGTGCATAGTGAATCTAACCTTTGCTTTGAGTCGTAAACAAACAAAACATTACTCTGTAACACCAATACAATTAGTTCTTTACACCCTCTGCAATACTTATCGTCTAATATTGATCAATTTAAAATTGTCCCGGAGTCCATATGCAATACTAATTAGGAATCACGGTTTCCCAGGTGAATCCTCTGTACCCACCAGCCCGGCGCAAGTGCGACTTTCGCTTTCGTCTGCCAATTTTGTAAACAACAACCCAACCGCGAGAAGGCAGTGAGGAATTTGCCGACAGTAGCTATATACGCGTGGTCATGAGGTCATTTTGAGAGGGAGAGTGGAATTCGTCGTACTTATTTGAAAAACGTCATTACCTATATTCACGATACTAATGTTACGGAAATTACAGAATATTATGCAGACTATAACAAGGCGTTGTGTAAATACATAGAACCCGGGAGAACAAAAAAGGCAGGAATAAAGCACAACTGCTTCTGTAGGATTACCCTGCCAAAGAAGTACAAAATTGACAGGAAGTTGTTCGTAATTTGGGCCACTAACGGTGAACATTAAAATAAATCCGGACTTTACAAATAAAATGGTTAAGTACCTCAGGCTACAAAAATCTGCGTTTTCGACAACAGAACAGTCAGTACAGTAACTTGACAAATTATTTAGATATGAGACTGTTAATTAGTAAACTCGAAACGTTTTATTATTAGAGAAAGAATCCAACGGTAACCAAGGAAAGAATTACTAACCACTGAACAAAAATCGAGTCGTGTATTTTGCTATTAATACTGTTATTAGACAATTTACAGCTGTTGTCACTGCAACTACAACAAAGGTTTAATATTACAGTTAACTTTTTGGTTCTCCAAGTAACTCTTGAACAGTACATTTGAGCTGTGCTAAACGCCATAATTTCTGGTGAATGTATTTATAGTGACAAAAATTTTAGCAGTTATGTTCCTAAGTCACATGTTACGTTAATTTAAACAAAATAGACCATACTTCTAGATCCTACTTCATTTGATTTAACGTACTGTCCTGAAGGACTCACTTAGAAGGTATAAGAAACGCTGTACAACCCGTCGCTCCCTACTCACTCATAACCTGGATTTCGTTTAAAAATTAAAGGCAAGCTAAACAGCCATGTAATAAAGTACATTTACATTGGAAGATTTCACATAAGGAAGATAAACAAGAAAGTAGTTTATAATCTTAATAATCATAAAAACTAACAATAGTAATTGCCCATTCCCAATTAATTGGTATTTAGCTGCAGCTAGCAGGTACCAACTTTAGTTATGCAAAAAGAAATTATCTCCCATTGGAGGCGACTGATATTAAATGAGTGAAGACACGTCAATGGTACAGGTATCACTAATTAGCGACAGCACATCACTGTGATGATATTCATCACGCTATCTATACACAACGGTCAGTCAAAATTTGGATATTGATCCGAAAAATGGATTAAGTGGATGCTGAAACAGTCTGTAATCACAGTTTATCTACAGTCTTAAGATTATTAAATGAGTTGCATTTTTTATTAATATAAAATAAATTACATGAATAATAAGTATTTAATCAAGATATTGAGCAAGCCAATTAAACGCTTCACCATACCCTTGCCGTTTTAATATACTGCACATGAACAGTTCAATAGGTCTCCAGTAGGTATTTGACTTTTATTAATGGTACCCTTTCCTGTTGTGATTCCCTGTAACCCCAAGAAATACCGCAATTCTTCCTCACTAGCTGCACCGGGTTTATCTATTTTGTTTCCGAGTATTAAAATAGGAGCGTGAGCTATCTGCTCATCCTGCAGGAGATTGTCCAACTCCTTCTTTGACTCCAAGAATCTTTAGTATGTACATGGAAATAATCCCAGTAACTAACCTGTTACGATCGTATGCATCTACCATAAAGACAAGGCCATCAACAGCTGGGATGTAATTTTTCCAAACGCGCCTTGCTTGTTCATGCCCACCAAGATCAAATGTCGTAAATCTCATCCCACCGATCGACAATTCTTCAGAAGTTGGATGAAGTGTTGGAACATGTTGAGCCATGCGATCATCTTTCAGACGATGCAGTAATGTTGTCTTCCCAGCATTATCTAGCCCTAAAAATACCAGCTTTCCGTTTTTTTGCCATAAGCCGAGATAACTCAGAACCTTTGACATAGAACCAGACAACCAGTCCCAAATAAAACTCATGATTTATACTAAATATATGAAGTGTTGTCGTAGATAGAGTACCGACATAATTTCTATTTACATCCGACACGGGGCTTTCAATGATACGAACAAACAATTAATAACCCTTACTAAGCAAATGGTAAGTTGATTGACTTGTATTATTTTCACAGTGAATTTTTTTCTTCAGGGTCCAGTATGTTTTTATAATTGATTAGAAATGAAAGTGTTTCCCCTCACTAGAATAAATTTCCAAATATTGATCAATTGATGCGAAAGAAGGATTCCTGTCTTTAGTTTTATCATCCGCGATTTGCGAACCGTTTTTAACGGGCTCAGAGGCTATTAATCTTAGCAAGAGGAGAAAACGAGATGTTACAGCACCTACTCAGTTCGCGATTCACAATCGTGATATAAGATCACTTACTGTCCTTGTAGGGTTAGTGAAATGTCACTGAGCCCTAGCCAAATCATCCGGAAGTCGTTTCACTGGATATTGAACAGTTCATCGACCTCCGTCAAAGTCAAGAGCGAACAACGCGCACCAGTCAATCATACGCCATGGACTGCTGTATGCAGTGGTGGTCACACTTTCGCTTGTACCTTCTCTAACTAACACATTTCCATCACAGTGCACTTTGTGCTATACAGTCCTCAAAGCAGTCACAGTACCTTGAAAAGTTGAAGGGATAATCCTTATTAGGTGCTGACCGTAATGTGTGAGTTAGAAGTTAGCCTCTGGTCATACCATTCCCGTCTAACTCGTGTAGGTCCCCAATCATTCGACAGAGATCGTCAACGTTGATGATCTACACTGGTGAGTAATACTTCGAATAACGCGACATATCATTGCATTCTATACTCATTCTTTTTCGTTTTTATCACCGCCTATGTTGATCAGTTGCTGTGGACATTCGTTGCTTCATATCAATGTTGATTAGTATTTAAACCTAAATAATTAGTTTTATCAACAGAACTAGCCAATCTGCCACGAGTATAACGGCTACTGTGGTTCTTTAACAAACATTATTAGCATTCAAGTGCTTCTGTGTAAAGTTCTTCTGTGTCTTAAAATATCAACCATTCATAAGTACAGCCGTAAGGCAACAAGAACGCACATCTGTTTGTAACTTATCCACTAGTATAGGCGAGACAAAATTAACTGTCAATTATAAATTCATCTTTTTGCTTTTTCACTATCAACAATCTTCCATCCGAAACTATCCACTGCAACATTTTACTTACTTGATCACTGCCTGCCTAATTCCCAATTTTTGAGTTCCACGGTCAAACAGAGGATATGAATGCTACAAACTTACATGGAGTCTGAACTACACATTTTCTGCAATCTTAGATCTCGTTTATCGTGTTAATCTGGCGACGCTACATATATGGCTTAAATCAATTTTGGACTTATCCAAATTCAGTCTACAACGCTGTGTTAATCCAAGAATTTAATCAACAGTACCTCGTATATAATTAGGATTCGAGCAACTGTCTACTTTAAATTTTGATTACTTGGAAGCGAGAGTAACTTAGGTGAGTTTCATAATTGCATTAGACAAATTTGTACTATGTTTATAATGCCTAATAACATTTCGTAGTAACTTTCATTTAGAAAGGTCATATATCTTGTCAGTTTTCTGAAGTTTTAGTCGAAATCATGTACATTTATAACCCGTAAGTAGACACTGTGGAAAAATATATTGCATGTATATGCGCAATCTTAGTCCATGTCCTGAATAGGTAGTTCGTCTTATTACCGTGCGTAATATGTTACTTAACGCTTCCTAATAATTTTTTTACACTGGTTGTTTACGAGATGGTCACGTTATCAGAACCCTTTAAACTTTAGTTGCACTGGTGGTTACCATTTTCACTAATGTTTTTATATGCTTTGTCTTTGCTGTTGTATCACACGGTCAATCAAAACTCGACTTCATTATTACGCCAAAGTCACTTTAATTCCGTTTTTGGTTTATTTACATGGAATGCAAGTTTGGGGAATGTTTAAAAGACCTCCGAAATTCTCCGTAAACCCCTTCATAGTCTTCGTACATGATTTTACTCACACATCCAATTATTATACTATTAATACCCAAAAGAAAGTTCACTGCAACTGTCGATATACATAAGAACGATGTTATTTCGATGTGACGTTATAACACATTGAAACTATTGTAATTATTCAACTTCGATGTTGTACTTCATTTTATGAAGTATTGTTTTCTCGTGGTTGTCACTAACAGAGGATTTCGGTATATCAATCGGCTGTTCAACTACTCGTCAATTTAAAACCTATCCAATTCCATTGGTGGTCGGATGACATTATCAATCGCACGAATCATCAGTTCACTCAGTCGAGTGAATCTCCTGCAAAATAAAACGACATGGTGGCCCTAACCCCAACACTGACAACGCTTTTCACGAGTATGATTGACACGAGTCCAGAGTGATACCCTTGGTTTCCTATTTTCGTTGCGATATTCTCCAGCTCACTTGTTGAACAAACATGCAATAATCACCGTTTATCATCACCATCATTAATTGCTTGGCAATCTTCAGCGCGCGACTACTCTCAACATGTTTGGTACCGATTCAAAAGGCCGATGAATCTGGTGGGGGATATTGTAGGGCCAGTGAAATGTCACTGGCCCTAGCAAAATGATCTGGCAGTTGTGTCACTGAATATCGAACACGTCATCGATTCCTCGATCATTTAACATAGATCATCTGTGTTGGTTATCTACATCTTGTCTTAGAGAGTGAAGGCAAAAGAGCTGCAATCACTCTTTGAAAGATAGAATGGGACGACCATTGAGCCATATTGCTCGTTGAACATGGTTAAAAGTGTCAACAAGGTAATAAAGATACGGACTAGTTGCTACGATCGAATACTCGATTTGAGGTCTCACGTTGGTGAGCATAAAATCCGGTATAATAATCGAAGCTTGAAGCTCAGTAGAACATTTTAGCAGTTGCCATATTGCAGCTTGCTGGCCTTTTTGGGTTAGGACGTACCATTTTACTCAAGTGTTTTTTTAAACTTTTTGGAAAACTTATGTAATTAACAACAGACCAGTGACTAGTACTATCAGTGCTCTTCATTTGAAAACATTCCCTGTGATGATTCCATAAACCCCAGCTTTGGAATCCTTCAAATCGCTTCGCAGCTGAAATACATCAGCATCGATTGTTTTCGTTTTTCTAACCATAACATTTGCGAATAATTATTCTGGATATTTGAAGAGACTTGGCAAGCTAAACAGCCATGTAATAAAGTACATTTACATTGGAAGATTTCACATAAGGAAGATAAACAAGAAAGTAGTTTATAATCTTAATAATCATAAAACTAACAATAGTAATTGCCCATTCCCAATTAATTGGTATTTAGCTGCAGCTAGCAGGTACCAACTTTAGTTATGCAAAAAAATTATCTCCCATTGGAGGTGACTGATATTAAATGAGTGAAGACACGTCAATGATACAGTTATCTCTGAATAGGAGGATACATTTCGTGGTTCTTCTTAGCGCATTTACGTCATTTACTTAGGTTTTGTCCTCGAACGTACTAGGATAATAGAATTTTCTATTGTCTCGGAAAATATTTTGCTTGTTATGCCTTCTACTATCGAGTTTTATTTTTTGCTTCAGTATTCTTCCTCTTACTTCATAACTTTCTCAAAATAAAAGCATTTACGCTTTTTTTCTGTCGCAAATTTTGATTAATACACCATATAGAAGTAATTGTTACATTAATTCTGGTGTTTTCTAAGTTTATATTATTCGTTGTAGTTGATAACATTTTTAATTCTGGTCTTGCACAATTTCTGCTGGCGATTACTTGACTCCGGTTACTGATTTTAGAACTTCTGTGTACTGTTTATTTTTTCCATACGTTTTCAGTAGCATATTTGTGATGCTATGAGGGATCTTTTTTTCCCAAAATTTTCCAATAATATGAGGTATTGAGTCCGTATAACTTCGTATTCCAGCGTGTTATGAAAAGTTGCGTTGGTGATTTAGTCTCATCTCAGAAGTCTAACTGGTTCACAAGTCAATTATCCGAGAATTTGCATTTCTGAGGCCTCTTCTTTGCGGCATTAATGTGTCAAATATATGAAGCAAACTGAGATTCATGGTAGGTTAAGTGTAAGCACCCTGTAGTACCCTGGTAGTACTGATTAACTATCCAGAGTGGTAATCACATTTTTTGTGTACTTAATTATTTTTCCTTTGTTATGTCTTACTCTTAACCTGTCTAGTTGACCTTTTAATTTTTCATATATAAATGTTCTTAACAAGTATATGTGTGATCAGATTGATCGAAATGTATTGCGCAAATATATCACATAATTCTGATAAACTACGTCTTCTCATTGCATTATTGAAATTTACCAAAGGTACTAATTGTTTTAAATTTCTGAAGGTAAGATTGTTAAAAAAGAACTTCGGAATATTCTGTTATGGCACAATCGCTTTCTTGTGTTTGATGTTATCTAGCTGTGAACAAATATTTCACTCAAATGGGCATTACGGGGTTAGTAAGACATTTAATAATATTTTAAAGGATCATAGGATGAGATGATTTTAAATACAACACCTGGGAATGACAAACACTATCCTTAAACATGCCAGTACGACACTAACATGCTTACACCTGTTACCCCTCATGGAGGAGTTGTAGAATTATGGTCTACTATGATATTAGTACTGCTCTAATAATAGACCTAATCCTAAATTTTGTAGATTTGTCATGATATAACTGCCTAATCTATAAGATCTTACGTGGAAGTCACATCATCGTCTACACCAACTCACTGTATTGTATCAATTACCAATACATGATGTAGAACAAGGTTAGGCTGGAGAAGGAACAATATATCTAATTTGAATAAAGGATATAAGGTAACATTCAGCAGAGACCACGCCTGCATGGCTAAGCCATGTCATCCGATTAACTTCAATTCATTCAATTCCTTGTTCGCGCCTTCCCCATCGTTAGGTATTTCTCCGCGTTAAATATTGAATATCTATTTTCCGAGTAGTCCCGTGTTCAGCTTTGAGGATTGTGTGATTATGGTCCAATGCCACTACAGAGTATCGGCCGTCCATCACTGTCCATCCAACTTTGTCCTGGGCAATCCTTTCCAGTTGCTATTCATTCTTTTCATGCCTGCTTCCGATTCCCGACGTAGTGTGTTCTTCAGTCTTCCTTTTTTTCTTTTCCATTCAAGATCCCAAGTTAGCGCTTGCTTTATGATTCCCTCAATGTGTGTCCTATCCACTTCCAGAGTCTTCCCCTAATTTCCTCCTTATCTGTGAGCTGGTTTAGCCTCTCCCACAATAGACTGTTGCTGATGGTATTCGGCCAACAGATATTGGTTATCTTGCGTGGACAACTGTCTGTAAATACATGTACCTTTTTGATGATGTTTGTGGTAGATCTCCAAGTTTCGAGTCTATTCAGTAGAACTTTCTTGCCATTTATATTGAAGATTCTGACTTTGATATTGGTTGACGGTTGTTTTGAGTTCCATATGTTCTTCAATTGTAGGAATGCGGCTCTCGCTTTGCCGATCATCGCCTTTATGTCTGCATTAGATCCTCCTTCTTCATCGATGATGCTTCTCAGGTACGTGAAACATTCCAAAATGTTTCACTAAATCTGATTACCGCTTAGTCGTATCTCCTCATTGCGGCAGCTATCTTTTCGGTTCTCTGACACTTTCCGATTATTCGATTTACTTATATTAATTGTTAGTGTGCTTGTCATAAGAGGCATCGGTCCAATGTCTCCGGCGAATCTCGGCTTTCACCTTGAGGCGTTTGGTTAGAGTTTCTAGCATGGATATTTTACACTGACGGTGCTGTTGATACTACTCACAGACCTCCTCATTTGTCGCGATTTGAGAACGGCACAAACCCTAGTAGGGCTACAGGTGGGATTAACATGAACCATAGAGGGGAATTTGACAGAATAGAACATAAAAGTACCAAACAAGCACAAATATCGACTATACATTCGATAATAACTCAAGATAACCCTTGAATGAATCTGACTGCCTCAGAAGCGCTTGACGCTCCAACTTCCATTGAAGGCCTGAATGTTGTAACCGTTTGCATTTAAACGCATTTGTCTTGGTAAACACCTGGAGCTACATAGTTTTAATCAATCGTGTGAATTTTTCGGCTTTATCACACTAGTAATTATACGCAATGCAATATATGCCGTATGAATAACTCGAGGCAATTTCAGATAAACCTTTACTGACCGTGCTATTAATTTCTCAGAAACACGATTTTGTTTTTTATAAATGAAGAAAATATTGTGTTGTCATGATGTTTTCTGGGTTATTTAATAGATGCTGAATCACCCTTAAAAGTGGACGCAATCCAGTTTATGATCAACTTCATAACAGTCGTCAGACAATGAGTAATAATTAATTAAAAGTGTGTTTACCTACAGCTAAACATTACCTTACTTCGTTGTGAGAAGGAGCATCCATCTAGTGACCCTCGTGGAATCTTGACTTCAAGATGGGTCATAATTTTTTCAAAAGATAATCCTCTTGCACCCAGGACAGAGTTCAAACGTGTAAAATGTTTGTTTTTTATTGGAATCTGAATTACAATCTTCCTCATTATTCCGGACTTCAGACCAACAGTAACCTTTAAAGGTCTACAGGATCAATTGTGCTGAAGAAATTATTCCGCTCAATTCATCTTTGATTCTCATGTCCTGAATCTAGGAAACACCAGTCTTCATATCGACAACTTCGCTGAATACATTAGAAGTGATGACTCTGCTGATGATCGTCTCTTCAATGTCATAGGAATTCGGAACTATTCGGAAATGTATAGTTGGCATCTCGCTGAAGCAGTCAGACGCCTTAAAGCTTCGGCGGCGTATTTACAAACGAAGACTTCTTATTTTACGAACCCTCGATACCTTTTTTCCTGAGAAAAATAAGCTCCCAATTTCTCGGGGAAAATGAGCTAAAACATCTTAATAACAACTGTCTTCGAGGTTTAAGACGGTTAGATTTGCCAAGTTTAAACGACAATTCACGACAGGTGGACTGGGAGCCGATGTGGTGAACCTTCAAGGTACCTTGATATGCGACAGTCTCCAGGAATGCTCCTTTTCCATAAACTTGCTTTCACCCCAACAACACAATTTCGGATGGATCATTCTTGTATAACCAGCCTGCTAACCGCTATGAACGGACGAACAAATATTTTTGATAGCTAAGAGGATGTTGATGTATTATACTTTGACCTCTAAAGAGCTTTTGACAAAATCAGTCATATATATTTCATAAATAAGCACAAAAGGTTAGATATTATTTGGCCGTTAGTTGATTAGCTTGTTTTTATACCCAAATTTTTGATGTTTTGGGGTCATGGCGAAATTCCTTTTTGCTTAGACGACAGAATGTCATAGTAGAGTGCCTCGAAGCTTATTATTACGGCCTCCACCTTTACAATTCATGCAAACTGCGCTCCTCGACAAGTGCTATCTGATTTATTAGTTTTTGGTGATGATATGAAGCTCTGGAGAGAATTTTACAACCAAGTGGGTAATTTGACGCTTCAGTAGGATCGGAATAAACTTCAGTGTTGGAAGGAAATCAGCGGACTTGCCTTCAACACTTCAAAGTGTAACGTGGTCCATCTGAGACATGTGGAAGACTATAAATGCAGCACAGAACGTTTTTCAGTTGAAAACGATCCTGATGTGTTGGCACATTACAATCTGAAGTCCTACGCTAACTGTGAAAAAATGCTTTTTCAGCAAAACTTGCACTGGTAATGTTGAAACGCATTTTCGGCAGGTTAGACGGATCAATTTTAGACAAAATCTTCAACAGTTTTATTTGTCTTCATTTAGAGTACGTAAATATAGTATTTCCCCTCTCACCTTAAAAGGAAAAAAGCACGCTGGAACGTATGCAATAGCGATTCACGAAATCAGTTCGGAGACTCATATTTAAACCTTATGAGGAAAGCCTCAGATTAATGAATCCTTGCCCGATAAAGAGCAGACGTCTAAGAGGTTATCGCCCGATGACTTAAAGCATCCAACAAACTCCTGGCCATCCCCGCATATATTAATTAAGCTCAGTCCAAAGACAAACATTAGGGTAAATCCCATAAATTAGAGACATAACATGGAAAAATGGACAACAGGAACATATTTTTGTTTTTAAGAGTAATCAAATGCTGTGGTTCGAAGCCGATTGAGGTGGGTCAAGCAACATTTCAAGAGACCTTGAAGATTAAACTTCACAAGGGCTAAGGACATTATCGTACTATAGTCTCAGATTTGCATTCAAATTCATTTTGTATGAATGGAGTACCTATACCATGTGCCTTTTCTTTATTAGTAAGCTTCTGTGTCTAGCATCCTCTTAAAGAGTCAACTGAAGGTGAGGACACCACGGTTTTGAGTAACAAGTTCAAGGGATTGAAGATGGTGTGAAAACACGTATGCCACTGGTATTATTACAGTTCTTGGCCTTTCTACTCTCGTATTATGTCCCCTGAAATATCTTGATCTGATAGGAAGAAAAAGAGAGGAAGAATTACGTCGAAAATCATTTTTTAGTGCTTTTTACGTCAAAGTCATATCACCTTCTAATCTGTGAGATAAGCATTTAGCGTCTTTTGAACAAGCTGGTCGGAGCATCTTAGTCCGCCCAATGTGCACATGAGTCTGCATCTCCTGTTATTTCTCTCCAGCGTATAGTAGGATTGGGGTATCAACTATACTTGTGTCTTAATTTACATTCATTATAAACAACTGAGGACCGAGGACGGCTTGCGGTACTCTATTAAGTACTGGTTCCCAGGCTGAACACTTTGAATATCTCTTAATTTCCTTCTGCGACCTACCAAGAAATCTTTTAACCAATTTGGAAGAGGTCCGGCAATATCTAGATTTTCCAGCTTCAAATGTAATCTTTTAGCACCTCATCAAATACTTTGCTGAAGTTCATGTGGACAGCATCCACTGATTTTCCATTGTCCCAACCCTTGATCTATTGCTCCCTTGCTATAAGGGGATTTGTAGCGTAATATAGACCTTTTCTGAGACGATATCGTTCACTGCTTAACAAGTTGTTGGTTTCCACTAATGTCATTATGGTCTTTTTGATTATTCTTTCCAGTACTTTAACCACGACACTAGTGAGAATGAGAGATCTGTAGTTTGATGGAAGTTGTCTTGATCCTGTTTTATGTATTGGAATGACAGTTACATCCTACAGCCCGTAGTTAACTCGCCTTGGTTAAGTGACATGGAATATGATAGTCGATGAGGCAGCAATGTATTGTGCGAATTGTCTCAAGATTTTAAGGTGTAGTTCATCCGGTTCAGTCGAGTTTTTCGTGTCTGAAGTGTTAAGGGTCTTAAGTTCAGCGTCTCAATGGAAGTACACACTGAGCGAACGATTTTTCGACGTTGTATTTGGGTCTATTTCTTTGTCTAGAAGGGGCTCCTGAGTGAAAACTGACCCGAAATAGTTTTCCATACCCTCTACTTTTCTCTGATCATCCTTCATCATTTGAGATCCACTTCCTTCCGTAATTAGGTTGGGAATCCAGTGTTGCGTCTTTGCTCTGAAATTTATGTACGAGAATAGTTTCTTAGGCTGTTTGATTACAGGTTAGGCCAAATTTTTCATATTTTCGCTGAGCCATCCGTATTGTTATTATGTACTTATTTCGCGCCGACCAGTAGAGTTCCATCGTACTTGCTGTGCCAAGGCTGATGGCGATGTTTCAACATTCCTTCTCTTGTCTTAGTAAACGTCGAATATCCCTGTTTATCCAGGGATGGGCGTGCTTCTTTGGGACTGTCCAGGGTGTATATGGTCGAGTTACCTGATTGCACAACTGCCTGAAATGAGTCCATGCCTCTTCTTCTGATGTCTCCGAGTCAATTATCCAGTTTTCAGCCGAGACTACAGAGTTGATCATACACATGTCGGCGCAACTGCTTCACGGGCCATCGTAGCCATGAACTTGAATAATGTGACTGCATGACCACTTCTTCCTAAAGATGGAAGTCAGGTTGTGTGCCACTGTCTCGACAGCTCGTGTGGTTAAGGTACTTTTCGTGTACAGGATAGCCCCACCACCCTTACGGTTTAGTCTGTCATCTCTACTAGGTAAGAAACCAAGCAACTGAATTTCACTATCATGCACTTCCGACGCTAAACATGTTTCTGAAATGGAGAGACATCAGGGTTTTTTGTGCCCACCACTGTTTCGAGCTCCGCCATTTTATTTTGTAGGCTGCGAACATTTGGATAGCACGCCTTTGATTTTGTGAAGACCTTCCTCTAACCACCCAAAGTGGTTTGGAGATTTTCTTGCTACGAACTTTTACAATATGATGACCTTTAAGTATAAAGGTTTTCACCGTTCTGGTGGCGCTCATTTATTTCCACCTCTGTCGATCGTCTCTTAATACGATTAACTGGGTTGAGATATTCACGGACTTATATGCCAGATCCAGTCAGTTTGTGTGAGTTTTGCAGTATTAGGTTTCTTTCTTCGGCAGAAGGAAAGGTAACTTTTAAGAGGTGGCTTTTCTGCGTATCTTCAGAATTCAATTTTTGTCCTATTCTATAAATCTTATAGATGCTGACTCCTGCGACTGCTTTGGAAGTAGCTTACCCACTGAGCAATTACTGAAGCTTAGATTGTGTTCATATCTAGCTTGTGGTTTCGCTTCGGAAGATCCCCTTAATTTATGAACAATGACTGACCTGTCGGCGAGGTCGTCTTACCAAGCTGTGGAGTTGCTTAAAATATTTTATCCGTGCAGTCCGATTTGGTGTCAGATACGGAGGTCTTCATCTGTTTCCTTACTTTCCTTTTCCTAGGTGTAACTGTAGTCCAATGATTGACGTCATTATATCTCGTGATCACATCATCCACACCACTCAGGCTTTGCTCCTCCATAGTCCGTTTTGCGTTGATGTGTGAATCCGGTGCTGAAACTGTCAAACCACATATCTTAGAGCCCCATGTTATTTGTTTATTCTCAAGTGCCTTTTCTCTTGTGACCAGGAGTACATCTGTATGTTTGTTATCCGCCACGATATTGGGGTCCACCTTGATGGTTCCACTCAAATCCAGGGCTGGACTAACGATAACGCTCTCTATCCTTCCTTGAGAACTGAAAGCTGCTCCTGCGCTGCTGGCTGTTTAGCTGAGGGTATCTTTCTAGCTATGTTCAGCCCTGCTAAATCGCCTCAAGAATAGCCGAGACTTAGTAGATCAGCACGCTTTGTACAGCAAACGTGACGGTGGTGTAGTGTGGCGTCGAGTCGCGGTTGACTATGACCACCACTACAGGAAGACTACGTGCAGGTTGACCGACAACATCCCCCATAGGTCAAATATCAGGCAGTTGATGGCTGTAGTCGATATGCATTGGTTGGCGATCTCGTGGTATCGAAAGAATACCGAGATCGTGCCAAAGGAGTAGAGGTGTGGTTACTGAGCGTAACCGAATCCGTGCAAGGTCACAATCAAAGAAAGGAATAATGTATGCATTTTGGTGCAGCTAAACAAACAAGTACGTCAAAACAACCCCTGGTACAGTTGGTTATAATAATTGTTTCCATTACAACAATCGCGTTCTATTGGTAAATGCAGGTCACAACAGTGGTTTGCAGCACTTTTTATATACAGCCGGTGTGAGTCCGTTGCACACGTTGTGATAGCACCTGTTGTAATTGTCACATTGTATTCCATCCTCGACCGTGAAGACACACACGGGTCTATCACTGCGACGTTTTTCACTGCTACTAATTACGGAAGCTCGTTAAGCGGAAGCTTTTTCTATTCTGTCCAGAACCATTTGATACATGTGAATCATTTGGCCCGCGGTGGTCATTAGTCGCGGTACATGATGCCTTCTACAGTTGCTATCTCTCCGTCAGATACTGAAGGGGATGGGCGTTGGATGAGTCAAGTATTACCGTAGCCCTTACTTCTCACGTTTAGCAGCATACAAGGTTCGTTTGCCAGGCCCGAAAGAAAGAACCAGATGTTGTATTACTTGGTGACTCCATATTCGTTTACATGCAGTTTACACAGGCAAGCTTTAATTTTAATTTGATTCATTTCCGTAGACGTACAAAAAGCACATAGAGCCCTTACACTGTGTAAATTTTAGTATTGCTAATGACCAGACACAAAATGTATTGTGGAGAATCGAAAATGGAGAACTGGACGGCTTTTCGCCTAAGGTAGGGATTGTATATACGAGGACCTGAACTCTAAGGTGGTCGTAATCATGATTGGTAGTCACAACGTTGGTGATTCGGAAGAAGAGGTTGTTAAAGGGATCCTCTCCGTTGTTGAAAAGACAAAATCTAAGCAACCTCGCGCTTCCTTAATAGTTATGGTCAGTACTCTGTTTTTCAGAATTTTGTGTCTTCAGTATCTTGGTAAAATGTCCTTTTTTGCTTTCAATATTTTTCCAGTAAAATTCACTGCTAGACAATAATGTACATATACACCGTAATACAAAGTGCTCTGTTTTTTGTCTTAAAAAATTGTGCTATTTCTTTTCTGTTTTTTTGCCATGTGTTTTTAAATCCTGAACAGGGACACAATAAGAATTGTTTATATATCAGGTGACTTTATTCGATTCAATGTTATCCACCATACCTTTAGTCCCAGACGGGAGAAATGTTAATATACTCCTTTGATACATTAGCAATGACTTATATTTTCTCAGTAGTTGTTGACGAGTATTTTCGGTTCTATTTAAACAGATGTTTTCTTTTATGAATAACGTCATCCAGCTAGTGTGTCCTGGTATTACAGACTAAGCGAATAGCACTGGTATGTTTGCAGCCTTATGATTTTCAACAGCTCTGTGCTTAACTACTATTACTCTCGAATGTTTGCTTACATTCACCAGCAACACCATGAAGTTAATATGATGGCTGCACGGTGTTTTTAAACATAAAGGTGGTATCGTTTTTAAGTACTTATTCCTGTTGCTTAGACCCCACTAACGCATGAAGTTCCAGCGACTGCTTGAAGAATACTATCTTCTAACCATTGTTGACCGTATCAACATATGAACCTTAGATGATTTAGTATCAATAATTAAGTTTATGGATATTAACCGGTCAGTGAAAAAACTCCATCTTCATTCTTAGTGAGACAAATGACAGTTTATAATTACAATATACTTGGTACTTACAGATGTTGCATAGCCTTTTAATAAGCAGGCTTCCAAACGTTACTTTCTTTTTTCACATAGTCTTTGATGTATTGATCAATCGTTTTGTTCTGTTATCTTCACTATTACCATATTGTCTTCCACTAAATAGTCTGATCGTATTACGAAATTCGATTTGTTTCTTCTCAAGGGTCTTTTACCATGTGGTCGAACTCCAAACAAAAGACGCACGAAGCATGAACAGATTAATAAACTCCTTACTGAAGCTTTCATCTGTCGACCTGATGTCACATACTTGAATCCTGACTGGGATAATTTTATCCAACAAGATGGAACTATTTCACATCGTGATATGTTCGATTATATGCATCCTACCGAAAATGGTTATGAAAAACTCTGCGACCCTTTACTAGAAGAACTTCAAAATTCTCTGCACACATTCTTAAAAACCAACGCACCCAATAGTTTTGTTGAAGATTCATAATTTCCAGGCTCCAGACATTTTGGTATTCTGTACAATATTATTCCTATTTCTGAGTCAATTCTTTGTTTATTTAATTTTGGATATAAATTACTGTGCTTCATGGCTTTTCATTCATAAACTTATTGGTGCATTATTATTTGGGTTTCATCACTTTCTTATTCCCTTACTTGACTTAATTCATCGTTCACTTATAATAAAATTTTAATACAAGGTTTCCATAGCTCTATTTTCACTTGGTTACTTTGTTTATTGAATTTATTTTGTTATTCTGACGACTACCTTGTGTCATTTGATTCTCTTTACCACTTGCTGCGGGCTTTATCTAACTTATCAGTGACTAGTTTATTTATTTCGTACTTCAGACATTCTTTCATATACTTCAGTTGTATCCTTATGGATCAACTCTTCAGTGATCAATTGTTTGGTGGAAATTATACCTAATACGGAATAAACTGTTTAGTTTTATATTTCAAACAAATTTTCTTATTGATAATTTTGACTAAAGCAATAAAAATGGACATAGCAGAACTTTAAGCTATCTTCATATGTTAAATAATGTGGATATTTGTAAGTCAACTATTCTTAAATAAAAACTAAGAGCATACGGACATAATTGTTTAGAAATAAAATGTTAGTATTGATGTTATGAATTCCTTATAAAGTAAAATCAAGGTGTGTAACAGTAGAGGTCATATAAAAAGTGCGAACTAATCGGTGTCATAGGAAGAAAAATTGCTTAACAAACATTTGTGAATGATATCACTATGGCAAAGCAAGATTGACAACTGAGTCTTTTTGGGTACATAAATTTGGTTTAAGTCCTTATATAGCACTTGATTCGGCTAAACATGGTAAGTTCAACTTTGCCCAACAATTATCTTGGAAAGTTTGGGTAGTCAACACAGTGTCTACTGTCAAGTAAGTGGTATTCAATTAAACTGATGAGAATGTTCAGTTCTTTTAGCCTAAGCTTTTCTGGAATGCTCTCAGAGATGTAGACACGAAACCTTTTCCTGTTCTTCTGATGTTCTTTGACATGTACATGTAGATTGGTAGTCCGGTTTTATATCCAGGTATAACAGTAATTAACCTTAGTCCGGGTTTTTAATATTCAGTTCGTAGCTGTTAAATTATCACGATGTAGAGCATTGTACCATTAGAGTCACAAATAGCTTATAAACTAAATCGAACCCGGATACACTGTTTGGTCGTTTTTTTCGACATAGATTAGTTAAGATAAAAGGTCAGACAAAAATCAGTTCTTGGACGGATACTATACATCAGACAGCTTGTTTGGTAAAGCAAATAATAATAATTGGTTCTGGTGTAATAGACTGATGATGTAGCCATACATGGTGTTTATTATTTTGAGGCGTTGATAAACACTTTCATTGTATATATCTCAACTGGTTTTAGCTGCCTATCTGCATTTGGATAGCATTCTGTTGTTTTATTTCTTGTGCAGCTTAGTACTGACCAGTATTCTTCGGGCTGTTTAGTATGCAACAGTTTTTAAATAATAACCTCCGCTCAGAACAATAATTACATCCTACTTAAAAGATGCCAATCACTCCCACATATGTTAGAATTTTGTCCAAGGCAGTCAATCCACGAGGCACTTCTCTGTGTGATACGTGACTGGTTTGGCAACTTTTAGTCGTCGACTAGTTAAAATACTTCTGTATTTGGTTGTGGTTGGAGAAGAAGAAAAACGTCAATTTAATGCCACTCAAACAAAATTACTTCACACTAAGTATCTTATCAGCTGGCGAAAGAAAGTACCAACCAATCTGTTAGCAATATTTGATTTATGTTTGATAAACGAAAAAGTAGGTATGTGTCAAAATTGTCAGCTGGAATGGCTAGTAGAAAGTCATATCACATTGTAGATCAGATCGTAAGTTTATAGATTGTATGAATTGTACTGTCTCACATTCATATTTGGAGCCCAAATTTTTACGAGTTCATTCTAAAAACATATAAGATGTTCAGCAGGAAAAAGCCACCTAAAAACCGACTCAATCACAATCCCCGATATATGGTATAGCGATCGAGATTGAACTTCTGTTGGTCGTGGAACTGAGTAACCCAAAACTAAACTCATTACCTACAGCTTCGCAGTGTAATCTAGACTGATTTATCAATTTCTGTGCTGTAAAATGGCATAAGGCAGGACTAGTGGTTCGATTTGTCTTACCGTGTCAATCGTCTGTGGGTAAAATCTCAACCAATACTAATCTTATTCATGGGTTAGTTTTGTCTCTATGATCTGACACACCCTCGAAAAGTTACCATGAATTGAGACGAAACAATTTATGTTCTGTACATAATTAAATAGCTAAACAGGGTGGAAAATCAATGATTTCATAGTAGGACATTTGTATTCAGTTGATCGTAACGGTCATTTACTTGATCTAAACAAATGATATGTGTCAAAAGTCATCAGATACGAAAGCACAGAGTCCAACTCTTCAAACTCAGTTGTCTGAGATACCTGTATGTAGTTACGACGACGAGATTGGATAAGTAAAGTTGAATGAAGATAGGAATAATGACAGTTGTTAATTTATTGAAGTAGAAAAAAAACTTGAGACGATAAGTTTAACACTTGTCGTGGAGTCTGCCCGTATAATTGATTTAAATAGCCCAGAGATTCTTCTAAAAGGCCTTTCGTACGAAGAGAAATTAACAGCCGAAGCCTAAAACACATGGAAAAATCCAAGCAATATTAACAGAAGAGATGAAATAAAATAAGCTGTTTCATGGCAATTAATAATTAATGAGTAAATCTGAACTCTTTATTACATTCTACTTCATTTAATCCATCTCTTATTATGTGAACAACGATTACTTTTATTTGTTCCAATCCGAATATAAGATAAACAATCAGTTTGGTCAACACAATAACGGATATTTGTTTACTTATGTTCATTTTACGGATGTTGCGACATGTTTGTCTTATTTTATCTGTAAAAATTATCTGCTTTCATCAAAAATCCCTAATCAGAGACGACATATAGTGAATGCGTATCTTTCACATCAGATCTACATACAAATCCATACAACTG
Organism: Schistosoma mattheei; assembly: GCA_944470405.2. Classification (NCBI taxonomy): domain Eukaryota; kingdom Metazoa; phylum Platyhelminthes; class Trematoda; order Strigeidida; family Schistosomatidae; genus Schistosoma; species Schistosoma mattheei. Next base: position 12,812,068 of record OX103947.1, on the reverse strand, counting down.
TTGTTTTAACTCGATTTTTTCCTTGTTTCACAGCAAATGTCTCATAAATATTACAAAAAATCTCACTTTTAACATTGTTAACGTGATTACATTACTTGTTTCGTGTACAGTTAAACGTTGAGTCATGAATATATATTCGATAATTCTGGTGTTTACTTATATTTCCTTGAGAAATTCTAGACCAGATTGCCTGGTGAAACATTGGATTTGCTTAGAGTTTTTAACTGAAGTTTTTACAAATATAGTTTTCCCTCTGTAAGTCTTGTCATTATTATCTTATAATTCGAGGCCTTAGGCAATCTTGTATTTTGTTTTATTTTTCGTAACACCATCCGCGTGCATAAGTATATGTTTTAATAATTTAATATCTACTAATATCGCTCAATAACTTAAATGTAATTCGAAGACATCACTGGTATCAGATCAGCTTTCATCAAGATAGTAAATAACACAGATAATTGATCAGTCAGTTATCGTACCTAAATATAAAGGTTAACATCGCTCATTGAAGACATGTTTATGGTTTTGTTTTCATAAGCAACTGATTGATCACTTATTACTTCTATAGGAAACAATCGGTCACAATCATGTTTTGCTATCACTCTGGTTAGAATTAAAAGAACCACAAATCATGCACAATGGAAATTCCCTCAAATGACCTATGAAATATGTAGAATGAAGAAATAAGCAACCAGTTATAAATTTCCGTTCTTAACTTTGAAAAACTTGCAATTCGGGACAAGGAAACTAGTTGACTATTAACTGAACTTTCACAATTAGGTACTAACATTTTAGAACCAGTCTTGGAAATCTCATCTGTACTAATAACTACAACTATGTTCGATTTCTGTCAATCATTTGCCAGAAATTCTGTTAGCACTGAATGTTATCATACTACTGGTTGAAGAAGATTTTAGCCACATTCTTCTCATTTCGACTTTTAATCATATTGAGTTACGACAGAATCCTTATGCGAATAGGACATGTTTTATTCATAGGAGTAGTTGTTAATTGATTTACTCAGTTGATTTGAAGTAGATTTGCCTCTTAAGTAGATTAGGGACAGGCCATTGATTTTTCTGTCTAACATTTTTATGAAGAACTTAACTTTTAGATGTTTCTTCACTATTTTATATCCTATATAAAGCAAAATTCCTACAATTCTGTGTTTGAAATCGTGGTTGTCGGCATGCCATAAAATGGCGAATCATTTATACTTTTATCCAATTGTCAGCTTCTCCTCGTAAGTCCCTTCTGTTATGACCTTGATGTCTGGCTTTCTATCACGCGACTTATCGACCAGTCAGGATACGACTTATACGATTTCGCACTATGCCAAACCAATGATGTCCAACCGGTATGAGCAGTTTAGCGTCCTGATTGGTCTTATGTCCCCTAGCCCTTCCACTTGAGTCCAGAACACAATACCAGCTTCTGTAATATTAATTGAATCGTTTATTTCAGACATACTCTGTTTATATACTAATCAAACAAACCACATCGTACCATAGAATAGGAAACAACATTTGTACAATATTTGACAAGTGAAATAAATATTGGCCAATAGGAAATGCCCATTTAAAGTCCAAGGACACCATTAGACTTAACATGATAAATATTGGATAATTATACAATAAGAATATTTATAGAATATTAGTCTATTAACAGTCCTCGGAAGTCACCTGTAACTTAATCTTCACTGGGTTATAACACCTTCAAAGACCTTTTGAGTAAACTATCACATATTTGGTGTTGATGCTATTCTCTTCTGACCACACCGATCTTATCTTTTGACTGAATTCGATTTTTGCAAATTTTCTGTGCTAGTTATATCAGTCTCTGTTCCACCGCGGTTCTACATTATTGTCTTTATTGGTTGATGTATCTCTGATTTATGAATAATTACACATTTTTCTTCATCAACAATAAATGTGTTAACTGTTATAAGTGAAAATGTTTTTTTTGAACAAACCACGTAATAATCACTAGGTTGGGACTTTTTGTATAGGTTGTCTCATTTTAATTTCTATATATATTTCAATATGCCTCTGGATTAAAGGCTAATCACTGTTATATTTTAAAATCTGGTCGATCCATGTGGTCTTTCTATATGCTAGTCAGAGATGGGTTTTTAATCCAGTCGGTGGTGACCAACAAATTGTAACACTAAACCTGAAAGGTCTCACTCTAACTTTGAACAGTAAATTTAACATATGATAATGCAATCAGCTATTCAGGTAAGTAATCAATAGTAAAAATTATCCATGAATGTAATAAACGCCGTTGTACCTTATCGTAACTATTACTGATCGAAGTTTGTTGACTACGTTAGATACTCTATGTCGACAGTCAATGAACAAAATCACTGAATCCGAAGAAACACTATACTTTTGGGCACCATCATAGCTAAAACTTCACTTCATTAACCTGGTCATTTATCATGGATTCAGTCCTGCACTACAATTTACAACGATATATAAAGGTGTGACTAGAATGTAGGTTTGTTTGATTACATCTATCATTGAGTATTTATTATGATGTATATAAAGTATTTGGCATAATTTTGGCCAAATCATATCAATGAACACTTGTTCTAGATTATTTAAACTTTCCTCATCATTTCTAACTTGTTTTGCCTTGTTCTTACTTTCTAAGTACACCGTTGATCAAACTGATTGGTGACAGCGTAACAATTAATAACTTGTCGAAAACCACTTAGCTCTAGTTGACTGTTCTAAGACAATTTCTCAGTATGAGAGATGATCACGAATTGCTTAACTTGATATCAAGCAATTTATATAGGTCAAGTTGATACACGTGATATTGCGTCCTTGTAACAAGTTACTATTGTGTAGCTCCTCACTGTGTGCTACGACTGACACTTACGGATTGATACCCAAGCTGAATCATGACAGTTTTTGAAATAAATACTTCGTTTGATGAACTAGTTGAATAATTATAGCGATCTCCTTTAAAAGGGAGGTCCATGAAACTCATTCCAAGAAATAGTTAAAAATGCGTCAGCTACGTTCCTTATTGAATTACTCAAATAATCTGGTGAAAACCTGTGACGACTTCTACACCCCTACTATTTTACACTCAGTATCTTTAAGTCTGGATTACGTCTCAACTGTTTTATCCTTGATACCCATTGTTTGTTCCACTGATCTATGACGGTTTGCTTACAGGTTTTACCCTTTACAATGTTCAGTATTGGGGAGATTTGTCTCTTTAGTTTGGTAATTTGGAAACTAAGCTAGTTTATAAAAGACCATAGTATTTTTGTGTGACATGTAACTCTCAAGATCAATCCATCACATTCTATTCGTTAGCAACTGCGATCGTTGCACAGTAAAGTAACATAAGTCGACGTAATTTGATCAATCTGACACCATTTCTGATTGGCCAGAATAAATTTTGTAGTGATACGACGTAGATGAAAATGGCTTTAAAGTTTCACTGTGATAGGACTCATGAATACCATCGCAAACCAATAGGATAGATAACTGTTTATCTTTAGGTGTCTCTAAATTTATTAAGATTTTTACTTAGGGTTTCCTCTTCTTCTTTAGTTGGTGAAAATCTATGGGTAAAACCAATTACAATCTGGACAGTCCTCACAAAGCTCCGCTTATATATTTGTAATAACCATGAACCATGATCGACTAAAGTCTCTCTAAATTGCCCCATATGGATCCAGTTATTTAGTTATTTCAAATAGTTCTTTATAAGTTCGGGAGATTCCATGATTTACGAGGTCATAATTTAGTGCTCAGAATCAGAAATTATGCATGAATTTAAAGGGAAACTGTCTTCTTCTAACTTGCAAAACATCTTCGATCGTCGATAACCAAGTAGTACAATACTGGTCATCTAAAAATCAGTCATCTTTTTGTCTGCCCACCTTTAGAACAGTGTAACGTATAAGGAAATATTACAGATGTTTTCCATCTACCTCTGAATGCTAGGTGACAGAATGAGGCTTGATTTCTACCAGTAATTTAAAACTTGGATTTCTTGCTTAAAGATACACCGTTATTTTAATGAATGGATTCATATAGGATTCTGTTCCATTACTACTAGTGTACACTTAATTTATTAAAAGTTTACTTTATGCTTTAAAGCTCCATACGAGCACCTGACAACTCACTGACAAATCATGACTCAATTCATTTTATTTCCGTCAAAAAACCTTTTGCTGTAAAAATGAAAAATAAAATAAGTCATTTATTTTACAGGCAATCAAGCAACAGATGCAAATGCTTCGTTGAAAAATTCAGTAGATTTTATTGAAGTAACGAAGTGTATTGCGTTCAAAAATATTTTCATTAAAAAAAGATAAAGATCTTGAATTATTACGGTTGAACCATATCAAATAATTCCTTGAATTAAAAATTCAGTAAATTTAAAGTTTAATACAACTTCAGTGCACTACTTGTTATTACAACAAGAAATCATTATTATCATGGAAGGGAATAACTTTTTCTCTGTACAAACCACTAAATTTGAAATTTATGCATCAACATCCATTTCTGAGTACAAACAGTTAACCGAATACGAAACGTTGAACTGATTTATGAAGTAATGAGATGACACTTTATAAGCTATGGGAGAGCATGCCTCATAAGTGCTTAATATCTAGAAAGCAGTTTGGAAGAACAATAATTAATTATCATTTAACATGAATTTACTGTTGAACAGTTTTTTAATAGATAAATTACAATAAATGGAAAAGTTTTTACAAAATCTTACTTGAAATTCTTAAACTCTTCTAACTGTATTCGAAATTGATGCATTATATGACAGAGTTAGCATAAATTAAGAATTACGATAGTAAACTTTTGTTGAAACAAAATATGATACAATACATTCTATGATTTTCGCTCTAATTGCTTCTTTGTTCAGGTAATCAGAAGATTTCAATTTGTATTGCACATCACTAACTGACTTTATTTAGGGGTCCACTGAAAATCAAGAACCTCAGCGTAGCTGTTTAATCGTGGGATGAACTCCTAAACAGTGTCCATCCATGATCCCATCAGGGATTGAACCTATAGGATTTAGGCTTCGTAGAGATCACTTGACTTTTAGGCAGTTGAGTTATCATCCGATAGTCTGGATTTCAAAATTAGATTCGTGATACTGCTTGACCATCAACCAGTGACATTAAGGATATTTGTCTCATTCAAGACTTAGTTGCACCACTTTGATTACGGGTATAATACAATAGAATAAAGTCCTATAGATCTATTTAAAAACAGTTATTTTAAAGCCTACGATTCTAACACAATTTGATGAACATTTTTACTTGACTATTATTTGTTGTTTATACCAATGGTCTTTCAAAACCAATTTAAAGCATACACTTTCAAGTCTAAGAAATCATTAAAATATGTTTTGCCATTATTTAAATAATAGATTCCCAATACAATGTTTCATCTGTGAAAATAAAATGAAGGCTTACCAGTATCTTAACATGGTATTTTAGTTTGTGGTTTCTCTATAAGAGTCAAGATACCAATGATAAATTAAATCTTCATTTATTTTGTTGTTGTTTCCTATTTATTCCTAAAGCATTTTGGGCGTATAAGGGCAGAAAGATGTTTGAGCAACAGATGAAAATCAAATAAATACTTAAGAAGATTTTGAGATACTTGAAGCAATGTTAGCCTGTAAGCAAGAGAGAAAAAGAAGTGGGCAGAAGTGTTAGAAAGAATGGGCCCAAATACCTGAGTCAAAAATATATTTACTCTGTTATTGTTTTACTAACAATGTATTTATTATAGTCTATCCCTTTAGTGTAATCATAAATCCAACCAGTCAGTAAATGTATGGGGAGTGATGCAGGTTCAAGGTTATAATTTTAAACCTAAGAAGTTCTGTGGTTTTTTTATGCTCATTGGCTGTTTATGCCTGCGTTATCTGGTCTTAATGACTGTCTTAAAATACTTCGGATGTCTAAAGTAGTAGTAATAAGTGTATCAACTTATAAACATAGGAGGGAAGTAACTAAAATTTCTTTGAAAATTAGCTTTTACTCTCTTATTTTCCAACCAACAGAATTAAACTGTAGTAAAAATAGAATACATTGACACTGCCTGTCTTAGAATAAGTTATATATACAACGTCAATATTATACATATGTAACTATGCGAAATAATATTTTTTCTAATAGTCTTTTTAGGATATGGTGAATATTGTCGTTTTAAATTTACAGAATTACAATTCATAGGACTGAACAATGATTTATAGTTAACCAAGATGTAAGTAGTTAATCTTTATTTTATATTTCTCTTTAAATCTTTGTGTATCATCAAAACATAAATTAGCTAAGAAACTAAAATATACAGATTGTTTATTGTTTAAGTCTATTCACTTCGACTATATTGAAAGTATTTTATGGGGTGAAGTTTTTATGAAAAACCTAAAATAGTTACCGCATTTAGAGTAATTACAACAAAATCCATAAAATGATTGAGGAAGCTATTCACTTCCTACTGAACATAACTTAGTTGTCATTTGAAAGATCAAATTTTACACATATCTGAATATATATATATATATTTATAAGACAAGGAACGTTTGTTATTAGCGGACATAATATCTAGTTGCCTTTAACATTGTAGCTGTTTATTTAAAAAGTTTATTCATGAACAGAATAAAACAACTACATTTATCCCAATTTACTATTCGAACCATGATTATTGTGATAAATGATGAGGACTTAATAATCCTTCTTTGAAAGATGGATTGTACCGTTTTTTATATAATTTGTGTGTGGGTAGCCTTCAAATGATTATACAGTTAACAAACTTAATTATTCATAATATTATATGAGAACAAGATTATAAATATTCATAATCTGAATTCGTATTCGATACTTCATACCATCTATTATTCGAGGAACGTAGACGAGAGGATAGAAAACGATCAAACTGCTTATTGTTCTTTAGATCTTTAGGATTGTTTCATTATTTTAACGTATTATAATTGTCATTATGAAGAGTACGGGCTACTTTGTTGATTAATATCGATTAAGTCTCTTAACTCATGTTCATTAATAAAAAGAACGAACTATTTGGTAAATAATAAACACTTTACTTTTTACGGTTTAAAATAGCAAGAATGAGTGTGACATCTTACTAACAGTATTTGACAAATTAATTTCTAATACTGTTAGGTAAAGATGCCAGCTCAATTCTTTGTACTTCTGACAATGAATTTCTTACATTTTTAAAAAATAGCTTTTATGTGTTTAGAGTTGAATTAGCTTAGATTTTGTTTCAGGATGTAATAAATGTTAAATCCTAGTGAAGATTAAACTACAGGTAACTTCTAGGAGCTATTAATGGACTAATATTATATATATATATATATATATATATATATATTCCTATTGTATAACTGTTCAGTAACTAGATTGTGTCTATCTATATTCCTCTTATTATAAGCTTCATTTTGAGCTATCGATTGTTACTATACGATTTACTGTTCTTAAGTTATGTTCCGTTTATTGATTACAGTCTCCCACGTCCCAAGCCACTTTTTGGCTTGATCTTGTATAAAAGTTATTTTCTATTTTATGCTGTGATGCATTCTGTTTGGCTGGTATATAAAGGGGGTATGTTTGAAATAAGTAATTCGTATAGTAGAAGCTGTTATTGGCGTTCCAAACTTAACTGGACGGGCTAGGCGAACAAGGCACTAATAAGGACGCTGGGCTACTCATTGGTTTTAGCACAGTACTAAGATTGAATAAGTCATATTTCGATTAGCGAATAAATCACGTGATAACTAACCGGCCATAAAGTCACAGCAAATTGGTGACGCAGGTTTTGCGAAAAAAATACAGAACAATAAATGCTCCATGATTTTCAAAAATTAAGCATAGCTAAAAATGATCTAGAATGGTAAGATATTCACTTATTTAGTGCTTTGATACACTTACCATACTACAATCGGAGATAAACTGTCAGCTGTTCAACTACTCTTCTTGATGGTGTTTAGTAGTTTCACGAATTTAAAACTCAATTCCCCAAATGACATAACATATAATCTATTCATGGAATGAACAAATGTCATTTTAAACGAAATACACACATCCTTAGTTAAAAATCTAGTTTCTTGGGTGAAAACACCCATTTGCTAAAGTGTACACCTAATTTATGACATGACCCTTAGTTACCTGAATATTTTGCACACTATTTTTAAAAAAACGTTGTCACAAATGGTGTACATTGTTTTGACGTTAGACTATGATAAACATGCCTCTTTATTAGGTTCCTAGTTATATTAAAATAAATAATTAATAGTTATTCCGCAAATAACAGTAGAATGTACACTAATTTATATGTGTCATCATGTTAGTACATAATGATAGACAGCATTTGAAGAAAAAAACAGTTAGATCATTTGAATAAAGGTTATTCATTTATTGTCTCGACTGAATGTTAATGATGGAATTGTTAATAATGTGAGGTATAAAATTCATGAAGAGTTCATTAGCAAACGTGATGTCAGTCTAAATTATAGAAATGTTTACGGACTAAGTTTCGTAATGGTTATCAATCATATAAATACACAAGTCATGCATAATAAGCATTTTCGGATACACTTCGAAGGTGGTATAACAACTATGACTGTATTACAAAAAGTTAAGATCAATCTGAAAATTTCAAAAACATTGAAAACAATTTTAGGGAGATGATCATTTCGTAAAATCTATTAACCAGAATGCTTAGCATGGATTTCGAAATTTATTTATGAATTAATAATATGAATAGATTAATAATAATAAAACCATTTTGATTTTTCTCCTCGTCACTCTTTTAATTAGATGTCATCAAATTTACTTGTAAACTTATTCTCAGTTCATTTTCAGTGATGGATTATAGAACTTATGGATTGGTCATACACTATGCACAATATGAAGGGTGTCTCAAACATATATTTTTAGATGATATTGTTTCTAAACAATATTATCCCATTGAATAATCAATCTTTTGGGTTTATATTCAAATACTTCTATTCATTTGATAATATCGAAATTTCAATTATGATGAAATCTTGATTAAACAGATTTTCATAAAGAAACGAATTTTTTTTATCCTAAGGTTTATATTCAGTTGGTAAGAACTTTAAATGAATGAGATCATGAATCGACCTATGTTAGACCACCACTGTAAAATTGGAAGCACTGGACGGCCGTTCCGTCCTGCTATGATACCCCTCAGCAGTGAGCATTCACGACCTCGCACGAGGGACTCGGACCCAGGAACTTTGGTCTTGAGCGTGGACGCTTAACCCTATAGATCACTAATTTGGCATCCGACAACGTTAATGTTAACTTCAACCGATCCATGATTAAGTACGTTCATCTTCCATTGTCATTAGTGGGTAAATCCTTCACACTCGGCAGGGATTAGCTCCACTGGTCATGGCTTCTCACTAGAACTTCGAGAATTATCTCTCGATGCTATTCACTAGTGACCACATGAATTAATGATGTAATTTAAAGTTGATCCAGTGATCGTTTCGAAAATAATGAATTAAACAAATAAGTGAGAAAAGAAACAAAACATTGAAAAAAAATACTATTTAAGAGTTGAATGAAGAATTGTCCATAATAAAATATTAAAGTCATGAAAAATATTGTAAATGATATAAGTGGATCTTTATTGATTATCAATTGTTGAACGGATAAAATAAGTTCATGATGTAGTTGAGACTCATTAATTTCTTAAGTATTTAACAAAATGATGTAACAAAATCAATGCATATCATTGAAAGATACATGCTCTAACCACCAAGCAGACACTATTGGCTTAATCATTTTTTAATTTGTCTTATTACATAAGATGGACTAGTTTGATATATCTTTACAATACTTAAACGCTCTCTTATTGGTGATCTATCGTATATCAGGTATTAATAAATAGGTAGACAAAAGCGAACAGTTAGAAATTATATTTGTAAATGATAGCAAATTTTAAAATGTAAAACCATTAAATACAGAAGCATTTATGACTTGTGCGAAAAAAAATAAATGAAACACTTATTCTTCAACAGTTTTATTAAATAAGGCTACTATACATGCCTTCATTAATAAAAGTAAGTTTCTAAATAGACATTAAAATGGACTATTTCGACTGTATTTTGAATAAGTTATTGTAAAAAATAAATTAGAAAGATTTGTAGCTGAGGTGGATGATTTCGATGGAGTTTTTATTCTCTTGGCTGGATGATTTTCAGGTGGAAGTTTGTGCTGATGATGACGTTCAGACGAACGATGAAAGCTCCATGCTCAAACCATCCAGCACAGAGAACAAAACTCCATCAAAACATTTGAAAGATTGTCTTTATTACATTTCTTATTCTTAAGTTTGTTCTTTCAAATATTTTAGTTTGTTTGAATTTAAAGAAAATTAAAGTTAATTTTTTTTATTGAGAATCATGGACTGATTGGTGTTAGACCACCACTGAAAACCTGGAAGCACTGGATGACCGTTTCGCCCCATTATGGAACTCCTCGGAGGCGCGCACCCGAGATCCCTCACGCGGGATTCGAATCAAGGGCCTTCGGTCTCACGAGCGAACGCCTACATTTTCATCTCAATGACGATTAAATCTCTTAATTTATTTCTGATCATTTGTTTCTTAAACTGTGGATATGGAATGAAAATTAAAACTGAATAAATGAAATCTACTCAAATCTTCCAATTTTAAGTTAAATACTAGAGTATAATACTTTACAAGAAGTGAAGCAACAAACGATGTTTCTTTAGAATTCATATATTTCGTTGGTATTACTCAATTATTATTTTGAATTTTATTGTTTGAAACAAATGAACCGTACTAAATAACAACATAAGTATCCTGAGGTTTTCCGTATGAGAATATCGTTATTATCATTGTTAGTTTAGTAGTGATCATGCTACAATCGTTGGTATTTCTTAACTTCATATCACGTGCTGAATGTTCGATCGTTTAACCAGACTAGAATCAAATAACCTTTATGTTCTTTTCGGCCCTCTATTGTTCTCTATGTGAGGTCAGTAAGTAAAGAAAACTAAAAAAGATATGATTATTTAGATGTCTTTTACGAGGTATATGACATTATAAAAAGAATTAGATCTTGATATTCCTTCTAGATACATTTACTACAGTGAAATTTTTCGATTATTGTAAGTTACATTGATCTTTCATAAGTTCCTAACCATATTTTATTCTCTTTTCTATAGAAAAGTGATGTCATTGAAATTGTAAAAAAGGTAGTTATTTTATTTATATTCATTACAGAATTGATTACATGGAATCCAGTAGGAAATTCTCATATTTTCGATAACTGTGTTTCCTAAGTTCAATTGATGTATTCAAGTTTACTCAGTTGTGTTTAATTTCCAAACGATAATACAAATTTCGGGTATCATAATCCTTGAGCATTTTTTTTGTTGTTGTTACAAACAATCAACTTTTTGTGCAAATGATTTGTAGTTATAAGTATGTAGATCAACGTGTCATATTTCTTTTTAATGATAATGGTATATCTATTCAGATTGGTTCTCACTTAGGAAATCTCATACTAAACAGCATTTAAAATTAATATTACTTATCTCTGTGACAATTATTCAGGCTAGAAAACTTATTTCAGATTGTAATCGAATAGCTTAGTAAGGTCACACTTGGTTTTAATAATATTGGATGAATACGAGAAAGATTTCTGTGTTTCTGGAATAAAACTAAACTCAGACAGTCTACACAGAACCATTTTCTTATGTGTTTTTTTAACAAAAGTCTTTGTAAACTCAGTTACAAATTCATGTAGAGAATCTTTTTTTTTTCAAAATCCCTTATCTAGAAGCATTTTCTGGAGATAAAGTTAAAAATCAAGTGTTTTTCTTGATGGAACTTCAGTAAAAATGGTCTGTAATATCTAGAAGGGTCATTCACAACATGTTGAAATTTGACATACATAATGTATACTTAATATACTAAAGAACAGGATATTTCAAATGAAAGTAAAATTAAAAAGCTGACCACACAACTGACTCCTTTGAAAAAGTCTGATGTGTAAATAATGCAATTAAAGGTTTTTATTAATTGTAGTTCAATTTCAACATTTTTGGTTATCATTAGCTTCCTGTCAGTTATAAGATTATTGTGAACGATGAAATTTGCATTTATTTAAGATTATCTGTTACTATTGCCCATAATTTGGAAGAGTTGGATTTGATTTTATAACTTATCTAATAAAAGAAAGAAAATTTCCTATTTTTATTGTAACATTTAGAGTCTATCAAGTTCACGAACCTGGGGACTAAACATTCAGGATCGAATCTCACAGTACAGGAGTCAGTAAATAATTGTTAAATTCTCTTTAATCGATTAATATCCCATGTTATTAAATCGCTACTAACTTACAGAAATACACGTCCGAGAATTACTAGATCTAAAGTTACTGTTAACACAAGCTTAAAATGTTGATTACTATTTAAACTTTACTTTTATACTTCTTCAGACAGAATACCTTCTGAGGGAATAAATGAACTTCATTTTATTTTCACAAGTTTATTCTCATCTAGAGTGTTAATCGCTTGAATTTACGGTTCAACAATAAGTTATTTCTTCTTATAAGAAATTATTTCGCTTTTTATTCTATATTATCCTTTCAAATATCAGTGACGGCAAACACTTAAACTATGAATTTATCATTATCACCAAAATTCTTGTAATAATTCAGATGTTTTAATCTAAATTGTTGAACACGGTTTAGGGCGGGGCTATATATATATATATATATATATATATATATATATATATATATATATATATATATATATATATATATATATATATATATATATATATATATATATATATATATATAGTCCATTGTTTAAGGCTTGAATTTCTTATGATATGCAGAGAAAATTATGTTTTGCAGAATCAATTCATATTGTGACATACAGGGAGCATAGATGAATTTGCCTTGTTTACACATATAAGATAGCATCCGGATAATTCAGAATGAGCTGGAAAAACTGACTGCTTGTTGCTATAGTAATAGACAATAAGGTCACTACTATATGTTCACTTGTTTTGTTTACTAGTAATATATATATATATATATATATATATATATATATATATATATATATATATATATATATATATATATATATATATATATATATATATATATATATAAACTATATCCACTTATAATTTTATCATTGTTAAGTCGGAATACAATGTTCTACTATATTATGAGTTTTAAATAAATATATTACTGAAGTTGAGAGTTTATCACTATACATCCATAAGCAATTGTTTATTGTATTCAATTTTTACAGAGTATAATCAAATAAATGACACGTGAATAATAATTAGAGGTGAGTATCTTAAGCATTAAGTTAATCCACAAAAACACATGTTTACTTTATTAACGTGAGTAAATAAATAACTACTATTGTTTATTTGTATTTACGTGCAGAAAAATTAAACAATACAAATTACAGATATTCATTGTTTAACTGATGCAATTGTTTTAATTAAAAAGAAGTAACACTACTATAAAGATACTTTTTAATTAATCTACTTCAGTATTAGGTCACAGTAATAACTCTCCTTAATTTAAGAATTTATTTGAGGAAACGGATAAAATGAGAATATGCTTCAGCATATTTTGTTGGATTATATTATTAAGTTAATTTTTAAACTGACAGGCATATAAGTATTCTGAAGAAATAATTAAATAGATACAACCAACCAAGCTGAATAAATGTTGATAAAATTTCTTTTAAAAAAAATGAACCAACCATCATCAGTGACCTATTTGAACATTTAAAATTATCAGGTTTCACTATCCGACCGTTTCATGATTTCCCAAAGTTTAATAATATATGTTCCTCTTCGACTTATAATTGAAGTTAATAACTTCTCATACCAAACAACTCCCAAATTGTTAGTGGAAATTCTACAGCCAGTCATATATTAGATAATTCGATATAGAGTTTCTGATCCCTATGATTTCGCTTATTGAATACCCGAAATCAACTTATTAGGAAAGAAAATATCATTAGGTTTTGCTCTTCTCTTTATAATGTTCCTCTTACACATACAATCTGCTTCTTATGTATTTATATTTAAGATAACATAATCCGAATCGGTACTGCAAAACATTGCATAAAAAAATACTACGTTGCACTTCAACATTCAATTCATATTTAACTACTACTTATATGAGCAGATTGATCGGGATAAAATAGACTCACTGCTGGGTCTGAGTATCGTGATCATTCTGGAGAACAGTCCTTCGAACAACAATACAAGAATTGTATGAACAACACCTCCATTATGTGGCGAGAACACGGATGTTAATAACACCCTACATCAGTTCAATAGTTGCCAACACCTTCACAATAAAATCGGAGGTAAAATATGAATTTCATTTTCTTAATGTTTTTCTGTAGGGATGACCAGAGCGCTTTCTACGAAGATCGGTATATAGAAAGTCAACGTGTAACAGACAAACTTTCAAAGTTGGGTGTTACTAGGCGACCAGAGCTCAATCAATTTTATATCTTTGAAGCCGGACTGCGATGATGAGTAAAATCCGATGAACAACGATTGAGTAGTTTTCCAAGCCAGAGACATCTAAATTAGTGTAAAACTAAAACAGCAACTCGGAAATACTCTAACAGTACTAAAGATTTTGTTCATGAACATCTGTTCTGAAAAGCAATCTTAAAGATAGTTTCTATTCAGCTTCGAGTTGTTTTCTTTATCAGGCACTTCATTTGGAGAGACGTTAACGACAAACAGCCGCTTTCGAAAGCCTTAATCCTAATTTATTTGTTTGCCTGTTCATGTGAATGTCATTAGTCGAATGACGAGTAAACTCGTTAAACAAATGTTAAAATACTACTCTGAACTTCGATCTTAAGATGGATGCTATTCGGCAATAGCTCAAACGTTGAACATATGATCAGCACTGATCGCGTCTAGGCACTGGAATCATCTTTTAGGATCGTCTTGTGGGAACTTTGTCCTAATTTATGGACAGGTTGATCATTTCACTTATTTCCATTATACTGCATGCCTATCTTTTTGGGCTTTGTCAGAACGGTATGAGAAAAGCGCTTTGTTGTCAAGCTTATAATTACAAAAGCATTGGTTACTTTGTTCTCCCTCTTATAAACAATTGTAAACTCTTATCTGTGTACACATATGCGTTTATGAATGTCTATGCACGTTTTTCTGACGGATTTGTCACGCTAAAGATGGATTTTTGATTCACGACACTTTGTATATACATATGTATACACTTGACTTTGATTTCATTCATAAATGCATTTGTCCGTTGCCTGTTTGATCGCTTGGCTAGATACAAGGATGCTAGAGATAAACTTTACTTAACAATACTTAGTTTCATGACTTAATTAACATTACACCGGAGGCAAACGTAATCTTAATTATGGGACGAAATTAATCCGGATAGTTTGGTAATAAGGACATCGTACGTCAATAGTAACACTATTAATTACTAACAGGATTAGGTAATCATGTTATCTAAATAAAATTCATAATTTAAGTTCAAATCAAAAATTTCATTCATTATTATTATTAGCAGTATAGAAGGTATACCAAATAATGATTTAATCAACTGTTTATGTCAGTTAGTCAGTCAGCTACAACGTAGGACCAGTAAAACAGAACGGACTGCGCGCAGTATACTCGTCCTTTTATTGATAGACGGATATCTCGCCTTCGCCAAAGGTGATGTAAGTTGGCAAAAGCCAAACGAGCTATTCGAATCCGTGCTGAGATTTCGTCAGACACCAACCCATTAAGGTTGATCAGACTTCCAAGATAAGTGAAGTTGTCGACGCATTCGACTACTTCACTCCCTATCCTTAGTTCAGGTGTTGACGCAGACCAGTTCTGAAGCAACAACTTCCATTTAAAGGGAGAGAAGCGCATCCCAAACATTCTGGCATTGTTGCTCAGTGCTACTAGAAGACTCTGCATTTTATCAGCGTCTTCACCAAACAGGACTATATCATCTGCGTATTCTAAGTCGATAAGTGGACCTCCTGGTAGGAGATCAATACCCGAAAACTCAGTCGATGAGTATGTTATTTCCATCAGTAAGTCTATGATGAAGTTAAACAGAAATGGAGAAAGTGGACAGCCTTGACGGACACCACTTGAGGTTGCAAAAGTAGATGACAGTTTGCCATAAGCTCTGACTCGACTAGTAGTGTTCGAGTAAAGAGCCTTTACAAGGTTTATGTACTTCTGAGGTACACCTTTCAATGACCTACTGGTAATCTTAATTCATAAACGACTAACAATTATACCTCTTTAGATGTATAATTGACATCAGAAAGTGAATGTATAAAGTAATATTTATTTACACAATTAAAACAAAATCTTTTATAATACTTTCATTAGGATAATAAAGTCATAAGTGCTTCAACTTTGGACACCAAACTTTTTCCATACATATGAGAAAGAAATACTTCACGAAAGTCTTGATTTGAAAATATATCTTTATGATCGGTAGTAAATTGGTAGTCGCATGGACTACAACGAGAAACAAACATTCGAATATCCATGACAGCACTTGCACGTAAACAAATTAAACTAAAAAGGTGTGGAGAAACAGAAAGAGAAACTTAACAACAAATTAAAACCAATACATTTCCCGATAAACAGGTGTTTGATAAAAAAAAATGTAACACCAAAAATCAATACGACGAAAAAGCATGAGAAATACCTACAAGTAAATAAAAGAGATTCAAGAAAATCTTTCGAAGAAACGAATATATGTCAGTAATACATACTGTATGGGCTTTAGGATGACTATCAATAAATATTTCAGAATATACTTTTAAATATTATTTCCTCTTATATTAGCAACGGAATCTAGGATGTGCGTTTCGTCCAGCCTGAATTTTATCCTGGTTTCTGTTAGTGTTTTTTATGGGACTCATCTACCAAATTACAAAACACTGAGGAGGCTCAGTAAGAGTTCATTTTTAAAATGTTTGTTTAGACTTCAAACAATTTGGTGTTTTTCTAAATTATTCAGTGTCACTCATTTACCAAGTACACGCTAACGATCTTGAATTTAAATCCTTTTGTACACAAGTGCGAACTTTAGTTCCTTGTTTGAAATTAATTTTAACGACTATCGTACTGTAATTTCAAAAAATGAAAAGTATGATCTAACAAACGTGTCACTTAGGTTCTGATAGTTAGTATGTGTTTGAAACTAAAACTATCCAACCGACTAGTGTAAACATAAACTTGACTATTTAAGCCTATAGTATTACTCAGCTTTGTTTAGATAATCGAAGGACTGAGGCTGTTTACAGTCTCAAGTAAAAAGGTACATATATTTAACGAGGCTATTAAGTTTTGTACACATGTTGCTAATGTAGAAACAGGAAAAATGGTAAATAACACTTTAAAAGTAGTGGTATAATGGCGGGTGTTTCATTGTTATCATGTAACGATTTATCACCACCGTATAAAGCAACTGACAGGAACCATGGTTTTATTAAATAGTAACCTTAAGGAACTGAAATCAAATCATGTGACTAGAAATATATCTCAACAGTAAAGATATATGTATTCAGTATTTCATCTCTAAAATTAGATCTACTTAACAGCTGTTCACACCTAACGTTCTGTCATCTGATAGTGAATAACAGTACCTATCGACATCGTAATATTACAGTTCGTTCCGCTTCAAAAAACACAAAGATGTCTAGATAGTGCTCACAATCATTTATGAACTAAATATAATCCTACTGGATTCAGATAAACTATGTCATAGATGCATTAATATTGAGTATCAGTTTCGCTAAATTTACCAATAAACTTCAGATCACTCACACATTACTATTAGGATTGGACTAGTTCACATGATGATCATATGTAAGTAAATTGTAACAAAATAATTGTGTGGAAAGGATATTAACAGTAATATTCATGAAACACAAAAGAAAAAGATTGGTATACGAAATATCAGCTTACTGTTTAGCAGAAGGAGATGCAAACATTTTTACTATCACTGGACCATCACCGATTTCTTCAGGATTGGCTAGTGCTGAAAATGGATTATTCCCTAGTCGAACCCAACCCAAAATTTTTATAGCCAATATATCTATATAATTCATTTGTGTATACAATACCTGAAGTTGAAGATCAGTGGAAAGGAAATCTAAGTGGAAGACATTTATTTGTTAATACTATGTAATAACTTTGAAAACAAGAATATGCTGAGTGAAGATAACTACTACATGATATTTGGTCATTAATTTTGCTATTTATAAATAGGCACTAAAGCCTTTTTATATTATGATGAATAAGGTTTTTAGAGCATAACAAACAATTAAGAGTTAATTATCTATAAAAAATAAATAAAACAAACAATTCAAGATTTCAAAATTTATAGTTGATGATATCTAAACTATTTTACAGTAGGTTTTGTGGGTTGGATGACTTGACCATGCACTTATCCTTAATTTTTCTCGGTTAATTTCTACTTTTTTCTAGTCAGTTTGTAGCTTGTAACAAAGTGGGTTAACTGAGCATACTGATACATACACTCACCAATATCACCTTAGGAGACAGGAAAGATAATATCATTATTCAAGATAATGTACTCAAAAACCAAAAATATACTCAAGAATTCATTTATAAACCTTATCTACTAATATAAATGGATTTTCCAGAGCGTGTATGTCATGTGAAAACGACAACTACTTGCAAGTATTATCAATATCTTACAACAGACTAATCTAAGGCATTTGCTTATTTATAACACATTCGGTTATACACAGTAAGACATGTGCTACACAAAAAGAAAATGATATTATGAAGAAATAGAAGGAAGAGTCATACAATCAGCAAATAAGTGAACAAGATTGGTAGTTGCTAAGAGAAACAGCTCATGCAAAAATGCATACAAGAAACATTTTTTCACTTGAGAAGATTCACTTTCAGAAGAATGCAAGAGAAAATTATGACAGGATTGGAAATAGCTCATATTCTGAGAAATCTCTAATATCTCAGGTCGCAGCACGGACGATCTCTAAAACTCAGGCCCGAAAGTCATGATGGACAGATAGATATCAGTAATACACGGGTGTCTTTGTTGCCACAGTGCGATACTATACACTCATTTCCCAATGTTTTCAACTCAATACTAGAATTATGTGGAAGCCACTGAGATGACATTCATAGAAATGTCCGAAACACCAGAGTCGATGTTTCAATATGATGTCAAATGAATCATCATCGCTGTGCTCAGATACGCACCGATGGAACTAACCATTACTAATGTGATGTTGGCACTGGATATCAGCAGTCCATGAGAGATAATGATGACTGAATACAGGAGGTATGTGTTGAGTCGGCTTTCCGAGAACTGCAACGGAGTCTCTAGAGGCCCTAAAGGAGCCGAAGAGTCCTAGCCAATCAGTGCATGATGGAGTTTTCTAGAATATCAACGTGGCGTGCTACTATTGGTCAGTAGCATAATATGTCTTTTAGCAGATTGGCCAAAAAATGATGTTGATTTAACAAATGTTAACATCTATAAATACCCGTGTTTTTCTGTACAAAAATGAACCTTTGGAGTAGTGTTTCCCTCTTATTTTGCGCCTTTTCTCTCGAGTTCAGGTCGCTGCGTAGTTCTAGCTTGCCCGTTACCAGAATAACTTAGGAACCGAATAAAGCGTTCAAATTAACAAGACTTATCAGTATGTATATCATCCTTAGCTCGGAGAGGACAAATTTTACACGTACATAGTAGAACTAAGGTTACAAACGTGTTGTTTAGTCAACCTACCCAACTACATGAACTTTTCAACTAAATCAAATAGCTTAAATGAAATCAGGGTATTTTTAGTCTTGTAACAGTACTTTGTACTTCAGAGATGCCATAGAAAATTTATTCTTTGGAGAACTGGTTTACACTTAGACACGAAACTTCAAGTTTTTATTCTACACTCATTGGGATTTTGTAAATATATCATTATTTTTATAATTAACAATTAGCACTATACCTTAGTAGTTGAACAGTTATTATCAGAAACATTAAATAATGATTCTTGGATACGGTTTACAATATTACGTACGTGCATGATTGAAATGAACTACAAAATCAAATAGTACAACCTCAATAACAGATTCATTGTACAAGGACTATAATTTTTTAAATAAACGTACCTGATTGTTCAAAACATCTCTGAGTCTGTTTAGATCCATACCTAAACGATATGTTCTAGGAGGGTCGGCATACAACACCACAAGACCATTAGGTGTAATTGTTACACCTAACCACGAACGATAGGCATCATAATCTGTACAGTAAAAACACAATCTGACTGACGTTTCAGTAGCAGAATTAAAAGTATCCCAATGAGCTATAATCTTAATAGGAGAGCATTGAGAAAGTTCGGATATGATGGAGTATACTCTGGAAGTGAAATCAAATTTAGAAGTAAAAAGGTAGAAAAACTAATTCAAACACATTAATTAATACATGATACTTCATAGTCATCGGCGTGATGCATAGTCTCAAAATTAAAAGTATCAAAGTTAGGTTTGAAGTTTTACTCAAGAGAAGTTAGTTGTTAAAGTTTGTGACTTGCACTGAGTTGACGAAACTAAATGTTTGATGTTGACAGAAATGATTAAGAAGAAGAATATTAACAGTTAATTGTTAAGTATCGTATGAACAGAAGACCTGAGAATAAGCTTCAGTCAATACGTAACCTCGAAGCAAACAAAGACCATTCGATTATATATGCATAACAAATTAAGGATTGTTCATGATTATCAGACAGTATAACTCATTACATTCTAAACAAATCACGAGTACATATAGCATAATACTAAAATAACCAGAAAAATTGTCTTCGAACCTCAGTTGAAATAGGTTCTTACATAAACTAAGGAAATTAAAAGATACTTCACTGAAGAAATTTTTTCCTCGAAATTCTATCTATTTTAAATGGACATGACTTCGAAGGAATGATGTCCCTCATTAGTCAGAAAACCACAACTGATTTACATATTCTGGGAATAATACCCATGAGCATCCGCAATTTTATTAGTTGTATTTTATTCGTTGACTGGAAACTAGCTACATTCCTTTTTGATTGCTGTAATTGTTCTTCGTTCAGCCATACTGCAGTGGTTAGTTTTCTCTTTATTTATGTGTTCACTGTTGGCTGTGCCCCCCCTGGGTACATCTAGTCATATATATATATATATATATATATATATATATATATATATATATATATATATATATATATATATATATATAAGACCATGCAATTTAAGTGAGCTTAGTAGACCTAACAGATTTCCTTTCACCTTTTAGACAAGGTGTCCATGCCTTTACAACTGGAAGAATAAAACTGTTGTTGCAAAATAAAGCAGTAAAACAAGTCAAAATAAACATAAACTTACTGATCTCGAAGATAGTGATGACGAGATATGGCAATGGTTCGGCTAAGTAACGACGGATTCGTACCAAGAACAGTTTTCATTGTGTCTTCATCAACTCCTCGAGATAACAGGGTATATTCCAGCATAGCGATGTCACTCGTGCCAGGGACTGAATCATCAGCAGAGTTTGGTACCCCGTGACGAAACCCAACTGATGGAACACAGGCTCCACCTGGGAGTGAGTGTCCCCATTCTGTGAAGAGCGACAAGCGATCTTGACCAGCGAAGATGGGTTGGGATCGCTGGTTAAAGGTGTTTGTTTTCTCAACACTATTTGAGTTAGTCCGGTTAGTAGCGTGAATAACACACAAAGCAGAAGCAGCTTGGGAAGCAAAACCAGAAACACTAGCTACAGCGACAGAAAATCCAGAGAACTTCGTGCTATATGGTAGCGATGAGAATTTCGAAGCATGTAATCCATTTGCACCACCTGAACGATAGTATAAAGGAATCTCTACAGGGCCACATGTAGGCTGTGGCAAACTGGCAAGATTCGGCCACACTGCACGATGTTGACCTGCTAACATACGATGTAGTTGCAAGTTTATGCAATTTGAATGGTCCATAGTAGATACTGTATGATCCGATTTTTTATCTTGCAATTTTGGTCTTTCGTCACCCGATACATCTTCACCAAAAACTGTAGGTCTAACAGCGGACGACAGACATATTTGTACTCCCGGAAATAATGTAGCTATGATCTTATCCTATAGAAGTAAGCAAAAAATAACAAGTATGATTCACTTATAAACAATTCTATACTAGTTATATAATTTTAATCTCATAATATAGAGATGACACCTTTTTGAAGGATAGCTGTCATTATTTTTTAGTTTTCTACAGATTTGGCTTTATTTACAGCTGATATCCTATTAGAATTTCAGGTATACTAAGTTACAGATTTATTAGTTTTCGAAACAGAATCATGGTCTGCTAACATCAGCTTTCAAATATTGAATTACACGTTTCGAAATATCTCTTATTACAGTTTTCAAAATCCACAACAACTTAGCACATAAAATTGTACTTCGCAGTAAAGCCACATCCATTTATCTATTTAACTCGTGGTACCAAAACTAATTATCTATTAAAATTTGGGAACAAATCAAATTTTCTACCTCGTTCATTTTATATTATGTTTAAATATGAAGAAACACGACTGTGGTTTGACTGTGAACAAAAATGTCGCAGATACTAAACATATGACGTCATCAAAAACTACTTTTGACTATCTTAAAAGATTCATGTTGGGTATATTAGGAATTTATCAGCATAAATCTTTCATTAAAAAGATGTGATGTATAGACTAAGAATCACACATACTGTAAAAACACGTAGGGAAAAAATATTAACGTGTAAAAGATTATGTCTCATTCATATTTATAATACGTTGGCTACGTCTACGGCCTATAGATTCGTAAACATTATCATACGTATCGTGGTCAGGACTAAACATTTAATGAAAACACTTTTTGCAGTTAATTCTTTGTAATGACTGTACAAAGAAAGTGTCTGCCCAAGAGTGGATTTGCAGAGGAACTTAAGGTTCTGAACGCAAAGACTCGAGAAATAATTAAAACTGCCATCTAACCACGTTGTTATGAACCAGAAGTACGGACAGCTAAGGTTATCTTATTTATTCATTTCCTTCTCAGTTTTTTCGATGATGAAACTCAAAGAAGTGAATGACGAGATGGCGAACATTGGGTACGTGGATAGTGTATTCTTGACTGATAATAAAAATAAACGGTAATCAGTTTTATACTATGAAATACAAGCGAACCAGGTTACTTGAATGGATTTATAGAAAGCATCATATAATGGTATAAGACATAAATGAAGCTAAGAGTGGTTGTGTTTTAGCGTTCATTTATCTTGTACATGAGAAATGAAATGATACTGTACTCGAACTAAAATGATATCGACCAGCTTCCATAAATATTATGATTCGTAACCAAACTTTGCTTTATGGCCCATAGATTTTTCTAAAACTATTTTAACTTACTATCAATAACAAGAGAAATATAGGTGTTAAAAACTAACCTGAGTGGCAAAAGCGACAGAACCAGTTAGATGATTATATTCCTTTGAAGTACTTGCTTCACAACTAAGCAAAGATAAAATTTCTCGACATGCTAATAATCTCTGAGCTTTGAAAAGTTTTTGTCTTTGATTAATAGGTAACGGATCCCTAGAACATGAGGATATTTGTTGTTTATGAAATATGAACTCTAATAAAGGTGTGGGTAGTGAATTAATATCCGATTCAAGGAATTCAACAGCTAATAAACCAGGTCCATGAGATAAATTTAAAAGAGCTTCCATAGACTGAGAAAAAATGATCTATTAAAAGTAAATGACAAAAAGATTAAATAAATAAACGAGTTTTTTTTTCATTATTGAATTAGATTTCAGTATCAAATAATAGCAGTAAAAATAAATTAAATAAATACTGCATCTATATCGGACTTTTATAGTTAATCATTGTTATTTATTTTCGACTAGTTTTTCATCTTGATCTCACACTAATATAAATGTTTAACAATGATAAAATTAATAATAATATAATGGCGTTGTGTTGATGAAACTATTAATCAAGTAATTAAAAAATTACAAATGGATAAAGTAATCACTATGCAAAGATATTTATTGGTTAAATATATGGATTGAAATATTTAGTTATAGAATAGGATTATTAAATGATATCTAGTTAGAGAGTTAACAAACATTTTGATAAAGTTCGAATATTAACAGTAGTTAAATAAGGGTGGAGAGGGAGATCTTACGGTTATGCAGGAGTAAATATCCAAAACAAAAATTGAGAACATTTTCGAAAACAAACGGTAAGTAATAAGTCATTTGTAACCAGCTCTAGTATTAGTAGTCCTGATGGCCAAGAAAAAAATTGTACAAATTTCTTATAAATGCAGAGAACAGATTTGATTAGATGAATGTCTTCAGCTGCATCCAACAAACGAGCAAATGATGCCGCAAATTTACTGGAATGCAATCGGTCAGTCACCAACAACATCGGACCAGGCCTATATATGCATCGGTCCAAGTTGTCATACCCCATTAACACAACAAAGTAAACATCAGATTCACAGAAGCCGTTACTTCAATCGTAATAAAAAAGATTGCATATAAGGATATGATACACGGAGAAAGAAATAATTCGTAGAAAGAAAGGCATAGAGTAGTTTTAATCTCACGGTTTAAGGGAAGACAAAGAGTGTACACACCGACACCATTGTGATCCATTCTGAGCAATGTAATCCAGAGTCTCTAACCATTGGTTACAACAGTTGCGTGGACCTCAACCAAACAGTCTGCATCTACCAACATGGCTCAGACTAGAGGTTAGTGTCTTCAAGCACTGATGCCACGTTTTAGTTTAGCTGCTCCTAACTTCTAACCATCTCCAACACTTGTCAACATTTCGTGTCGTGGTAATCGGTGTTCGGGCATACGTAACACGTGACCCAAATATCTCAGTCGATAAAGACTCACAACTTCATCAACTGATATACAATCGTTCCCTATTACCCTGCATCTAGCCCTACTATTACTTACCCGGTGATCCCAACAGACGCCAGCAATATTTCTAAGACATCTGTGGTCAAATACTAGTAGCTTCTGAGTATCTTCTACTCTTAATGACCATGTTTCGCAGGCGTAAAGTAGGACAAAACGAACTGCCGCGCAGTATCTCGCCTTCGCCATACGTGACGTAAGTTGGCAAAAGCCAAACGAGCTATTCGAATCCGTGCTGAGATTTCGTCACACGCCAACCCGTTAGGGTTGATCAGACTTCCAAGATAAGTGAAGTTGTCAATACGTTCAACTATTTCACCCTCTATCCTTAGTTCGGGTGTTGACGCAGGCCAGTCCTGAAGCAACAACTTGCATTTAAAGGGAGAGAAGCGCATCCCAAACATTCTGGCATTGTTGCTCAGTGCTACTAGAAGACTCTGCATTTTATCAGCGTCTTCACCAAACAGGACTATATCATCCGCGTATTCTAAGTCGATAAGTGGACCTCTTGGAAGGAGATCAATTCCTGAAAATTCAGACGACGAGAACGTTATTCCCAGCAATAGGTCCATGATGACATTTAACAGGAATAGAGATAGTGGACAACCTCGTCGGACACCACTTGATGTTACAAATTCAGATGACAGTTTGCCATAAGCTCTCACTCGACTTATTTTTATTTTAACATATAGATATTGGTACAAGAAGGCACCAAATACATATGCGCCACACAGATCTCATTTGATATGTGTGAGGGCTGTGATACTGCCTGGGTGCCCAAACCGAAGCAGGTTTTCACTCGACTGGTAGTTTTCGATTAAAGAGCCTTTACAAGGTTTATGTACTTCTGAGGTACATCTTTCTAAGACAGACACTGACACAGAACATCTCGGTCTACAGAGTCAAATACTGCTTTTAACTAAATAAAGACCACCATTGTTTGACGCTGATAAACATGCACATTTCCTTAAGTCTGGAAAATGGTGAATATGTAGTCAATGCAGCCGCAACCAGGTCTGAAGCCATACTGATTTTCTCGTGTTTGCAGTTCACGAGTTTTTGTTAGGCGTCTGATAATTATTGAGGCTAGTATTTTAGACGTTATATTAGTCAGACTAATCCCTCTGTAGTTACCACAGGATGATTTTGACCCCTTCTTATATATTGGGACGATCAGTGATTGCAACCAGTCAGAAGAGATTACGTTCAGTTCCCAGATTTTAGATAAAATATTAGTCAACTTAGTCGCTAAAACTGGACCATCATCCTTAAAGAGCTCTGGAGTTAATCCATCTGGAATACGATGGATCATTTGGAAGGCATTGTTTATCTTCACTTGATTTTCTTTATCAGTTAATAAAGCTTTAAATCAAACTTAATTGTCGTTTGCTAAACCAAGCAGGATATCCTGGAATCTGATGACGGATTTGCCTAATTTTCGGCCGGATATAAATGGCTTAAACAAGAATAGTTCGATCGGCTTATACATATCAGCAAGGCGAATTTGGAAATTCCATTTTTATTTCCAGGTGTGATGAGACGGTTGTAGAAAAAGGTTCATCGCTTGGCTGAACTAAACGTTTTTTCCCGGACTTTACTGATCTGTTTCGTTATCATTTCACTAGTATAGTCATTTAAAAACTCCAGTTTTATGGGAGGTTATGTTTATGTCCTCTTAATTCCTTGTATCAAGTAAACAAGTATAGATCGTTTAATCAACGTTGATTATCTTTTACCAAAAGAAACTTTTTGAATTCGCCTCATCTATGTTAGTCTACCAATCAAACTGCTCTTCTGAAGTTAGTTACATAGGTCTCACAACTGGACATGTTCGTTAGCCAATATCCGAACATCGTCCTACTTGGCCTAACACGTATTATAGCTAATGCGGAATTATGTTGAAATTCGACCGATCTTACTAATACGGCTGCATAAATGGTGTGATGAAGTACGATCACTTGCAAGCCTCTCAATTAATTGATAGCTGAACATAATGAGGTCTAACAAGCTGAATTAGAATGGAGTTTTGTAGATAGTAAGAGATAGTTCAGAAGCAATTGAATCGAAATTAATTACTACTTAGATTTTGTTTCAATTACAAACGTCTTCATATTTCAAAATTCATTAAATCTGCAACATTACAAATGATTTGTAAATTTAACGGTATATAAAGCGCAGAAAATATTAATTACAGACAAATGATAAATAATCTCTTACCATAACTCCAGTTACTGCATCAACACACTTGTCGTCTTGTGACTCCACATCTGATTTACTATCAGCAAAACCATCTGATTCCCGGATCTCGAAATTACCAGACTCCCTAAAGTGAGAACCAACTGACCGTAGACTAACATCACCTAAAATAGAATTTTGATGCAACTTTAGTCTCCATTCTTGGCGTAGATGCATTAGTGCTTTATGGAAGGAGTTATGAGTACTATCAAACTGAGGAGGAACAATTGAATTCAATCGTCGGACTCTAGCATCAATCAATTCACTGTGTCTACGACGGAGACGCTCAGCACCTTTCATTAAGATATCAGCGGCAGCAGCGATAGACTACTCGTTTCAAAATAAATAAGAGAAGAATTTGACTAAACTAACTCGTTTTTTCCCAGATAGGTAAAGAGAAAGATTAGTTTCTTGCGAATCATCAGCAACAGGATTAATGGCCAGATATTTTCCTTCTTTGATGATGGAAAGAACGTCAACCAAAGCATTGATTTCAATCAAGGTAGTACTAAAAACAATTAGATATACCTGATACGACATACCGTACGGTCTCCTTAACATTTTCCCATATTTTTGGTGTAAAGTTCTTTGGAAAAAACTCAGACTCTTTATTATGAGAACAATTATCACTATAACTGCTGCTCTCAGAAAAATCGATGTGATTAATAATCCTCTGGAAGTTTGCAGCTGGAGTTAGTGGCCTGATTATTTTCAATTAATAGATGGACTAAACATACTTTTCAAGAATTTCATGACCATCCAAGAGTATTTCACGAATGTCATATTCAGAAAGCGCTTCAATAGGGATCGGATGTTGAGGATAGGGAACAGGCATTGTTTCGATGATTATATTTCACGGAAAAATCCAATTGAGTATAAGCTTTTTAAAGTATTTTAACACGCGTCCAACTATCAACTCCAGGTTTTTTGATATGAAAAAGTAAAGACATAAAATGTACATTGTATAATATAATATATATATATTCAATCAGATAACTGTTTTGTACAAACTTTATTGAATGGTTATTGCTCAACAATATTTTGTAAAGACAATGTTTTAATTTTGTAGGCCTATTTTGTTATATAAGGAAACGTTGAATTGCCATTTCTACTGAAATTCGAAATATTTTTCATATTTGAACATCTAATTAAGTAGGATTTTATTATACTTTACAGATAACATTTAAAGATTCGATCTTAAGCTTTCGTCCTACTTTGTGAACGTGAACTTTGAAGTACTTAAGTAATCGCTTTGAGTATACTTTTTGTTTTGGCCGATATGTTTTACGCTGATTATTGTCTCCAACAACTATATCACCACCTTAGTAGTTGATATTTTGGACGACTTACCTGGCTACGAGTGTACTGATCGATAGAAATAAATGTGGCTTCATAGAATGGGACATTTTACTACCGCCAATTGCGAAGTATTCGTTTTACAGACAAAACTAAAATGGTATCTGTGCTAACTTAAATCGACAACGTATTAGAGTGACCCCTTACGCTTCAACCAGTTGAATGCTGTTTCTGATAGTAGAAAATGTCTTATTTATGATGTACAGAGAATTGGACACGGCTTTTACTTACCATTGTACACAAAAAGTAGTATATTTAAAGACAATTCACAATAAGGATTAGAGTCGGGCTGAATAACTTGCTTTTGGATAGTCGTTATGAAATTATAATAAGGCCATAAAATATTGACTCAGAAAAAGTTATAAATGAAACAGATATCCACCAGTGACAGTGAATGATTATGAGGTAATTGGTCTATTTACTCTGCTTTATTACAAACTCAAAAGATAATTACTACCCATTTAATTCATGTATTTTTATTTTACCCTCGACCACGTTTTCTATTATACTATGTTTTCATTCTGCTTAGTTTTAAACTAATACGGTTCATTTACAGTAGAAATTTTCTGTCTAAACGAACTCACGTCACTGATTGATCGAAAGTTTGGATGTTCCTACAGAATATGGACTCCCAATCAGCTTTTCTGAAACTACATGTGTCATTCAAATTGGTCTTCCTCAACTCTCAGACACTAATGCATATCGGAAACAGATAGGTTTAGCTATTTCTTTGGAAAATGGCAACATAGGTGTTAGCTGTATATTCAACACTATAGTGAAGTACTGGAAACTAGCTCTCCATCTATCAAATCAAAAAGCTTGTTTTGCGAGCGCTTATCGGGGAACCTTGTTGCACCTTTATATGATTTGTCTGTCGTAGCAACTGCCACATAGTGCATTAATTGCTGACGCTGGAACTGGTTAGAAAAACGAGAGGTGGTCAGTTTATGACGTAGTGCCGGAATATGAAATGAGAGTATGTAGGACTCTTATTTATCCGTTCATAATAACTCCTTGGTTGGGGTCCGAGAGAGAGAGTCACTCAGTGACTTGTAATGTCATCAGACATCGCTTAGAATAGAAACCAATGGAAATCCCGCCGTAATTTTCATTTACTTTCTTTGTAAAATAAGGAGGGACTTGTTTGACTGAAAGGATTCTTTCGGGTTTCCTCCATAGTGTTCTACTCACATTCTTTATTCGCTGTATATTTGTACTAACAAATAAATAAAACACATCAATGAAACTGACTAGCGGTTGAAATACTTGCTATATTGACTGAAGTTGGAGCTGCCAACTATAGGACTTACCCACGGTAAGACCGAACAGTACTGGGGTTTATTTTGTAAGCAGATACAGACGAGTCTAGACGATGTCAGAACAACTGTTCAGTGACCCATAGTTTTCAATCACTTTCTTAGTTATCATTCCGTGATGTAAGTGATTATCAAATCGAACAAATAACTAGCAGCACTAAATGCATAGAAAGCACATATTACAGAAAAGAGTAAAGCATTCTACAGACCACTAGTTTTAATCCCTTTAGTTTTCTGTATACAGAGATAAAGGTATGTATTGCGGAAAACATTTAAATCAGGAAGGTCTATAAGAAGGTGAAGTAACGTTAAACTAATAAAAACTCTCAAATGAAGATTTAAAGGTTAAATTATGGCTCCAGTTTATTACTTTCTTCTTAATATATTTTCTATGTCATTACTAATTTCTAATCGATTGAACACTGGAAATGGAAGAAGGGATAGAAGTCCATATATGTTTTCCTGAAGATGATGATAGCAAAGTAGACTAGTCTGTCGAAATATTTGTATGAAAACTTATAATGAAATATTGAGTCCTTCCAATAGACTACATAATTATTTCATCTTTTCAAATGTTGACGAAACAGCATAAAAATTCGACATCAAAGATTCCCGTTGGTAAATTCATTTCTCCTACATGGTTCAGAAAAAAATTTGGTATCGTAAATTAGCGCCATCTCTCAGTCTTTTTCCATATTACCATCAGCTCTGATGTCATCCATCATTATTTACTTATTCAGACACAGATATTGGTACAAAGGGGTCACCAACTATATATGCAGCATAATAAAAATGAGGTTGTGAGGAAAAAGAGGAGAGTATAATAAATAAGAACAACAATGAATAGAAATTAGTGTACGCGAATGAAATTAATACTAAATAATAATAATTAGAGAAGTTCAGTTCGCAAAAAAACAATCAGAAAGAATTCTTTCGGTTAAAAACGTTACTTTCACTTTTGTAAAGAAAGTAAAAGAAATTTATAGCAGGATAGCCACAGGCTTCTACCCTGAGCGAAGTCTGATAAAGTCTCAAGCCACTGTGTTGCACCATCTCTAGGACTCCAACCATGGAGTCGTGAAAGATCGACAGAAGCCTGTCCTGTACAGCTTTCTTTCGTGCAACGAAACCATGTCATGCACTGACGATCTCTACAATTTTCCAAACAAGTCCCCAGTGTCGACAACTATTGCACGATGAGGGATTGGCCAGGACGGTATTCGTAGCACATATCCGAGCAATCGGAGTCGGTGTTTCAAGATGGTGACACCAATTGAGTTAACATTGCTTTACCCGAATATACGTTGCCGTACCTTTGTGTTAATACGGCGTTGTCATTGAATGTCAGCGATCCCTCGGAGACAACAGTGTTCAAACAGTCTTCTGACATCCTCGACTCGAAAAG
Source organism: Schistosoma mattheei (assembly GCA_944470405.2). Lineage (NCBI taxonomy): Eukaryota > Metazoa > Platyhelminthes > Trematoda > Strigeidida > Schistosomatidae > Schistosoma > Schistosoma mattheei. Next base: position 12,780,688 of record OX103947.1, on the reverse strand, counting down.
GCCAGGTTTCACAAGCATAGAGCAAAGCTACCCTCACCGACGCCTAGTAGATCCAACCTTTTACGGCCAAACTAACATCATGACGGAACCAAATACAATCCTGATTGGCAGAAGCCGCTTTGTCTTACAATGGTAAACTCGGTTTACTATGTGTAATACACAACCCATGTAAACCAAAACGCAAATGCTTTAATCTGTACACCATTATATAATCCGATACCGCATATGATGAAAAAGAATGTTGATTATCTGAAGTTGTAGTTTCTTGGAATAGTTAACTGTTATGTTTGTTAAAGCTTGAATACTACTACTGATTCATTTTACTCGAACGGAACGAAGAATCAATGATTCAAAAACTCGATAGCTATTGTGGTTCGCTGTCCCCGACTCAACTAACTCGATCAAGAAGCCTGGGTGAGGCGTAGAAAGTATATTCTACAGGCAAACAGCAGATTACAAGTCAAGTCAAGCACACAAATCAAGCGTATTTATACAAATATTTACAATCGATATTGTCATGGAAAATTTTTAAACATTAATCAATAATTTCATTAATTGACCTATTTGCACATTTAATCGATAAGTTCAGCAATTGGCTGCCATTCAAACATTTAATCGATAAGTTCATCAATTGAACCCCATACAAATATTTAAACATTTAATCGATAAGATAAAATTTTTAAAAAAACATGAGTTTTGGGGATCTATTGTGCCCAACATTAACTAATAGTACTTACTGTTTATTGACATTGAACGATAATTAAAAAAAATTCCTCCGAGAAGAGATGGCTTTTGAAAAGTCGTCAATTAGCAGCTTTTTGGCAGCCAAATAAACCTGGAAGATAAAATAAGCTGCTGTTTTAATGTTAACACAGTGTTATCGAATAAAAAGTAAAAAAAACTGTGTTATTTATTTAACTATAACATAAAATGTGCTTCTAGAAACAGCACATAAAAACGGAGTAGCAACGTTGTGAAGAAACACAAGACCACATCGCAAAAAAAGCAACAATTGAAATTCTATAGATGTCTGTGTAGGAGTAAAAATAGGTTGAGTCATAAAGGGTTTTTTATCGACTCATATATTAATTCAATCACCATGGACATGGCTGTACAGCTTCAGTAAGTGAGATCGTCGAGAAGAAAAAAAATGCCTTCTTACCTTTATTCTTTATTTGAAAATACAATAAGTTTCTTAGGTTAATTAAAAAATTATCATAAAATACAGTCAAAATAACGAGTTACCAAGATGAATCCTTTTGATTTCAAATAGTTTATAAAAAAACAAAAACTACATTAGGGTGATTACGCTGAAGCATATATGATAGAGACTCAACCCACGATACCTTGTACTTTTCCTAGGGAGTTATGTCTAGTTAACAAATCCCAATCAGACAGTTCTTCCTTTTATACACAAAAATTGCTGTTAACAACTTTCGATTCCATAATAAGGGATAAGTTATAGTAGTCAATGCAACACTGATTTCAATGAACCATGCTACGATATCTGAGGATAAACATAGATTACGCTAGAGACGTTATCAGATATGGCTCAGAATAGAAGCCAATGGCGATCCTGCTGTAACCTTCTTTTACTTTCTTCATAAAAAGTGGTTGTGTCTCCCTTACCTGAAAGGTTTCTTCCGATTGTACCTTTGCGTTCCCTGATTACTAGCACATTACCTTACACCAATCTCTTCGTTATTGTTCTCTCTTTTTTTTGTCGCGCTCCTTAGCTTTTTTTTCTTCTTTGTATTCCTCTCGAATTTTCATTGTTTTGTGTGGCGCATATATATTGGCGCTCTCTTGTACCAATATTCATGTGTCCAAATAAATAAATAAATAGATTACGCACGTATCTTAAGCTGGGAGATGTAAAGGAAGTGTCAGGACTCTACTGCAGCATCGAATGAGTATCCAATCTACAAAACATCCAAGATGACTTTTGCTTTTAGTTAGACAAACATCCTAACACATCTTCTGAAAAAATTTAATCTACAGTCATTTTAACGTGTTGAGTGGAATTGCATCGACAAAATATATGTTGGGTTTTATTTATAGCACATGCAACTTGGCGAATTGAGGTTGTAGGCGCAACCAACCAGAAAAGTCTGGACAGAACATAAACATGCATGATTGATTGTCAATCAGTTTTCTGTAGCCTTTCATCAAAGAAGTTACTACTGCTAACACAATCATATTTATAATCTAGTCATCCTCAAATGTACAGTGGGACAAAATTCTCTATACTATTGTATTTATAAAATTTAACAGGTGTATGTTCTACATACATGTTGTACACGAGCACATAAAGCTGGCCCCCAAACGACCTGGTACGGCCGAGAGTGGGGAGAGTCCGCTCTCCCTCTCGAAATGCTCTCACATGGCTACGCGTATATAGCCTCTGCCAGGGAAGTCCTACTCACTGCCTTCTCGTGGCATTGCTGTTGTTTACGAAAATGAAAGGACGAAAAGCGAATGTCCAGTGCTTTAACCGGATTTCAAACCAATGGTGCACATGGGCCCCAGTATCATGCGGGAACAAATGGCGTATGAACCAATTGTTGGTCACCGGCTTCCATGGGACTGCATCTCCTCACGATGCTCCACTGCCTTGTGGATCAGACTTTCAGGTCGAAGGTTCGGGGAGTGGCCCCCTAAGAAAACCACCTGCTTCGGTTTGGGCACCCGGGCGATATCACAGCCCTCACACATATCGAATGAGATTTGTGTGGCTCATATGTATTTCGTGCCTCTTTGTACCAATATCTATGTGTTAAAATAAATAAATAAATAAACATAAAACTGACAAAAAAATTGACTATTGGACGACTAGGCCATCTGAACTGGTTTTTCCTTAGACTACCTGGTGGTAATATCTCTACCGATCCCTGAAAAGTGGCAATAAAACTTAAGACTGCAGAAAGAAATTTTTGAAGACATACGGTTACCACATAGCATAAAAAGAACAAGTTTCAAGAAGATCAAAAATGGGTGCTTATAAACGCAGTAGTCTATCAATAATCCTCAGTAATAACGACAGCAGGAACTGGGGTTAAAACAATTGCTTTGGACTGGTCATTAGGGTTGGAAAGTTTGAAAAAGCACAGCCTGGCCGTTCACGCTTTCATGTTTGCCCTTAGCAACTACTAGAGTCCTCAACTTGAACGTCACACAATGATCATAATAAGCCACATAGCGTTTCATTATTGCTACTCAAGACTAGGAATTATTTATAACTCAATCATGGTGTATTTGCAAACAGAACTTCATATTACTTGTATCAGTTCCAATTTCTAGTACACAATTTATGCAATATCTTCTTCGTAAGTGTATACAATCGAACGTGTTATTCTCCCATTTTGATTTCAAAGGATATCTACGAGTTATTATTAGCGTCCAGTTAGGGTCTAGCAGTCAACGATAACTAAGAAGAGTCATTCACTAGTCTGCGACTGGAATAAAAACAAGGAAATATGGTTATATGCTCAATTATCTTGCGTAAAAACTATATTTTCTGCTTAAGAACTCCTAAATCATGAGGTTGTATTTGTGTTGACCAAGGTTAATTGTAATACACTTGCATCCAGTAGTCACACTACCTCAAGGCTTCTGGATAGCAATGGTAGACAGACAAGGCTGTTAGATTTAGAACTAACGAACTCAAGATTAGTTCCACTAAAATCTCCAACTACGAGGGAAGGGGTGAATGCACTTGCGATGGAAAGTATGAAGGGTCAAGTATTAGAATTATTGTTTATTTAAACACATAAACATAGGTAAAAGAAGGCACTAAATAGGTATGCGCCACACAAATCATTCGATTTTTGTGAGGGCTAGGATAATTCCCGAGTGCCCAGACCGAAGCAGGTGGTTTTCTTAGGGGACCACACCCGGAGCCTTCGACCTAAAGGTCCAATCTACAAGGCAGTGGAGAAACGTAAGGAGATGCAGTCCCATGGTAGTCAGTGAACAACGAGTAGTTCATACGCCATTTGTTCCCTTAGGATAGTAGAGCCCATGTGCACAACTGGTTTTGAACCAGGGTTTCTCAACTCCCCTAGGTGGATCGATCGTCCGTATCCACGAACACGGTTAAAGCACCGGACATTCACTCTTCGTCCTCTCAATTTCGTAAAAAAATCTCTCGCTGCGAGAAGGCGGTGAGTAGAACTTCCCTGGCAGTGTGCACGTGACCATGCGAGTGGATCTCAAAAGGGAGAGTTGACTCTCCCCACTCTCGACCGCACCATGGTATTTCGGGGCAGAGGAAGCTGTTTCCATTATAAAGCCGTTATGATATAATTTCCTACATTTCACTACCGGTGTTCGAATTTTTTAAGAACTTATGAATATATAAAATTAAAGCTTATTAGCAGAGACATTTACTACCATATCATATTACAAACCAGTCTGCTAAGAAATGCCAAACTATAGTTATCCCTTTATAGCTTTGGCTGCATACATTTGCAAACAAGCCTAGATAGACTGTCGTTGTACAAGAGTTCCAATTAACAACTATGGTCTACGTTAGGTCGCATAACTCCACTCAAAATTAGCCATGCATTCTCGAGCACAACCTGCTGAGCTCAATGAGCTTCAGCTAGACGTTATTCCTGAGAGAAAAGGTGGAGGACATTGGGTCTTAAACAATTAAATATAACTATGAAATCGGTTGCCGTAATATGTGGAGCACCTGGTTATGCTTAATTTAGTTACATACTTAATTACGCCGAGACTTCAGGTTACGATAGGTGAATTGTAATAGGACATCGTTTCTACTGTAGGATTACTCTTCCAAGTGGTGAATACACCCTATGGAGTGACGAGAGACCTTTATAGCAGAATCAAGTCATTCATCATTATAGAACCCAAATTACTCAGCATATTCCAGTTTCCCCTAAATGTTATAAATTTGATATGCGTAGGTGTCGATGATAATTTAATTACTTTATGACAAGACCTATCACTCATGCAATCCACAAATATGAATAAAACCGTAATAGTGACTATCAAAAATCCTTACATCGCTATGTTAAGAACACTTTCTGACGTATGCTAGATGTCTCAGATCAAAAAACAACCAAATGTAGACTACTCTATGTTTTTTAGATCACGCACTACTTAAAAAATAGTTTGAGTCTTTTTTCTGTCTTCAGAATTTAATGAATTCAGTTTAGATATTATCTTACCCTAAATTGTGCCGAAGTTCGTTTAAATCTGTTGGCAAGACCTTTTACAGATTTCTTTTGAAATATAAATGATGTTAAAGTACTGAAAACCTAGTTAATGTACATTTACTAAAGCATGTTAACAATGACTCCCGTCTAAATTGTTCTATAGATCCATACTATCCATTTCGTTTTGAGTCTTATGATAGAAATAAAAACGGAAGTACACTATAGATACGCTGCATCCAAACAATGATCGTAGTTTCTTAAGAAACACGTTATAACATGTTATAACGTATATAGTGGCACACTACTTGTGGCCTATTTAAGCACTATAATGCAGTAAAAATTAAATTGGACAACGTTGATTTCTTGTTGGGGCTTTGTTATTTGATCTAGGTTAAAGATCTACCTTCTATTACTTATTTTGCAGTTGCAGGTCGCCCGATCATCGACAACAAGGCCATATTTGACTGAACCCAAGGTCAAATTGTTCAAATGGTTCAAATGGTTCAAATGGTTGTGGACGGAATAGAAGAAGCTTTCGCTTAACAGGCTTCCGTGTCTAGTAGCAGGGGATCACCAAATCCTCCAGGCAGGAACCTAGGTATATTAACAATAAAAAGGAAAAGAAATTGGTAAATCATAATGTGATGCTGTCCTTGGTCCTTAAGAATAGGTCAAGTTGCCTCTTGAAGGACTCCTGAGAAGTCGCTTGGACTAGCTCGGCCGGCAGCGAATTCCAGCTTTTGACAACTCTTAAGGAGTAGAAGTTGTGTCTACATTCCGTCTTGCTATGTTGTGTTTCCAGTTTCTGGGTGTTACCCCTTAGGTTATTATTCGAACTAAGCTTAAGTAGGTGTTTAAGAGGATGTCCAGAAGTGTTAAGAATACTGTAAGCCATCAGTAAATCACCTCTAAGACGCCTATATTCTAGTGGGTAAAGGTCTAGTGAACGGAGGCGTTCTTCGTAAGGTTTAGATTTGAGTCCTCGAACTGATTTCGTGGCTCGCCGTTGGATACGCTCCAAAGTGACCTTGTCCTTCTGGAGTGAGGGAGGGAGTACTATGTTTCCGTACTCTAAATGGGGACGGATAAAACTATTGAAGATTGTGTGGAAAGTTCGTCCGTCAAACTGTCCAAAAATGCGCTTCAACGTTACCAGTGCAAGGTTTGCTCGGAAGGCATTTTTGTCACAGTTAGCGTAAGACTTTAAGTCATGGGGTACCAGGACTCCTAAATCTTTTTCGACTTGGGATACTACTAGAGAGGAGTTTCCTAAGTTGTAACTGTAGTTTGCTACATGTCGCAGATGGACTACTTTACACTTTGAAGTGTTAAAGGTAAGTCCGTTGGTCCAGATGGTTCAAATAGTTTTGGACGGAATAGAGAAAGCTTTCGGTTAACGAGCTTCCATATCCAGTAGTAGTGGATCACCAATACGCCCATGTAGGAACCTATGCATATTATCAATAAAATATGTGAATAAAAAAGATTGGTCCAAATGCTTCAAACGGTTATGGACGGAATAAAAGAAGCTTTCGCTTAACGGGCTTCCGTATCTTATAGGAGTGGATCATCAATACCTCCAGGCAGGAACCTAGATACATAAACGATAATAAAAGAAAAAGAAATTGGTAAATCATATTAAGATACTATCCTTAGTCCTTAGGAATAGATAAAGTTTCCTCTTGAAGGACTCCTGGGAAGTCACTTTGACTAGCCCAGCCAACAGGGAATTCCAGCATTTGACAAATCTTAGGGAGTAGAAGTTCTGTCTACAGTCTGTTTCGCTGCATTATCCATCCCGTTTCTGAGTGTTACCCTTTAGGTTTGTATTAGGACTAATCTTAAGTAGGTGTTTATTGGGATATCCAAAAGTGTTAAGAATGCTGCAAGTCATCAGAAGGTCACCTCTAAGACGCCTGTACTCCAATGAGTAAAGGTTTAATGATTGAAGACGTTCTTAATAAGGCTTGAATTTGAGTTCTCAAACCGATTTAATGGCTCGCCGTTGGATACGCTCCAGAGTGTCCTTATCCTTTTGGAGCGAGGGAGGAAATACTATGTTTCCGTACTCTAAATGGGGACGAATGAAGCTGTTAAGGATCATGTAGAAAGTTCTTGCGTCAAACTGGTCAAACATGCGCTTCAATGTTACCAGTGAAAGGTTTGTTCGAGAGACATTTTTGTCAGTTAGCGAAAGACTTCAAATCGTAGGGTGCCAGCACTCTTAAATCTTTCTCAACTTGAGATACTTCTACAGAGGAGTTTCCTTGGTTGTACCTGTAGCCTGCATCATGTCTCAGATGAACTACTTTACACTTTGAAGCGTTGAGGGTTAGTCTGTTGTCATCTGCCCAGCTTCGAAGTCGAGTAACATCCTCCTGAAATGCCAATTTATCCTCTTGGTTACGTATCTTTCTCCAAAGTTTCACATCATCGGCAAAATGTAATAAGTCTGACGACATCTTCTGTGAGAGATCGTTTATATAAGTCGAGAAAGGAAAGTCCCTAGTAGTGAACCCTAGCGGAACCCACTAGGACACTGTATGGCCTGAGAGAAAGTGAAGTTAACACTGACCTTGCAACATCGATTTTTTGACATGAAGTGAGCCAACCAATTAATAGTGATTTGCTGCCTAGTCGTCTGAACTTATTGATAAGAAATATAAAGTTGACCCTATCAAAAGCTTTTGAGAAGTCGAAATATATCATATCAACCTTCCTCTCGCGGCCAAAAATGGTTGTCATCTGTCCACTGCAGTCAATAGGTTGGATAAACGATAATAGATGAAAAAGAAATTGGTAAATCATAGTAAGATATTATCCTCAGTCCTTAAGAATATGTCAAGTTTCCCTTTAGACGCCTATGCTTTAATGGGTAAGGGTTCCGTGATTGGAGACGTTCTCCATAAAGCTGTAATTCGAGTCCCCGAACTTCTTTTCTGGCCCGCCACTGTAACGTCTGAGAGCACTGTTCAGCCAGAAGGCTAACGATATCACCGTCGTTGTTGGTCGGACCATTAGGTCCTAACGGTTGGCAAACTACAGTTTCAGCTTGTCGAAGTGAGGCTGCATAACGAAATAAGCTTTTCGGGTTGGATACAAATTTATCGCTAAATTTTTCTGGTACTGAAGCCTGTCTTCTCTTATTGCCTTTGTGCATATATCCTTTATATATTTGCATTGCCTGTGCTCGCCGTTGTTATCAGTTCGTTTGTATTCTACCCAACAATGCTTTTTTCGGCTTAGCAAACGAGGAGTGTGGTTCCTGATGACTGTGGGTTGCTTGTAGATTTTGGGGACAATTTGGGGGACAGACTGCTTTGTAGTTCATAAGATCGTGTGAAGTAAGAAATCCCAATGAGCATCCACATAAATTCGATGGTGAACGTTCCGTTCCAGTTGTTGCAGATTGTCCTGTAAAGCCGATACAATCAGCCGTTTTGAATCCCAGCGCCTGTTGTCCTTAGGATTTCTTAACTCAGTTTTGTTGATAAAATTAAATGTTATGATGGAGTGATCGCTTTTCCACAGTGGAGTCAGGATTGTGAGGAATTTTTCGTTTGTGAACACGCGGTTTAAGCACGAAGGCGTCTGACTGTTTCTCTAGCCAGTTGCCCACTTCAAATTTTTGAATAATATCAGATCTTTGATGAGATTGTAGGACAGAGCTTCTGTGTGGTTTTCACCTCCGATTTACGTTTATTCCACGAAAGTGACTTCAGGAAGATTGAAGTCTTTTAGAATCAAGGTATGAGTGAATCCGAGACGAGTAGAGCGAGATAATCCTTTCAGCATACGACTGTCGTACTCGATGTCAGCAATGGCTTTTCTGTAAATGAACCCAACTAGACACATCGAAGTGGTAGACAATCTTACTGAGCACCATACGGATTCATCAAGACTGTTAAACTCTCGGTTGTGCACATGACGTAACTTCAGTCAAGATCGCAAACACAAGGCTACTCTACCCCCATTCCTGTTTTTCTCTCGTTGTGAAACAAAGATCCCGGGTATTTCTGGCTCCTGGTCCATAAATTAGGATATCAAAGTTTCAGATATTCTTATCATATTAGCATTATTAACATTACTGAGTTTATGCATCGCAACTATTTTATTCGGTAAACTCGCGGCGTTTATACATAGGCAGTTTATGCTTTCAATTTGAAACGCGTTAGCTTCTTCTTCCTGTTTATCTATATGAGCCTTGTGTGAATTGACAGATAACCTACATACACAGGGTTTTCCGGGTTGGTAGCCCAAGTCCTTCCTACGTTCTTTTCAACGATCTTGAGAGTCCACAAATGAGGTGGCCAGCTCCAACTTGTCATTGTGTTTGATCCTGGCATCATTTGGCCTATCCGGATGCATATGGATTCCAGTTGGCATCCGACGTCTGTAGGTAGGAAGTGCTTTTAGAGTTGCAATCGCCATATGTGAGGATGAGAGGCTAATCGTCATCAGCTCAGATCTAGAATACCCATCTTTTTTATCAGTCTCACCACTTGTCGAGTCAATACGTTTTTAAGCTTCAAGGACTACTTGATGAATTCCCGTTCCCGAATATCAGTGTTTGTGTGGTCACAGTCCGTGTTTTTCGGTACACCTTGCACAATGAAATTTCTTCCGCGGAAAATCTCCTGAGATTCTTTAAGAATGTTCCTGATGAAATTGTGTTCAGAATAATGTATATCTGGTAGAATTCTTTTATTTACATCTGATTTCAGTTAATGACCAGCAAGCAACATATCCTCTACACTGGTAGAGTTATTGAGCGTTACGTAGACTTGGGTGATTTTGGTGCTTGGACTCCTTTTTTCCGAGTGAGCCGTGTAACCGTAAAAAAGTTTTGGAACTTTCAAGCTTCCTATTCAACTCTTTCTCGAGCATCCTATCACTCCTGTCCTGCAGCTAGAGAGAAGGTCAGTGCTGTGTTTAAGGTTCATGATTATGAGAGATCCATCGTGAACTTTGATTATTTTCCCAGATTTCCGAGTACGTTAAGGCTGAGGAACTTGTTGTTTGGTGATTGAAGCCCGTTTCAGACTCTTGTGCTCATCTCCAACCGGCTGGACAGAATTAGGAGTAGACTGTACAGCCAGATCATCAATGAAACTTGCCACATTACCTGAGATGCTCAGATTCTTAGACGGTGACACCCGGTCTCTGTTAACTTTGTTGACTTAATTCCAATCACCTTCAGGGTTTTTGGGGATCACCGTTGCATTGAGGGGTCCTGTGCTGGGAGACACAAGTTTGCTGAGGGAGTATAGTACCTTTGATGTTATGACGGTGCTGAGCTTCAGCATGTCCTCACTAGTATCATTACGTGCTCCATCGATACTAGCGTTGTCGAGGCCCCTCTTTTTTCTTCATCACGCGTCTTTGTTCGTCTACCTGTTTTAGGATTGCCTTTTTTCAGGTTTGTTGACGACTTTTTCCGCAAATATGTCAAGAGAATGATGTTGTTCAGCAAACCCTCGGCATTCATGTTGCACGTGCCACATACACACCCATAATCCGAATTACTAATTATGTCGTAGGAGTTACTGTAAGATTTGTGCATGCTTCGTCGAACCAAACTTTGCATTTGTCATTCTGCATGCCAGAGTTAGCATCAGAATGGCATACGGGTTGCTTGCATGAATTCCTCACGACTATGGTGATGTAAGTTGTTTAATTGATTCTAGCAAAAGTCTAAGACCGTTAAACAAAAAAACAGTACACAAAAACGGGTAAAGTGGATAAAAGCGGGTGTTTCAGAACAAAATGGATACTGTTTTGATCATAATGTTAAAGGTACCAGAACGCAGAATATGCACACTTATTCCTCGGTTTTCGGGAATTTTTGTCAAAAGCGGTTTTGAATTAAGTATGTAGTTTGCTTTTTTACACTTACATAAGTGACAGTGTCAACGTTTATATAATCTGCATTCCAATTTAACTGAGATTTGAGACCATTCATAGCCGAATGTTTGTTTGAGTTATCATGTTGGTTTTCTGATTTTAATACATGCATCACTCAAGTCTGAAGCGATTTTGCCCACACCCTTCCGATGAGAGAAAATATCCAGTCATTGCTTCTAGGTTATAATATATAACAGCTTTGGAGGAGACTAAGTGAGACTTTTGTTGTGTGTAGGCAGCCAAAAAGCATATCGGATCATAATAAACATACCAAGGTGGAATCTCTGTGCTTCAGCTGCACCATACACATACTCATTCAATCGCAAGTGTAAACGTTGTAGCAAATTTATTAAATCAACCGAAGATTGCCCTCAAGAACGGTGAAAAGTAAAATTTAAATTTCGATTCTCACAGGTTTTGTCCGTGTATAAACTAGATATCCAATTACTTTAATATTTTTATCTCTCAAAACCTAAACTTTGTGCAGTTTCCACAATTTTCACCTAATCAGTCATTTGACACATTGATTAACATGCACAGTAGTAGCATTATCGCCAGTGATTACACTATGAATACAAGGATCACTGGTGATATTTACGTTGATTTAAGTAGGATAATCATAGTGTTTTCAGAAACAGTCTTCAATCAGAAGACGAGTTCTGTTCCTTCGATAATAAGAAAACTTTCTACTAAAGTCTACCTATCAGCTCCTTCTGATTGTGTCTTTCCTGAGCCTTCATTGCCACCTAACAAAGAAGTCATTTTGAATACTTTGGGTGAACCAACTCTTTCCTCTCTGGGTATGAATAGCTATTGGCCTTCGGGTTGGTATCAATGCTTGTTGGAGTCTCTACATGTGCACCTAGATTTACCCTGGTGTAGCGCTATTGCGGCTTGTAAGTTGCAATTTTTAGTTTTTATGTTTGGGTAAGTGGTACGTTTATAATCATCTATTTAACGTAACAAATCTACATAGAGTTGTGACCAAAGCACGGTTATATTTAGCATGTTTGTAAACGATTTATTTTGGATTAGATTGAATGTTCCACAAATTAGCTACCTTAGGGCAGACTACACGACCATAAAGGACTATCGTAAATACCATTTGACCACAAGGTCAGTGAAACCTGGCTGCGTGTGACTTATAGTGTGTAGTATAGTTCAGGAGACAATCCTACATAGTGTACACTAGGCGATATTCGCACCCCGAAAACAAGCAATCCCATTGCGAAAGAACCACAAGACGGTTTCTACTACTCGGGAGAGCAGGTAAGGTATTGAAAATTTCTGTAAAATATTGATATACTTGCTCTTACGTGAGATTAATAGATATATACAACAAAAGTCACCAAAATGTAACAGTATTCATCATGTAATCCTGGAGCGGCTAGCGAAAGCCATCAGATCACCGGTGCATGACTAATTCACACACTCACTAAAGTCCCTCTAACTTCTAAATGCATAGAAACAAGTCACTCCCTCTAGTTTTTAAAGGATACAAATAAGATCAGCAACAATACTCTGTAGTGAGTAACTTTGCAGCTACAGACCAAAGCATTTACAAGAAAATTAAAAAACTTTTGTTGTGTTTAAACTTACTATGACAATATAGTTCAATTCCATGGTGTATCTATCATATTTCAGTCTCATTTGTGCATGTTGGAAATATATGCAACGTTGTCACGTTAAATTGGTGTATCACAAGTCAGACTAGTGGTTGCACCTACGTCAGTGAATCTGTCACATTATAATACAATTTTTGTTAAAAAATAAAGTCCCAAACACTTTTACCATTTCAAAGTTACTTGTTTTACACTTTAGTTTAAAACAAATAATAAGGAATACAGCTTAACATTATCAACGTAAGAGTTGTAATTCTAAAATTCTGTTTGGTATTCTATCATCAATGAAATAACTTCTGGATCAATTTGTGAATATGATGCTATTTTTATTCATTAAGTTAACGATGGCAAGAATAGTCGAGTCTCTTCACGGATGATAATTGCTCGCACACTTTCTGGCAATTCGATTTTTCTTCATGAACTTTGACCTCTGGTTGGTTATCATGTATTTTATTTCACTAAGTTAGTAGATGTCTGAAAGTCATATTCTGCCACCATAACAAAAACTTTTATAACAATTTCGTCTGGGTTACATGTTTTACCACAAATATTAGGTTACCTGCAGTTCAATCGTTATTTCTCTTAACCGTCGAAGTTTCATGCGTTGAGTATAATTAATTGTTGTCAGTTCCAAAGAAAACTGGTCATATTGAAGTAGCCCAACTGTTTTCCTTCTTAATCCCGTAACACCGTGTTCTGCACTGAACCCCAAAAACAAGACACAACAATTGGTGACGAGCGTTGGACCAGAAGTGTTGCTGATAATCTTGAATATTTACTGGAACAACAGTTGAAAGCGATTTATATATTACCAGCTACACAAATCACTACAAAATCAACATCATTAACTTCCATATTTCGATCTATGCTCAATAACTACATCAATAATTTTTCTGAGGTCAATTATGATCAATCACCACTTGAGACCTGGTTTCGTCACTAAGAAGATATGTTTAATGTTGGTTTTGAAGATCAATAAAACTCTTTTAAAGTACGTATTCTTTTAATGAGACTCAGCGCAACAGATTTTTACAAATGTTGTAACATAGCGTTACTTCAACTCCACCTGACGGAACTTCTGCGGATACCATCACTTCACGTAGTCAGCTGATTAGTGACCAGCCCTCGTTTTTAATTCTTGTTATTGATGCATGAAGCTAGTAATAGACGAAGAGGACGATTCTCCAACGCATGTTGGAACAATTAATGGGGAGTGTGAGTAGGTAAAATTAAAAACTCTTTCTAAGTACTGTAGAATTATGGTCTGCAATTAGATAACGCCTCAGAAATAACCATCCTTTCCAGAAAAGCATGGACTAAAATGGAGAAACCCAGTCAGTCGTCAGTTTTCTTTGAACACAATAGGTGATAAACCGATACTTATTGAAGTTCTGTCATGCTCAGTAATACACAAAGATATGGCTAAAATTGGAATACATTATATATCAGACGATAACTTATATTTATTAGGTTAAGACTGGTTTTACTGTTTTAAACTTCAAGGTATTTCATTGCGAAACGTATGTAAAAATTCGATCTTGCATCTAAATTGGTATGCTTCATGTAACAGACTGTTAATTGAGAATTAATTATAATTATATAGTTATTATTATTATTCACAAACATCTTATGGGTACATAAGTGTTGTGAAGAAACCATTTCGGGTTTCTTCAAAAAATGCAATAATACACAATTTTCAATAATGTAAGCATTATACTTGCCATTTAAAAAAATAGAGCAATAATAGTAGAATATTAATAATAATAAATCGGGTCTGTGTAACTGAGAAGAATACTGAATTGAGTTTAAAGAAGGAAATGGAGAAAATAAGGGAATAGAAATAAAGGAGACGTGAAATACGCAAACAGTTTAATTGGCGCGTTTGTGAAAATAAAACAAGAACAAACGACCATGTATATATCGTCAAATCAGTAACAAAAAAAATAATCAAGAAAAAACAACTTATTATTGTAGTAAGATATGACGCTAGAATAAATGCTTGTGCAGTCATAGTTTGGAGTGAAGCGATGAAAGTCTAAACTGAGTGAAAAGGATAATGAAATATCAATATGTATGAGTCATATATGCACAGTGAAGATAAAACGAGTCTGAGATGTTAATTTAAGTGTAACACAAGTTATTGTCTTAATTACAAACTTCGTAATCTTAAGAATAATATTTATTTAGAAGGAAAAATGAGAAAGAAAAGAAGTGGACACCTAGTGAAAAGGTTCAAACATGATAATAATAGTAATTGTGTAATGAATATCGACCTCTAAAGTAAACCAACAATTTAAAAAAGTAAAATAAATTCTTTATTGCACTCGGATAAATACATGTAGATTTGTGTAATAGTATACAGAGTGAAACCGGATATTGGTATAAACATTTGTGCAAAAATTATTAAGAATAATGCCATGAAAGTCACAATTAATTTCAAGGGACAATCATAAATAAAGTTTGTTAAAAAGAATAAGAAGAGATAAAAGGAATATCTAATGTGTCGGGGGACCAATAATTATATTAATTACAGTAATAATTATAAATAAAAACATAAGCAGGCTTCATATATTAAGATGAATAGAAATGAAATAAAATAGGCGTGAAAAGTTTCAACGGTTACATTTTGCTTTTCAGTCAATTAAGTGGATGACGGACCTTGTTATTATAAATTATTAATAAATATGTTGTTATGCAATAAGTGACACAGTCCACGTTCGGAAAGAAAATCATCAAGGAGACTTCTGAACCGGGTTGTAGTTCCACTGCAACGGAGGTTCACTGGCAGTCTGTTCCATACGGTTGAGTAGCGAATAACAAAAAAATCTGACGCAAGTTTGTGTGGGTTCTTGAAATCGCTAGAATATTTTCTTTATTGCGTAGATTGTGGGATGATATCGTAGAGTATGAAGGGGTGGATAGCGAAGAGTAGGAAATACCGTTAATAAGTCAGTAGATAAAGGTAAGGTCTAATTTAATACGTCTGATCCAGAGAGGTTCTAATTTGAGTTGTTTCCGTATTTGGTGATAGTTCTTATTGTCGAAATACCCCAGAACAGCCTTGGTGAACCTTCTTTGAACACCTTTAATTTTAATCAGGTCATTATGCCTGCAATTACTGTAAACTAAAATACCGTATTCGTGAATGGGTAAGATACATTTTCTGTATAATAATAACCTCGATTCGATATTATTGAAGTTTATCATTATGAATCCGATAAGCTTTCTAGCTTTGGATACTTGTGATGCACTGTGCTCAGAAAAGTTCAGATTGTTGCTATATCTTAAACCCAAGTCACAAACAATGTTAAGAGGCTTGAGTGTATGTCTGTGTATAGTCAGATTTAAGGCAGCGGCCAACGTGAATAAATTCACTTTGTCAACATTAAGTGGCAAAGTTCACTAAACAGTCCATTCGTATAACTTGTTTATTTCTTCTTGGATTATCGCTGAAATATAGCTTTCTTTGGTGAGAGAAGAGAATGAATAAACTACTTTCAGGTAATCGGCAAAAAGGAAAGGTTTACCATACTGAAAGAATGAACACACGTCATTGATAAAAAGGAGAAAGAGTAATGGACCAACCACACTTCCTTGTATAACCCCACTGGTTACATTCACAGGTTGAGAGTAGCAAGATCCAAAGTGAAGGATTTGGTTACATCCTTCTAAAAAAGTTTTGAGCCAAGATAAAAAGGGATTCTGTATGCCGAATAAAGGGGGTTTTAGAAGAAGAAGTTTTTGTGAGACACTATCGAAAGTCTTACTAAAATAGAAGTAAAGGATTATCACTGACTGACCAACATCTCTTCTCTGGGTAATTTGACCGAAAAATTCCTGGTGCGACGTGAAAGACGAGCGTTTAGTCAAAGCCTGTATAGGGATAAGCTAATCAGTCTAGCCGAAAGTAAAAATGATAATAGCTGTTTGTGGATGATTTTTTCCATGGTTCTTGAGAGCACGGGTGTTAAATTAACTAGCCTACGGCTAACAATATCACTGTTTTGAATCTAGGGGTGATAGGAGATGTTTTCCATACAGATGAATAGGTGCCATATTCCATAGATAGGTTGAAAAGTAAGTTTTATAGGCGATATACTCATAAATAGAGCAAGGACAAAGATTGGTGCAGAATAATATGAATTCATTTTATTTCGTTAGGTTCTCATCAGCTGCTTACAACCTAAATTATTTGAAATTCAAATTATTACAGATATTGACATATTTATACATAAGAGTGTGATCAAAATCAATACATGTGTATGGTGATGTAGCAAAGATTCAGATAGAGTTAATGAGCTCATAAAATGTTTGATTCGAATAGATAAATAAAATTAGAGAGGGAAAGTTCTGGAACATTGAAATAGTGATTAGAACTCATGAAAATAGATTAATGGTAATAAAGAAAATATGAATTGAAATCAATCATTTATGTATGGTGTAATTTAAACTTCAGAAAGAGTTGCTATAATGACGCAATAAATAAATTAATAGGAGCAAATGACTATAAAGGGTGGGGGTTATTGTTACCAGGGTAGAGAAAGATTTATTACTGTCTCTTTTTGTATACATAGATCTGGTTTTAAACGTTTGATTGCTAACGCTTCAGCGAATTTCAAAAGGTTGGAGTTTGATTGTTTGTTAATCACCTTGAAGGACTTCAGTATATCAACTTCATGTTCTGTATCAAGGAGATGTCTTGCGACAGCACTGTTGAATGCGTTCAGTCCATTTAACCTTAAACTTTTCGGAATATGTTCTTTGAATCGGACGTAGGCTCTCCTTTCTGTTCTACCAATGTAACTGCTTTGGCAGGTACATGTAAATTTGTAAACACAGTTGGTGGTAACATGAAAGGGATACCTGTCGACCTTTGATTGTGTCAAAGAACATATTGTTTTGGACAGGACAATCAATTTCACTGCAGGATAAGTTCTTGTCAGTACAGTTTTTAGTCTCATATTGATTGATCCTGTGACATCGTCACTTTTGAATTGAAGTTGAATAAAAATAGGCTTTTTATTTGCTGTAATTTCTTTCGGTTTTTCATCTTCACATTTGCCGTATTTCTCAATAAATTTCAGTGGGTATCCGTTATTCTTTAAACATTTCTTAACACTCATAACTTCCTCTTCTAGTGTATCGGAAGTACATATTCTTTCTGTTCTGTGAAACAGTGTTTTGACCAGTGCCTTTTTGTAACTGATTGGACAATAGCTATTGAAATTAAGATAACTACCATTCCATGTGTCTTTCTTGTAAACTGAACGTTGAACTGTACCATCTTTTCTTCTTTTCATCGCGATATCGAGAAAATGGAACTTGTTTTCTTTTTCATGTTCCATAGTGAAATGTTACTTAAACAATTTCATTCTGGACATCCAGGAATGGCCTGAATGAGATCAACTACAAGCAGTTACGTGCACTGGCCGAAGATGGATGCTTAGATAGAATACATAGTAAACGAGTGTGAATAGCATAAGCATGCATCAAAAAATCCAGAGAAGTTCGAACCAGCCAATTGGTCAAACGCAGAAATGTATAGGAAATCATCCATAGATTTACACTTATATACATGAGTACACACAACAACAGAACACCACAACACAATTCACCGACTGAAGCTCTAATAAGACAGAGGCTACGGCAGTAAATGAAACAATGAAACCAACTAAGAAGAAAGAACGAAAAGGGGATTTCTTAAATGGGACCGAAACATCTATAACTCTCCGTGATCACAGACGTTGAGAAAAGCTTGGGCAAGGGGGAAAAGTAGAAGGTCAGAGGGGAAGAGTCATTTTCAAAGTGGCAGTAGGAGGAGATAGATGAATACGTCACAAGAATCAGATACGTAGAAGATTCAAAAAGACTCATCGGAGGAAAACAGAACAGCCTTGGACATCGTCTTGGATGTTTTTGAAATTCCAAGGGAAATACCAACAACGATACAAGGTGGATCTGAAGCAGCATCAAACCAGTCTACAGAAAGTTTATTACCGTGACGAAGAAAACGATAACAAACAAGGACCGTTGAACTCTGAAGCAGTTAAAAATATAGTAGTCAAAAATTGAAGTATCATGGTAATATAAAACAGACACACATGGTGTGACTTGCCTTCATCAATTACCTAAAATACAGAATAGGGATATCAGCCTAATAGGTTACACTTTATTATGAATTTTGGAAGAACAAGTGAACGTGGCATATGAGGAATGGTTACACTGTGACGATGAATGTCATCAAAATCGAGGCAAAAGTGTAAAGCTGTACAACCTTCATAAGTGATGAACTGCAAGAGGAATGCGGTAACCAGTTTTCAGGTAGACCTGAGGAGGGTAGGTGTATTAACGTCGCACGGGTGAATTCGAGGAGGTTCTAAGAAGCTCAGAAAGAGCCGAAGAATTCCATTCAACCATCTTTCGGAGGAATATTTCAGAGCCTCCACACCGGACAAATTCTAAAAACCCCTATATACGGGTCGGATGACCATAATGATGATTTCGTTTCTACCAAAATCTATAAATATCCAAGTGTTTTATACCATATTTGACACTCTTTGGAATAACATCCTTTTCACTTGTTTTCTGTCTTCTCATTACCGGCTTTGAGGGTTCTAACGTTCGAGTGCACAAGTAGTACGCAGTAAGGCAAGAATCTAAGCTTTAGATATAGCAGAATATTTTCCCTTTAATATTCACAAATTAAAGCACACTGTTGGCGATGCCATTCAATATGGTTGTCCAGAATTACTTTCAGATTTTCCTTAATGGGCCGTATATGAGAAAAATACAACCCTCAGTACACTGTGGATTCACGGTGGCTAAACAAGCTGCATAGCGATACATCGAGGAAGTCTACTATTTTGGTTTACTGAACCAGGGTATCTCACATCATGTGACCGGTTCGAAAGCAAGTAATTATTTATTTGAATAACTCATTACTTGTAAGGATTACCAGGCATAACAATGTAGATATTGTGAATGGTCAACCAGGGTTCTTCACACAATCTGTCAAGGGAATTCGGTAACGATTCTGATTTATTCGCTAACACGTTTCCCACCAGTACTGCAGGTATATAAAAGTCCTCTGTAGTGAGCCGCAAGTGTACTTGAAAGGCCATGGCAGATAAAGTTTGTAAATATATTATGAATTTATTATTCCGATTTTATATACACTTCCTAAGATAGGGTGACATCACTTCTTAAGACTCGTCGCACATAGAATAGTGTAATATATCAGGCCTACGCTTTGATTAGCGCTTTGTCACCACTCACTAGAACGTTATTGAGAATGATATGGAGTTTGTGAACGCAAGTAAAGCGGCAGCTTGGACACCTTGAATTGTGCATTCCCATTACAAACGCATGTACAAAATCGCGCTGTCGAAGCTGCATTGGAGGAGCCATAGGTAGGTGATTATTCCACAAATCGTGACAACTGTTTGTAAAATTTCAGGAGACGAAATTGTCAGAGATCGTTTGCGTTGATCTTTGGAAGTCAAAAAAGTTCGATTGGTGTACATGTCGACACCCGAACTGGGAATGACCTATAACTTACGCGGAACTAATAGCAAAATTAATATGAGCAGTCACGGATTCTACAGCACAATTCTCAGTTAGTTAATATTACAGTCTTATTTTTCATTAGATGTTCTGTGTTGACGATTCCAAAGTGCAAATTGTCCAGAAAGCCAAATAACACAAGAGATAGATGTTCCGAGCTAGGCATTCTGGCATAATAAAGTATTTATGCGTGGATGGCGATCCAAAGGAGTGGTGAGCCAAACGCAATTAGGATCTGTTATTAGATATATGAAAGATACCACAAGTATTCGGAGTTTGTCAACATTTTTACTATTAACACCTTTATAATCGAAGCGCGTTAATCCAATGTGTTAGAACAAAAAACTGGAGAGATAAATGAAAACATATATAAATGAGTTTCGTAAACATGTGATAAAGTGAAAACGATTTCCGCACAATGAATTTTTTTGTTCTCCTGGTGAAAGAAATATATACACATAAGCATGATAGCAATAAAAGTGACTTGTTTATTTTGGGAAAAAAATGTAAATATATGTATATGTGGGCCTATTAAAAATGTCCGTTCTTGTTTTTTCGACACAATAGTAGAAAATTGAGATGAAACAAAATGTAATCATTCAAGTATTCCTAAAAAATTTTCTTTATTCCAAAATGCACTGTACTGGGTCGGCTTTCAGATACCACTAGCGTTTTTTCATGACTGTTCATTACAGGGTGGAGTACCGTAACTGTGCGGCCTTCGTCAGTCGATTGTACCTCAGGAGAGTCAACATTATCAAGATACCATTCTAAGTATTCGGCTTTAATACGATGGATGCTGATGCTATTGTTAATTCCACTTTTGACGTCGATATAGTACTTAGATTACTGCTGAAAGACTTTGAAGGGTCCGCTCTATGCCTTTTTCGAGAGGTCGTCGAAGTGAGTCGAGATGTACAAAGACATGTGTACTATGTTTTAGGGTAAACTGGACAAAACCATCAGTTCATCGCGGTCGAGTGGGAACAAGTTTAACTGAGCGAATTTTTTAAGCCTGCTTGTGTAAGGATTGGCGAAGCAAGGGTCGCATTCCTACAATTGAAGAACATATGGAACTCAAAACAACTTTCAGTCAATATCAAAGTGAGAATTTTCAATACCAACGTCAGGGCAGTTCTACTGTATGGAGCTGAAACTTGGAGAACTTCAACAACCACCATCAAGAAGGTACAAGTATTTATAAATAGCTGTCTTTGCGAGATACTCAACATCCATTGGCCGGATACAATCAGCAACGGCCTTTTGTGGGAAAGAACAAATCAGCTTCCAGCTGAAGAAGAAATTAGGAAAAGACGATGGAAATGGGTAGGACATACATTACGCAAATCGTCAGATTGCATCACGAGACAAGCCCCAACTTGGAATCCTGAAGGGAAGCGGAAAAGAGGAAGGCCTAAGAACACATTACGTCGGAAAATAGAGGCAGATATGAAAAGAATGAATAACAACTGGAAGGAGCTGGAAAGGATTGCCCAGGACAGGGTTGGATGGAGAATGCTGGTGAGCGGCCTATGCTCCTTCACGAGGAGTAACAGGCGTAAGTAAGCTTGTGTAAGAGTTTGGATCAATACTCCCTTAGGAAGACGAATTACTGAAGAATAACCCTGGAAGTCGAAGTGTTATTACATAAGCGAGTTGAGATGCAGTGTATCCAAAGTCAGCTTTCACTACATTCAGCATATCAAATGAAAAGAGGGTAATACGTCGGCCAACTATGGAACGTTTACAGTCAAGTGTGAAGATTTAAGCTGTCAGTGAAAATGTCTTAATAAACCGTTTACTTGTATATGGAAGGCGATTGTTTTAAACCGCATGAATCTTAATTGTGTTTGCGGAAAAAACGGAAAAGTCCGGATTTGAACTGGCGTTCACTGTCTTGAGTTATAGTTGAAGCTCAGCAGAAGTTTACTATCCACCGTTCGACGAAGGCGCAGGCCGCTGTTTCGGTAGTAATGTCCTCGATGGCTGCTGATTCTGGGCATCGAGTGAAACGGTCAACACACGTCAAGGGATAAGATTATTCATTTGAATCAGGCAAAGATCCTACTAAATTCAGATGAACTTAGTCGAAACGAGCGTCATGATTTGGAAGAGAGCCTAAGGGACATTTGTATTGTCTAGTCACCTACGGGAACGTTCCCAATTCCTTACGTCTTTATTCGTACCATGACAGCAAAATCGTTTTGCTACGAGCTTGATGGTTTCATGAACACATAAATGAGAAAGTTTGTGCAACGTATTGAAGACGTTACCTCAATAACGTTTCGGAACTACTGGACGATGCCTACCTGCAGATGTATCACATAATAAGGTTTCCTTACAGGTTACCATCTGTTTAATATGCATTTTTAAGGTAGTCGAAAATAATTCGTGCAGAAGTTCAGTGTCTTCTTTTGAAAGCTGAACGAGTTTAAGACCTTGGGTTCTTTGGAAACTGTTAGATGAAGTTATACGGGACGAGGCGTCTGCATCTACTTTGTTTACCCCTGAAATATGTTGCATATCTGAAATAAACTGTGATATTTGGTCCAGTTTTCGAGACTCTCAAGAGGAGTACTCGTCTGAAAATGAGCTTGATGAGAAGGTAAGAGGGTACTGATCTGTGAACAGAGTGAATTCCCAGGCTCTCGTAGTGCTGAAAGTGCCTTACTTCACAATACATGGGTAGGCGTTTCCCTCGAAAACTGCTATAACTCAATTCGGTGTCTAGCAACCGTCTCGAGAAGAATGCCAAAGGTTGTCAGGTGTGGTCAACCGATTGTTGTAAGACGCCTCCAATCACCGTGTCGGATGCATCTATTGAGATACTAATGGGCGCTCTGGTGTCCTGGTGTTTGAGAAACGTTAGTTTGACGGTAAGTTGGTGAACTCTGGAGGATTCTTCTTTCGTGATTTTGTCAGAATTGATGGTCGGTTAAAGGTCTGTTAAGAGACGCTCAATTCAGTGTGAACCGTCCATAGAAACATATCGGGCTGTCAAACGTGCGTAGTTGCTTGATTGTGGTCGTTTCTGGGCAATCCAGAATGGTGGCCACCTCGCTTTTCAAAGGTCGGATGTCTTGAGAATCAATAGTTTGTCTGAGAAAATCTAGGAAGTCGGTACCTACTAGATATATCTGAATGTTTACAGTAATGTCATAACTTTGTAGCTGTTTGAAGTCAAGATCCAGATGTTGGAGATGAGATTCAGTGTCCGGACTTGCATTCAAGCATTCACTAACTTACACACGTAAGAACTTAAGAATTCGAAGAACATCACCGATGAATCTTTTTAAAGTTTGTGCAGCAATTCTCATGCCGAAAGGCATGTGAAAAACTCAGAGATCGGCGCGCTTTCAAAAATACATATATTCCTGTAGTCGTGAAGTGATATGTGATGTTACTACTTAAACATGGTAATTTCATTCGCATATCTGTTGATAGAATGGGTTTCTGACTAATAACCTTCATTTTCTCGTGTCAATAAGTAGATTATGATTATTTGCATAGAAACATCTGAAACGACGAAGTCTCAGTGAATGAGTTTGCGTCAACTCACATTACAATACAGATATCGCTCACAGTATATGAAAATTGGTTTCCCATTTGCTGCCTGTAAGTTGAAAACCCGTTCTTTCAGTCAGTCATTAAGATTTTCAGGAAGAATGCTAATTTCTGAACCAATGTCACAAGGTAGAGATCCTTCTTCATCACACCAGTGATGTGTTTCAGACGGCTTTGTTCTTTGGTTATGGTTTCCGTTGACGTGTGCCTGTGGGAAGGTTTCCCAAACGGATTTTCTTGTCAGACATTTTGGCGATTAAAAAACTGCAGGGCTATCTGCATCGACGTTTTTTGTTCTGTATGGGGCATTTCTTTGACTTCGGTGTCGGAAGTTCTGGTGATCTTTAGAATTCGGTCGGTAGATGCAGCCATTTCGTTTACAGTGTTATTTTGAAATGAAATAATTACCGCGCGCTTCTACTGGGGAGGCTTAAACAGAAGAAGCTGTTTGAACAGGCCCTCGTCAAAGATCCGTTAACTATTCACGCCTCTCATTCGTATCAACATGTCTGCTGCTGAGCTATATTGTAGATCGATATTAATAGGTAGTTGATCTAATCTTTGTCGATCGGTTAGATCTCCACACTTAATAATAGACTTTCTACAGTTTCAAAAGGCTCCGAAACATCACTAGTGAACAGACAAGCTGAATTCGCATGGAGGTGCCTTCACTATTAAGAGGAATTGTGCACGTGGGTCGGTCACAACGCGCTCTCGGAAGTCAGATCCTGTGTGGCAGAACCAGGCTTCGATGTTGCCGAACCAGAATTGCACCGCCTGAAATGGTGACAGTAAAAGGGTCTTGACGTTAAATAATCGAAAAGTATGTTTCGTAATGATGAGTATAAAATACAGCAATGAACGAGGGGAAGAAATCCACAAATACGAAAAAAATTGATATTTGAAGTCGCTGCAAGAAACAATCTCACATTTTACGGACTGGTCTACCAGATCATGTCGGGCTCACCACTGAAGATACCACAAGTATTCGAAGTTTGACAACATCCTAACCCGTAACACCTTTTATGATCGGAATGTGCGAACCCGTCAAGTCAGAAGTCAAAAGCAAAGAGACAAATATATATTTGGTAGAATATCGATATATCGAGAGATGATTGAACTAAGTTGGCTAACGGTTGTAGGAGAAATGAAGCGTGGTGTACTTATTCGTGATCTGGTTAGGATATATGGCCGAGCGCCTTCAGCTAGGTGAGTACGTTAAGACTAATGTGGTCAGCAAAAAATTTCCGAGATTCACAGAGCTATCGATTTTGGGGATTTACTCCCCGCTACGAATTTTTTTAGCATGAATTTATAAATATATTCAGAAGCACCATTCTATAGAATATCTGAACATAGCCGTATCGTTCCCATAGAGGCCAGAGATTTGTGCTCACTTGAAGAAGAGTAAAGCAGTGTGATCGATCTACCGGAAGAAACGTAGTATATTCGTGGTGACATACGTCTAGTGTAGTCTGAATGTTGATAATGAGTTTGTCTCGTGTAGAAAGGGAAATTCTTCAAAGTTTTCAGCTGAAAAGTGTTATAATAAGAAGTATTTGGATTATTATACTACTTAGGAATTCCCGAAATAGTACAATTTACACCAAATAGAACTAGATGAGCACAAACGAACGTGATGTACTTGACATTCAAAATCAGGTAGCCATCAAGTACAAAAGAATCATTAGTTCATACAAACACCACAAAAAGCCAAAAAATATGTATTATAAGTGAGGGGTTGCAAAACAGACTAGGCGTGTTCATACTGATCTTCGGTTTGTTGTTAGTGTTCAATTTTTCAAATCATACATGCCCATTAGTCACCGGATGATGAAAAAGGATTTGAAGTTGTTTGACAGAAAAGTAGTATAACCAAAGAAACAAGAAAGTTGCTTGACTTCATAGTAAGCAAGCCATCTCGGTAACTTCTATAATGCTTGAGAAGATGGGTCCCATGGCGAACATGAGAAATTTTCATGGTCTTTGACAAAGTGTCAAATAATTGTAATGCTAATTTTTATCCCGGAAAAATTATTTCACAAGTTGAAATCATGAGTCAATCGAAGCTAGACCACCATGATTTCAACTTGTGAAATTTCTAAAAATCTCCACAAAACCCATTCTGATAATAATAATCACCTGCTCACTAGTGACTGACTTCAGGAGATACTTCTGGTGTTCTAGTGAGAAGTCGTTGCCAGTGGAGTTGAACCAGGTCTGTTGTGAGATAGGAACTCACTGAAGACAATGGTGTACGGTGGCGCAACTTCGTGGATTGGTTGAAGTTGGACATTAACACCGTTGGATGCCGGCCCAGTGGTCTGATGGTTAAGTGCTCGCGTGCGAAACCAAAAGGTCCTGAGTTCGAATCCCGCGTGGTGCGGGGTCGTGGATGCGCACTGCTGAGGAGTCCCATACCACGACGAAACGGCCGTCCAGTGCTTCCAGGTTTTCCATGGTGGTCTAGCTTCAATTGACTCATGATTTCAACTTGTGAAATTTCTAAAAATCTCCAGAAAACCCATTCTGATAATATTTCACTATTATTGGGAAGAAGTCTATGGTTATGGAGTTTCGCCTAGATAAAATATTATTTGTAATCTGATATGCTGAGAGCTCTGCTCATAATAAGTGGAACTAAAAGACGACCGATGCTAGAAATAGTCTGAAATCTAGTTAACTAAACATGGATATATGAGGTGTGTATGATAACTCATGTTATGCCACATATACACTCCTCCTGTGTAGACGAAATCGAGAACACAACTGAATTAGAAAAATATCTTGAAATTTCGTGAGTGTAAATATTGTTAAATAATCTATATATTTACTCTTATTTAAAGAAATCATTTGTTGACCGCCAATACGGCCATTACTAATGAATGCTAGATAACGAGCTTCATTGTAACGTCTAGTGCAAGTAGCCTGAACACGCCACATATAACAGTAAGACGAAGACATCCCTGTGAATGCAATTCATTGCATGAGAGATTCGCCCAGTACAGACTCACACTAGGTAACCTTATTTAAATATCCAGATTATGACTGGCGTTTATAAAAGAAAGAGGAATTTCATGGCGTTGACAGTATGAGATCAGGATGACTGTGTAAGTCATTTCAGATTTTTGCAGACTGCATATACGGCATCATAAATGTCGGTAGCTTTCGCCTCTTATGTTGAAAATCTTAATAGTTGTATAGATCCTTGCATAGAATTGAGTACTTAAGTTCGAGAAACTGAGCTATCGTTGAATTAGATTTGTGGCCGATTCTCAATAGTGTAGTTTTATTTCCCTTTTTTACGAATGATGCATCCGAACTAATAATTTTGGCGTATCATCTCATGGAACATCACTTCAAATCCA
Source organism: Schistosoma mattheei (assembly GCA_944470405.2). NCBI lineage: Eukaryota > Metazoa > Platyhelminthes > Trematoda > Strigeidida > Schistosomatidae > Schistosoma > Schistosoma mattheei. The sequence continues at coordinate 12,753,487 of OX103947.1, read as the reverse complement.
AATTTATCATTCATTACACGAAATGGTAGTAGATTGTATCTTCAATACACTGAGTCACCGACAGTAGTGGAATGAAGATTCAACTGATTGCAAGATAATCCAGCCTCTCTGAAATGACGCTTTGTGACTTACGGTCTCAGAGGAGTTCACAAACTTAGATGACTTTTATTGTATATAGTACAGCTAGTTATGTCGAGTATATGGAACTTTCTAATTACGAAACATTTAAAATATGATGGTGAGAATCCTGGAATTTGTGGAAGTTGACACGAAAGCGAAAGGATGGATTCGGGAAAGATGTTTTTGTACTCTAGTCACAAAGAATAAACTGCTCCACAAACTCAGGGATTTCCTATGATGCTGTCCAAAGAAGCTAATGGATCCAAGAATATCAAACTAATCTTCAAAACTGTTGGGGACGTTAGATCCTCAGAGCGTACTTGGAAAAGGTCCTAATTTTTGTAATTTCTTTCCGAAAATTGAAATTTGTTTTCGCGTCAAAAGCGCTCTTTTGACCTTCATGTCGTATTTCCAATTTGGGGATCCTAGACGCTATTGGTCCTTTGTGCCTTTTAGTATGCTATATTGTAACTCTCTCCAGGGACGATTTGTGTGCTGTATACATACGTTTTCGTTTGTGTCTGTTCTTATCCCTCGTGTTTCTGCGGATTATACTTCTTCGTTCGGACTTTGACTTCTCTCTCTAGTTAGCGGGGCTGGGAAGCAATAGTATAGCTCGTATATTGGTCTTTGGTCACAAGTTTTTGTTCCATTTGCAGACTACGTGAACTCGTAAACGCTTCAAACATAGCGAAAACGAGAGGATTATAATGGATATTAACCAATGTTATGCGCCCACCAATGATAGCGATGAAGACCAGTTCTACGAGAGGCAGCAATCGATCATACAGAAGTGCCCAGGAAAGGATCTCACTTCCTGATGATAGACCTATACGCCAAAGTCGGAATGGACATAAACGGTTATGAAGATATCATGGGATGACATGGAGTGACAGGGATAAAGAAACGAGAGTGGTGACAGATTTGTGAACCTATGTGCATTCAACAAGTTGGTTGTAGGCGGCAGTACTTTCGTACACAAACACATACACAATGACACACGGGTCCAATCGGATCACACTATAGGGAATAAGATCGGTCACGTTTGCATCACTAAAAAATTCAGAAGATCAATGGAACACGTGAGAACCTGGAGAGGGACTGATATATGGCTTTACACCACCACCTGGTGGTGGACAACTAGAGAAACATTTATTTCTCTGGTTAGCGACTTTTTAGCCAGTTAGTTTTCTACGGGATTTAATCGCCAACCCCATGCCAAACCCTCCTCCTTTACCCGGGCTCGGGCCGGCGACGGTCCCAGAGGGGCTCCAGGAGGAGTTAGAGAAACATTACAGAGGTTCGGTACAGCGTTCATAAGAGAAACTGGCAAACTCAACGAATTCAAGATAATTCTCAACAACAGGTTCCAAGCCTTACAGGATCTGCTGAAAGAAGAAACTACTAAGGAGGACAACCAGAAACGGATTGAAGAAATTCTGACTTAGACGTGTTAGAATGTGCTGGTCCGCAAGAGGAAGGATGAACAAGAAGACAGGAATCAAAAACAGTCGAACAAGAACAAAGAAAGTTAAGGCACAAGCTGAATACACAGAGGCAAAGAAAAAAGTGAAGAGCATTAGACACGACAAGCAAAAATACATGGAAGATCTAGCAACGACAGCAAAAAAAGCTAAAAGACAACCATACGACACAGCGAAGAAACTGACAAGGAAGTATAGTAAACCAGAGAGACTGGTCAAGGACACTGAAGGAAGACAACCGCCAAGATTAAAGAACAGATGGGTAGAATACTTCGAGGAACTTTTGAATAGACCAGCTCCATTGAATCCACTGAACATCGAAGCAGTATATAGAGATGACACTCCACCAACGACGGAAGAAATTAGGTTAGCCATCAGATAAATCAAGGGCTGGAAAGCAGTAGAACCTGACAATATACCATCTGAAGGATCTGATGCAGACCTAAAGGCGAGGATCGGCAAAAGGAGGGCCGCATTCCTGCAATTGAAGAACATATGGAACTCAAAACAACCGCCAGCCAATATCAAAGTCAGAATCTTCAATATGAACGTCAAGACAGTTCTACTGTATAGACCTGAAACTTGGAGATCTACCACAAACATCATCAAAAAGGTACATGTATTTAAAGATAGTTGTCCACGCAAGACAATCAATACCTGTTGGCCGAATACCATCAGCAACAGTCTATTGTGGGAGAGGACAAACAAGCCTACAGATGAGGAAATTGGGGGAAGACGCTGGAAGTAGATAGGACACACATTGATGAAATCACCAAACTGCATCATGAAAGGAAACGGAAAAGAGGAAGACCAAAGAACATACCTCGCCGAGAATCGAGAGCAGATATGAATAGCAACTGGAAAGGAGTGCTCAGGACAGAGTTGGAGAATGATGGTGAGCGGCCTATGCTCCTCCACGAGGGGTGACAGGCTTAAGTAAGTAACATGATATACCTATTGATAATTGTTGCTATCATAATTTCTACAATAACTAATGATACATCTCCCCTAGACAGTGTCAACTTTTGTCGTGCGATTGTGAACTACTGATTAGGACTGAGAAGCTAAAGCTAAGTAAAAAAATGATTTCTTACTTCTTGTGAGATGTTTTAACTTCACTATCGACGTATTTCGCTAATACTTAAGACAACCGGTGTAAAACTTATTATTTTCAATTGATAACATCGAATAAATCAATGGGAAACTTAAGTGCATTCCCTAGTATGCTATCCGTCGTAACACAATACTTGTAGATTTTTAACTGTAGAGTCTACAACAAGTGTTACTGAAAGCAGTTGTTCGTCAAAATGTTTTTATGAACATTCTATAGGAATTTTTAAATAACTGAAATATAGTGGACATGTAACTGCTCTGATGATACTCAATGAGTAAATGAAGTGTAATGTAAAACTCACAAATGCGAAAACCCTATTGAATTTCATTTGGAAATGAACTATGACACATCAATGTCTCTTCGTTAATATTACGTCGCTGAAAATGTATGCTTTAAACCAAATTGAATCAATTAAAACGTATATCACCGGATTTTAAAGCAACCATTTGACAGAAGCTACTTGCTACTGAGGATCTTCCTGAAATTCTAAAGGACTTACTTATGACTCATGTTCCAGAAGTTCCGAGTAGTTGGATTATAACAAGAAAAATAATTCCCGAAAACATATATAATTATTAGCATATTTTAAAAAGGGTATAGTTAGCAACTAAGCTATTTGAGCGTCTTTGACCCTGAGTGATTTAATTACAGCAAGAGAAGACCCTTTTAGTGTCCATGAAACATTTTTATACATAGCGATCCCGTTTTCATTTACTCTAAGATCTGGTTTCACTTGTTCAAAAATTTTCTTTTTGGGATTAAGTTGGTCATCAGGATCGTCTGAAAAAACGGAAAAATCAACTAATTAAGCAGTCAATTAAAAATAAAATCAAGACAGTCCAGAAATTAACAGCAATGTAGTAGTTGAGCATAATCAAAAAATGGGTATCCCAAGATTGAATATATCCCGTCTATCCAAAATTGCTAAAGTATGTTCATTTGAGAAATGGGTGTCACTAACTTTCCTCTCAGTCACTATAAGAAATATGAGAGTCAAGTTTTCCAACATAGCTAAGTACTATACTCTGAAAGTCACACAGATGAAAAAAGGAATAGAATAGAACTACTTGGATTTAGGATGCCTGGATTAGGACGTATATACCGAAAATAAGCGAATCATTGATTCTGATCAAATCTTTCCTCATCAAGCTTAATCAGTTTAAAGAACAGTCCGAAAGGTTGTAAAACAATTAGTATGATGAGAATGTCATTTTTAAGACAAACCAGACTTTGTGATTTGGTTTAGCGGAACTTCATATATTCTGTGGTGGCCTTATTTTGTTTTAAACAATTTAGATAACTCGTCCAACTAAACTATCTACAAATGTCAATTACATACCACAAAGCACATAATTAGTCAGTTAGATGTTCTAAATACACAATACAAATCAGTCTAAGGCCGCTAATGGAAGCTCATTAGATTCTAAAGAATTACCCTAACCTAAAGAATGTGAAGTACATGTTCGTGTTAAGAAAGATATACGTACTATTTACAAATATGTATGCCTCAATGATTAGGTCTGATTATGATAACGAGAACGCGTTAATATTAATCACTAAGTCACTGCACTCAGAATGATTTTAAGCACGATAAATAACCAAATAATGTCAAAAATATCAGCAGCTAAAGTGTGATGTTTAGTTTTCTTTTGAAAGACTAAGGACAACTAAAGTTATTACTTACGATTATATCCAGGAACCACGACTGAATCACCTAACTGTATATCTGGGCCCTCAACAATCAGAGGCTCTACTCCACATGTATCTGGAGAGCTTGCACACATTAGCATTGCTTCCGATTCAACACCACGCATTTTTGCTGGCTTGAGATTGCAGAGAAATATCCCGACTCGGTTTTGTAGTGACTCGATAGGTAGATATTTCACCAACCCACTGACAACAGTGCGTATTTCATTTCCACCCAAGTCAACCTGAATAAAATGGCGAAAAGCACGTTTTAGGTTATAAAATACAAAGCTTGGACAGACTAAACACTTTATATAAAATATGAATGCTGATTTAAAGAGATGAGATAGGAAACCACATACTTTCTCTACGTATAACGAGTCAGCATCAGGATGGCGATTTACATCTATAATTCGACCGACACGCAGATCCAGACGACCGATATCAACAGGCTTTTCAGCAGACTGTGGCTTTCCATCTGGTATTTTACGTTCGGTATTCCGATTTTTAGTTTTCACCGAGTTCGTTTGTACCTCTGTCCTCTGTTTGGGTTGCTCTGCTATAATAAACCACAAAATGAAAAGTTCTATTACTAGCTCCGGAAGAGATTTTTATGTCAGTATTATGCAGCACTAAAAAAGGTAGCCAAGCACAGAATAAAAGTATTATGAAGAAAACTAACACAGAGATGCCTCATTATTAAAATACAAATAAAAAGACTAGTATTCAGTAAACGATTAAGACAAATTAAAAGAACAACTAACATCGACTTCATTCGGCCACGGAGTTACATCTGGCTTGTTTGAAAAATGCAATGTGAAAACAAACAAGACAGACATAGCTTTTTAGTTCGAGCCACTGACTTGTATGGCCACAAAGGGCATTGTGACTGGCTAACATTTATCAATCCCTTACAGGATTTTTTTCACTTCACATAATAAAATACCCACCTCTACTTTATCCGCCTAGTTCCCACATCGGGAAAACAATGCGCGACAAAGAACATTCGAGAAAACGGTTTATTCCCAACACGACCGGATTCCAAAAATGGTGTGAACAAATAGTTTATCGTAAAACCCAAGAGCAAAAATAAGATCTCAACATTATTCACACGGTGTTACAACTGCATGTAGATAAGTCCGTTAGAAGAATGAAAACGGAAAAGCAGTTTAAAAGTTCTTATTTAAGAGCCAGATTCCATGTGCATTGAGCAAAATAGAGGCATAGCTGAACAGTAACATTCAGTTTGCAAGATTATTTTTATTAACAACAATAATGATTTCGGTTGTTGCCAATGAAGAAATATATGTTTATGGACATAAATATTTGATAATCAGTTCGCCGAAAAGAGGTCTCATTGTTAAAAAAATAACAATATATTAATTGAAACCTGCAGTATTAGAAAGGCCATCGGTGGCAGCGATTCAGACTTACTAAATTTATATTTACTGACAAAGTCTCATTCCCAATATTTACATTCATTTTGTAGGTTGTAACCGTATTTAAGTATCCGGTCTTTATAAGCAAACAATATCCAATATTGCCCCGGTAACAGTAAACCAGCTTAGCGAAAAACGGTGACATCATGCTAAATACTATATATTACGATGAGTTATTAATATAATAAACCTAAATATGAATCAAGAACTAGAAATTAAACGAGCCCATTTTTTACATTCTGACATAAAGGATCATACCATTGGAAAAAGTGGATCAATAGAGAGGAAGAACAGAAACTAACCTTCCGGCACTAATCCTTTATCGGACAAATGTCCGGTTTCCAATGAATTTCCATTCAAATTAGAACCATTGCATACAGCCTTAACAGAGGGTAAATGATGAAGTTGTTGTTGATTTACTATTTGTAAAAAGACTTATTAGTTAACTTGACTAACATCCAAGAAGTAGCTCCTGCTGAATAACTGATTCTTTTAACGACTTTATCCTGTGCAACAACTGTTTATTCTGTACTTTGAGGCATGCTTCAACATAGTTTACTGCATCTGGTGTTGCAATTGATTCCAAATGTTTCAACTTGTCAGAAATAGACTGCAATAGCTTGTTCATCTTTAAAACGAATGAAAATGTCCCCATAACAAAAGGCTATTGTATTTAATCGGAATTCACACAAAAAATATAGTGTAATTCTTAATACACATCTGTGAAATCAGGTGTGAGAAATAAAGCCACTGTACATAAGATTAGTATTATTTACATGTATATGAAACAACCGAAGTGATTATTAAAGTTTACTACATTACATTGGCGACTCCATTCATATTAAAATATTACCCAAAGGTATGATACCGAATTCGAATTAATCCGACCTAAGACCTGGCACTGTTATACAACGTTTGAACATAGGATGGCCTGTTGGGATGCAAGAACACTAAACTCAAGAAAATCATGCTGGTTTTAGATGTGACCGTCTTTGAATGAATCAAGTACCTTTTGTGATGCTCTAGAGAAGAACTAACCACATTATTTCACGTTATATACAGATAGCACTGATTTAAGCCTACTACTAGAGAACGTACGGAAGAATTACACAGATGCAATGGACAACGGAACAATATACGGCATTGTCTGCAGATAGGATATTTGTCGATTTCAGAAAGGAGTGATATTATAATTTGTGCGACGTTAAAGTGACTTTGAAAGTGTCTACCTACTGAATAGAGCTAAGTGAGGGTTATAAAGCAGTTTGAAGAATAAGGATTATGATTTATAGTTGATGGGTGGGGTCAGGAATTATATTTATGGTTTTCATCACGAACTGACATCCGCTATAATACCAGGATTCCATTTAGCTAAATGGGTGAATGAATTTCGCGCCCAAACGCAAGACCCGTTATCGTAAACCTGATTGGTTCGTCCATAAAACGTAGTCTCGCCCGCAGACACTAATTTTTTACAGATGATATCAAAGTCATGAGTATATTGAGTAATGAGACTGATTACCTTGCTATCTAGGCTGATTAAAGTCTGATAATTAACTATAGAAAGAGTAGGCTGGTCACAGCGCAATATTTGCCCGAGTAGCGCCAATAAGATGAGGCTTCCAGAAGTCCGGAAACAAAAAGATCTAGAGGTAATAATGCGTTGTGAATTGAGAACGACTAGTTTTGGTAATACAGTAGTAGGATACGTTTTTCACGTGTGTTACGTCGTTAAAAAAAGCAGGAAACCATGCAGGCAAATGTTTACAACACTTAATTCGCCATATAGAAAAGAACAACAATGAGCTAATCCCTCACCAGACCGCCTGGAATAACTCACCCTCGCAACTCGAAAGTACCGTGCACACTTGTACGGCGCGCCACACACCACGCAATGACAAAAAGCAAAAAAATTCATGTTCTTTTTCTTCCGCGAACAGAGTTTGGCTCGGCTTCAGAATAGTATCTAGAAGACATTTTTGATATATTTTGTTAATCTTTTTCAAGTAAGCTTTCATTAGTGCTGAATCTCAAGGACGTGTCAATCGGACCCAACTTCTCTAAGTAATACGTCCAAAGAACTCATAAATCTGTGAGAAAACCTGTGTGTCCCCAGGGTATTTTACACATAGGATCAGCGAAATCGTCGGCTATGTTTACTGAACTGTTCTGACCCAAAATCATTTCTTAGTACTCTATACCTCAAAATAAAATAATCGCTTAATCTGCAGACGGACAGTGTAAACAAGTATAGCTTCCAAGTACCATTTCGTACAACAGGCCACAGACTCCCGGAATTGTGCAGGTAGCTAACTTTTTCATGGTTTAGGAGGTGATTCAACATTTTAACCGATGTTTGGGTGCTGAACGCATTTTTAAAATTCAGACATATGTGCATCCAACCGAAGCGTTTAGCATAACCGGAAGGTCCATAGTCAACCTCGGAATAAATTCGTAAATTCCCACCCAAACTGGACTAGACCAAAAATTCTAGTCAGGCCTATGTAACTGATTTCTACTGACTTCTTATTATTGTACGGCTCTTTTCACCTGATATACATGAATAAACAAGTGAATATCTCGACGAAGACGTACGATAATTTGGAAAAATACAGTTATACCCGAAACAGGAAATTAGGGTAGAAAATAAAGTGCAAAATATTATGTTTAAATTACAATATTTTCGGAACAAAAATGGTATGCTAGTGAATGATACATAGAACGAAAGCTCGTGTTATGTAGAATAAGATAGGGACAAAAATAAATATAAGTGTTTTACAGGGTTTGAATGAAATGCAATAACGTCCCAAGAAAATAGCTTTCGTAATTGTCTGGGCTTCTTAATTTCTCGTTCACAACAGGTCAAAGCCTTTGAAAGTACTTGATCCATGCCGACCATTCGCCGTAGGAGACGCCAAGGACAGCCTACCTAAATGTAGTCACGTGCGGATGCTTGACCAACGGCCCCTTACTAGAAGCATGTCCAGTATTTCGAAGTCTTTAAAGACTAGTCATTTAGGTTTTGACTTGCCATTAAAACCTCTCCTGGAATTTCTCGATTTTCTGTGAAGTGCCAGCATTTTCCAGTATGTGGTTGACATGGCGTGTCCACTTCTGTCCTTCAACTTCCACCACATACATTACGTTCCCTTGTCTCTTAAGTATGCGTCCACTGGTCCATTGTGGAGGTGAATATCGGAAATCGCGGACGTATACTTTTTGATTTTTTGGAAAATTCTGCGTTTCGCCCCATGATGGCGATCAAATTGGTTTTCCATCTTTCTGTTTCTTTTTCCGATGTCATTTTGCTGTGGTTTCATGGCATCGAGAGCAGTTCTTACTTTTCTACCAAACATAATTTCTGCTGGGGACATTTGATTTGGTGTTGATGGGTTTGGAGTTGTTCTATAGACCAAGAGAAAGTCATCAAGAATCTCCTCTATCTTTCCCTCCCCTTTTGCCTTCAGTAGCGCTCTTTTGAAGGTATCTACAAACCTTTCGGCCTGACCATTCGATTGTGGATGGTACGGAGGTGAACGGACATGTTTGACTCCAAACCTCTTGCAGAAATCTGAGAAGATGGAAGAAATAAACTGAGTGCCGTTATCTGTCACGAGAACATCTGGAACTCCAAAACGGGAGAATAACTGCCGTAGCTTCATGATAGTCTGTTGCGAAGTGATTTGATTTATAGGAAAAATCTCCGGCCATTTTGAATAAGCATCAACACAAACGAGGAAGTACGTGCCAGCAAAATCAACATGTATACGCGACCAAGGTTCTTCTGGAGATGGCCAGGAATGTAGTTCAGCTTTTCGTGGACACTTAGAAACCTCAGCACATTTTCTGCACGCACGCACGAAATCTTCGATGTGTTCATCGATATTAGGCCAATATACATAACTTCGAGCAATAGCTTTCATTCTTCCAGTACCTGGATGGGCTGTATGCAGTTGTTTCAGGACGAGTGAGCGTAAGTTATACGGAACCACTACGCGATCAGCAACCATAATACAGTCATTTACGATGGATAAAGATTGGCGTCGTTGATAATACTGTTTCAGTTCATGAGATGTTATACGTGGGGGCCAACCACGCTGGATAAATGTAGATAATCGTCTTAAGATAGGATCGCGGCGAGTGTGTTCAGCGATTCGAGCAGCTGTCACTGGAAGAATTTGTGTTGAATTAAACAACATTCTGCTTACATCTTCTTCCACTGATATAGAAGCGATAACAGTATCTTCGTTTTCAAGCTTATGATTGCTTATTAAGCGCGATAATGCATCAGCATGGCCAAAATCAGAGGTAGATTTGTATTTGATAACGAAATCATAACCCAATAGCATTGTAGCCCATCGTTGGAGGCGGTTTGCGGTATAAACTGGTATACCTTTCTTAGATCCGAAAATTGATAATAGGGGTTTATGATCAGTGATTAAGGTAAATTTTCTGCCATGCAGCATCTTGTGAAACTTTTTTACTGCGAAAATTAATGCCAATCCTTCTTTCTCAATTTGGCTGTACTTGCGTTCTGCTGAAGTCAATGTTCTGGAAGCATGTGCGATAGCCTCTCTTTTCCATCTGGAAACTTATGGGATATGACGGCACCGATACCATAGTCAGAAGCATCTGCAGCAACAACGATTTCCAGCGAGGGATCAAAATATGTAAGAAGTAGATCCGACGTTAATAATGACTTTACTTCGTCAAAACATTTTTGACACTTAGTGGACCAATTCCATTTTACATTACTGGATAATAATTGGTTCATGGGTGCCCGGAGGCGATGCAATTGTGGCAAGAAATTACTGTAATAACTGATAAGACCAAGGAAGGAACGCAGAGTTGCTACATTAGATGGGGGAGGCATATTTTGGATAGCTCGTACATTTTCCGGATCCGGGCGTCGTCCATTTTTGTCGAAAACAAAACCAAGATATTTCACCGAGTTCATGAAGAATGTACACTTCTCTTCTTTTAGATAGAATCCACACTCAGATATTTTGGTTAAAACAGTATCGAGTCGATTGAATAACTCGGACTTACTGGAACCTGTAACGATTACATCATCCAAATAGACAGCGACTCCTGGCAAATTAGCCAACATAGTGTCCATTATTTGTTGAAAGATAGCTGGTGCTGGTTTCACACCAAAAGGTAAACGCTTATATTGGTAAAGACCTCTGTGGGTGTTAATCGTCAGTAATGGTTGGGAGGCTGGATCAACTTCTATCTGAGATATGCGTCAGCAGGTCAATTTTAGCAAAATACTTTCCTCCATTTAGTTTGATGAATAAATCTTCCTGTATGGGAAGTGGATACGTGTGATCTTCTAGAGCATTATTCAGACCAGTGGAAAAGTCAGCACATATGCGAACAGTTCCATTTGCTTTTCTCACGACCACTATGGGGGCAGCCCACGATGAATAATTTACTGGCTCAATGACACCTAGTGCTTCTAACCTGTCCAATTCTTGGTCAACGACTGACAGAGCAGCATAAGGCACTGGTCGTTTCGGTCTGAAAATGGGCTTTGCATTTTCCTTTAGTGATAAGGATACTTTGGTGAATTTACAACAGCCCAGTTTGTTTTGAAATACACATGCATGTTTTTGTCGAAGATGATTTATGTAAGATACGGACGACAATTGAGAGGAAACAGAAGACTTTGATGTAGACATAACATTAGAACGAAGTACATGAGATTCCGAAGTTTCACTAGCGCATACTTTGTCTGAAGTATTCGATTTGGAAATTTTATGAGAAGGCAATGAATCGGCGGTATTTGATTTGACATGGTGAGAACACATAACATTTGAATTGTTTGATTCAGAAAGATCATAAGAACATGTTTCATCAGAAGCATTTAATTCGTTAATATCCAGAGAGGATGATTCGTCGGAGGCATTTGATTTAGAAATATCATTAGGGATTTGGATAGACTCATAGGAAACATTTTGAGAACATACCTCATCTAATAATTTATTCAAAGTATCAACATGTGCAATCCAATCTAATCCCAATAGATCTAAATCGTGTCGATTTGTTAGATAACAAACATCTGTAAATTTACTTCCCATAAGTTGAACATTGCATAGAACCTCTCCTGTCAACTTTACTATGTCTCCTGACGCATTTCGGGCGACATGTTCCGTCGGTCGGATGGATGGGCATCCTAACTTGTGCCATGTGTTCTTTGAAATCAACGTGACATCAGAAGCAGTGTCCAACTGAAGTCGTATAAGTTTTCCATTTACTAATAAATTTACAAATTTCCGCCTACTTTTAAATCCAACTTTAAAGGTTGCAAACGTGGTTTTAATTTGACTGTTTGATCGTTGCTTTGAATTTTCACTACGATGTTTAGTCTTGCGTTTATTTAACGAACAATGACCTTCTTTGTGGCCAATGCGATGACATTTGCGGCATTTATGATTCTTAAACGGACAGAATTTTGCAAAATGCCATGCTCCGCAGAACCAGCATGGTGATGGGGGGTTGGCAGGTTGTTTCATGCTTGTACAGTTTTGTTTCGATGATTTTATGGATCGGAGCGCATTAATTGAATCAGAACCGGAAGGTTTAACCTTCTGTTGCACCATCGCAGTGTCATGCTTGAGATTAAGTAACCGCTGACATTCGGTTGTGACCATTTGTAATGTCATATTTGGTTCTTGTTCAATGCGTGCCAACATCCTGGTACGGACATCTGCATCTTCTTCATTCTTTAGACCACATATGAAAATCAAGCATTTAAATTGGTCCGCTGTGATTTCGTTTATTTTGAAGCGTTCGCACTCTCGATTTACCTTCCCAGCATACGTGAGATAATCGTCCTCTGGAGATTTCGTTATTTGGAAACATTTATAGCGAGTATTAAATAATGAGGACTGTTCATCGAAAATATCAGATAAAATCTGGACTGTATCTTTGAATGATCATCTCGTGGATTTTGCGGTAAGATAAAATTCACATATTTATTATATTCCTGTGTTCCAAGTCTTCTTAAGAGTAAGCGGACTTTAGCTGCGTCGTCAAGATGCGAGCATTCAACGCGGAAAATGTCTTCGCAACGGTGAAACCACGAATTGAAAATGACACCAGCTTCGGGATCATAATGGAATTCAGAAACAGAATTTATGATGCTTTCATACTTATCTGATTGACAAGTTGAGGACGACTGTAATGAGAGCATTTGCGCCAGTGCATCCAAAAGCTTCGTTTGATTTGTATCATTTTGTGCTTGCTGCATTTGAAGAATAGTTTTAAGGTCATCCAATGATACAGACATTTTGTTCTGGATCAATCAATATAGGAAAGAAAAAATCTCCCTCGCCAGTTGTTATGACTTTAAGTTGGGTTGATTTTTACCCTGTGCTAATTGTTGTGTCCTCGACTGGAAAAATTAGAGAGCAGCGTATTTATCGATCGATCCAATGACACGTAAACACGTACGGACGGCCTAGAGTTTGATGGGTCCTGCTTCCCTGTCTAGCCCAGTCAGTTGAGTCAGGAACACAAGTCACAGCCTCGGAGATATGAATCATTGTATTTCAGACATACTCTATTTATATACTAACCAAACATACCACATCGTACCATAAAAACAGAAAACAACATTTGTAAAATATTTAACGGATGAAATAAATAATGGCCAATAGGAAATGTCCATTTAACGTCCAAGGACATCGCCAGGCTTAACATGATAATGGTTGGCACACTATTCTGCATCCATAACACCTCCCCCTTTTTTTTGAAATTCCGGACTTCATATCCGGGTTTAAGAGCTTTTTTCGCGTCTATCCTCCCCCGCGGAATAATGTTGAGTCGTCATAAACCCAAAATACAGTTAATTTGATTGTGTTTAAGACATATGGGATAGGGAATTCAGTAAAATCGACCAGATAATGAGGATAAACACCATCCGATTCGAAATCATTAGAGTTTAAATCTTCTGAGATATTGTTATGAAATATATGGGGAGCGTACGATAATTTGGAAAAATACAGTTATACCCGAAACAGGAAATTAGGGTAGAAAATAAAGTGCAAAATATTATGTTTAAATTACAATATTTTCGGAACAAAAATGGTATGCTAGTGAATGATACATAGAACGAAAGCTCGTGTTATGTAGAATAAGATAGGGACAAAAATAAATATAAGTGTTTTACAGGGTTTGAATGAAATGCAATAACGTCCCAAGAAAATAGCTTTCGTAATTGTCTGGGCTTCTTAATTTCTCGTTCACAACAGGTCAAAGCCTTTGAAAGTACTTGATCCATGCCGACCATTCGCCGTAGGAGACGCCAAGGACAGCCTACCTAAATGTAGTCACGTGCGGATGCTTGACCAACGGCCCCTTACTAGAAGCATGTCCAGTATTTCGAAGTCTTTAAAGACTAGTCATTTAGGTTTTGACTTGCCATTAAAACCTCTCCTGGAATTGTTCACTGCATCACATGTCGTTTGTCTATACAATAGCCATCATGTCCGTTCCGGCTACTACGTATAATGTGTTAACTAGTACACTGGTGAGGCCAACAGCTTTGTGGAGGATTGTGCAGCGTCAGTTGCTTTTAAACCTACATGGTTTATTCTAGCTTCCGATAAGCTAATTTATTCATTCTTCCTAAACCATATTTTGACCTTGTCACTCATTGGCGTATGTTCGTGCACACCCTATCCTACTCATCACAAATGTGTAACTTACTTTTACCTGGCTATAAATATTGCTTAATGCTTGATTAACATGTTTCGCATGTTTATTGACTGTAACAGAAAGAAAACGCTGAAAATCCCGCCACAGCATTTTTGTTGTACAGTACTGTCGTTTATCTGTTTCCTTTCCTGGTCGTGTATTTTAACCTTTATTCGGATCTCCTTTAACGAAACTTTGTGTTTTTCAGTCTTCTTTGTCTGAGCTCTTTTTGTGTGATTTTGAATATAAACTTATATTTTGTTACCTAATTTCCTGTTTCATGTTGCCGGACGATTGACAGTAAAGTCATGTTTGACTAGGCTCAAGGTCACAGCGTGGTTCAGTGTCACTGTAAACCTTTGACTGTCTGCTTGTAAAGGTTTTCGGAATCACTACAGATAGATAAGTGACTCTATGTTGTTGGGAATATTTTTATTGATCCTCAGGTAGAGAAACGCTTGACAGTACAGCACAGGCTGTACCGTTTGAGGTATGTTGTATTTTTGGTATAATCAATTCTATTTCGTAATTTAGAGCCGTTTAAATTGAGCACAGAGTTTGTGTTTTGATATAATTTACCACGAGTAACTGAAAAACGCCTCGTTAGCTACACAGAAGAACATAATCTGGTGCAATCGAATATGTTTTGGTTTGTTAGTTCTGCGTTCAAACCAAGTATTGGGATTTCGGTTTTTACATTAACTTTATTCAAGTGTCTAGAGCTAATATCAACCTCAATTATTGTATTTTCAGCTACATGGATTGTGTGTCTAGGAAATAATGTCACCAGAACTCGATCTAGCGTGCGATTATCCTCATGTTCTATCGCAAGTAATAAGTACTGCTGGAAGGTGATAATGAACTAACTGAAACGAGGTATATCAATCTGTTTAAGACTCACATAAGACAATTCGTGACAAATTTCTAAACGCGTGAAAAATTCTACGTAAATAAAAGTGAACTCAAGAGAAGCATTGGGGAAATCTGTGAAAATTTAGTATGCATGTAGACAAAAATTCATCGTTTTGGCACCTTTTGACCAACCTGGGGAAGCACTTTGAACTTTCTCAAAAATCTCCTCAATGAGAGGTGATGTGTCAAGGTCGACGAATCACCTTAACTTGAATAAGTATCGAGTGATCTGCTTCTCCCCTAAATTGCAACTAAATTGTCTGCTTTTATGCCGGTTAGAATTAAACAGTTTGTCGAATCCTAGATATATTCCAAAAAATTTATGTTCGCGAAGAATCGACTTTTAACACAGTAACTAAAAACATATTTGGAGGATGTTTTTTGCTGTTTATTTATCAGTTGGGTTATCATTACTACCTCCAAAGTAAAAAGGTATGAAACGAATCACTGACTGACAAATATACCTTGGGTATATCCTTGTCGAAGAGACATGTCGAGTGCCTCCAACTCTTCTTCATTATGATAAAGGAGGTTGTAAGCCATGTCATGTGACACCAATTCCGTTCGATCGGTCATCGATTTCAGGAGACTTCAATAGAGATATAATCTGTCTCATATTTGCTGGCACTTCAACTATGCTGGCTGAAATTTTAGCTAAGTTGAAATTTACTCTTGATAGTCTATGAGACTGAAGACTATTTAAAGTTTGCTCATTCTAAAGTGCAGTGTTACTAGGCGTCAAGGCACTGATTGATGGCAACGACCATAGGTAAAGATCACAGACTTACTTTGCGACCCGGGAGTTTAGATTGTCTATTAATTTAAACTTGGGATATTCAACTGGGCCATACCTAATTTGCAATTCTGCGGCAACCACGTGGATGGAATCATGCATTCGATTCACTAGGTTTCCGCAAACAACCACTAGCGAGAACTCACTTTCAGTTATCAGTACATAAACTTCAAAAGTCTTAATCATGTCTTTTCTATTCAACTCAGTTGGTAGATGACTAAATCAAGTCAGGCGTAAAACAAAAATAATACAATAAGGAAGTAATTGACGAGTTTTCAATTGGCCGAAATAGTTAAATACCATAAAATTTATGATTATGGAACTGTCAGAGCAATGAAAGTTCTATGTTAACTCAACATCGGCCGAGCTATCTGAATACAAGTATACTTGTTCAGTAATGACCAGTTTTTCAATACAATAGATACATTTCTCTTAACTATGAAAACTGGGAACTGGGAACTTAAGATGTCTGCTAGAAGAAAATTAAAAATAATAGAACAGGTTGTGAAACCAAGAGGACAAATTATGCATAGTCGCTTGCAAAAACGACGTAAAATAAGGGACTATGGCTTCAAATTCAACTCACTATATGGCTATAAACGTACATGATACCTCACCGATGGCTAATTACACATTTTCACGAATGACTACTGAAAACATAAATATACCTATAACGATTGAAGTAGCAATATTCGGTTTGGACGTAGAACTAACGAACCAAATTTTATTCGACTAAGATTGATTGACTTTGTTTGTATACCATACGAAGAGTTTCTAAGTCACTGGCAATCAATCGTATTATGACACAAACCATGTCCAATTTAAACAGCTCTATTTGAAGGAGAATAAATTATATAAACAGCACACAGTATCTCAAACGGTACATCTTGTGCAATACAACCGAGAGTTTTTCTAGTACAGGCAAACCTGCTGTACAATAAAAGGAATATATACATGATTTACAATAATGATATAATACTCATCGAGTTGATACGTTACGTAAAAAATTCATAATGACATTTAAATTAACATTGAGCAATTAGAAGAAAGAGGATCATTAATATTCAAAGTAATTATTAAATCAAGAAGTTGTTACGTTGCATAATATATGAAAAAGAGAAGGAACAGAATTTTTAATGGATGGTCAATAGAATAGTAGTTACGTAAGAATCAAGAGATGAATGTTGAGAAATAACAGAGTTCAAAATCAACAAAAACAAAATTAAAAATTGGAAAAACCCGAAAGGAAGAAGTTTGAAAAATAGTTCTGTTGGAGGAAATCTCGTACCGATGGCCAAGGCAGCTAAAGTGGTTGTACAAATTTCTTTTGAATGCAAAGGTTAGGTTTGTGAACATTGATTGCGATGGCCCCCGCAGTGCGCGAAAGGCGTACTCGTCAGCCATATGGCGAATGTGATGGAGTATGGTAGATAAACTTAAGAGCTTTATTCAATTCAACTTGATGACCTGTGTCAACCAAGTGAGCGAAAATAGGACTTTTAATCACGTTTACCTGCCCTTTGCTTAACCACGACGGATGGTGCTCTGTAATACGATAACGAACTTGCCGAATTGTACGACTTATATAACTGGCTCCACAGGAGCTGTTGAATAGATAAATACATATGGATTTGGCGAATTCAGGTAGTCTGTCTTTATTGGCCGTTCTTATTTCGGTGTGGTTGTAGAAGATAGCATTAAGTATGGCTGCATTATTTACCAAATGTTAAAATAGGAATTTTTACTACATTGAAACGTTCTGAGCAAGTATCTGAAGTATAGCGCAAGGCTCAGTAAGGCGATGGCAAATGTAAACGAACAAAGACGCGTGATGAAGAAAAAAAGGGACCTCGACAACGCTAGTATCGATGGAGCACGTAATGATACTAGTGAGGACATGCTGAAGCTCAGCACCGTCATAACATCAAAGGTACTATACTCCCTCAGCAAACTTGTGTCTCCCAGCACAGGACCCCTCAATGCAACGGTGATCCCCAAAAACCCTGAAGGTGATTGGAATTAAGTCAACAAAGTTAACAGAGACCGGGTGTCACCGTCTAAGAATCTGAGCATCTCAGGTAATGTGGCAAGTTTCATTGATGACCTGGCTGTACAGTCTACTCCTAATTCTGTCCAGCCGGTTGGAGATGAGCACAAGAGTCTGAAACGGGCTTCAATCACCAAACAACAAGTTCCTCAGCCTTAACGTACTCGAAAATCTGGGAAAATAATCAAAGTTCACGATGGACTTCTTATAATCATGAAACGCTATGAATCGGTTTTTGAATATATAGAGCTTGGACAGCGGATTCAGTATTTCAGTAGCCCTTCCAGACTTAAAAATAGCTTTCACTAAGTTTTTACCAGTGGCCTCACTCCTAACACCGCGTATGTTGGAAAAACGTTTCAAGGCAATGATTAAGAAATCTTCAAATGTAGCCTTAATATAAATACCACAACCGGTAGATGCAAAACTCTAACACTTCGCAGAGACTATCACATGGTTGATTGGAAGAACTTTTAAAATTAACTAAGCACACTAACTAATATATTCTATCACAACATCATGAATATCTTCGACAAAATTGCCCATTTAGAATATCGTAAATCCTAGTATTCTAAAGATTTGTATATACCGGTCTCTACCCAAAAAAGTCTTTAAAGACAATGTACTCGATTCCACAACCTTAACGACTTTTCCTCTTTAGTTACGATAACGGAAATATTTGTCCAGGCAAAGGCAAAAGACAGTCGCGCAGGAAAAACGTGCTGTCGAACTTAACAATGACTTCTCCACAATTATCAAACTTAAACGCACTAAATCGTAAGGAGGAAACGCATTTATTAAAAACAAACAAGTATACGAAAATTCAAAACTTGTTATGGAACTACTTAGTGAACACTTTTGTTTCTTATAATCTAACGAAAAATCACCAAATGAATCAGAACCGATCCCAGTACCTTCCTGTGAAATTACTAATGAACAGAATATTTCTAAGGCAATTAACACACCGGAACAATCCTATAGAGATGGAACAGATGGTATTTAGGCTAGCGTGCTAAAAGGTGGAGGTGACGATATCGTGTGTTTCACGTCTTAAACGATTTGCGATATTACTCGCTACCGCGTGTTTCCCTACAGCCTCAAAAAACACACATACTATTCCCATAATTAAAACAGGACCTGAAGCAAATATTAAAAAGTACTTGTCCGTAAACATAACCTCTGTGGTACCTAGAGTGATGAAAAAAGTATTTACGGTGGTGTTCGTTCAACATCTACTCACTAATAATCTCGTCATAACCCCCAGGCGCAGGTTTCTTATGTCTACATCATGCGATACATGCTAAGTAGAAGACCTGGACGACATAACTCTGAGACGAAACAACGGACTCATTGCACTAGTCTTATTCTAAGACTTTAAGAAAGCATTTAATAAGGTCCCACACAAAGGGGTTCTCGTTATTTATTCATGGTTTGCTTTTTTGTCATCGAACGCAAACAAATGGCAAAGTAGAATGGCTCTCTCTCATCACCTGGAGCAATATCTAGTGTAGTCATCCAGAAAAACGTATTGGGTTATATATATAGCCACAGTGAATACTATCTTCTGTAACAAATTTATCTTGCTTGTAAACCGGCATGCATCATGCAACAAACTGTTATTTGAGACTGTTATTTTTGGTAACTCTACCGAATGTTTATCAACAGAGTGTAGCTTGAATTTTTTCATGCATATCTTCGTTATCTTTACTTTGGAAAACGTTCTGAACCTTGAAATAATATTCTGTTGATAAACACCGGTAGTCCTACTAACATTATTGTCTTGTAAAAATAGTGAAAGACATAATATTCACATTAAATAAACACACAAACACAGCCAGATGCATCTTACAAATCGTTTTATTCAGTAGAATTAATGAGCAATTCTGATGCTCATCAACTTCTCTAAACTGTCTTAATCGCGGTCACATGCTAACGATCACTGAAAGACTCCGAATAAAGTATTTCACGAAGTAAAATTTTAATTAATTTTGCATAAGTCTCTCAGGCCAGCTAAAATTACCTATCCGTCACACAGCATTTCTTGCTGTGAAGGAGTTTTGTTAGGTGCTTGAGAATTCGCTACTTCAGTTTCTAAACATCAGAATGTATTATCCAGCATTTATCCATCGAACCAAATGAGAAATGGATTAAAGTTTCGAACGTAACATATTCAATCTACAGGCAATATATTCCAGATAACTGATTGTTATTATTAATGGCTTTATTCGATATTATATTTTGGTACAATATAGAATTCTCAGCACAGGGTATTTCAACAAGTTAATTACGCAAAAACAGTGACAAAGACAAAAAAAGAAAAAAAGGTTCAAAAAAAGCCGAAAAACTGCACACCTTTTCAAATCAGAGACATGTTAAGAATGCAGGTTATTGACTAGGTTAACTCTAACAACCTGTTTGTTACAAAGTATATATGCTAGGTAAGGTATTATAGAACTTTTATACTTTTGCTTGCGTGCATGGATTTTAATGTAATTACGTCTCGTTCTACCAGAAGATACACAAGGAGAAAGATAGTCAGACAGTCAGTAACAACGTAGAACTTTGTACGTACGTACATCAGTTCGAGTTGCCACACCACATTAGCACAGAGATGCAGTGGTCGATTCAAATCCCGTAGTGGTAGAGGTAGTAAGAGTATAAGCAGTAATCGGGAAGGTTAGGGTTAGGAGATGTTATATAAAGAGTACAATCCAGTGAAATAAATTTGGGAAGAGAAAAAAAGAGACAAGGAGAAATAAGGAGATCAAAATTTAGGAGAACACAAAGAGTGTGTGCACCTGCGCCATTGCAAACGATTTTGAGCCATGTCATTCAGGGTCTCTAACTATCGGTTGCTATCATAAATGACGCAAGTTGGCAAAAGCTAGTCGAGCCTTCTGTATCCGTGCTGAGATTTCGTCACACACCGGGCCACAAGGGTTGATGGGACTTCCAAGATAGGTGAAGCGGTCGACACGCTGAACTACTTCACTCCCTATCATTAGTTCAGGTGTCAATGCAACCCAATCCTGAAGCAATATTTTGCATTTCGAGGGAGAGAATCGCATCCCGAACATGCTTGCATTGTTGCTTAGAGTGGTCAGAAGACTTTGCATTTTGTCACCGTCTCCACCAAATAGAACTATGTCATCGGCATATTCCAAGTCAACAAGTGAATCTCCTGGTAGAAGTCCAACTCCCGTAAGTTCAGATGAGGAAAGTGTCATCTGTAAAAGCACGTCGACGACAAAGCCAAACAAGAATGGGGAGAGTAGACGGCCCTGACGAACACCACTTGAGGTAATCAATTCTGATGACAGTTCGCCATAAGCTCTCACTCGACCAGTTGTGTTCGAGTAGAGAGCCTTTACAAGGTTAACGTACCTCATTTGGTACTCCTTTCACTGACAATCACTGCCATAAAACCCCATGATCAACAGAGTCGAATGCTGCCTTAGGGTCGAGAAATACTACCATTGTGGGGCGTCTGAACGTGTGTCTGTGTTCTAGAACTTGACGTAGTGTGAATATCTGGTTTATACAACCACGTCCAGGTCGAAAACCAGCCTGATTTTCTCTAGTCTGCTCTTCACGAGCTTTGGTTAGGCGTCGAAGTATTATTGAAGCTAATATTTTAGACACTATATTAGTCAAACTGATTCCTCTGTGATTTTCACAAGAGGACTTTTGTCCTTCCTTAAAAACTGGCACAATCAGTGATTGAGACCAGTCAGATGGGATTACGTCCAGTTCTCAAATTCTACCTAGGACCTCAGTTAATCTCACTGTTAATACTGAACCACCATCCTTAAAAATCTCAGGAGTAAACCTGTCACGGCCTGCTGCTCTCCCTCGCTTCAGATTTCCAATAGCTTTTTTTCAACTTCGTAGAGTCGGAGGACCTACATTAACTTGCCATTCAGGTTGACTGGACATCGTGGGAAACCGAAGTGTGGCTGAAGGCCAGTTGAACTGATCCCTAAAGTGTTCTGCCCATCGATCCAATCTCCTGGATTGAAAATGTATGATATGTCCATCTTTCTCTGAGAGTGTTCCACTAACAGTCGGTTTCCTAATACTGATTTCCTCAACAAGTCTGAACATTTGTCTGCTATTACCTATTGCCGCTGCCTTTTCCATCTCTCTTGCATTCACTACCCACCACTGTTCATGATCGTTGCGTAGACTTCTTGTCAGCTTGCGCTTAAGCTGACTCCGCTCTTCGTTATGTTCAGATCCAGGTGGAATGAGTTTTCGAGCATCTATCAGTGCGATAGATGCTGCTGAGATCCAGTGTTGCTCTCTCACCTTATGGTTTACCGTATAATAATAATAATAATAATTTATTCTCAAATAACAGTTTGTTACATGAGGCATGCCAGTTTACAGGCAAGATCAAATTGATACAAATATTAGTAGATATCACAGGTTTTCGAATATCATTCCATGCTGCCTCTGGGTGGGCATCACTTGTATGGCTGCCTAACTGTTTTTCTAGTTTTTCCTAAAATATATTCTTAGCTCGGCTATCATTAAGTAGGACCCTAAGAGTTTTCCTTGTATCAACTTTCCTACGTCCAGTAAGACGCAAGCAAATACGCGCTCGTACTAGAGCATAATCTGAATCTAAGCATGTGCTCCAGAATGAGCGACAGTCTTCTATCGAGCCCCTCCATCGGTGATTGACAGCGATGTGATCTATTTGGGTAGAACTTTGGGACGAATTAGGGGGTCTCCATGTTAAAAGATGTTTTTCCTCATGCTTAAAGTTAGTATTTGCAAGGAACAGGCGGTTATCTGAACATAGCTGCAACAGACGGTCGCCATTATCTGTTCTTTGAGCCACGTCACCATAAGATTCACCTAGGTGTCTTTCCCTATCGCTTAGCATACCCACTTGAGCATTAAAGTCACTAGCCACTGTTACTACATCAGAGACCCTAGCTTTTCTGAGGTCGGAAAGCTTTCTATAAAACTCATCTTTTACATCATCTGCGCTGCAGTCAGTGGGAGAGTAGGCAGAGAGGACGAAGAGGCAACGACGAGTGTCTCTATCTTTCCGATTCCTTATTGTTCCGTTTATTCAGACAGCGCACCAACGACTGTCTACTGGGATCCAGTATTAGAGAGCTAGTTCTGCCATAGGACTCAATGCCATACCTACGCCGGCGAGGCTGCGGGAAGAAGCATCTGGGCTTCCAGATACACGAAGCGTAAATCGAGCCGGTTCTTTATTTTGGCACGGTGAGGCCAAATGAATGACGCTACTTGGATCCTGTATGCGCGTTTCGGAGACGCAGCACACATTCTAGCTAAGGAAGCCTGCTGTCTTATTTGGCAAAGTGTTCGTACGTTAAAAGCTCCTACGTGTAGTTTAGAGCGTGGTTTCAGGAGACCAGGAATAGCGTTCCACGCACTCGAATCGTTTGCCCTAGCGGTGCGAGGTGATAAAGAGACGTGAGGAGGGTTTGTCATGGAGATAAGAGAGGTATTGGGAGGTGTAGGAAGGATTTGAATGTGATCAACTTGGTCTCGTGTGCTGTTACGGGTATGTGGGCTGATGTCACTTCCCGGCTGCCCACACCGTGGAAGGGTAGTTCTTGTGGAACCTGAAAAGGGAATTGGATTAGTGTTAGTCTAGACGACCTGGGAGCGTGACCGCAGTGCCCAAGGGACAACTGCTTGAGGCCGGTCGCGTACGGCCTTTTTGTGGAAGGTTTTTGACGTGTTAGCTCCGTTCTTCAAAGGGCCTTACCGCCGGAGACGGAAATCCGTGAGGTAAGGTGAGGTGTGACATTTTTGTGGTCGACCTTTTCTAGCCTTTTTTTTCCCTGTGAGAAGACAGCATCACTGTAGATGCTGGTTGTCCGAGGGAAACACTTTACTGCAATCACACCCCTCTACAGTCAGCAGTACGACTTCGCCTTCAGATCAGGAGTTGCTGCTTTTAGTCTTACCGTTCTATAGTATTCTAATTGTCGTATGAATTAGGAATTCCAGGATTAACGCAATTGAATTAAGAAGACACAGGCACCAACGAATGTATTGTATTTAGAATTCGAAATCAAGCATTCAACCAGTACAAAGGTATCATTGGTTCATTCAAACACCACATCCGCCACAGCTTAAATTGGAGTCTAGGTGTTTGTAATCAATCGTACGTCTTCTTCTCAAATTCATCCTGAGTCTGTCTGACATTGTATTGGATAAGGATTCTGTATTATCTAGAATATGCTCATTAGCATTAGAATTAACAATCGAAATTGGAACTGACTCACCTGGTTCCTGAAATTGTATTTGATCTACATGTCGACTGTGTGTACTTAAGTCATCGATGTCTAGAATTCGCACCATCGATTTTCCGACATTCTTCAGAACAATACCCGTAGATGGTCGAAGATCATTTCCTCGATAGTATGTAACTTCTGCAGACTCCAGACATCTCATATTCGACCGAAGAATTCTTCCTTTCAATAGCTTCGCTGGAGTCTCCTTCGTCACCGAATGTTTGGCATTTCTATATTGCAATAGAAAGGTATCTACTCCCCTCTCCAGCTCATTAAATGTTGAGGGGGCTATAGAATCAATAGCAGTCTTTAATGTCCTAACAAAATTCTCTGCCTGACCATTAGAACACGGATGTCTGGGAGCAGTAAATAGATGTTTGCACCCTATACCGTTCAACCAGGTAGTGACTGCATCTGCAGCAAAATGTGAGCCATTATCAGTCACCAACACCAAGGGAACACCTTCTCGACTAAACACCTTTCTTAATGCTTGTATTGTGAAATCAGAATTTGGTGAAGTTGTGAAAAAAACTTCAGGCCACTTTGAAAAAGAATCAATGACTACTAGTGCGTAGTATTTACCAAGAAATGGTCCACAATAGTCAGCATGAATCCTCTGCCAGGCCTCAGACGATACTGGCCATGGCACCCACTTCGAAGGATGATTTTTCAACTGATGACATTTCTCACAATTGTTTGCCGTACGACATATATCTGCATTTATCTCTGGCCACCAGCATGTGAGCCTTGCCAAGGACTTCATTTTCTCAACACCTAAATGACCACTATGAAGATCTTCAAGAACAGATTTACGCAATGAAGGAGGAATGACAACACGATCATTTAAACACAGAATACCATCAGGAGTAGTAGATAGCTCATCCCGCTTTGAAAAATAGATAGGAAATCTCCGTTTCAAATTAGCATTCCAACCTTTCCTTATAGCACTGAGTATACATCCAAAATATCTACGAGTTTCTCTAATGAGATCTGAACGTCTCACTGGTAAAGGTTGCACTAACAAACAATCCGAAGTATTAATAGGTTTATCTTGTAATGACTGTCGAGAAATGTAATCAACATGTTGAATCTGTTTGGCACTTCTGTGCTGAACCGTATAGTCATATGCACTCAAAGCAATACTCCATCGCTGAACCATAGCTGCTGAGGAACGTGCTAAGGATTTTTCGGGATGATAAATAAACTTTAAAGCTTCATGATCAGTAACAATAGTGAATTTCTTTCCGAATAAATATTTATGAAGTCTTTTAACAGCCCAAAACACAGCTAATGCTTCTCGCTGAGTCTGTGAATAACCTTGTTCAGTAACAGTAAGTTTGCGTGAAACACAAATAACTGGTCTACCTTCCTGTTCCAAAACTGCACCAATTCCCACAGGTGATGCATCAGTAATAAGCACAGAATGTACATTAGGGGAGTACGTTCGAAGAACAGCATCACTTTGAAGAAACTTCAGCAGACTTCGTAAGCATGACTCTTGTTCCTCACTCCATTTGAATGAATTGGATGTTAAAATATTAAATAAACAATTTGCACGACAAGAAAAATTAGGAATAAAACGGGAATAGTATTGAAGAGCACCCACTAGTGAACGTAATTCTGTAAGATTTTTCGGAGACGGTGCATTAGTCAGTGGAGCTAGTCGTTTCATATCTGGTCTAAAACCATTACCATCAACTAGGTATCCAAGGCATTCAAAACTAGATACACAAAATGAACACTTATTTGGATTCACTGTAATATTCTTCTCAATTAAACGACGCAATAAAGCAATAAGTCTCTGGTCATGAACTACCTTATTAGAACCATGAACAATGAGATCATCTTGATAAACTTCAACACCTTCAAGATCACTAACTACTTTATTCATAACTTCCTGAAATATGGCTGGAGAACAACTTAGACCAAATGGAAGGAAATTGTATTTGAACAGACCAAAAGGAGTGTTAATTGTCGTCAAAATAGATGAAGATTCATCTAAAGGAATTTGAAGATAAGCATCTTTTAGGTCAACTTTCGAGAACACTTTAGAACCATGAAGTCGATTTAGAATATCTTCAGCTTCTACCGTCGTGCACGTTTGCTTCAACAAACGGGAATTCAGAGTTAATCTATAGTCACCACAAATTCTAGGGTTCTTGCCGTCCGACTTCAGTGGCGTAACGATAGGAGTACCCCATGCTGAAGACTGAATTGGTTCAATTATGCCTTTCACACACAAATCGTTTAATGTCTTATGTACTGCTTCTCGAAGACCATAAGGAATTATTCGTCTTTTAAGAAAGACGGGATCACCCTGTACTTGAAGTTTTATAGGCTTAATTTTCATACCTCCACTGCACTTAGCACACATAGCTATCAAATCTTTAAGTAAAGTATCAGAATTTTCTTTAGAAACTAAGAAGGACAACTCCACCTTAAGCCTTTTCAAATTCTTTAAACCCAATATTGACAGTCCTGTTTCGCTAACTAAAAATTCACAAGGTATGTATGAAGAATTATCATCTCTGATTAGCAATTCACAACATCCTCGTATGGGCAGTCTGTGTCCAGTAATCCCCAGTATTGATACTTCAGTGGGTCGTACAACAACGTTAGGATCTAAAGCTTTCAAGTTCTTGAATGAAATAATGGACTCTATACTGCCTGTGTCCAGAATAAAGTCATGAAATGAACCAAGCGATGTATATAGTCGCTTCTGAATATGAGCATTACCTTTCGAAATAGTAGACAAAGATAAATGATCACTAGAAACATCCGAATTATTGAAATTTAAATTACAAGATTTAGTACAGCTTGAAGCAAAATGGACAGTAGCTTTGCATACTGACTGAATGTGTCCTACCTTACCACATTTAAAACATTTAGCATTACGAAATACACATGAATTGCGAGCATGAAACTTTCCACATGATAAACATTTACCAAACTTCATCTCACCTTTGTGATTTGCTTTGTAATTCCTCGTTGAAACACCTTTCATATTTACACGAGAATAGGAATCACTGTTAAATGAACGCAAGTTTGATTGACCCTGAGATTGTAGTTCATCACGACGACTAAGCAAAGTATTAGAAATCTTCATCGACTGGATATCAAGTTCATTGACTGCTTCGTAGTTAATACATGCAGTTCTAGCATCTTGAAAGGAACAGTTTGGCATTCTTAACAGCTCTCTTTCCAAACTCGGTATGTTAATTCCTGCAATTAATCGATCTCTCAGTTGCACATGAAGTTGATCACCGAAATTACACTTGGCAGCTTGTTTCTGTAATTCAAGGATGAATTCCCGAGCCTTTTGGTCATTTTGACGAACCATCTTATGAAACTTCGCCCTTTCACGGCATTCAAAACTGGTGCATTTTACATGACTTAACAATAGCTCTTTAAGAGTTGCATAAGGGAGTGAGATAGGTTTTTCTGGATATGCCAAAGTTTTTAATAAGCTGTACGCTTCTCTCCCAATGAATGTCAGAAAATGTGCCACAATTTTCTCACCTTTAACATCTTTCTTGGTCATGCTCCAAATTTCGAACCTTTCCAAATAATCCTCAAAAGCTTCAGGAGTTGAATGAATATCCAACTTTTCCATTGCAGGCTCCATCGAGACGCCAATGTAGTATTCTAATTGTCGTATGAATTAGGAATTCCAGGATTAACGCAATTGAATTAAGAAGACACAGGCACCAACGAATGTATTGTATTTAGAATTCGAAATCAAGCATTCAACCAGTACAAAGGTATCATTGGTTCATTCAAACACCACACGTTCTCCAACCGACCTGCCTGGCATGGTAGAACCTACAGGAAAATATGCTCCAGCCAATATGGCTCGGTTGGGTCATCACGATAGGCAGCTACGGTCGGGACAAGGAGAAAGATAAGAGTGAAGGGGACGGTTAGTATCTGAGAAAATAACACCTGCCAGGAGTTTGCGCGACTTTAGATGTCTATCCGCAACCATATTAATTATGACCTCGAAAGATTCAACACACACCCTGCTAACTGCTCTCAGCACCCTCCACAATACAGCAACGTCTTTTCTCAAAAGCACGGGAAAGAATAATGGAGAACAGTAAATAATAGTAAGTAATATGCAAGAATTGACAAATTGTAATGGTAAATGACGAGTAATCCCTAGAGAATGCAATCTCTTTATGTAGTAAGTCAAACGGAAAACCTTCTTTGACGACAATAAAACGTGGGAAGACCAAGAGAGATCAGAGGAAAAGGTAACACCAACATAATTGACCTTTGACACTGTGTTTATCGAAGAGTCTCCAATGGCGCAAGCGTTATGGGATTTCAAAATGGTGTTTAGATGCCGTTCATGTCTCATGCTAAAGTTAACAGCTTGACATTTAGACGGATTAAGTATAAGACCATTACCAACAGACCAACAATCAATACGAGACAAAAATTCTTTCATTTCTATGGGATGTAAAGAGGAAGAGATAAGCATACATACAGTGAGATCATCCGCATATTTCACAAAAGTGTTTTCTGTGGAAGATGGCAGATCATGGAGAAAAAAGAGAAAAGAAGAGGTGAAAGAACAGCTCCTTGTGGTACACCTTCATGAGATAGTAGAGACTCTGAGCACTTTCCTCCAAACACAGTGTACTGTTCCCTTTCAGAGAGGTAGGAACATAGCCAGTTGGTTATCCAGCTGTCAGTGTTGACGCTGATTGACTTGTCAATTAAACGTTGTCGTGGTATAGAATCAAAAGCTGAAGTATAGTCCAGAAAAGCACATCGAACATACTTCTGACCCTTTTCTAAGTTGAACACTATGTTGTGATGCAGAACAACAACAGCATCTAAAGTGCTTCTTCTGCGTCTGTAAGCAAACTGATATGGATCAATATGCTCTTTTATCGCAGGCTGAAGTGGATTACCCAGGACAGGGTTGTATGGAGAATGCTGCTGAGCGGCCTATGCTCCTTCACAAGGAGTAACAGGCGTAAGTAGTAGTAGTAGTGAAGTGGAAGTACTAGTAATTTTTCTATGGTTTTGAGGAAGGGTGAAGTTATTGCAATAGGTCTGGATTTTATATTCCTATCACCAGATACTTTCTTTGGTATAAGGATTATCTTCATCTTTCTCCATATTTTCGGTATGAGATTAGATATGAAGGATATGTTAAAGATAGTCGTGAATGAATAACATAGAACGTCAGCACATTTTTAAAAGGTTTGGGATACCATTAAGTGACTGAAGACATCTTCGGACATCAGTTTCAGTGAAACTAGGAACACAGCTATTATTTAAATCTGTGTATAAAGGGAGCATCACATCAGATGACTGACGTACAAAAGACATATTTAAGTCACAAACATTCAACTGGTTATCGGTCCTAAGCTGTCTGTCACCTGTAGGTTCTTTAAAGTTTCCACACACTTGGAGAGTTTTTGCAAGACAAGAGTTTTTGAGTAAACTTAGAGTTGAGACATCTAGTCTCTAGGTTTATAAGACTATTTAGCTTACGAACTTCATTAGAGTTCTTCTCCTTGTACATTCTTTCTTTCACCCTCCGTAGTCGTTTTAGTTGTGAAGATGTGAGTCGATCAAAACTTACAAAGATGGTCTCAGTGGGACAACAAATATCAAAACAGAATTTAAGGTAACAAATGATAACATCAGTAGTGTTCTCTAGTGAGTCATCTGTAAATAATTCGCAGTTAGTCGTACGAAACATTTTTTTCAGATTTCGGATATTTCCTTCTGAGTAATTCCTATATTTGACTTTCTTGGTTTGATGTAAGTGTGTACTCTTCCCGTGCTTTCCATGTACTTTAGGTAGAACACGAATTATACAGTGATTTGAGTTAGACAAGGGAGTACGTTTACAAGTCTCATATATACCCACATCATTATTGAAAACGATGTCTAAATGAGCATTCAAACGGGTAGGAAAATCTACTACATTTTGGTGACCTAGTGACGTAAGGAAGCTACAGTCACATGAATTGAAATCACCACATACAACTGAGAGTGAATCACTGAATGCAGTAACAGCGGACTCAGTGAATTCATCAGCGAAAACAGATAGCGCAGGTGATGTGCAGTCCGGAGTCAAGTAAATATTGGTAGCGTAAACATATTTGTATTTATTCAGATGTTTTGGAAGACATCTTAGAGTTAGACAGTCGATAAAGTCATTTGAAAACTTGAAACATGCAAACGAAGATCGACACCAGTTCACGTTTACAGACGTAGCTACACCGCCACCACACCTCTTTTTATTGTTTGATCGATCCTGACGATGAATTTTGAAATCACGTAGTGATACTAGGCAGTCGTCCTGTAAATCATTTAACCAAGATTCTTGAATTGTGATGACACTACAATTACGATACATATTTTGACTTAGTAGAAACTGCAGATAGTCCACTTTGTTGATTAGTGATCGGCAGTTAGAATTTAGAAGCTCAGGAATCGACATATGATTAACGTCCATTCTCTTTAACTCATATTGCCAACCACCATGATGTATTTTATAGTACTTTTTTGTAATTTCTGCAACGAAAGATCGTAGGCTTTTCATAAAAGCGCCTGAACAGGTTATGCGAATGATGGACATAATGATAAGTTAAAACAAGTGAAAAACAGCTTACTTGTTGAAATAATTAGATGGCAGGAACAGGTAGCCCAGATATTTGCCCACAAAGTCTTGTGAGTTTCTCAATGTTTTATTTGTCTTACCCTGAAATCCTTTTTTTTCTTTCTACAATTTTCTACCCTCTCATATCTTTTGATTTGCTATTAGTCCTTACTTCTTTAAACCATTAGTTATTTTCACAGTAGTGTGATATACTATATGGACATCTACCCCCCCCAAAAAAACTTTTCAACTATCTGATTTGCTTGTAACATGGACCTAGTAGAGACAGTGTATTCCAACTATGGGCTTTGATTAAAGCAGTATTCATACTTACCACAAACGTAAGAGAGCCTAACATCACAAAAGGAGGGAGGGTGGCGTTACTGACCAGCAAACATGAAGGTGGGGAGATAACTTCAATCCACCCATGTCTGTAGGGCAGAACATTTTGTTTAATTACGGCTCCTTATGTTTTAGTGGGATGTCACGAACTTATGGTATTGATGCTGATTTATCACGCAAAATACCTCTTTAAATCGTGTCACGAACGTTGAATTGGTTTCACTTCCTACCCAGAAATCCTATTACAAGCAAACTAGACAATTCGCTAATATACGAAGCCTACTCAAGACCCTATAATACCTGAAAAAAATAATAATACAAAAAAAACGAAAGGGGCTCTAATAGCTTCGATAATAAAAGGAAGATAGCCAATTGTATATCACAATACTGTTTCTAGCACTAGATTTTATTTTATAATCACAAATAATCCCATACTTTCAGCTCCTTTACGAATCGCCTCCATTTGTCAGTTGTATGTCCACTCACACCTTGTTATCACTTATTTTCTTTAACCTATTAAAATGCGATTTCTTAACAAATACCTTAATAAAAGAAAATTAGACTGAGTAATCATACCTTGAACATTCCTTCATGAATGTTGGCTACTCTGCCCCTCGTGTTTTCTTTTACTTGCTCCCTCTTTCAGCCCCCTTGAGATATGGAACGGGTGACTTCATCCTGCACCATCCTTAAAGCCTTGGATATTCTAAAGGGACATAAGGTTGCGATTTCTAGAAGCTCATACCTTCAATGGACCTATCCTTGACCATCAGTCGCACACTTGCAACGCAACTTTCATGAAGCGCGCTAACTGTAGAACTGCTTAAAACCATCTAGATTCATATCTCATAAATTATCAACCCAGCTATGTAATTTACTACAGTGAATATTGTATCATTTGTATCAATTTGATCTTGCCTGTAAACTGGCATGCCTCATGTAACAAACTGTTATTTGAGAATAAACTATTATTATTATTATTATTCAAGCAGGCCGCCGAGTCGTAGGAATAAGTGTTAGCCGAAATAACCAAGTATTGAGTACGTAAACAATCAGCATCCTGGGATTTAAACATCTACAGTTAGATATATTCTAAATTGCT
Source organism: Schistosoma mattheei (assembly GCA_944470405.2). Lineage (NCBI taxonomy): Eukaryota > Metazoa > Platyhelminthes > Trematoda > Strigeidida > Schistosomatidae > Schistosoma > Schistosoma mattheei. Next base: position 12,720,833 of record OX103947.1, on the reverse strand, counting down.
TGGTAATTATTTGTGTTTCACAACAAAATTAAGCAGGATTTCACGCAATTTTAGGTGATTTCAGCTCATTCTGTTGGGTAACATGGTACACCCATTTGTTGACTGCCATAAGCACTGGCAACCCAGAAACATTGTCAGTTAGTTCCTCCCAGTTTACAGTTTCTCACAATGTAGTGAACAGTAACTCATGAGGAGACAAACAATTTATTCCAATAAAAAACTAAAACGTTTTTTTGATAAAATGTGAATACTATATGTTGAATACTTCATTTGCAAATATTCCATCAATAGTGTCAAACTTCAACGTTCTTTCATTACCTTAACAATTACTCTCTGAATACACTCCTGCTCTATTCAGTTCTATCTTCTCTGCCTCTTGCTGCCAGGCATTCCACTTCTGATTAGTGTTACACACCACTTGTGTCGACAGACACAAGTAGCATACACCTCACCAGTAGTTCGGAGGAATGAGCATGGATTTTTAGGCTACTAAGCAGCAACCTTATCTCATTTCCACACAATAATACCCATTGATTTATCCTAAGCACCTGTTTTTACACTTGTTTACTCGATAAGTTTTATTTTATTCAAGCCATTGTAGCATGATTTTAGATCGGTTTTTAACTCAAGGTTCTAGAGCATTAACAGTCAGATATGTTTATAACATGGAACCTGTGGAGTTTGGGAATTCTAGTAAAGGGCGAAACACAGAGCTTGGAGTAGGATATTTTGTACATTAGAACTAACACCAATGAACAGAGGCAGGATTATTAACTGGAAAGCACAGTGACATGAAGTAACTTCAAACTAACCATATCAGTTGTACAGAAAATTTCGTCCGCTCCACATTAGTTATGATGTTGATGAAGGAGAACTTTAATAAATGAAGCAATCGTGAATTTTTGTTTGTTTATCTAAACATCGCGTTATACAGCTACATTCACAAAATTAACGAACATCTATGGCTTGTTTTAATTGACCCTTCAGTTCCTTATTTAGGATTTGTCTTCTGTTATAATACCTCACAGAACGTTGCATTATTTTACTGCAATTTAGATTCTGGAAAGAAAACTATCAGTTTTCTACAGACGATGATATAAATCCAATCATTTTCCTCCTTTGTTCGTAAGAATTTTACTTTCAAGTCCTGATATATATTTACTATACCTATGTGTATGAGTAGCTCACATCACACTCTGAGTAATTGTAGGACTGCCACTGCTCAAAGTTGTAAGATATTACGGGCTAGTCGAAAGCCAATTTGTCATCTATGAGAAGAAATGTTTTGCGTAAATCACCAGACGTTTAAGAGGATACATTTGAAATATGTGATTTAAGCAGCATGTCTTCTTTGAAGTATGAGATGGATCTGACAACAAAATGATGACATATATCACTGACTTAGCTTACTGAGATAGTTTAACCTCTTTCCGTTATCTCACAGAGGAAATGAGTCCATTTGAAATTGGTTAACCGTATACTAGGCGATTAATTGCTTTTAACATGTCTTGTCTTTTCTTTCATTTGAGAAGACGTTCTAAGAAAGCTCGAAAGCCGAAATTAAGTTTCGAATATCTTATGCTGATATAGTAGATTGAAATTCAGTGATTTCAAGTGATTGACTAAATAGATATTAATGCTGCAATGACGATAGACATCAGCCTATATAGCCAGACTTCCTGCTCAGCGTTCCAGCCATTTTTAATTTTTACCTTCAATAATTGCTATTGTGACTGATTTACCAGCAAAAGAAGACATCGTTTTTAAGTGCTTGGATATACGAGATTTGTAACAGTGAACTGATGTTTCTAGCTGTTGGTAAGCAGCATCAGAAGTCATTTTTAGACCGTTCTATATATGCTTCAAACAGGATCCAGTCATCTGTTTATACAAACAAACTTTGGGGTTGTCATCCTTTGGGTGCGCTGTTGGATTTCTGGCGGTACACCTGCGTTATCCGCAACCGCTGGTCATCAATATTTTTCAGGATGACCAAGCTTCTGACAGACGACGGTACCCTAGAAAAGTTCCGATGGATGTGCTTTTTTGTATTTGATAGCTGCACAGATGAACGTCCAGTATCTGCAAAAGAAGTCGAGCAATTACTGGAGTTCTTGTGTGACCTTGAAGGCAGCGAGTATGTTTCATTTGGTGTCATATTGATTTATTGTAGAAATGCTTACTGCTTTGAGTCAGAAGTTTCAAATAAATTGAAAACTACACTTTTATGTGCTACTTCAGGACTGCTTATCAAAAACGTGTCTGGTTTGTTGCAAACTGCTGATAAAACTTTCTTTAGAACTTACACATATGAACATAAAAGCTCCTGGAACATCAATGGTTCGTCAACTCATTACACTTTTGTCCGACGAGAATAAGGATGACGTGGTGAGTAGATCAAGTTGTTTGTTACGACATTGAATCTTACCGAACACAAGTTGACTTATGTGTACTCTCTTAGTACACCCATAGTTTTGATTGTGAATACTTTCCCTGAAATCTAAAGATACACTGAGATACCAAAAGCATATAAGCTTGTTGAATAGCTAGCTTCTAGTCTCTTTGATCATTTAGTCCATATTTCTTTTCTAAATATTGAATTAATTGTGACATCCCTTTATTTTGAAATACCCTAAGGGGTGGGGGTTGATTTATTTTATGAAGTGAGGTTTTTGGTTGTATTTGTAGGAGAGTTCGCACACAAGAATAAGCCATCTACCGATTGCCCTGTTTCGTTTTACAAATCTCTATCTGCAAAAAAACTCCTAATTGATTGATAGGTAGTTAAGTCTTCTGGGTTAGTTCATTTGAAACAAGTGCGTGGGGCAAAATATATTTCTGTATAGCTTGTTTCGTATTTTATTAGTTGTGTATTCCAATCGGTCCATGTAATTCTTTAATTTACTTCACTTTCTTTTCAGGAATATATATCAACAACTCTATGCTCTTTATTTTGTTTGGAGCCCATACCGGTGAATCAGTTGAAAATAGTTGAACGACTGTGTGACTCTGACCGCGAATTACTTAAGAAGTGGAAGGATATTGTACCTGATAAAAAAGGTAGTCCTAAAGGGACTAAATTACTAGTGAAACATCGTGAATCTTCCCTGGCCTATGAGTTATGGAATGAAATTACACAAAATACGGTAATTGGTCCATTCCAATGTAGTTAAATATGCATTGTAACTGTAAACTTAATTTTGACGTCTTCATGTTCAAGTATTTTGTGGTTCTGTGAGCTGAAGTTAGGTTTTTCATGAGCCTTGTACAACCGCTTCTTCTCGGTCTTTATTTTTGCTTCCTGACTTTTGGTTGTGTTTAAATCGAATATAACGAGTTTATGACTAGACAGTTAAGTGTTGTTAAATGTGGTTCACATTTCGATGCCTAGCTTTAATACTTGATTAGTTGATTTCTTTATAGTCTAGTTTTTTGATGGCTTATCATATTTTAGGATGTGTCAGTAATTTGTAGCGTTCATTTCTAGTGGTTTGGAGTCACGTAAACCTGATAGTATTTTAGGCTATCTGTCGTTGCATTATCGAGTACTTTTTAACCTGAGTGTTTTACTAGTCAATGAACTATGTCAGTTTTTAGTTTCATCTGTCTGGTTATTACTCTAGTAAAATGAGCTTTCAATATTCACTATGTTCGAAGATATGATTTAGAATTCCATGTCCTCTGATTATTTCTTAAGTTGTTTCGTTAGTTACAACTGTGATGACCATTAGCGCACACCTTAGCTCTGTATTAAGCCTGATAACTGGATAAACGACTAATCTGTGACATTAATTCAACTTTTTAGTTTCTTATTCGTATGTACTGTTAACTATTTCATTCAATAAAAAAATCGGAACACTGTATTAAGACGAGTTATAACAATAAACTTTTTAGTTTTCTGCATCCATGACTACTTGATCAGTAAGCAGCATTATATACTATGTTATTTTTATTGTTCACTCTAACCAATTTCCTCAAATTACTGGTTTAAAGAAATTCCACCCATTCGAACTTTAATGTCGGTTCATTTTTCTGGTCTTCATCCTGATCAATCACGAACTTTTAAAAATACGCAAATATGTGATTCAGGTTTTCCGTTGTGGATCGAGTATACCGACTGTCAATATCTCTTTACTACATCAGTACGTTACTAATTATCTCCCTTTATATTTTGCTGAAATTGTTTCACTTGGTTACTTTGTTCCTGCTAATTTGCTCCCCGTTCTATCCAGTAGTATGATATCTTGGACTGTTATTCATTGTTTATTTTAGTGTCATATGTCTAATATATGTTTCTAACAAATGTTTAGAATCATGTAAATTACCTAACCTCTTATTTGTGATTGATTTAGAAACAGATTCAAGGGAATTCTGATTTTTGTACCGTCAATACGCGCAATGAATTTGCTATTTGTTGTGTCCAAACGTTTTGGAGCTGTGGTGGTTGGCAGCATGTGCTCAACAATTTGGATGCTATATCCCCTATTTTAGTCAGGTAATTTCACTATCTTTCACCTGTTTTCTTTGCTTGTGGTACCTGTAGTGTAAAGTTTTTAAACTGAAAATATTTATATTCCTTTCCGGGATGGGACACCGCATAACATAATTTCAAAGATTGATGGTGTCGAAAAACAATGTTTAAACCAGTCGACTATAGACAATTGTTTGATTTTGCAGTAAAGTTATTGGGGCAACTTTTTGTGATCAATGTTTTGCAAATGCACGCGTTTCTAATGCTCTCAATATTTTTCATTGATGGTTGTAAATAAGCTCAGAAGTAAACTTCTTTACCTTCTGTTTATATTCCCTCGAAATATTTAGCATTTAATGACGTATAGGATTATCTTAGTGGCTACTTTCGTTACAATGTCGACGCATTCATTTACATGCTTCCTAATGTAAAAATGAATAATTTTACGATTTACTGTTTACTTTTAAATTTCAGTGATGATGTAAATAATGTTCATGCTCGACTCAAGATCATTAGCTCACTTTCACAGTTGTTCTTGATCGCTTCACTTGAAATCCCGTATATACAGTTGACAAACACCGTGCCAACAAGCGACAGTTTGTTGCTGGATGATAATTTTAGACCACAGCAACAAATGTTTGTTTCTGTCCCAGAAGAAATTGTCACTCACTGGATTGAATCAATTTCCAAGACTATTCAGTCTTGTTGTTTGTGGTTTGCAAATTATATCTTATATTCAGAGTTAAGTGATGTTGTATTGAATCGAAGGGTGCTGTTGGATGAAATCCTAGTTGATTTGGTGAGTTTTTTTTCAAATGTGTTATTATTGAGTCAGTCTCATGTTTTCGGAGAATTGAAGACAGCTCAATAAAGAAAATGCTTTTTTTCTAGAATTTTATTTTACCTAGGCCGCATAATCTTATTAACAGTTAACTTACTAGAAACAATAGTCCCATGTTTATTAGTTCACAAGTGTTCAACCTTGTGTCTTTTACAATCACTGGATTTCAATGACGGGATGTACAATTAGAGATAACGGTACTGGGTTGTCTATCCTACTCTGTAACTGCAACAGATATTAATTTCAAAGAAAGTTCAGAAGAGAACAAATGTTTGGTAACTGACGCGCGTATGGGATGAAAGTGTTACCTTAGTAATGTTGAGTTTAGAAATGAGTTTGAGTTGAAGAAAATAATTTGGTTGCTATACTGATGCAAACAACAGCTTTTTCTATATGTTCAACCAAATAACTATCTACCTAGATGTTCAACACTCCATAAAATAAACATTGAATAGAATAAGTCTTACGGTGGTTATAAGTTCATTGTTCGTTAGTCTGGATTTTATGAGTGAAATAAGCATGTTGATTATTTTAACTATCAGTATTCAGCTATTAAAAACGGATTGCGTTACACATACCGATTAAGACTCAGCATCGAGTACCTAAATAGGGAAGGGTTCTTTTTTAAGGTACAAATTCATTCTTAAAATAGAACATATTTCTAACCATCATTTCTATTTTACCGTGTTAAATCCCAATATGAGTAGTTTGAAAACCGGCACTTTGCTTTGTTATGCCTGTCATTGCTTAACATTGTACAACTTAGTAATGTATTTATTGAACAAGAACTTTTATCATAACTAATCAGTGTTGAATAGCTCCCCTGTCTAAGAAAAGACGAAATATATGTCTTGCATCTCCTCAAGTTAAAGAGTATGACTTCTGAGAAGAATAGTCAGTTTTTACTAGACATGAGTAGCATAGTTATTAATTTTAATTCCATACGAGAAAAGCAAAACGAAGTTACCAATGTTTATCAAAACTTTATTCCAGACTTTCCTCTATCAACAACATCTTGGTCGACTAGTATCCTGCCAGGTAAGCGGATCATGGTTGTCGTATTTTGGTTTCATAATTAAGTATTTTTACTTATTTATTTATTTGAACACAAATATCGGTACAAGAGGGCACCAAATATATATGCGCCACACAAAACAGTGAGAATTTGAAGAGAAGGAAAAAAAATGAAAGGTTAGGAGCGTTAAAAAAGAACAATAACGAACAGATTAGTGTAAGGTAGTGTAGTAATAATAATAATGGAGGAAACGGAAGGTACAATCAGAAGTGGTCTTTCAGTTATGGAAGATACAACCATTTTTTATGAAGAAAGTAAAAGAAGGTTACAGCAGGATCGCCACTGGCTTCTGTTCTGAGCCATATCTGATAACGTTCCTAGCCACTGTGTAGCACCATCTCTCGGACCCCAGCCAGGGAGTCGTGAAGGACCAACACAGGGAAGCTTTTTGCAGCTTTCTTTCACATCACGACACCATGTCATGCACTGACCACCTCTCCACTTTTTCCAACCAGTCCCAGAGTCGGCAAATAATGCACGACGTGGAATTCTCTGGGACGACATTCGGAGAACATGTCCAAGCCACCGAAGTCGGTGTTTCAAGATGGTGACACCAATTGATTATCATCTCTGTGCCCGAACACACGATGCCGAACCTCTGCATTACTGACATGGTGTTGCCACTGAATGTCAGCAATCCTTCGGAGACAGCGATGATCGAACACAGAGAGTCGTCTAACGTCCTCAACTCGGAGAGGCCAGGTTTCACAAGCATAGAGCAAAACTGCTCTCACCGACGCGTTGTAGATCCGACCTTTTACAGCCAGACTAACATCACGAAGGCGCCAAAGGTGGCCCAGATTGGCATAAGCCGCTCTGGCTTTCACTATTCGTGCATTGATCTCATCACTCACACCCCCACCAGCACTTATGCAGCTACCCAGATACACGAACTTCTCAACTACGTCTATCTGCTCACCGTCCAGGGTGAGTACAGGATTAGAATCCTGCCAGTCTTGTAGAAGTACTTTGCACTTCGAAGGTGCAAAGCACATACCATACCTACGGACACTGATTGCCAACTGATTAAGTGCGGATTGCATGCCTTGGGCATTATCGCACAGTAAGACAATATCGTCCGCATACTCAAGGTCGAGAAGTCTTTCTCCAGGCAACAGATCCACACCACCATTACTTACATTCATCAGAGCTGTTTCCAGAATGTCATCGATGGCAAAGTTGAAGAGGAATGGTGAGATTGGGCAACCCTGCCTAACCCCACTGCTCGAATGGAACAATGGAGAGAGGTGGTTGTATGCCCTCACTCTGCCTGAGGTGTTTTTTATAGGGCTTTTAGGATGTTAATAAACTTCTCAGGCACACCCTTCTTCAATAGACAATCCCAGAGAACAGTCCTGTCCAACGAATCGAAGGCAGCCCTGATGTCAAGAAACACTACGATTGTTGGCCTTTGATAAGTATGGCGGTGTTCTAACATTTGGCGGAGGGTGAAGATATGATCAATACATCCTCGACCAGAACGAAACCCAGCCTGCTCCTCGCGAGTCAATCTTTCTCGGGTTTTGAACAACCTACGAAGTATGACGGAAGCCAATAGCTTGGACGCAATCGGAAGTAGACTTATCCCCCGATAGTTGTTACAGGAACGACGTGAACCCTTTTTAAAGATAGGGACAACTATCGACTCATTCCATGACGTTGGTACACTCTCTAGTTCCCAAACCTTTGTAAACAACGTCGTCAATTCCTTAGTCAAAAAGTCACCACCATCTTTAAAAAGAGCCGGAGGTAAGTCATCTGGGCCAGGTGATTTGTAACGCTTCAAGAGTTGGAGTTCCTTGCGGACTTCCTCCTCATTTGGTGGATCAGTCGTCACCGGCCATGGAGGGCAGGACAGTCTGACCGATGTTGCCGGAGCAGCAGGCCAGTTGAACTGCCCTTCGAAAAATTCTGCCCATCGTCCAAGACGTCGATGGATGTTAGTGATTGGCATCCCATCATCCTCGCAGATTGTTTCACTCACACCAGACTTCTTGCTGCCAGTGGCTCGGATGAGTTGGAAGAGCTTCCGGTAGTTACCAGATGCAGCTGCTGCTTCCAGCTCATTAGCACGCTCTGACCACCAGGCTTCTCGATCCTTACGCAAGCTTTTCCCGATTTCATTACGTAACATCCTTCGTTTGTGGTCAAACTCACGGTCATTCTTTGTCTCCCTTTGGAGCGTGAGAATAAAATTACTTTACATCTTTCTACTAACTAATTCTTTCTTCCTGTACTTTATCCTTATGCACAATCTTTTTTATATATTATTACCGTTGAAGTAACTACTTCTATGATTTCGGTATTCATCTTTTTGTGCTAATGAAGTGTGGCAACTTGGACCGATGCATATATGTGCCTGGTCCTACATTGTAACTGATTGACTGACAATAAATCACTCATTCCTGTATATAAAAAGTTAACCATCCATATGTTATGTTTACTGCTCACTAGGCTTGTGTCTATATTGAATCAGTAGTTTTATCAGGTGTGGGATGAATTTCAAAATGCTTGCATAGTTTTATGAGACTTTTCAGTTCAGTATGCAAATTAACGGTTATATATAATGGGGTCTATTTTGGTGATTTTTTGAATTAGATTAATCAACATTAACCAGGCGTAAAATCGAATGGTTTATGGAGAAAAACCCAGGTATAAATTACGATTCAGTAGTTAGGTTTTGCTATTTAATATACTATGATAACAGTACTTTATTCGACTCTTCCTACATCAGAATAAGAACTGAAAGAGAAAAATATCTGTCCCAGCTAACCTAACAATAATGGTACAACAGTAAAATCACTGAAGTTTATATAGGATTTGCATAAAGATCTAGAATATTGATTCTCCCGCTGGCGCTTATGACTTGAAAGCGGATTAATCTACTTATTTTGATATGAACTTGATCAGATTATTCAATAGTCCTGTCCTTCTAACAGACTTTTTTATCATCTGAAGGTGATGGTGTCTGTTTGTGATAAATGATACATGATCTCTTGATTGAGCTTTATTTTATGTTTAGCTTTGTTAACAGATTGGTATACTTCATGATTTTAATCATTATGTTATGACTTTAAGCCTCTTACTGTTTTCATGATTTTAGTATTTCATAGTTATTTTTGATATTCCACTTTTTAAGTTCCAGTTCAATTTCTTTTTTTTTCATGTTCTGTTGTAAAAAATTAGATGAATTCAAAATTTTTTGAGATAACCAAATCCTTAAATTTTGGAACTGGCTTAATGATGCTCAACTTATTTGCCAAATCGTTACCTAACATTCTACCGGCTGATCAGTCAGATTTATTGTGTTTGATTGAGTCTTTAAACAAATGGGATCGTCAGCTTAATTTAGTGCCAATTAAACCTTTGCTATTGAAGTACTTTTCGCAGTTGTTTAAATTTAGCCTAACACTGTTGGCTTCTGGTGACTCTGAGTATTTTAGGTATGGGTCAGATTTCTCCGTTACCCAGAACTCTGACATCCTGTCGTCGTCACTGCCTTCTTTACCATTTTTACTATCGTCATCAGATGATTTGAGTTTATTCAATCGAAATATCAAATATTACTTAGATCAAAAATTTGATCCAAATGGTAAGATGTTTATAAGGTTACTTATTATCTGTCTTCTTGGTTTTTTGTGCATGTATTATTGTCTTGTTTCTATCGTTGGGTAATTTGTTCATTTTGGACATTTTTCTCCATGATCATCACTTTGCTTTGCAAATGCAGTTAGGTGGTGTTTGAAAAAATACTCAGTGGTCAGGTGTAAAAATGACACCAACTCATAGAGTCTTTATTGATTTGGAAATATTGGCTTACCGATAGCCGAATCCTCGAATCAACGTGGCAAAATTGATCAGACTAATATTGCCGCATTTATTCTATGTTCTCTAAATTTCTGAAACTTTGTTGTCCGTTTACTTTCATTATTCTTACTTCTCTTTGTTCTGTCATTGGCTATACGTTTATTGCGAAATACGATTGCTTTTTAGATATGCTGACTCATATGACCAAACTAATGACGCATACACCAGTGTGAACATCCTAGAGTCCTTATTGACGTTTTCCTCACTATGCTTTGCCTGTTAAGTCCAGAACGCCAATCTCAGCCTCCGCGATACGAATCATATATTTCAAACACACTTGGTTTATATACAAACAAAATCAGATATTATCACACCACAAAATAGAAAATAACATTTGTACGTGATCTATCCAAAAGTGGCTGTGATTGTGAGAAACTGTTACTAATAAATTGGGGATATCTCAAGAGTAGTAAATCGTGTGATGATAGTCAATAGATTAAATAAAAGCTTATAATGTAGGGAATATGAATATGCATATAATATAATCACTTAATAGTCATACATTAAGAATATACTTATAATATTAGTCCATAAGTACTTTCTTACGGTTACCATTCATTTATTGTCGTCCGGATATAACATTCTTAATATAACTTCATGCTTTTCTTCCATGTTATGCAATATTCTATACTGTTGTATTTATCTAGATTATGTTCTTAACTAAAGGACTTATTTTTCAAGTTCTAAGTGTATCACACTGGTTTACTAATTAGGTACTTCTCCACAATTAAATTAGTATTGTTGTAAATTGCTTTAGAAGTTTTCACATAGTTTATAGTCGTACACGCTTCTAGTTTGGCGATAGTCTTTGCCGTGAACTAGCACATCAGCTAAGAGAACCACAGGAAGTCAGGAGACACTGGACAGTTATTTCATCTTACTTTGAAACTCTTTTGGAGTTCAACTTCTAAACCCCATAAAAAATGGAATTCAGTACCATTTTTTAATCTCCAGATCTCACGAACATAGTAGACTTAAAACATCAAGTTGGAATCTAGCAATAGTTCGCATTTCCAAATTTAATCTATGAATACAAAAGCTATGGCTTCTTAGTTGCACTTTTAGCTCAGAATCAAATCCTTGCTACTTTTCATAACTTGCCATTTTATGGTAACATTTAAAGAATATGTTAAATATAACGATAAGGTTTACCATAGGATAGTCACTACGAAGACACTCTTTCGTCTCAGAATTCATCTTTTAAAATGTTTCAGCAGTGTTCAACGTATCCCCTAAATGGTAGTCTTTAAGAATGTTGCAGTCTTTTGATTGTGTTGTGTTTTTCTAGTGGTATTTCATTAACTCATGTCCGTCCTTAATATAAACTATATACGTACTATAAAATTGTAAATTGTCTGTCATGCAGTATCTCTATCAGATTTTTTTCTTAAAAAAATTACAGAGTTTATTAACCAATCAGAAAAACCCTCATCGTTATCTCGTTTATTTGTTATGTGTGGTCATCATCTTCATGTTGATTTAATGCGCATTCTATCAGAGATGTTTAATGTGGTAGGTATATTTGTGTAGAAAAAGTATTAATCACCAGTTGACTGTTTCATTTTGTTTCTTTTTTTCTGAAAATACAGGGCTAAAACTTACAAACCCCCTAGATAAAGTTACGATATGGTCTGAACACATACTAATGATTTAAAGGTGTAAATTCATGGCTTGAATACTCTATCTTTTATGTATTGTGAAAGTCAGAACGGCTTCTGAAAACTTCTTTAACACCATCTTTAACACCGGTGTGACGTTATCACGGCTCTGAAAAGTCAGATTTATGATATAGCGGTTAGACCGGTTCAATTTTGTGTTTGTGATACCTGTCCTCTCTAAGCTGCGGGTGTTCAGTGACTCTGTGCCCAATCGTCGTTGTCTTAGAAGGATCGCCAACATTGAACAGTAATGTTAGTGAATTTTGTTCACTAGGAATTCCGCTTCTTTCAAGCTTCCAAGTACACCTTCGTGATAAGCACCATTTAGCCAATAGGCCTAGGAACATGGTTTCCTTTCGACTAAATCCAACCGCCACACAGTAGAGTTTGCAGTTGCATATTGTTGATATGATGGTGGCCAAAATATTTTATTTTCAACTAACAGACCGCATGTTCAAACCCCATTTTTTGTACTGACGTACTTAATTTCTTATATGACCACTAAGTAGTTTTTAACTGGGTTCCAATAGTTGTTACCATAATCGATGACGAAAAACTCAAAAGTTAATTGCCAAGTGGGAAGATGGTTTAGAGGCATCAAGTATTGTACTTTGTGTCAAGTAGAGACAGAACTGGATTTACATTGTTGCCCATCAATGTTTTCTCACAAGAAAGTCGCATAGTAAGCTTACTTTTTCCTCTAGAACCGATATGATGTTCGAGGAAGGTGATTATCTTTATTAAGATATTTGTTCCTACATAGATACACTGTCTTATGTTCATCATCGATTACTAAATGTACTTTAAATGACTCATTACATAAAGTAAACATTTGCTTATATCCAATCATTTTTTCTAATGCACTTTTCATTTGGTTTCATGAAGTTGTATGATAAGTAACCTTTGTTGTTGAACTTACTGTTCTATTTTTTTTGTTTGTTATAGATTCAAGAACATTCTCGAAGATTGTCTTGTAGTAGTTATCAACAATATTTGCGTAAAGGTACGGTTGTGTGTGTGTAATCGACGTTTACCATTCTTATTACTTATTCAATGTAGTGCTTAGTTTTGTTCTCACTTTGCATTTGATTAGTCGTATGTTCTTTGGGGGTCCCAATGAGATATGTCACATTGAGTATAAAGCGTCATTTTCAGAGTAAATTTACTGCCCTGAATTTTAGTTCGATCGCTAAAAGGCGATAATATATCACACAAGTATTAGGCTTAACTGTCAAGTATCGACTCATTGACCAGTGAGTAAGTGACATACAAAACCTATGTCTTTCATTTGGTTATAACATTAGGAAAAACATTTTGCTGGCTATGTTATTGTTGACCTCACTTTTATAAGAACGAGGCATCATAGATATTTTACGAACAGATACGAGCAATATGAAGCAAATATTTTTAGTTTTAAATGACTATGGAATGAAAAATCATAAAGAAATTGTTGCTTGAAACATTCTTGTATTAGTACATTGTAAATAAGTTTATGATGCAAAAAACATGCTATACATGGTGGTAATCTGTCTTAGAACTGACTCGGGAAACGAAATTTGTTTTAATATTAGATAGTATAATGTATAGACCATTTTAAACACTTCAAAAATCTGGTCCGTACACTACCAGGCTATCTGTAATTAAAACTTCTGAAAAGTAAAATTTTCAAACATCGAGACTAGTATGTTACTCTTCAAACTCTGGGCTAAAAGACAACAATGAATTATTTCTAAATTTAAAGGATCTGTAATTTTATCGTTCTTCGGTATAATCAATTAATCCTTCCCTAGGGCTTGTGATTTGATAGACCTTTAAAGTTTTCGTTTTCTCGTTAGATGTTTGGTAAACTTAGGTTCTCGGAAGAAATCAATGCTCATTGTAATTCTTTAATTGCAATACATAACTCTGTATTGTAAATTGAAGTTGATTTTTATCCTCTTTTTCAGTACTATTGATAAAGAGTAAGGCGTCAATTTAACAAATATGTATAGTCTAAACAATTTACATTTTACTAATCGTATAGTTAAACAAGAATTATGGTGTAAGATATCTGATTGTTCATTCTTATTTACAAATCGGCAATTGTGATTTCTTTTATCTTATCTTGTAGACTCTTCTACAAATCTATATCAAGACTTGCAGATTGATGTAAGTTCTATATGTTTAAACATTGTTACGGTTATATACCGGTAGCTTTCATCAACGTTTCTCTGTTGTTATGCAGATCTTGTTTTTCTTTCTGATAAATTTAATGATTTTTTTTCGAAGTTTATGTTGAGAATTAATCTTGAATGGTTGTGTAATAGTAAAAGATGTCAGTTAGTTGTTAAAGCACTTTCGCCTCAACTTTATTTGTTGAATCGTAGGTTTAAACACTGCATCCATCTATCCCATTTCGATCAACTGGATAATCTTACTAGCTATTATATACAAAATGTGACCTGAAATCGAGTGAATTGACCTGTATAGGACGGATGAAATGTGGCCTGAAATGGGTCTGGTATGAGCGTTTCGTCCTACTTGAGACTTGTCAACCGGATGTATGTCAAGTTTTGGTCAATTATAATAGATAATTACTATATTTTATTGAAAAAAGCCTTTTTTCCCTCTAATTTTATAGGATTTTAAATTTTTCTTGAAATGCACAAAACAAGGTTTACACTTTCTCAATGATTTACTGTTGGCTCGATCGAATCTTCTAAAATACCAGTTATCAAATGATTCCATGCCTATTAAAGAAAGGTTTGTTTTGTTAACTCACTAAACTATATTTATAAAATATATTTATTCATGGGTTTACGGGGTTTGTGGAGATTGTCAATGTTTCTGGTTAACATCATGGACTAACTTTAGTTAGGGTACCACAAAAAATTAACGAACCCGTGTATGTTACTCCTTAACGATACGTAACCATGATCCTATCGGAGTTTGAACCCAGAACTTCCAGGTATCCTGGGAAGGCCTAAATTTTAAATTATTGAGTCTACATCTATTGGTTTACATGTTGAACTTCAATCATTTCACGATATTTTGCAAACATCTTCGAATGCTATTGGTAGGTAACTACCTCACACTGGACACGGTTGGACTTCACTACTTGTCACGGCTTTCCATTAAAACTGACAAATACGTGTCGAAATTAATCACTAATAAGCACGTAATAGTTATCGGTATAGGTGGTTGGGGGTTGCGAAAACTGTTGAACTTTACATTATACATTTATCCATTGTTCTTGGTTTTCAATAGTTGTCTAACTAAGATCATTTCGTGGTGTAAACTTATTTGTGCATTTATTTATTACTGCCAAGTAAGTCTGACGAATCAGTTGACAATGTAGTGAATCTTTATCGACTGAGATGGTTTTAACATGGTTTACATATGTCCATCCACTGACTACCGCAATGCGGAATGATGAATGATTTTGGAGTATGTTGGAACAGAGCTAGAAGGAGTCAAACCATGAACTCCCGGCATTAGTCCATGAAGACAATGACTGTTGGACTACGCCGTGTAGGTCCTTACAGACTACCTGATTGAGGTCAGCGTGATTATCGTAACCAATCATTGGAGACCTTGAATGATGTGGCTCCAAATTGTTCTCAGTGGAGTAGGTGCATTCACTCTTTTTCTTCCCTTACCTCTTACATTTCCGAATCGTTCAAAATCTTTTTTCTTATCATCTCAATAATTTATGTTTTCCCAGATTTTTATTTTACATGCATAATCTTTTCTATTACCATTGCTATTGTTATTATCTCTACTATTCAGGGATTCTCCATGACAATTTCATCTCACTGTGCTAATAGGATGTGGTAACTTGAACCGATGTACATACGTTCTAGGTCCTACGTTGAGTATGACTGAATGGCTGACCTGTTTATTTAATGTTTTCATCAACAGTGCTTTAGCTTTCAATATGTTTAACAAGGTGTAATCCACAGATCATTAACTGTTGAAAACACTTAGTATATTTAAAGACAAACTATAGCAATTGTGGGACATTTATCTTATCGTTTCTATGATGTAAAATGAACTGATCAAATTATGTTATAATACTGTTTTACCCAGCAATAGTTTTAGTCCATGGAGTTATCGTTTGTTGAATTGAACCATTTCAGAATGTGCAGACTGCCTGGTTGGTGAGGTTCATACGACAGTCGTTATTTACAGTTGGAAATATTGGGTGAATTTGTTTAGAATTGATTAAAATAGCTCAAGTTTATAAATTGTTTCTTTGTTTCCATCTATATCTTGAGTTTTACTTATTTAACACACTTTTCACTCCTCTTTTGGGATTTTTTTGCGGTAGATGTCATCTCTAACATTTCAATTTTCAATTATATTTGGTCCTTTTGGGGATTATATTTGTCATATTGAGATTTTCATTGTAGTTGGCTTTTTTCTCTCGATTCTGTAGTCCTGTTTTAGTCTTTTACTATTCAGTATTCTATGGCTACTATACTTCACTCGAGTCTTTCGCAATCCAAACAAGGACTAAAAAAAACAATGTTTGTTCTCAGAAACTTGAATAACTGAGATACCTCAATAAAATATTATAGTTTATGTAAATCTTGCATGACAGTCTTCTCGGCTTGTCCATTCGTGCCGATTAATTGAAAAGGGACCAATCAACGTATTCTGATTTCAGCCCGATTAGATCATACAGTAGTCAGTATTTTATTATATGAACAAGCTCTTGTCTCGTTAATTTATTTACACATATTGTAATGTTGTATCAATCACTTTATTGTATTTTTCTGTTTACATTTTTATAGTTCTTCAGAAGATAATTTGGAATTCATATCAGTTATTGGATTTTATTTATCTAAAATGATTATCTATGCTGATGAAACAGTAATGCACGAGTTAATCAATCCAACATCGTCATCATCTTACAGTATGGAATGTAGATTCAGTATTCTTGATGAAGAACTATCACACTTAATCTATGCATTTACTTCATGTCATGGAATAACTGATTGTGCATTAAAACATTTAGGCTATTCATTGAGTACCGGTAGTCATATTATTTCAAAAGAATCAGGATTTTCGATGAATTCAACAATGTTAGTGAATAACTGGCCATTATGGACAGAATCACATGTTTTCTGTTTATTATCTGGTCATATGCTTAGTATATTACGAGTTACAGATTCAATAATTATCTTGGAAGAGTCTATCAAATCGTTTTGGTCAAATTTTTTGACAAGTATACAAAATACGATCTTATCAACATGGGAATCATCAATAATTAAAAAGATCACTGTTATTGAACATTACATGATAGATATTCATCCTAATTTATTACAATTTGCTTGTTTTCTCGCTGGACAAACACCGGGATTAACAGCGAAAAAGCAATTACTCATTTTATTAACTCAATTATTTTGTGATTTACATAAAACTATTTGGAAAAAGCAATATCGACACCAACAACAATTCATCACAGAAAGCAGTAATGTTCACATTTCCTCTGTGAAACAACAAATCACGCATGTTTATTATCTTTGGCTGCGTTTAATTGTTATTTTACGCTATATGCTACATTACTTCTACATTCCACCAAATTACTTATCACACCAACTAAAACCTTGTATGTTTTTACAACCTGATCAAAATAATAATAAACAAAAGAAATGTATGATTTGGGAATATTCAACTATTGCTCACTTATCATCAAAAATACACCCATACTTTTTACCTTTACCATTGACAGATAATAACAATGATATCCCATTCTTTTATGATCTATTAACTGCAGCCAACCAGTCATCATCAGGCGTTGATCAGTCAACAAATTTAACTTCTGCTGGGAGTAGTAGTTCTAAAAGAACAGGTACAAGTTTAAGTCTCCCGTCTCCTGATGGACTAGTAAGTTTGAAAAATACATACAGTGGTAATAGTTTTCAGTATTTTAGCAGGTGACAACACAAAATAATAAGATTTAAATCAGGTTGATTATTTAGGTTGAATTATCATTTCTTCATTGAAAAATACTCAATTGTGGTACACAATGTTCTTATGTTAGACTGTTGCTGTGATCCAACGAAGCTATAGGTCACTAATTAATGTTTAACGTTCAATCACCAATTCGCAGGTTTGGGCGAGCCTATAATTTCTGGACGAGCTAATCAGAATGGAGTAAGCGATTTCAAGGTCATGTGCCTAGTTTCGTACGAAATACTCACCTACGATCGGTTTACTGCGGTTTTCAAAAACGGTTTTATAGTCGAGGGGCTATAACAAATGGGTTTACTGAGAAGCATTTTGGTGTCCAAACGCCTTCTGGACGGTATTATGAGGACTGTCATGGCGATATGGTATTTCGTCGTAACATATGTTGGAGAAGTCTACGAGAACATGGACATTTTTTGTTCAGTCCTGGGTGACAGGCTTTGCTGATCGTTAAAAACTTGGTAACAAAAACAACATTAACACTCGCCGCATCCTTTGCAGATATTAGTGAAGCTACGGTGGTTCACTGGTGCGGGTACTGCAGGGTCACATGGAGGAATCGGAATGATCGTAGAAATAGGTTAAATCGGTCGTCAGAAAGTGCAAATTCCATAGAGGAAAAAGTGTTAGAGTAGACTGGGTAAGCAGGAGTACCTTAGATATATATTTAGAATATCTTGGGTATATATGATAATTCATCACCAACAGGCTACAAATCTGAAATGAGTTATACGGTAGTATGTCGGGCCTGTTATCACCATATACACAAACTAATAGAGGGCATATATATGTCAATCTAAACTTGGTAACGTACATCCTGTTGTTGTTCTCAAGAGACGTTTTGTTGACTTCACAAAAGGAGTACACACTAACTGTATAGAAGCAATGTGGTTGAGGCTAAAGGAATTTCTACGAACTTGTCACGGCCCCGAGTGTCAACTGTTGTGGAGTCACATGGATTAGTTCTTGTACCGTATGCATTATGATTACAGATCACCGGACTCTTTAACATGATTAAGTTTTCAAATCATGTTAAAGAAGAGTATCCACTTTAATTCTTTTTTGTTGCATAATGAATTTACACTCCATACCAATTGTTTTCTGATTGGCTGGAACTTCTCAGGGTCACTTGGGTTTCATTCGAAGGTTATCCATAATTTAGTCTCGTCCCTGATCCTACTTTATGGTTCATCATTTCTCTAATTAGCCACCTTGTGATACATACTTGTATTTTAGCTTTACATTAAGCTAGAATAATCAACCACAATTTTCTCAAATTATGCACTTGGTTTTTTTTAATGGATTTAATTTGCTTTACTGTAATCACGCTTTTTTATATTTTCCATTCACAGGCTGTCTCATCATTAGCATCACTTAATAATTATCATGACCTATTCACCTCTCTCCTTGATTACATGAGTTCTCTTCTGCTGACGGATTCATTTAATAAAATGTTAACTAATCCAGATCCTATTCTTACCGAATGTTGTCAACTACCATTGTGCACTTATGGATTAGCATTAAACTGGAGATTATTAGAAATTCTTCCACCACCACAAGAACTTTTAAAAGATTTAAGTCTTTTCATTCATTTATTAACGATAAAACCATCACAGAAGACAGTTATCAATCTTCAAAGTGTTTCGAAGATATTCTTGTCACCGTCATATTATCTGTATTTAATAATTTTGTTAGATAGAATTCAACAGAATCCTACTCAACCAACTTTTCAGTTTTCTTCAGGTATCTAAGTCTTATTTTATATTCATTGGATGTAGCTAATCAATTTTTATTACTAAATTTTATTGTTGATACTTTCTACTAATGTCAAAACAAATGAATAAAATATGCAGTCAACCAATCTTACTAGGTGAATACTTCATTTAAGAATAATAATAATAATTTTTTTAAATGGAACTATGATTTAACCATGCGTGGATATTCAGTCTCTAAGTATAAATTTTCTTGAAGTGAATTCTGTTTAAACAGTCAACTTATTATCTCTCTAGCTGTTATATAACTGTTTTTAGAATTCGCTAGGTGATCGGTTTAAATTTGATTCACGTTTTTTGGAAACAAATAATTGCTTATGTTAGTGAAGGTATAACAATGGAAACTCTTGACCTTGAAGTAGTACTATGCTATCTACTATGTTTTTTAAATCTTCCGTTTGTTAATAGATAAATATTTCCTTTTTTTCTACAACCTAGTAAGTATTCCATAATCTATTTTTCGATTTAGGCTTTGCAACTGATGATAGCCTACCGCCGAAATCGAAGTCCGAATCATCTACTGTAAAATCCACAAATACTAGTGCCATTACGACTGGTGGTGGTAATGCTAATATACCTTCAGTAACCAGTAGTCGATCATCGATGTCATCATCATCAGCTTACTCTTTATTGGATTCGAGAGCGAATCTGTTGGTGCGTTTATTACTATTTCTATCAGTCATAATTTTATAAGTATTTTCACTGAACAAATAAACTTCCTGTATTTCCATTATTTTGTTTATTACTGATGGTTTCCAGTATGTGATACGGGTCGTTATGATTTATATTTGATCTTTCCTTTCGTGCAATATCAATTATCAAGGATTATATACCAGCTAACCTTGGGCTGGTTTCAGATTGATCAAGAATTATCTGATACCGTAAGGATGCTCACCATTGCACCTCAATTGGTTGGAAGCTGTGGTAAATACTTAGTAAATACTCTGAGATGTGTAGTTTGTATCAGTGTGATCGCGCTGTGGTACTTCTAAAAAATCAAGCAATAGCTTAATAATCGGAGAATTCAACTTTTAAACACAAAGTCCTACGTCCTAACCCCACTCTACACACTTCACTTTGGGGAACCGGGTCGTATCACTGGCCATCACACTTAAAATGTGGCCCCAAGTCAAGTACACTAATGTGTACTTGGTGAATAAGTTAATAGAAAATATACGGCTTAAAAAGTGAATATTAGTTTTTACTATCTACATAAAATTATTTTGTCTTGAAGATGAATGATACATCTATTGTTAACAGTTTGTTCACGTAAAAAGCGAATGGTTTTGGGTATGATGCTTTTTCCGTTGTTGATATTTAATAATTCTAATCAGTCTTTGTTGGCGTACGTAAATCTTGTGCGGGTCGCCTCTATACAGCCTATGAATACATATAAATGAATAAATTAGTTAACTCTTCATATTTAGTGCATATACGTGGTACGTAGACATATACATATGATTTACTAGATGGATTTTATAATCTTAATATCTATGAAGCGATTTCCAAGTGGTTAATGGATTCGGCTTCCATCAGCTAGGTCGAAGGTTCGAACCCAACTCCTGACAAAATATAGTGTCATTTTATTAAAATCAAATAAGA
The DNA here is from genome assembly GCA_944470405.2 of Schistosoma mattheei. Lineage (NCBI taxonomy): Eukaryota > Metazoa > Platyhelminthes > Trematoda > Strigeidida > Schistosomatidae > Schistosoma > Schistosoma mattheei. The sequence goes on along the minus strand of OX103947.1, from coordinate 12,699,592 downwards.
AAGTGAATTTTCCATATCTAATCTCAATGTTTTCACCCGATTGATTAAACCAACATTTCCATCATCAGTTCAAAATAAACATTACATAATATTTATTCTACCATTAATCTTCATATTCATTCATGTATCACAAATATTTATTAACAGTGATAATTATACTGATGGCATTCCTGACCGTTTATGTAAATTAAAGTCTTAATTTTTAGTGAATTTAATCACTCTCAATCTTTTATCTGATATCACTACTTACAGAAAGAATTGAAGCGTTTAATTCATGCTCAGTGTTCAAGCAAACTATCAAATGATGGTGAGTCAGAGGAAGCAAAGGCTAATGTGATTGAAGGAGAAATCAATAAATTAATATCTCTAGTACATCCTATAGCCTTATTTTCATTCTTATTCGAATGTGGTTTTCTTCAAGTGAAGTCGTTTTCAGTAAGTTTTGTTGTTATACACTATGAGTTATCTGTTGTTTTTTTTAAGATAGTCTACATTATGGAGTAATTTTAGTTAGTCGGTTGTAGTGTTAGCCCCTTCAGATGAGTGACGTACAACTATCATCCACTGACATTAACAATATCTGCCTGACAGTCCTGACCTGGTAGAACTCCACTAGTTAAGCGGTTTCTCAATTGTAGAATACTGAGGATTCATCTGAAAGTCCGTAAGCACTAGTGAACTCGTAATTGTTATGGGAATAGAATGTTTGTAGTTATTGTTTAAGATAGAAAACGAGTTTGAATCACAGAATGACTTCAGTTAAATGACTAGTGTTAACTAGGGCGTTCTTGGTGACTGTTTCATCCTAATCTGGGACAAGTTTACATGAATATATATATGACTAAACGGTGGTCCAGTAGTTTAATGGTTCGAATTTCAACCACTAAGTCGGTTTGGGCGACCTACTGGGTAGCATATCACTAACTCTCATATTTAAAGTGTGGTCAGATGTCAACTACACGAACCTGCATTCAGCACATGAGGTGATATATGTAATTTGTTTTTAAAAGTAATAAAATATGAACTTGATATTTCTTTTCAATCATTTTGTCGTACTTTAGCTAACTGCTAATCTCACTCTTTTCTTTCTGTCTCTCTCTCTTGGGCAGCGCTAATTCAATGTAATACATTTGCGATTGACTAATTCTATTTTTCGATAAAAGTTTGTAGTTATCATTAACAGCACAGAATGCACAAGTTTAATCTAAATATAAGAATAACTCAGATAGATGATGATAAACTACTAGTTGCTTTCATCCTTACTTTGCATACACATTGAATATGGAGCATTTTTCTGAAACGTAAAGTAGTCATCTATGGTTATTTTTTTAAACTTTTTACCAGAACAATGATCGTAAATATTTATTTTGACTACCGATAATTTATTTCTTAATTTTTCAACCCCCCCCCAGTTGGTGTTAGATTCAATCAAGAAGAGTTTCAATGGAATTACTGTTGGGCAGTTGTCTTATTTATGTAGCTTATTTCAATTCCTAGGTACTTTAACATCACAGTTGTCAGTATTAAATGATTCTAAAAGCACAAAACCACTTAATACTTCCAAATCATATACTGACACTGTAGAACCTGTAAAACGTGCTGGGAAGCATAGAACACGTCATGCTGCTGGTAAAGGACGTACCGTTTGTTCTACAGAAACTACGAAACAGTCTAATAACAGTATTGAGACAACTACTCCAAAGGAAAAGAAAAGTATCTGTCTTTTAGATACAGCAGTTTTGGACTCAACTTTACAAGATACTCTTGTGTCTTCTGTAAATTCTACGATTGGTAATAGCACGAATACGAGTGGCGATAAAAATCTGACATCTAAAGAGGTAAGAGTAACTTATTAACTTATTAATGTATGTGTGTTTCTTTGTGTCAATCGATTTCATCATTACCGATGTTGTACACATGTTTTCATCAGACTTAACCAATGTATGATGAACGTGACTTTTATCATGATTTGATACCAGTCAACGAAATATTGGAAGCGAGGTAGCAGTAAACAGTTGCTTTGTCTTTTTTTGAACACACATCTACATTAAATCCAAGATCTTGCTTTCCACTCCATAGTATGGTAATAAGCTGTACTTCCAACTCAATCGTCAGCTGTCCACTTATATCGCTTGTAAGTTTCACTTAAATAAACCCTACTGAATTCAGAGGCTGTCAGAAGTATGTTTCGGATTCTTGAGATACATAATGTAAAATACACATGTGGTTCTGTTTTTCATGAAGATTAGTATAAAAGATGATGGAATCATTAACAAACAATCGATGTTATACAAAGACAAGGAGAAAAAACGACTAGTTCAATTGAGAAATAACTAATGGACTATTTTTGTTGATTCTAATTTTCTTCTTTTTGAATTAAAGTTGGTTTGTGTTATATGTACTGGGTCAACTGAGTCCCTATTGAAAATCAGAACACATTAAATATATGTTTTGTCATAGTATTGTATTCGAGTGTACTCACCCATGACCTCCATCTGTAATCGAATCCAGAGCCATAAAGTTTCGTTGCTTGTTGATCGTTTGTTTCGAAATCTAGTGATTTGTAGTTCATGTGGATTGTTGTTGGCGAAGTTTCGTTCTTTGAGTAGGATAGCTTAATCGCCAAGCTTTCATTGTTCTTCTGAACAACATCAGCACAAACTCCAGGTAAAAGTGAGTTATTTAAATTTTTCCACATATAACTGACAACTTATCCCGTCGAACTTGGTTGCTCATTGTTGACCTTTAATCGTCTGGATACTGATTTTGATTGTTTCTTTTTTAACTTGATTCTGGATCCTATCTTTATCCCTGATTTCTCCGAATGCGTGATAAATTGGACCAATTTCGATGTTTGTTTATTGCTGATTGATGTGAGTGCCAGACTTCTAAAAGCTATTTTTTATATTACTCCTGTCTAAAGTTTCAACATTCTTACAGTCCAATATGTGTCCACAACTTTCCACGTGCAATAATATTAGAGAAACTACATCGTTGGGTTCGATGGTTAGTCGTCGCGTTATCCACTTAGCTACTTAGTCACTAGTGAACACAATATTGATATTTGATCGAGATGGGGCATGAAAATTTCACTTGAAGTTTTTTTGTCACAGATCAAATTCACTTTGAACGAACATACATTATAACGACGGTTAATTGCTGTCTGAAATATTATAGATAATTATAACTTGTCCAAGTGTATCTGTGTCGATAGTTGATCTTTTTCTAATATTATCTTGTTTGTGTATTTCATGTTTTCCCTTCTTTTCAGTTATCTGCTATGTATTCACATTCGTTACATACTGGGCATAATTTGCTAATAACAAGTTTACAGATAATGTATAAATTATGCTATCATATTCGATCTGAACTTGGTCTACCTAATTGGAATGATGTTTATATTAATGAATCATTTGTATCAGGGCCATCAACTATAGAAAATATTGGATCATTAACACTGTTGTGTCCCAATCGTTTAATGAAAGAGAATTATTTGCCGTTCAATTTTACTTCAAATCTCTTAGCTCGTAGGCGATTGGCTAATAGTCTCAGATTAGCTACAGTTATTTACGGTAAACAGTTTGGCCTATTGAATGAAGTTGCAACGAAATGTAATTCTAATAAATGTATAGAATTGAATCAGGTAAGTTTAGGAAAGGATCATTTTAACTAATGTTTAAGGTGTTATTGTATTCTGAAGTTGAATTATTTTCACGGTGATACAACAACTACTACTACTACTACTACTACTACTACTACTACTACTACTACTACTACTACTACTACTACTACTACTACTACCACTAGTGGTTGCAAATTTTAAGCCTATGAGTTGTACAAATATTCACTAAGGGGTCAAGGTTCATTATTAGAATGATACTAATATTTATTCGGGATTGTTCAATAGAACATTCCAGAAAGCGCTTACAAAACCAAAGGTTAGATCATAATATCAGGTTATATAGTTTTGTCACTGAATAGAATAAAAGTGGTATGAAAATTTATGTCCCAATGAGTATTGATTAAGATTGTATACATTTAATTATTTTCTTTGTTATTTAGCTCTCTAATTTGGAGAATGTAAACAAATATTCGTTAGTTATAAAAAATTCTTTCTTCTAAAAAATTCGTACGTTGACTGTTTGTCATATACTTCTATGGTGTATGCTACTTATGTGTGTCCAAATAAGTAGTTTGTAAAACCAATCTGAAGTGGAAAACCTGACAGCAGAATGCTAAGAAGGTCGCGTTGAAGAGAACAGAAGAGAAAATAGAAATGATTTGTGAAATTAAAGAATCATACAGAATGTTAGGAACAAGTGATGGAAATTAGCAAATGAAGTATTCAGTGTATGGTTCTCATATTTTATCAAGATACTCTGTAATTTGTATTAAAATACATTAGTTGTCCCCACCTGTGTTCTCGTTCATTACACTCTACTGTTTAATATCTCATGACCACGATACTCCACTTGACTCTTCCTAAATCTCTAACTATAATTTATGGATCAACCAATCATACTTAAGATAATGGGTGTTGGATTTTAGTGCGAAATTCATCCACTCATTTGGCTAAATACTATTTCGGCATTATAACTGGTGTCGGTTCGTGATGAAAACCCTAAATCTAATTCCTAACCCTAACCATCAACTGTAAATCATAACTTTAATTCCTCACACTGCTTTGTAACCCTCATTTAGTCCTAGTTAGTAGGTGGACATTTTAAAGGTCGTCCATAAATTATAGCCACCTCTTCAACTATCTTCTTGGTTCGCCCGCTAACATTGATTGGTTGAAAATTTACTAATCCGCATATTCAGATTTGAGCCTTATCAGAACATGGGATGATTGGAGCTCTAAAGTGCTAACACTAACTGCGATCATTGATGATTAAAATCACAGCCTTCCACATGTTCCACGTTAAATTTTCACACTGTAATATATGAGCGATGTATAGTAGTATATTAGTTCAGTGTTTTTCTGTTACTGTTGCATATGCTATTATTACCCACTAAAATAATTATTTTTTCCTCTGATTTTTCCTCCGATGGCTATTTAGTCACTAGGCATTCTTTTACCATCTTAGATGTTAAATTCTTACTCTCAGTCTAATATAGACAAGTCGTCAGGATTTTTGATACTTTATGTGTTTTTCACAAGATGAAACTGTGTTTTTAAAGTTGTAGAATGTTTAGATATGGAATCTGTAGTCCATGTTGTTAGCGGGACATAGAGTAGATTAAAGCATGCTCAATGCATGATTGCTTTGGTGCACGCTGATTGGCTAATTCTTATCCAATCAGCATTAGTCGATAGTTGGAGAATACTCTGGAATCTTCTTATGTAAAAACTATAAATATACTGACGTTTTCCCTATTGTGCTTCTGACTTGCTATTTGGAATATAATCTCTTTCCTGTTCAACCGTGTTCTGATTTGGGGACTTGTCGAGTGAATCGGTGTCCGAGAATACTAAGCAATAGGAATAGCTGGGTCATAACCGTAAGAAGAAAGAGATTATAACACATGTAGAAACTAATATATAGATAAATTACTACCTTGAAAAGTGTATTTATACGTAGAATTGTAGATCAGGCTTTTTTTCAATACTTAGGACACTTGTTTTTCGATAGTTTTATTTCCCGTTTCACACCGATAGGTAATAATGTCTGGGCATCTGGGTAATATTACCAGTCCTTACACAAAGGGTATGGTTTAAAGCCGAATTTTCAAGACATACTTGTTGACAATAAGCTGAAAACCTTTGATCAACGCTCACTTTATAATGAGTTTTTTTAATTGATTCTATCCCGTTACAGTTTAATTAGCCTTCGTTCAACACTGAGGTACGCATATTTTCTAACTTGTTCTATTTATTTTACTACAAACAGTCGGACAATATAGTGAAAACCTCATATAATAAAGTTAGATGCATCTATTTAAATTTCTGTTACGATGTCGATTATAATGTTAACATTTTAAAAAAATAATTTTTGTATTGTCCCAACATACTGTGAATATATTCTGGAGTTGTATTTACTCTTACCTTATTTTTGTTTTCTTATCTACCATTTACAGTTTAATTCAAATTTATCTCAATGTTTCTATCAAATATTAACATATCAGTATGAATTAACTGTTTATCAGTTGACAACTAAAAACGACCATTCATCTGATGACGGTAGTATCAAATCATCTAATGCCACAACCTCAACAGTAAATGAAACAAAATCAACTACTGCCAACACTACACCTGAATTTGCTAAACATCTAGCTAATCGTTTGAAATTATTTCAAGCATGTTGTCTGTTAAAACATATTTATGAATTGTGTACATCATTAGTAAAACAATTGTTTAATTTACAAGAGAAAATTTGTTATTCAAATGATTTTGATATAGAGCCTACAATGTACAAAGAAAGTCATTATGGTCTACAACTTATTGCTACTATGCATTACGATCCTATTTTCACTGCTTTGCATATTGACTTGATTTGTAATAATGAAGAAGTAGAGAAAATGTCATTATCAGTTGCACAATATTTAGCATATCTTTGTTGCATACATCGAACTATGTCAACATCTAAGTTATCATCACCTTGCAAAATAAATAATGCTGAAGGTCAGGTGAAAAAGATTTTAGATTCATGTCAGTTGAAAAAATTGATAAGTCGTTCGTTGGAAGACAGACTTGTTTATATTGTATGTTGTATGGCTAGATGCCTTTCAAATTCAGGTAATTTGTTGCTTTATTCAATTTAATTCACTTTTAATTGAGTTTATTCATGTTCAGTTTGTTTTCATTTACTCTTTTGTTGTTTATCAAATAATTGAGGTGTAAGACGTTAGGAGTGGTTAGTGCTAATCGAATTTCAAATGTAGTAAAGCTTCTTTTTAAAGAAATGATATTTTAATAACACTGTCTGATCAACCAATGATTCTTACTATCCATCATACAAAAGGTTCATTGTTTATTTGTTGAATTTAAATAGAGCAAGAACAAACATTGATGCAGAATAGTATGAATTCATATTATTTCGAGGTTTCTCGTCAGCTGCTTACAAACCAAAATTGTGATAGAATTTTTACATGGAGATAGTGTGAAACAATTGACATAAATGAGTGTAAATCACTTGATTACAATAATAACTATATATATGTGCTAGAAACAGGTCAAAGGTCAAGTCATAAGTTTGAACCCTGTTTTATCTATTTGGGCTTGCGAAATCTGATTGTATCTCCATCCTTTACACAAAGCGTAGCTCGAATCCAACTGCATGGATCTGTACTTTTATACATAATTCTATCGTCTTATATTTTTAATCTATAAAGTCAATAAAGAGATAAAAATCATAAATCGACAGGGAATATGATGCAATTGATTATATCTTTTTGCCTTAGAAGTATACTTAATTAATGATGACTTATTTACTATACCTTGTCTACATCGTTGTTTCTTCTTTTTATCTTTCTTATAGGCAAGAGTCCCCTTGAATCTCGTGTCTGTTCATATGTCTGTCGTGAAGTTATGGGATTTCTAGAAGTTGTATTAGGTAATCACCGCATCCTCAAGCAATTTTTATTATCGCCATCGTCGTCGTCATCTATTGATGTGAATAGAAATAATAAAAATATTACTATGAATGAAAATTCGTCAAGTGTTGCTTCTCACGATTCAAATACACAATCAATATTAACGATAATTCAAAGAACTATCTTCAATAAAGAGCTTTTCATGAGTTTATTCTCATCATCATCTATGTCTCGTATTCCACATCAAGATGTTTATCTACTGAATGGTATACGAATATCAAATGGACCTCCTTCACTTACTTACCAAATGTCATCCTTACGTTTATTGTGTGTTCTTCTTATGCGTGGTAAGCTGATGTAAAAATGTCAATGTTCAATCATCACATCATACTTCCAATCATATTTTTTAGTTATTAGGTTATATCTGTATTTTAGAATCCTTTTCAAACTGAGAAAAATACAGACAGTATAGTGTACAATTAATTTATTCTTAACTATTTGTGACTTTTTATTCCATTATTATGTAACATAGAGCTTGACAATTTCTACTTTACTAACAAGTTATGTATGTATGCGAGGTAGAAGTTTAAAAAGATTAAAGATGCATATGTATAGTGATCTTGAGTATTTTTTCTGTTAATGTTGTTTCTTCACTAAAATTATCTCTTATTATACCAATCGGGATTTGAAGACTTTTTAAATCATGTGTGATTAAGTAGCAGTAAAACTTACTCCGTAGCCACGTATTTATATTCATTTATGTGAAAAAGTTGGTTGTTCTGACATTAATTTGGTTATCGAAATGTTTGTAAATTATCGATATCGTAGTGGTTAAGGGATTTGACTTCCAGCCGTTAAATTAGAAGCTCGAAACCCATTCCACCTACTTCATTTTGGACCACCGAGTTGTACTACAAACCCTCTCACTCTGAGTGTATCTCGGAACCACCTACACTAATTTGCACATGATAAATGAGTTAAAATGAAAGTAATTTTCATTAAACCGATGTTGTCTAGTTAACCTGTTTACCAGGTACATATTCATGTACTTGCCTTCGAGCCACACTGTAATTTGTAGGACTAGTTATATTAATTGGTTGCTTAAATTGAAGTAAATGATGCGAATTTCGAGCTTGCAACTTGGTGACTGAGAGTCGAATGCCCGCCGTCCTGTTACATTGTCTACTGTCCAAAGAAATGATACAAGTTAATTAAAGTTATTAATATGAAATATTGAATTTCAACTCTTTTTAATTATATATTTCATGACCAACGACAAGTATTGTTGTCTCTTACTCAGTTGAAGCCCTTTTCTAAAAGAACTTTTGTTCTGAAGTTTAAATTAATGGCTATTTTGTAACTTTATAAAGTTTATTTCATTGCTAATTTTCTTTACAGCTATCAATGCCTCTTCAAAAACTCGTTGCAATTTCACTGAACTTGTAAAATTAGCACTAGAATCGTGTATATTTAATCCGTGGAAATCACTAGTATCTGAAACTAATAAGACAAAAACATTATCTTCTTATTGGCTAGAAAATATACTACCCAATATGGAGTTATTTGATCAAAATAACGATACTGAACTATGGTTTACTGATTTATTAAATAATCATAACTATTTACTATCACATAATCAAGATTCATTTCTATTGTCATTTGAAACTGAAGAAGATCTACTAACAAATGATATATTTAATAGTACGATAAATAATATTAATACTGCCTATCGAAATTTGAATTGTGAAGATCATGTTAACGTCAACTGGTTACTTGATGCAAATGTAGCCTCGATGGTGAATAATACTACACATCTGATTAATGAATGGAAACAGAAACGATGCTTATATTACATAGCTTTGTATTTTGAACGTTTCACAAGACTTTTAACATCTAATTGGACAGATGATGTTAGTTTACGCGAAAAAGTGAGTTGAAAGCTTGTTTGTTTTTTTTTTTCCAAAGAAAATTATTATCATCATCGAGAGGAAATTTCCAGTGTTGATCAATTTACTGGAATGGTTTAATTTCATAGTTTACGCCACGAACTAATCATAGTTAGAAAACCATTCAAAACTCAGAAACACTGGATAGCTGTTTCGTCTCATCATGGGACTTCTTAGCAATCCACACCCACAAACTAATTGAGAATCGAGCATAGGGCTAGATACATAGTGAAGTGAAAACGTTTGAGTTGGTTCGACATTTACTCTGAATTTCCTTTTTATAGTAAAAAAAAATGGTCATGTACATTTCATGCATTTTCTACCTCAGATTTAATTGGAAATATTTTATTTCTGTAAAATGTTTCCACTATTTTTATTGAGTACATGGATTGTGGCTAACTTTGGAAATTTTGAACTCGATTCCAGTGCCTCTCTTGCCCTAAACACTCATTGTGTCATTTACTAAGCTTCTGTGCAAAGATAGTCATCAATGGATTTGACGTTTATATCCTTATTGGTAAGGGTTTGGATTGTCCGCTTGTTGATATTCTTGATTGTATTTTGATGAGTCGTTATTGGCATATTTGGGTCCTCTCTTGTTACATATATTTTTCTAATTCAGTTAGCTGATCTAGGAAAAGCCAAAAAATTCCAGTTTTTTAAGTACCTGTTGGCATGCTTTATCAAAAAAATATTTCATACTTATTGGAGGCATAAAGATCAAGGATATATCATAAATGTCTCTGATGTTGTCCTAAAGTTTATTTTTCATTTAAGAAGATTACATGATAATCAATCGGATGAATTCACGTTTCAAGTTGACTTGTTTTATTCTGACTGAGGTTTTTCACTCCATCCAATAGTCGTATACATCTGTGGAAACGTTTTTACTATTGGCTAGTTACTTATAGTGCTTAGATATCATGAAGAAGTAGGGATAAAATAACACTCAGTTATCTATGTTTATTCAGTTGATCAAATAGTTGTCGGATATAACTGTTTTCTATTTATGCCTAACTTTAGCATTATCGATTATATCACTATTTAAGTTTTTATGTATGGTGTTGTTTTTTTTTTCTTTTTAGTATTGTAATCACTTACTAACTTCAGCTATATCTATCTGGCGTTCTCGTGTAACTTCAAAAAGTAGTAGGAATAATACTGTTACTACTACTAAGTGTTCAAAGTCACCCTCTTCATCTACGTCTATTACTTCTGCCGCTCAAGAGGAACCCGAAAACGTTAAACAGTCTGCAACAGTTGAACATTTGTATGATTTGACATTTCTACCGTATGCTATTACATCGTTACATTGTTTGTCATTTGGTTTTACTACAGGTTCTGTGCATAGTAAATTATTCGGTTTCTTTACATATTGTGCTAACATTTGCTATGAGTTAATAATGAAACCAGAGATAAATAAAGAAGTGGGCGAATTAGTATGTCTGAATGATATTAATTTACTGCTTTCAATGAGCTTACAACATTATAAACAGGTAAATTTCATTGTAGTTACACTTACAGTTCGTTTTTAATCAGTAGAGCTAGATCCGTTTTCGTTTTTTTGTTATATGATTTATGTCATATGTGTTATTACATACGGTTGTCCAAGTCTAATACTGATACATGTTTTTTCTAAATATGTGCTCAAACGAGCTACTTGTATGAAAAAAATCGAGAGTGAATGGGAATCTTTTATTAGCTAACCAAATTTAGAACATATTCACTATTCATTCATCAATACAGATACATATCCCTCGGAAAATTGAGCCACACTGTCAACTAGTGGCATATGTTTATTTTCTGAGAAAGTGGAGCCAAATATTGACTGATAGTTTTCATCTGTTAGCATTTCTCACTTATTATTTGACTTGTGTTTGATTTGTGGGGCTTATCAAAATGTTCTCGTTCTGCTCTAGTCGTCTAGAAATTAACGGTAGCTAAAATTGTTATTTTAATTTTATTTATCTGTCTTATTTATCACTATTGCATCGTGTCATCCGAGTGAAAATCAGATTTTTTCGTTAGTTAAAAATGTCAGAGTCTACAGATCTGTTTAATTAACCATAGTTAGAGTTGTTTTCCAATGACATGGGCTCTGCTTCGTTAGTACTCAATGAAATAGTTGTTTAGTGATTAAGACCGCTGATTTTCAATCACTAGGCTGTGCGCTCAAACCTGCTCCACGTTAATCAGTTTGAACAACAGAGTAGTATCACTAATCCTCTGTATATTATAAAGATTGCGAACATAAACCTTCACATGGTAATCAATTTATATGTTTGTATTAGTGTATGGATTCTGACTAGTTTCTGTTTCTCGTATTGTTTAATTTTGTGATCTACATAAAGTTCTGAAATCTGCTTTGATGTTATATTCATTCGATATACTACTGTCGTAAGAAAGGTTTAACTTGAATATATATAGAAAAGGGAATTAAAGGATGAATAAATTAAATCATCGACTGAGATAATTGAAACACATTTTACCTATGCCCCGATCACTGCCTACAACATTTCGTAATGTTTTTTAGTGTAAGATTTGGTTTGAAGTGAGCTTAGTGCAACCAAGTCATGAAATTATTGGTGTCATATTTCTGGAGATGATTCGGTTGACCTAAGGCAATTTTCTAGTCACGATCGACTGAGATTCTACTATAATTAGTAATTGATGCGAACCCAATAGTGATGTTCTTGTTATATGACGCTTAAACGACCAGCTCAAACTATAAAACCTACGAAGGCAAGAGTTCAACAAAAAGCTTGAGATTCAACTCTGAATCCGCAATAAAAAACATTGCCTTGAGAGAGAGGAAAACAAGCAAACTAAAAGTGTTAACAAACAATCACAAAGCATCAAAGGTCATGCGGTGATCTGAATAAAGAAAATTTACTATTAGTTATCATTGCTGAAAAGAAGCCAACATTTATTAACAGAAGCATAATAACTTGCGATCGACTATTTAGAAAGCCATATTGTTGGGTGTTGAGTAGTTGGTTTGGTTCACGTGGTTATCGTAGTTAGTGGTTTGTGACGTTAAATGATATGGCTCGGAATCGACCATAACCGTGTACATGCACTCACTCTCTTTACCTTACCGTCGTTTCTGGTTGGGTGTCTAATGCTTCTTAGTTTTCAATAATGTATTTGGTTAGAAAACTTTTAAATGTTTGGTTTTGAATACTTTTAAAGCTAGATAACCTTTACCTATTCATCACTTGTGATTAAACTAAACGTCGTGGAGATTGTAAAAATTGTCAGTCTATATATTTTTGGTGATTGTTTGTTTTAATTTTAGGGCGTAAGTAATACAATAATCTTTTTTTCTGTACAAATTTTCCGTTGTTTTTCTAGGCTTCATTAATCTGTAGTTTGCAATCAATTTATTTCTATATTTCTACAATGATTGTTGTATTAAATCCGAATTGTCAACCAAAACCCACTGATAATATTTATTCATCGTTGATGAACGCTACTTCTTCCAGTGTCCGATTAGACTATTGGCCAAATTTTGTTTACACACAACCTGGTTTATTTTCAAATACTTTTATGAATAATGATGAATCCGAGAATTCGTATGCGTTGCCTAATTATTTAGCTAAAAGTTTCTATTCAAAAACGCGAGCTTTCTCTCATTTATTAAGTTTTCATTTTACTCATAACTGTAAAAGTGCATTTCGAAAAGTAAGTGAAAGTTGCAAATTTCCTTAAATAAATTATACTGTTTTGAAAATTCTTTGGTATTATTCACTCACTGTAACGGGACTCTTTTCATATTTTGTTTTTTCTCTCGTTGTGAACATTCCTCGCGTATCATCGAACGGATGGGTGATCAATGCTGAAGTAGGGTATCGAGTACTGAGTATAGTTAACAAATCAGCCAGTGAGATTGTAATTATTTCCTAATGAGGCGTTTAGAGCATGCGTTAGGTATTTTAAACTACCAGAGTATGGTTGCTAACGTAGAATTAAGCGTAAAATTAAGCTGGAATAAAACTAGAACCTGGCTAAACCAAAAACATAGAACTTCATCAGTTATTACTTTTGGTCTGACTTACGTTGGTAGATGCAGACTACCCTGTTGAGGCTCTTATGATAACTGTGCTCAGTGGTTTGAGACTGTGTATCTTGACTTGTACCCTGTCACACAGTCACATATGCATTCACTTTTGAGTTTTCTTTAGATCATGTGTTGCAGTATTTCCTCATATGTGCGTTTTCATTCCGTCTTTTCCTACTATATTCTCAATAATATGGTCATCTTCCTTATATTTTACTACATCATTTCGATGTCTTTCACTGTTATTCATTCCAATTTCATCTCATCGTGATACTATGGTATAACAACGTGAACTAACATCTGTACCAGTTTCTATGTTCATGTTGTCAATCTATCTTTAGAGTACTTTCAGTTAAAAGCTTTGTTTGATGTATTGGCAAACATCTTACTGATGCTTTATTCATTATCCTCTGTACAATTTAACAACCTGTTAATAAATTTAGTTTTCTTTTATACTATCTATATTTTTTATTTACTGGTCATAAGTGGTCATAGTGGTTAAGACATTTGATTTTCAGCCTTTAGTTCCCATATTCAAACCTCATTCCATCTACTCTTATTTGGTCAATCATGTAGTATTATTAGTCATCACACGCAAAATGTGGGTCATATTCGAGTACCTGGTGGACAAATTAAAAAAAAAAGTACTAAATCCAAAGTTAGTCGAACCTTGGTTTATAAAGTGATCTTTCAATTCGTAATGCAATGATTAAATCCTTAGTAATTTATCATGTGAATTGTGTAAATAATTTAATTCAACTAGTAATATTGTAGATAGAACTTAATGTATTCTATTCAATGTTCAATTCAACAGTTGAAATATATGGAGAAGTTTTATTTACGTTATATTCCTAATGTGTGTATAATTATTATTTGTTCATGAACAATGTACAAATTTAGACTTTTTGTATACTACTCCGTTATTCATATATTTTGTATGTTTTATTATGTATTTTTGATTTTTTGTATTAAATAGAATTGGAATCAGTTAGGATTATGGAATGTTAAATCTCATTTACCAAATGTTTCTGCTCAATCAAATGAATTTTTAAAAACAAAGTTGACTTATGAAATTGATCAATTATCTGACAACGATATAAGTGATGATTTTGATGATTGTTTAGAAGATGAAGTGTATTCTTCATTCCCAGGTCCATTGATTAACGATTCAATGTGTACTTATGTTGCAACTCAGAAGATGTTTATTGATCAACATTGGTATCATTGTTTCACGTGTAATTTACAAGAATCTCACGGTGTTTGTTCTGTATGCGCTAAAGTTTGTCATTCAGGGCATGATTTAAGTTATGCTAAATTTAGTGGATTCTTTTGTGATTGTGGCGCTGGTCAAAATGGTGATTCGTTTTGTCAAGCGATGACATCACGTGTTATATCTAATAAAGATTCATTTCCAGTGAATATGATAAAAGATAGAAATAATATATTTCTACAGTATATGAATGATAAGGAATTGAATTATTATCTTCCGTGGTTGACAGGTAACTGCTTGTTTTCCCTACTTAATCTGCTCATATTTAAACGTATATTTAGTAATCGTTTCTGGAATGTTGTCATTTAATTATGCGCACGCGCGAAAGTGAGAGTAATAGATTTTCTATATGTGAAAATAAATCCTTTTGTTAAGACATTGACAAAATGTCTTGACATCGTGGACAGATGTATATATGTGCCTTGTTCTACGTAATAGTTGACTGACATTGACAAAACTAAAAACAAATATATCAGTTTTAATGTTTTTGAGCTCTTTGGGCTTTCATTGTCATTGTAGATGACATCATGTATGTATAAGCCTACTTCTACACAAGCTTCGATGAAAGCTATACAATTGGATCAGAAAACTCATCAACATGAAAAGCACTCGTCTGAGTTGAAAATTTTGTTCATTATTTCGACATCATTAGACATCAAGCTTTCATTTATTGCCCTGCTATCGTCTGCATATTATTGGTTTTGATGTCTGATACTGTACTGTAAGCACACAGTATTACTGAATAACTTTTGAAAATGTAATTTTTGATTGTTTACTAATGTTTGTTTGTAATACTTGAACTGTCACACCTAACAATAGATTTGTGATAAAGTTGAATAAAATAGGAAGAGCTGTGCTTTGTGCACAGCGACGATGATCCAGTTGTTATCACTATCTTTAAACATCGACTTCGGTGGCTTGTACATATCATGCGAATGTCATCTCAGAGAATTCCACGTCGTGTGTTATTTGCCGACGCTGGGACTGGTTGGAAAAAGTGGAGAGGTGGTCAGTGTATGACATGGTGTCGTTGCATGAAAGAAAGTTGTACATTACCGGCTTCTGTTTTTCCTTCACGAGTCCCTCGTTAGGTTCCGAGAGATCGTGCAAGACAGTGGCTTGAGATGTTATCAGACATTGCTCGAAATAGAAATCAGTGGCGATCCCGCTGTAAATTTCTTCGTAAAAGTGAGAGTAACGTTTTTAACCGAAAGGATTTTTTCTGGTTGTATTTTTACTAACTGAACTGTTTCTCCCATTATTATTATTATTATTATTATTATTATTATTATTATTATTATTATTATTATTATTTCACTCGCATTCACTAGTTCCTGTTCGTTGTTGCTTTTCTTTTTATAAACCTCACTTTACATACTCTATCCTTTCACAACCTCATATGTATTTGGTACCCCTTTTGTGGCAATGCTTATATGTAAAGATTTCTGTAAAAAGCATCACTATGAAATAGTTTGTATTAACGGTGACAAAAAATTGACTGAATTTTGATCACTCTTTACTTGTATATATGCACCCTGTGCGAAATGTTTCAATATAACCAGTTTATGATTTCTTAGCATAAATGAATTTCATATTTATATTCATATGCTTCCAACTGACTAGTCTGAAATAGGAAAAATGCACTTCCTGGATTCTACCTATTTTAGAAAGATTCATTTGCGTATTAAATGTATAGATTTTTAAACGTGAAAACGTTCACCCATCATCTGATTGGTTTCCACATAATCAGTCATTAGTGAAAATAGTTGCTTTTAAGTAGTTATTTAGAATAATTAACGGCTTACCTCGCTTGTAAACCATATTTTGTGAAGTTTAAATGAATGAAAAAATGATTACCTAATTTATTTTTTAAAAATTAATTGTAGATGGCTACCATCCATTCATCTTATCACCTGCTTCATCAAAGGAATTTCATGATCCATATCATCATCATTCATCTATCTCCAATGCTAACGTTACTGATGGCCACCGCACATCTATGCATTCAGTAATTGATAGACACGACTCCCGTCTGATTCCTTTGGGTTCTAAATTAGTTAAACGACGCCGTAAAGAATCTTCAAGTCTCATTGAGACACAAGATGATACTGCAAGTATGGGATAGATTTTCTTTCCTAATGTCTGTATCTGATTTATGGTTTTCATCTTTCACATTTATTTTCTCATGTGAAATATTGATCCTTATTTCTGTATGTTTTAACTTCATACATAGGTGAAATGGTTTGCTTCTCACCTTTAAATGATTATAACATAAATCTGATTGTTTAACTGGAAACTGCTTTTTCTTCACTGTGTGTACATATACGATTTCTGAAGACTTTATTTTTTTACAATTTGTCATTTGTTTTGAGTGGAACATGATTAGTGCATTGGCTCTTATATCCTCCTACTGTGTTCATAATGAGCATTTCTTGCTTCACTCGCCTTCAACACTCAACATTTATGTGCAAAACAAAATGCAGTTAAATAAATATTTCATTTAGATTGACTTTACAATTGTTCATAATCCATTCATAGTTTTCCATCAATAATATCTACCTTTTTTCTTACTTTGAATGTACCATGTATTAAATACATGACTCTATACATTTAAGTGTTTGAAAACAATAAGTTTTTTTTTAATATTTTACTGTTAATCTTAAATAGTCTTTCAAATCATAGATTGGAAATTATTTTCATCTTAATACTATGTAGCTTACTGGGATAAACACTCCTCTTTCAGCTCAACTTATCTTCACTTAACTAAAAGGCTTCTGGATTCGCTGAAATTTACATCTTTTACTGTTCTTTTAATCAAGTTGGCATGAAATATGTTTAACTGGAAATTCTTACACAAAAAACTAACTTTCCGAGATTTACTTTTCACCGTCTGATTATATATTAAGTACGATTTTATTTTATGTTCTTTTTTATCGTTTAATTATTGACAGATCATAAAATTAACACTCGTTCGGTAATGTTAAACAGATCATTTTCTCCATGTTTGTGTTTCAAAGTCATATATTTATTACTATTTTGTGAGTCGTTTCGAAAATGTTAGTAAATCTAACTAATCACTATAAAATATCAAATGGTAACTAGAAATAGTTATCTTTTTTCATTCCATCACACTTATGTTTATCTTCAAGTGAAAATAATAGTTTGATAATTATTTAGATTACACTGTGTAAAAAGTTTGCATGCTAGTTGGCATTGTTTAGCAAACCATAGTTTATGTTACCACCAAGCTATTTAAGTTGTCACAGATCGCTTGTAGGACTGAGATATTCATATTGGTTGATCACTGATTGGTAACCAATCCGATATTGGTATATTCTTTTAGTGACGGTCGAATTCTATCGATAAGTTTGCTTTGTCGCTGACTTGACATCTCATGCACTTTTTTTAAAAGTCAGGTAGTTGCAGATAGTCTATATAAAATCCTGAACCTTGGTTTTGTGCTAGTTAACACTCACACTAAGGCATACTTAGAATATTGAGGCGACTTGTAGTCTCTGTGGGGTTTTCATGTTCAATGAATAAAAATGTTTACTCCACGTCCTAGCTCTCGTAAGATACCTCTACCTTTTACAGTTTTGTTTTTCGAAATCTGTACTGTATTGAACATAAAACTTTCCACCCTTTTTTTCCTTTTGTAGTTTCACGCCCACGTTCTGTTCCAGGTATCAATAATTCAGGAGTAAACGCGTCTATTTCTTCAGATACTTCATTAAATGCGCATGGAAGCTATCAGTCCACTAACCAAAGTAATATTCGCCCGCTTTGGCGTCCGATAACTTCTGTTGGCGGTACGGATTCATTTGCTACTAGATCTTCATTAAGTCATCAACAAACGTCATCATCTGTCAGTAATCGACCTAACAATCTCCGACGAACTGGTGCAGTTCGCTTAAGGAAAATCTCTTCAGATGTTCATTCTGGACCAAGGGTGTTGAAAACATTTCAAATGACTCAGCAACAGTCTAAAATATCCATTACTCAGCCGACTCAACAAAATGTTTCACATTCATCTAATCACTTGTCTCATAATATCGATAAATCTTGTAAACCAAGTGTTATTATACCTATCACTTCGTCAATATCTTCAAGGTTTTCACCTTGTTATGATAATAATGGTGATAGTATTCATAATGAACAAGATATCGGTATACGAATACGAAATATTCATCATTTTTTAAATGTATGTGACAATTTTAATTGTAATGCAATTAAAAGAAAACGTAAATATTCTAAACGTTTAACTGCGAATACTACTACCATTAATACTTCTACTGGTTCATTAGAAACAGATTCAAATCGATTTCATTATACTCAATTAGTCCCTAATGAGATGAAATTAATTGAGCATGTTCGTAGACAAGTAAGCGTGTATAGTTTAACATTTTAATTAACAATTGGATCTAGTATTCATACATAGACTTTCATTCTCATAGTAGAAATAACTGTTTTCATTTAAGTATTTATTTACATCCGATACATATCTTTTATCAATAAAAGCTCATTGGCTTATCGTCGTCTTACTTTTTTCCTTATTACCGTACCTCTAACCTTAGTATTGATCGCTTGATTTATTTTTATGCAAGCAATGATTTGAAAACACCTTAATGTATTTAACTAATTTTTATTCAAGTTATGCAAATTTAAAACATGACTCTACCTCCCATAGTAGTGTCACTATGTATTACATTATAACATAACGCAATGCTGAATATATATCAACCTGTACTTGACCACTGGGTTGCATTCAGTTTATTATTTTTTATTGGACGAGACTACAATTTATGGACGAACCAATCAGATTTACGATAACAGGTCTTGGATTTTGGCGCAAAATTCATTCACCCATTTAGCTAAATGGAATCCTGGTATTATAGCTGTCAGTTCTTGATGAAAACCCTAAATCTAATTCCTGACCCCAACCATCAACTATAAATCATAATCCTTATTCTTCAAACTGCTTTATAACCCTCACTTAGCCCTATTAAGTAGGTAGACACTCTCAAGGTCACTTTAGCGTCTCTCAAAGGTCGTCCATAAATTATAGTCTCACCTTTTTATTGTTTTAAAAGTACTTGATATTACTTACTTACTTACTTACGCCTGTTACTCCCAATGGAGCATAGGCCGCTGACCAGCATTCTCCAACCCACTCTGTCCTGGGCCTTCTTTTCTAGTTCCATCCAATTCTTGTTCATTTTTCTCATGTCTATTTCCATTTCTCGGCGTAATGTGTTCTTTGGTCTTCCTCTTTTCCTTTGACCTTCAGGATTCCATGTGAGGGCTTGTCTTGTGACGCAGTTGGGTGCTTTCCTCAATGTGTGTCCTATCCACTTCCAGCGCTTCTTCCTGATTTCTTCCTCCGCTGGGATCTGGTTTGTTCTCTCCCACAGTACGTTGTTGCTAATAGTGTCCGGCCAACGGATCTGAAGTATTTTGCGTAGACAACTGTTAATAAACACCTGTATTTTCTGGATGATGGCTTTCGTAGTTCTCCAGGTTTCTGCCCCATACAGTAGAACTGTCTTGACATTTGTATTGAAAATCCTGACCTTGGTGTTGGTTGACAGTTGCTTTGAGTTCCAGATGTTCCTCAGTTGTAAATATGCTGCTCTTGCTTTGCCGATCCGCGCCTTCACATCTGCATCAGATCCACCCTGTTCATCAATGATGCTGCCCAAATATGTAAAGGTTTTTACATCTTCCAAATCTTCTCCGTCAATTGTGATTGGATTGGTGCATTCTGTGTTGTATCGGAGAATCCTGCTTTTCCCTTTGTGTATATTGAGACCTACTGCTGCTGAGGCTGCTGCCACACTGTCGTCTTCTCCTGCATCTGTTGTTGCGTTTGGGATAGAAGGGCCAGATCATCTGCGAAGTCTAGATCGTCCAACTGCATCCTAGATGTCCATTGTATCCCGTGCTTCCCTTCAGACGTTGACGTCTTCATGATCCAGTCGATCACCAGGAGAAAGAGAAAGGGTGAGAGTAAGCAACCTTGCCTAACACCGGTCTTCACTTCGAACGACTTTGTCAACTGTCCTCCATGCACGATTTTGCAGTGTAATCCATCATATGAATTCTGTATGATATTGACTATCTTCTGAGGCACGCCGTAGTGTCGAAGAAGTTTCCATAGTGTTGTTCTGTCCACGCTATCAAATGCCTTTTCGTAGTCAATGAAGTTGATGTAGAGTGATGAATTCCATTCAATTGATTGTTCCACAATGATCCGTAGAGTTGCGATTTGGTCTGTACACGATCTATCCTTACGGAATCCTGCCTGTTGGTCACGAAGTTGGGCGTCTACGCAGTCCTTCATCCTGTTTAACAATACCCTGTTGAAGACTTTTCCCGGTATTGAGAGAAGAGTGATGCCCCTGTAGTTATCACACTTGCTGAGATCGCCTTTCTTCGGTATTTTGATCAGAAGTCCTTCTTTCCAGTCTTTGGTACTTGTTCCTCATCCCAAATCTTATTGAAGAGAATGTGGAGTATCCTTGCAGTTGCCGCTACGTCTGCTTTTAGTGCCTCTGCTGGGATGTTGTCCGGTCCTGCTGCTTTGCCACTCTTGATTTGTCTGATGGCCATGCTGATTTCTTCAATTGTTGGTGGGCCAACATTGATTGGGAGGTCCGTGGGTGCTGCTTCGATGTTGGGTGGGTTCAGTGGAGCTGGTCGATTCAAGAGTTCTTTGAAGTGTTCTACCCACCTGTTTTGTTGCTCTTCAATGTTGGTGATTACCTCGCCTTCCTTGCTTTTCACTGGTCGTTCTGGTTTGCGGCGATTTCCAGAGAGTTTCTTTGTCGTGTCATACAGTTGTCTCATGTTTCCTTCTCTTGCAGCCTTTTCCGCCGTCGTTGCTAAATCTTCCACATATTTACGTTTGTCGGTTCTGATGCTCCTCTTCACTTGTTTGTTTACTTCTGTGTATTCAGCTTGTGCCTTGGCTTTTTCTGCTCTTGTTCGACTGGTATTGATTGCTGCCTTCTTGTTCCTTCTTTCTTGAATCTTATCCAGTGTATCAACAGTGATCCATTCCTTGTGATGGTGCTTCTTGTGACCCAGGACCTCATGACATGTTGAAGTGATTGCCTCTTTGATCCCCTTCCAGTTGCTCTCCACAGTAGTTCCTTCTCCATTGAGTAGATCATGAAAGGCCTGGAACTTGTTGCTGAGGACTATCTTGAATTTGTTGAGTTTGTTAGTATCCTGAAGAAAGGCCGTATTGAACTTTTGTGATATTGTCCGCCCCGTTGTCCAGTGCTTCTTGAGTTTCAATTTCATCTTGGCGACCAGCAAGTGATGATCTGATGCTATATCAGCTCCTCTCTTGGTTCTCACGTCCTCTATAGTCCTCCTGAACGTTTTGTTGATGCAAATATGGTCGATTTGGTTTTGTGTATGTGTTTATGTGGGAATATGGTGCCGCCTATGACCAGCTTATTGAAGGCACATAGATTTGCAAATCTCTCACCATTTTCGTTTCTTTCTCCCAGTCCGTGTCGTCCCATGATGTCTTCATATCCAGTGTTGTCCGTTCCAACCTTGGCGTTGAAATCTCCCATCAGAATGGTCAGGTCCTTTGTTGGGCACTTCTCGACGATTGACTGCAGCCTATTGTAGAATTGATCTTTAGCGTCTTCATTGTAGTCGTTGGTAGGCGCATAGCATTGGATGATGTTCATTGAAATGCCCTCTTTCTTTGTTTTGAAGGAGGCTTTGATGATCCTTGGTCCATGAGATTCCCATCCTATAAGTGCATTTTGCGCTTGTTTGGACAGCATCAATGCAACTCCTTGTGTATGTGGTGCATTTTCATCTTCATGGCCGGAGTATAACAGGAGCTCTCCTGTAGTTAGTCGTTGTTGTCCAACTTGTGTCCAATGTGTTTCACTGATCCCAAGTACCTCTAGGTTGTATCTTCTCATTTCTGCAGCAATTTGGAAGGCTCTCCGGTGTCCCACATTGTACGAACATTCCATGTACCTAAATAAATGGTCGCTCTGGTTGTCAGAAGGGGCATCGGCCTCGTAACTTCCGAAGGAATTCGGCTTTCATCATGAGGCGTCATAATTCTTCTAAATGAAGACCTTCTGACTCCCAGGGCAGAGTTTAAAAGGTTTGAATAATTTTTTCTGGTTAGCGTTTTTTTAGCGAGTTAGTTTTCTACGGGATGGGGACGCTAACCCCATGCCCAACCCTCCTCCTTTATCCGGGCTTGGGACCGGCAGTAGCCCCCGGAGGGACTCCAGGCGGAGTTCACCAGGGTGCTTGGTACCTGTGTGGTTGCGCCACAGGATTGAGCTGTACTATTCAGATTGTAGCGTTAAAGCCTGTACGGTGTCTGGTTCCTCTGCTAAACGGGGTTAAGCTGTACTGTTTGGGTTTTTGCGTGAAAGTCTGGTTGGTGTCTGGTTCTCCTGAAAACCAATGTAAAATTACCCTGGCCCACAAGGGTATATTATATATAACTTGATATTACCGAACAGAATTGATAATCTTATTATTCACTAATATAATCTTTTTATAAATGTATTTTGTCTAAGTGATATTTTAAATATCACATTGGTTCAATGTGAAATTTAGCTTTTAAATAGTTTGTATTTATTATATCCTACGTGTCTTCTCTTACGGTCTAGTTTTGTCAATAAACATTTCAAGCAAAATGGAATTTATAATGTAGATTAATAGTACTCTTATAAAACAGTGGTGTAATTCATCTGTGACTCGATTAAAATTCATTTAATATTCTCAACATAAACGTTTCCCATCAATAATCTGATGGTACTCAAATTTGTATCTGATTGCCAATAATATCGAATATTGTTGGAATTCACACAATCATCACTTAGTACTTTCGGTCTTGTGTGCGAACGCTTAACCTCTAAACCACTGACTTGAAATCCAGTGGTATACATGTCTATACTACAAATAATAATCATATGTTCACGAGTAATTGGCTTCAAGATTCAGTTCCTGGACTTTTTGGGAAGGCCATAACTAGTGGAGTTCAACCACGTGAAGTGTAAGACTTATGCACCACAGACTGTGGAACATGGTCATGCAATATCGTGATTTTATCGGAGGTAAACATGTATATCGTGGGATCCTGGGTCAGTGGTCTAGAGGGTAACTGTTTGCGCCCATGACGTCCTCGTGGTTCGATTCACTTTGTAAGATGGTGAATACGAAGGGTCCACCTAGGGGAATTGGAAAATCCTGATTCGAAATCAATGGTGCACATGGGCTCCAGGATCCTGAAGGAACAAACTGCTTATAAACCAATTGTTGGTAACCGGCTACCATGGGACTACATCTTTTGACGTTTCTCCACTGCTATGTAGATCAGACTTTTTGATTGGAGGCTCCGAGTGTGGCTTCCCAAGAAAATCTTTCGCTTCTGTCTAGGCACCCCTGCAGTATCGCAGCCCACTCAAATCAAATGACAATTAGTACTAAAAACATTATTCTTGCTTCAATTGAAGTTCAGACAAATCATATTCACATTCATTTGATAACATCCATTTTTATTTGTTTTATATACTACGTCACTTATCTACCCTCTCCTTTTCTCACTTTATGTATACTTATTTTTCAACTTATACTGCAACTGCCTATGGTGAAAACACTATCATATCTAAAGGATCTCGAGTCACTGTCTGATCGAATTTCGGATGCTATCACCGAATACGGATACTGAAACCACGTATACCATTCAAACTGTCTTACTTCAACGTTCGCACACTAATCCAGGTCTGACAACAGATAGGGTTGGCTGTGTCTTTAGGCGGTCTCAACATCTATGTCTTTTGTCTGTCCGAGACCTATATTTAAGACTCTAGTGAAGTACTGCAAATTCGCTCTCCATCTGTCGCTTCGAAAAGTTTGTTTCACGTCGTTTATCCGGGTAGTATGTAACATCTTCGTCTGGTTTTGATGGCGTTGGTGTCTCAATAAGCGCTATTGCTGTGGCATCACTGATCGACTGGATTCCCATTAACAGTCAGTTATATGTTATTAAATCAGAAAGTCCCATCAAAGTGCGAAGAAATCGGCGTGAGAAACGATATCTTTTTATCATCTCTGTCTATGCTCCGACAGATTGCAGTGCGGATGGGATCAATTATGAGTTTTTCCATCAGTTAACAGTTTTTCCACAGAAGGTGCTTTCGACAAATATTATTGTACTAGCCGAAATCTTGAATGTGCAGGTCGGGCGTCAAGGCAGTGTAGAGAGTCGTTTAGGTGGCCGATGGGCACTTCTTGGTCACAGGTCAGTTAGTGAGGACCGTGCACTGCAACTGTGCACAGACCTCAACCTGTTTCTGGCTAACACTGACTACCGGCACAGTAATCGCCGACATGCCACCTGGCGTACTCCTTCATCTCAAACCTGGATGCAGATTGATCACTTCGCGATCAGCCACCGTTGGCGTGGTTGTGTACAGAGCTTCTGCTCGTTTTGGAGTACCTATCTGAACTCTGATCATGCTCTTGTTTGCGCTAATCCAATTTGTGGATTCGTAGATTTGAAATGCTGAGGAAACCTATACTTGAAAGGAACACCAATTCAGTGTTTCTTGGTTCTCAGTGAACTAAAATCGACTCGTGGTTTTAACTATAAAAAAACATCTATTAACCTTACTGATTATTTTTGACAACTTTTTTTTATCGTAATTTATTAAGTTTAAAAGTTATTGTATCTCTTATTGCTTTTTATGGACTTTAAACAAATAACTGGATTTTCTAGCTACATATTAACATTGATGCAGATCGGTCTTAAAACAACATTTTATATTCAGTGAGGGAAATCCTTATTAAAAATTTGTTCTGAAGACTATTCTTCTGTTGTCTTCAGCGAACAGAAAAATATCACCTGGATGAATTGTAAGCAGAGATGGACGGTGTCTTACGATGGAATCTAGGATGCGCGTTTCGTCCACTGTAGACTCGTCATCAGGATGTAGTACATTCCAAGGTTGATGTTCACTCCGAGACGTGAACGCCGTATCGTTCACTTCGAACGCCATCGCGTTATCCACCTAGTCGCCGATTGTACATCAAATCTGGGATGCAGGTAAATCCAGTTGACAAGTCTCATATGAGATAAAATGCGCGTTCCGGATTACACTACTAGTCACCATCCATCTCTGCTTCTAATGCTTGTGACTCAATGGCAGTATCGAGGCATTCTGCCCAGGGTGCACACATACCAATATGAGACTGATGAATTGCAGTCCTAAACATCAATGGGAAGTCTTAAGCAACCAATACGTAAATGAATCACTATTATACCTTTACTAAGTGTAAGAAAGTTATCTTTTGGGGTATATCTATAAAAAATTTGTACACAAGTAGTGAAAGTTGATGGTCTTCACAGATATTACTATCTTACTCCGTCAAACTTTCCTATCACATTGACTGCTAATTATTCATTTATTTATTTATGCAATGATAATCTAAATTTGCCACTCGAAGTAATTTCTGCTTCATTTTACATATAATACCGAGTGGTAGTCAGATAAAAGTGACATTTTAAAAAAGTATTAACATCTTTTTTGTATTATCATCCAGATCGATACTGATGAGACCGGTGCATGCCGTTCCCAGTTGACGATGATGTTGTTTACATGTGATATTGTTTCACAAGCAGCTGAAATACTAATGGGATTCGGTAAATCAGAGGCTAAAGGTAAACGTATGTATAACAAAAGTATTTACATATAACATTTTGGTATTAATCAAAATCTATTGGTTTTTCGTCTATATTATTCTTCAGTGTGCTGTGTCGAAAACCCATTCATGAATTTTGATTGCATTTTACAAAAACTGAACATTTACCTAAAATATTTACTAACGGTTTTGTGTTTACCGATTTCAAAACTTTCTCTTCTATTCTTGTCAACTACTTGTATGAACCTGATTGATTGATAAATCAAGTGGTTGGTATCCCAAGTTGTTGAGTTGGATCCCGGAGAACCACAGGATCGTTTCAAACACAAACTTTGGGCTGTGTAAATAATACTTCTTACTAAGCCAATCTTTTCACATATCTTTTGTTTGACTTTAATTAAAATTGTCACGCACTGATGTCGAATGCTTCGTTATTGAACTTTTTTTCAGTGTTAATGCATATTGTTAGCTGTAAGGTAATGTTCATTATATACGTCGGTATCTAAGGTGAACTTATTGATTCTGTTTATTGGAAAACTTTCATTGAATAAATTAAGAAAATACGGGATTTTAAAACGATTGAAGGTATTATCAAGACAGGAAATTTAGAAGATATACTGCGCTATTGCAACTGATCTCATCTAAGGTCTTCAGTCATTAATAACAACTATAACATGAACCTGAAACATATAGTCGTAACCTACCAACATGACCTAGTTCAGTAGTCCATGATTATGTGGAGTCATGTCATATTTTATTTTATCCTCCGTAAACCCTGATTCTATTATCTACACTAGGGACCTAATCACGCCGAAATATATCTATGCAGTGTGCACGTGTTACACATACCCAGCCACCTTGATCAATAACAGCTTGCAGCCTTGTTAACCTACGATTCATCTGGTGTCTTACTAACCGCTCCTAACTTGTTTTCACTGTAGTCTAGTAAATACCAGATGCCTGCAACAAGTTTTATATGTACATATGTATCATACTCATTCTCATTTCATTTAGGTTTACTCAATCACTTTATGGATTGTTCGCGTACAAATGAAGTTGAATTAAAAAGTTCTACCCGTCTGAGTAAATTGAAACGAATGCTTTTAAGTGAACGAGATAATAAACCAGTAATTCGAATGTGTTCAAATATTACGGTTAGTTAGCGGTCTTTATTTCTATGTCATGCACTGAGATCTGTAATTCTATAGTTTTTTAAAAACAAAATTTTTGCTAAAATCACTGAGTATTGTTGTTAATTATCATTTTCCAAAAATCTCCAAAAAGTGTGACAAATATGAAACCATTCAATCAATGTAGTAGTATATAAATATTTCATCTATACTAAATAAACAGTAGTGCTATATATTTATTTTTTAGGAATTATTTTAGCGTAATGTGTAAGTCTTGATCGAAGAACCTTCCGGATTGCTCACACTATCTACCCAGTTGTCTTGTTCAACTAAATAACGGTAACAGTTACATGCAATAGCAGGTTTCGGTTGACCCAATTCACACCTTAGTGGTGGTAATCCTGTGGAATTAGACGACAAGATGTTGATTATTTTCATCCTTTCCCTAGACATATTTTTGTGTCATGAATTTGGGTTCGGTGTGGCTTTATGTTGATTGCTATTTACAGAACGATTAGGCTAGTTCTTTGGTGAACTCGATAGGATGTTATTTGCCAATCAGTAGCATTTCAACTTTAATAATCTACATGCCAGCATGAGATAGAGATGACAGGACTCTCAGAAGAACTTTATATTATGAACAGAAGAAAAAGGTTGTAAAGGTACAACTCTGTTTATATCGGAAAATGAAACAAAACTGGAGCACTATGAAGTAAACTCAAAGCATTACCAACCAACCAGATAATTTCAGTGGTTAATATGAAGATTCGACTTTAAAAATGTCATTGACGTTATATTTTAAAGGAAGAACCAACTTCTAATAATATTAAGTTTTAGACAATCCGAGTTCTTCTTAACATATATGCTTTTGGTTTAATTAGTCAACATAAATTCATAGTCTTGATTATGTAGCTTATGTGATTTGAAACCGAATGATGAACGTTTAGTTCCGACATATTTTGGTTGGTAAATCATATTGCGTTATTATAAGTGTTAAGAAGGCAATGGGCTGAAGAAATCTATAACTATTGTGAAAAGTTATAAAGCGTATACATAATACATATATATAACCTTCAATCGTCCATTTTCATCTTTTGTTGTGTTCTACAATCTGAACAACCGTCTAATCTGTTCTCTAAGTGTTCTGCCATCGCCGTGCTTGTACTGTAATGGAACTCTGCACTCCATCGGACAATTTCTAGGCCTTGTTTCTCCACATACTACTTACAAACATTCTTGTGAGTAGCGTCTACTACACTTGTTTTAAAACGTAAAGAAAAACATGATCCAAAATGAGAATAATCAACAATAATTTTGCATGTCAGATGTTGTATCTGAAAGGTAATTCAGCGATTGTTTTTTTTTAATTTACTTTCCAAATTTATTCACTCCCACTGCATCCTAAATTCGAGTACTTAAATTTTGTTGGTTTGACACAAAATTATTGGTTTCGATATTTCGCTTACTCAACTTAGAAATATTTATTGGTTATTTGTATTTTTTGTATGTTGAGTAGACGCCAGTACCATCTATGTCAGTACAAGATGTAACGCTATGGCGTCGTATAATTCTTGCTGGTCATCAACTCTTTCGCTCTACAGCTCCTATTTCTGCCTATGATTTCAATAAGTATTTAACACCTCACTCTCCTCGTTTGAGAAACACTTCTGAAGAGATTGATCACAGCACAGTTTCAAGATCAGTTCAACCAATTCCTAGTAATCGTCATACACTTACATCATCTACTGATTATCTATCATCTCACACTACTGTTTCGCCGGGAAGACTTGTCAAACAATCACTGTCTGATAGTATGTCCACTAATGTTCCACCTTTATCGTCTTCTTCAATGTCAACAACACCAATAAATGCGATTGTTTCGTTGCCTGCATTATCCATGTCAGCTACAAATAATGCTCCGCGTTGTACATCTTCCTCTTCATCTAATCCAGTCTTACTTATACAAGCATTAGCGAGTATTCTAGCTGGATCTGAAAGTTCTACTTCTACTCGTGGTGGTTTAATATTTCCATCTCTCTCAAGTGGTGTTTCATTGGATGCACAACATTTAAATGGAAATAACATATCGTTTCTACCACCTAGTACAGCATTATCATTGAGAGAATTATTTGGTTCACGTATATCAAACAATGGCTCTTCATTACCTACTACTGGGTCTATAATGAGTAAAACAGCTACATCTCTTAATGGGGCTGTCGGATCTAGTGGAGCGGCTGTCACTTGTGTCCTACGTTTGCCAACTCCAACAAGATCTACATGTTCTTATTTCTTAGTAGTGGCTAGTACAGGACCCAGATCTCTTGTTTCTGGTACAGATACAGGGATAATATCTAATACACCTACATCAGATGGTTTAAAGGGATCAAGATCACCATTTGGTCAACGTGGATTAATATCAATCTACAATTTAGATAAGTTATTAATACAGATCGCAGAAAAACAAGATCGAGGTTTAAAAGAAATTGCTAAATTGAAATTTATCACTGCATTACTTCAATCAAGGCATAGTGAATTGAAAATTGAGTCTGATAATGAGAATAAAGGTGAGGTCTTTTTCTAATTTCTTTTTATATCCCCATTTTCTTTTATTTATGTATTGTTTTATACATTTTCCAGACAATATGTTCTCTTTATGATGTCTGAGATAACATTTTGATGTAATAGTCAGGGTTGTACATCGTGACGGCGAAATAGAATTGCATTAACTAGAACACATGTTCTTGAGGTCCCATCATATCACGTTGGTCGACTTTAGAGCAATAAGGACAAAAACAACAAATTCATCATTTGGTATATCAACAGTATGGGGTTTTAACGACGCTAAGATTTTTCCTTCATACAATCAACATCTACTGCGATATCACCTCCCCACAACAGGAGTGAGTTCTGAAAGATCGACTCTTGAAATAGTACACCTCAATCTTCTCCACAGGTTCCTATCATCTTCAGTAAGGTCTTAAAATAAAGAATTGAGGTATTAAGATCTATTCACTCAAAGGTCGAGTGACAAGTCTCAAGCAGTTGTTCTCTGGGGTACTACGATTGCATTTTACGGTTGCTAAGACCACCTGTAATCCAGCTTTCTATAAGGGTCCATCCTTTCACAAGACGGGCAACCGGTAAGTGATAATCCCCTCATACGTCTAACAGCAGTTTGAGAATTGATAATTATAAGGGAATAATGTTTCCTTAACTTTTTGGTTTGTAAAGGTTTTGGTGTCAATAAAGAGAATATCTTCATTTATCAACAAAATCATATTTTATCTTTAAATCGTGAAGCGTAATAGATGTTTTGTTGTTATATAGAATCTCGAGGCAACTGATGTTTATTTTTTTTACGTTTGATATGAAAACGAAAGACGATATCGTTTTAGTTTTGCAACTAAAGACGATTTTTCACAATCGTATACTTAAACTAAATGAATCATATTGAATCATAGTGTTTACTGGCTTTCTTACAAATATTAAAAAAAAATTTGTAAGGACAGGAATTTCCAGTATTCGATCCACATACAAGAATTAATCTATTTTTGAAGAACAGATAACCAGATTGATTATTACATCAGTTATCCTTGACACAGAATTAGTAAATAGACTTCCTACATGTTTTTTTTCCAATTTATTAAAAGTTCCTACTTTTTGTCGTGAATAAGCATTATTCTGAGCTGTTTTCATTTGTGTAATATTGAACATTGAATGGAAGAATGAATGAAGTAGTCAGTGTTCAGTTCAGGAGTATAAAATACGAAAAAATTTCTTAATTGACCAACCCTTAATGTTTTTATAACATTAAAGGTAACATTTTTAGATTACTCAATAAAAAGATAAAACGCATTTGTTTATGTAACAAGTTCTTTAGTTATACCATTATGAATATACATATTATTGATTTACTTTGCAATATTGGTATTGCATTACTTGTCCTATAAATGTCTTTTTTTACAAGTTTAACTGATTATAATGAGTATCTTCCGTTGGAAATCTGCTAAGACTTCTAGACCACTTATTTTCAGATTTTTCTGGTTTAAAACCTGATTGATCAATTATTTAAGTTAATCGCATGTACTCGTGATTTAATACGAAGATAATCCACCAGATAACTAATCTGACTACTGTAAAGTTTAATCGAAGCCACTATGGTGGTTGCTAAGTTTACCAAACCTTGTCTGTTGTTTATTGAAACGTGAGGTAATTACTATGGAACTCATACATTTAATATATTGTTCTGGGAAAAAAGATACTCCTCGAAAAAGTTCACAAACAAAGAATGGTCGATACCACATCACTGTTTTCAAAATCTTTTATACGTCTTTTTCGTTTGTTCACAGGTTAAATGCTTTATGAATGCGAACGTCAATTGATATCATCTGATAAGGTTCACCAAAAAGAATCCTGTAATATATATCTATCGACTAACTTCTTAGTTTTTGACCGTTCACTCGTTATGAGAGATACGATTAAACATTGAGTTAATGTCAATATAATCTTAACTTCCATTTGTTCAGTACATACACTATTCTACTAGTCCATTCCGTGTTCAGTAAGTTAGAATGCAGCAGACAAGCTTCTATTTATCTGCATATCAGTCACTTAGTCTTTTTAACTCAAATAGTCAGTACTTTCTAGACAAAAATCATCGGACTACATCACATCCCAAATAAAAAACCATACGTAGCACACAATAAAGGCATATGGAACGAAAAATCAAGTGAACGTGACCTATTAATTAACAATAATTTAGGCGTAATAAAACAATAATTAATTGGTCCAATGTTAGCTCACAATTCAGGCAATATAGAAATACAACAATCCAATTGTCTACTAATTATTCGAAAAAAGGTATAACTGTTAATAGTCATTTGAATAACTTCACAATTTCAACTTTTCCAATACTCGCTCCGTTACAATAAAATGAATATAAGACAGGAACTAGTTACAATAGTCTGTCTATATTGCTCCACGAATTAAACCTTGACTGTAATATTAGTGTTAAATACAATGATTATTTTTACTTTTTATAATATATTTAGTAAAATCCAATACAGATATTATTACAACAGAATTAGCAACATCATTAAATGCAATGTCAAAAGAAATGAATCAACATTTGAAACAACTTTCTGTCAGTTTAAACAATTTGCCTAAAATCAGCACTGCAACAGCTGGTATCCTCATTTCAAGTATGACAGTCAATCCATCATGTTCATCAACATTTGTTATTTGTGGTTTATGGGTGAGTAAATTGTCATTTTTTTAATACAATATTTAGTTCTTTTTTGTTTCTGTTTACCATAAATAAATATTGACCAATAGGTTACTATCTTTTCTGTAAAAATATTTTGATTCTGAAGCATAGTTACTATTCAATTATTCAAAGGTATTTTTTAGTACAAATATTGTTAGCTAGACTAAGGTAACTAAATCATTGTGTGTATATTCTGTAGACCGATACAAGATATTCGATCAATATGTTCTTTGTCTAAGTCAAAATCGTTAATGATCAAGAAAATCTTAATAATGTTAATTCTGCCGATTTTGTAGAGCTCATATATATTTTTTTTCAAAAGAAGACCTTTTTAATTTAATTCACGTATGTTTAAAATATTTTACTGAATTTGATTATATCTCATTTTGTGAATTGATTTCTCAAATATCATTACAGGAATGTGTTGTTATGAGTTTATCATCTGCTGGTCAAATATGCGGACGTATCTCAGTGATCCCAGTTGTCGGGACAAGACGAGAACAAATTATCAAAGCTATTTGGTTACCGAATTCGATTAACCTGTTGGCTATTCTCACTGATCATCTGTTCAAGTAATAAATCAGTTATATGTTTGTTGTAATGAGTTAATTTCACTATGATCTGTCAGTGATTACAAAATAGTTGATAGTTCTATATATATTCTTTACTACTTTAAAGTAGTTTATACACTCTAATTTATTTAATGTATCACTACTGGATTACAGTTTTATGAATGAATCGATCTTCAAAGATACACCTTTATAATTGACCTATTGTGCTCCTAATGAACACGAGACGATCATGATCATAAATTTTGCAGTCTTCATAGTGTTAAACTGATCATCTAACAATAAACAAATATAAATTTTTGGTTTATCAATTGTAGTTTTTAATAAATGGGAAATCGCCATTGGTTTGATACACTTCAATGATATGAATCCTGTAATATATCTTTAGTCCGCTTGCACCATTTTGTTGATATTCTAGCTCTGATCAACTATACACTTCGACTGCTAAGATCAACCGTTAGTGAAGGGCCGAAATAAGCCAAATGTCTTTATTTCAGGATACACTTTCCACACACGCGACTGCGCAATAACTGGAGTAAAATAGGAATACTACATGTAGGCAAACGTCTACTATACAACTCAGTTTTATGACTCAACTCATGCTATAATGTATAGTAGATTTTTGGCCACATATCAACATAAAAAAATGAATTACAATATAGACATAAATTCGCCATAAGCCTAAGATAGGTCCGTAATTAATTAGCAATAATTTTAGATATTTGGAACATACAGTAACCGTTTATGCGTGAAATATCAGTTTGTAACTGGTAACTATACAATAAAAAATTGAGTAATCGTTAGCAGTTAGACAATCCTAAGAAAAACAGGAAAGTAGATTACTAGTAATAATTAGACCTGTTAAGATTCTGAGAGAAATTCCAAAGGAAATAAATAAGATTGTTTTTTAGACGTCTAGGTTAAACATTATATATATATATATATATATATATATATATATATATATATATATATATATATAATCCAATTTGTAGTAACTTTCTGCAAGAGATATTTTTTCTATTCTGCACTTCCTTCTTTTTATTTTCTCTCTTACCGCCTATCCAGATATTTGATATATTCGTTAATCCAAGTAAACCGAAATATCATTTCAAACCTGTTGATGGAAGTTTTTGTGATGCAACATTTATACGCCTACCATTACAATCTATGCAACAGCGGGGTAAAGAAGAAATACTCACTAATCGTTGTGATACTTCGATGTCTGAAAATGGTTATGATTATGATAACGTCAGTGATTCGCTTGAACAGATAAAAACTAACAATCGTAATGATCGCGATACTTCGAAGACTGAAAATGTTGATGATTACGATAACGTCCGTGGTTCGCATGAATGGGACATTCACCTCTTAGTTATGGCTAATATGGGTTCTATTTTACATCAGGTTTGCTTTTTTTTCTTTACTTCATCTTGTTATATTCATGAGTTTTGTAAATTTTTTCGGATCAATTTTTCGTTCATACAACTGTCATTTCTTTTGTATGTTATCTCATTTTAGTTATTTGTTTGAGTAGGATTAATTATAGTTTCTTCACACTACACTACTGATTATTTGTGACATGTGTAAAATGTGAATCCTAACTTCTTATCCTCATTAATTATTACTTAAAATAGTCCGGAGGTTTAATATTAAAGACTTTGTTTTGAAGC
The DNA here is from genome assembly GCA_944470405.2 of Schistosoma mattheei. NCBI lineage: Eukaryota > Metazoa > Platyhelminthes > Trematoda > Strigeidida > Schistosomatidae > Schistosoma > Schistosoma mattheei. The sequence continues at coordinate 12,664,451 of OX103947.1, read as the reverse complement.
AAGAAAAAAATATTGAGAAAATATTGTTAATACAATGTTAAATATTCTAGCTTGAACAGTAACAAATATACTATTCTCTGCACAGAGCGATACAAAACTTAGCAATGAAGGTGTAAATAACATACCTATTTTGAAGAATATATACTTTGTAAAGTGCATTTTAAGTAATTTAAACAAACAGTTATTGTTTTTCACATCAAATCATCCTCAATTATTTTTTGTATAACAAATGACTGACTTGTAGGGATCCATTTTTCGATGTAGTTCTTCAAGTACAGACAACTTCGGTTGTATCGTAGTCTAGAAGCGGTTGTTTGTGTATATCGGCTTAATAAATTGCAAAATAACCAAATAAATAGAATGCTCATCTTTTGTCAATATCTTTGATATCCGTGTATAAGTGTATTTCACCAAGTCTTGGACTGTTATACAGTTAACTTCATGATCTGATTTCAACTTTATTTAATATTGTAATATCTAAATAATACAGTTGCATATTGAATTATTAAGGTTGATCTGTACGTTTTGTAACTTCATGTTCTTCTATCTGGATATCCTATAAATGTAAAAATTATTCCGGACAGTTTTGACAGAACTAGTCATTTACTGATAGAGTAGTATAAAGAGCAATGATTTATCACTTACTTGTGTACCACCTTTTTCGATTGAACCTTAGCTTTTCTTTTTACTTCTCCATACTGATTGGTTGAACTGTATTTTAAACGAAATAAGTGAGTAATTATTTCATGGGAGCTTGCATATGGTACGAACTTCTCTCAAGAAAATATAAAAGTCGTTTAAAAGTTTACAAGATACCGCAACCTTTTTAACTGAATTCTATCTTAACTAAACCGAAGTCAGGCAGCTTTCGACCCATGGGAATTAGTGGACGAAAGTTAAGCACTTTAATCAGTGAACAATGGATCCACCCAATGTTTTCGAGATATATGGAGATCTAATAATAAAAAAAACTGCCAATAATTATTCTTATCTTCATAAACAATGACAAACAAATATTCCTTAAATTTGATTAAACTATTTTTTCCTATATAATGATATTATACTGGATATCTTTGTTTACTCATGATTTATCAAACTGAGTGTTAGTGGCTCCGTGGATAGTTAAAACATTTAGCTCTTAGTCATTAAGTTGCATATTGGAACCAAGCTTTATCTTCTTCGGTTTAGGTAACTGGTTAGTATCTATCATTAATCAACGTTCACAATTAGAATGTAGTTTGACTTCAAGTACACAAATCTGTACCTGACAAATCATCAGTATGACACACAATTTATTGATTATCTTCTATTTATTTTTATCTTTCATTATTCAGAGACTGGGCCCTCTTTGCCTATCATTCTTAGGTCCATTCTTTCTAGCTGAATCATTGGAATGGGATATCAACAGTTTAAAAATGAACCCCAATACAACCACATCGTCGGGTGATCTAGGAACAATTCCAGAATTAACATTAGACCGTTTAACTGGCGTACTTGGCGGTGGTGGAGTTAGTGTTCAGTATATCAATTCAATGGGTCTTTTATTACATTCTTATCAGTCTGGTCATTCCATTGCTAGTGGAATTAAATTATTTAACACTACCGATAACTCCACAGCACAAACATTACAACAAAATAGAAAGGAATTATGTATTACTCATTCATTTCTACTGGCAGTTGGCCCAAGACGCGGAGATGGGAACGTACCAACCACTGGTGTTGGCTACGTCACACCATCTGCCAAATTTCACAAGTTAGTCCATCTACTGTTTCTTTCTTCTTGTTATCGAAGAATATATTTATTATTATGATTTGTTTGTATGTCGCAATTTCCGTTTAATAGTATTTGTTATGATAGATGATGTTATAGATCTGATACTAATTTCCTCTTTAGCAATATTTATTTGCTGGTGTAAAAGTAGAATGGAAGAAGGCGTGGCGCAATCGAATCGAAATGTGGCGCCAGTTCATGAATTCACTGATTCTTGGTCTGGCACATGTTGGTAGATACAGAGTACCTGGCAAGACCTACGTGATAACCACTATCAATGGTCGGGTAATATAGCTCGGAATCAATTATAGTGGTGAAAATGCGTTTGTTTGTGATCGTTCTCTGGATCATGAGTCCCAATATTCTCATATACGTTTGTATTCCCTCTTTTCCCACTATATTCTCAACGTTGATTTATTTTTATTACCATCGTTATTACATTATTTCGATCTCGTTTGCTATTATTCTTGTTAATTTCATTTCGTGGTATGACTTTGATAGTGCAACTCGGGTTGACGCACGTTTACATCAGGCTCTCGGTTGATTATGATTGACTGAAAATTTAGACATTGATCTACGTTTTCGGGTCATACTAATTTATTTTTTTTTTTAATTTCTGTTGTTGCAGAAATTCACCTGTGATTCATCCGGAAACTTGTTATATAGATTCAGATAATCTTCTGATCTCGTTACTTTTAGCAGCTCATTCCGCTATTGATCCGTCATTACAACAGTCAACTTCATCATCGTCATCATCATTATCATGTACTCATCCAAATCAAAAGTCAATAATTCCCAGTATCGGTCCATTATATCGTTGGACGGAAATAGATGATCATCCAGGTCTGGTGAGCGCACTATCTAAAATACCGCTGGTACCTAATTCGTCTTTACAGCATCAATCATTTCTAATGGCATTTGAACCAGATCAAATATGGATACAACATTTATTTGTTCATCCTAGTTCACGGTTATTTAATATTCATGATTCAACAATAAAAAATTTGACGACAACAACAACAACAAGCAAATTATTGCCAACTTCCACGACAACTGCAACAACAACTACTATCAGTAGTGCTACTAATACTACTACTAATACTGCTACCACTACATCTACCACGCTGACTACTACTACTGCCACCAATAATTTAAGCGGGAACATAAATGTCCATAACCTAGATAGGTCTGAAGCAGGGCAAATGTCATGTGAGTTTTCTACCTTAGCATTATTTTTCATATTTATTTTAGTTGTTTACTATTTGGTTTTTGTAACTTAAGATATTATAGAGCCCATGCGTGTGTAACTAATTCTGAAACGTAATTTTCGAGATTACCAGCGAAAAAAGATGACAGAGGAAGTTTAATTATGTCAAATCTGTGAGGCAGTTATTTTCCAATGACACTATAATGTAGCTGGATTGATTGAATCATTGAATAACAACCTACGAAACAGTAGGTTAAATGCTCATTGAAGGAAACGAAGATCATAGGTTCGTTCTCTGATAGGATCACGGATCTGCACTGGAAATAAGTCTTTTAGTAGAATGAAACAGCTTTCCAATATTTCTTAATTTTGATTGGCTATCTAATTGATCTTAATTCAAATAATTAAAGTTCGATATTTCAAAAATCACTTTACTTAGAAAATATATGCTTTTATCGGTATATAGTATTTAATATATTCGTAGGCTATCTTTTGCGAAAATTTTAATCTATTAACTTTTTAAAATAATATTGATATTAACAATAACTCATTTCGTCAATTTCTAGCTGCTTCAACTCAATTATTAGATTCATTCTCGTTCCATTGGTTTGGCTCTCCAGAATACGTTGGTCGCACATTAACATTTTTATTAACATCAGATGGGCATTTACTAATCAATGCTTCTGCTCCAAGGTGTGTTTATCGACGTTTATATATTGTTATTTCTTCAACTTTTTTCCTACTAATAAACTTCATTGATTGAAAAGATTGGCTAAAATGTGAAACCTAATCAGTAGTTTATTTCATTTTATTATAAATCCTATATTTGTTTATTGTTTTAATCTCTTTGTTAATATAAATAAACATGAATCTTGTTTTTTTTTGTTGACATATCTCATAATTAGACTTGCCTAATTAACACGTTGACCCCTGTCAATTTTTTAAATTTCATCGGTACCTATTACATTAGAGCAATACTAATTTCTGATTGGTTCTTATCTTGTTTGCTGGTAGGAATTAAGATCTTAGCCAGTTAATCTGTATCAAGTCATTATATGATGTCTTTCAGAAAAAATGTATTTTGGCAATACTTCTCATATATGTTGACGTTATATATATATATATATATATATATATATATATATATAAGTTTTAACGGAACGAATATTGGTCAGTTCGGAACGAATATTTACATCTTTATTGCATAATTAGTAGATAATTTTATGACTGCATTTGTACGTTCTTTTATTGCAGGCTTTCAGGAGTCTTATCGACTGTCGTTATATTTTTTTACTATTTCTTAATTATTGCTAATTAGTTCGGTACTGTCTACCGCTTATGGTATTATTGTGCTCTAAGTCTGATTCCTTGTTTTGTTTACTGTCTAGTTAGACATTTCCAGTATGTTATTCCATGTGTTTTGAGTCATAATTGAGTTGGATACAACAGAGAACTAATTTGTGTCTTATTTATATCTTCTGATTGACTACTGAGTTAAAAGAAGGGACTTGAGGACCAACGGGCTTTAAAATCTTGGTTTTTCTTTGCTTTTCTGTTTGTTAGTACATGATATACATCATAGGTCTAATTGGCTAAATTGCACTTGATACTGATTAGAATCTCTAGCCATAGCAAAATAAGCGTCCTACAAAACGTCACAGGTTTTAATTCACTTTAGCATATTGCTTCGTTCACGTACATCGTGTACAAAAGGTGCATAGAAATGCAGCATATTTAGTCATCCATTCATTTAAACTTTTTTCTTTAGCTTATAAGATTGTTAATCATCAAAATTTGTTATTGTAACGGTAAACAAGCTGTCTTTTTTATTCAGCAGTCTTTGACACACTCGAAAAGTACCTACTTTTCTTTTTTATTTGTATATTATTCAACTACTTGACTTCCTGAAAGTAGTTTAATTTTATGCGTTTAATCTAGTGACTTTTTATTCAATTTACATATTGTTTAACACCTAGATCTTCAATCTACACTTCGAAGAATATAAACAAGTGTAAACCTGAAGAAAAAACGCCTAATTATCATTTATCTGTACTACCTGGACAATATTGGTTACAAAATGATTTTTCTGAGAAACCTATATCAGTTGGTCGTGGATGCTTATCAAATGGTCCTAATACGATCGTCTCTTTACTCTGTAATTTACCGAAAGGTGTTTTATGGGATTTGGCAACAACATCATTTTATCAGTTATCTGAAAGTTTTAAATGTTCCAACCAGCAGCAGAATCCAGTTCCTAGAAAGAGATCATTAACAATAATTAATGAAAACACGATTGAAACACTGCAGAAATATTTTATTGAATCACCGGCATTTGGTCCTTTACCTATTGACTTTTTCGAACATGTATCCGAAACCCACGAAGTATGTGTACTTGTTTGTAATTCTTGAAGCTTATTTAAATGTAGTTGACTTTTATGGTTTACAAGATAACTAATTTATCAATTATAGATTCGTGTAATAGACTTCAATCTACATTTTTGGTGTGAAGTACTGACATACTCCGATTGCATAGACCGTTGTAGATAAGCAGAACTTGAAATTGAGACTTGAAGGTCGAAAGTTTAACTCGTCAGCCGACAAACTAGATCCATAATCATTTATTTTATCGTATAATGATAGATCTCGTTGCTAAAAATCCGTAACATTGTTATTTTTTTTATCATGAATGACATATAGAGCATGCTTTTATTAACGTTTTTCGTATGCATTATTGACGGTTATGACTCAAATTTTCGTTAGTAACGAAAATTACACCAGAAGCTTCACATCATGTCTTTCATACTATCAATGAGTTACAACTTGCAGAAAACATTATTGCATAAATTTCCGATAATCGCTTGCAAATCATTTCTTTTCCTTTTATTTTTCACTTATATTCTTGGTTGTTTTTTTTCTTCTGTCTTGAACTAATTGATGTATAGATTGATTTTGGTGGTCCAGATCTCTTACAATTTTATAATTATGAACAGTTAAGACGGCGTTTAACGACACCAGGGAATCTAGTCACTGGTGCTGGTACTTGCACACGTTTTATTAATAATTACTGTCGAGATGACAAACTACATGTTGGGTCGAGAAATTCTACTTTATCGAGAGCATCAATTGGATTAAATGCTAAATCAAAAGATTCATCTACATCTATTGGACAACAATCACAACAGCATATAGCTTATATTATTGACATTTATAATCGTCGTTCTAATGATACTCTAATTGCTGGTCTCCGTGTAACATTGCCTGGATTATCATCACCATCATCAATCGATGAGAATACAAGTCGATGGCCAAGATTTTTCAAGGTATACGCTAACTCTTTTTTATTTGTTTTCCAGTCATATTCAGTGTATTTTACAAAATTTTATTTTCAACATCACCAAAGGCATGACTGTAAATAAGACAAAATCCATGTTTTTTGTCAGTGTTTTTATTCAGATCAGTATTGCACCTCATCATTAGGTAGCCACAATAGCCATCGAAAACCTTGTTCATTAATTCTTATCAATTACTTTGCTCTGTCATTCGACAATATAATGGCCAATGTGTTACATAAGGAATCAATTAAATTTAAATGTTTATTGTTGGGATCTGCATTTTTTAGTGGATTTTCATTCTTAGTGTTAAATTCATCGAAATGACACATCTAAGTTTGATCAAAGTCAGAAAACTGCCTCGGCTTCTCAAAATATTAATACTCGAATCTTTACAAATAATAAATGTTTTTACATCAGAGAATAAATAGCTTAGGTTAAAAAAACTTCATGTTCAAATTGATAAACTAAGCAGCGACAGTCGAAAAACGACCAGTTCAACACGGTGAGACAGATGTGAATTATATCAAGCAATTAGCGAGTAATTAGTTTAACATTAATCAATGATACAATAAAGTAAGCTGGTTACTTATGAGTAATGGATTCGTAATAAACGGATCTAACATTTATTTACACTTTCCCTTTAATTTTTAGTTATTCAATAGAACTATATTTGTCCCACTACCCTACCCTGGAATGACTTCAGGGCGTACAATCGATTTACCGTTGTATCGTTGTGAAATGTTAAAGTCAAGTGAATTTTTACAACTTGTTGGTAAGTTTAACTTTTTATACTTATTATTTTTCTAATTTGAACTACCTGGAATTAATGTTAATCATAATAATACAAGTATTAGTTAAAAGTTTATAAATAAACTTTAATAACCTCATTCTTCTACGTAGTTATCGTACTGCAATATTTCTTCTTGGGATGTTAGGTGGTTTTGAGTACTCAACAAGTAATACTAGAAGACCTAATTTTCGTGTCGGTTGATACTCATCAGCAAGGTGTATGTACATTTCTGAGAGAAGTGATTTTTTTTATAGGATTCTATCCAGCTTCACAGTCTGTGACATAACGATTTACTCAAAAATCTCAACATAATGCACGGAATATCGGGTCACTCGATCTAATCGTCCTGTTGAATTCTGATAAATAACGTGTTATCTGCACCAAAAGATTAGTGGAATATAGTAGTAATCACTTTTCAGAGTTCAATCAGTTGTATTTTTATTTCTATATCAATTTTAATTGAATAATGCAGTTTAAGGTTGTTAGCAGCTTATTTATTATTGTTCACACTTGATAATAATTTGAACAACTTCTCATCAGTAGTAATAAAGTTATCGGCTCCATAGAATATCAACTCACTTGAACTGATAATGGTGTATCGCTAATTAATGGAAGCTTAAATTGTACTGTTTGACACCGGTCCACTATTTCTGATGGTTAGTCTTAGTCGCGAGTTCTGAATTTTCTACGTTCTATCTCCTGTTGGTTCATGAGAATTCAATGGAAGCGAGTCCTATATGAAAATGATACAGCTGTTCACTGCTTTCTTCGTTCCAACAATACCTGAACTATGACCAGTTTATAGCAAAAGTAACGTATATACCAAAGCAATCTTGACAAAATTCTTTCAACTGTCTTTAATGTACACATGTATTAGCTGACAGCAAACTCATGCATATGAATATGTTGTTTGTTAAATAGTTTTGTATGTGAATGAGTCATTTATGAACTCTATCCTCTGAATGATTACATCCTGACCGTTGCTGCTATCTTGACGTGCTGGTTAAGCTTGCCTATCGGGAATTGATAACCGCTTTCATACCTCTAACACCACTCAAAACGACTGACTGAATGATTATGTCATAATAAAAATCATTTCTACCTTGTTTACTTCAAACATTTGTAAATATTATCTTCACTTGTGTTCCTATTTTGCTTAATTCTCTTAACTCAATGGTTCAAAGGTCAAATGTTCTCACATGAAACCGAAGATTTTGGGTTCGGTCCCTGGAAAGTTCGTTTTTTCAGATTGCCATGTAGTGACTTGCTAAAAAGAAACAGTTACCTAGTCCTTCCCGGTTTTCAGTGTTTGTAAAACTATGATCAATGAATATGGGTTATGGAAATTCCCATAACTGTTATTATATTTCACATAGCTCACTGAATAACATTTATTTACGGTTTTTAAATCTCTTATACACCTCCTATGCCTTTCCTCCTATAATATTAAGAATTTAATGTGATATCAATAGTTATTGATGTTTGCAAAAGTGTCGGTCACTTATGGGAGTAATTGCCTTCTTTGTAATAGTCAGCTATAATATCCGCTTTTGTATGAGCTTACTATCATAGTTTGCGCGTTCAGAATTGTGATCATCTTCAGAATAATATTTTCATCGCCATCCTTACTTTTTTTCGTAGTCTTTTAAAACATCATCTTCGCCATAAATTTGTCCCGAAGTTTGTACTGAAACCAGAGAACTACATCTAGGTGACGTATGTATATTCCGTCATCATTGGGTTAAATTGATAATGTTTAACTTATCAAATGTTCGATTCTTTCTATGTAGGCTGTATATAAGCTACAAGTTAAACTTGACCTTACATCACAAACCTCATTGCTAAATATCTGTTTCTAACTGTAACCAGAAACAACATGGAACTTCTGAAAACTTTTTGTTTCCTCATAAGTGTTCGAGAAAATAGATGTTTTACAGCGTTATTGACAAATTTATATGTTGTTTGTTCGACTTACAGATAGAGATACCTTCAGAAAACTTCTATATATTTATTGATTGTGTAAAGCACTTGTAACGTTAGTGTTTCTGCTATATAGTGTTCATTTACAATAACTGCTTACTGATTTTCTAACAATACGTTAAGATTTACCGTTCTTATTCATGATATCTCTATACTAAACTCTTACACAGGATGCATACATATTTATAAACTTGATTTCATTTTGATAATTGTTTCATCATCAGTCTTTTTTTATATGCATGACATATCCACTTTACAGTTGGCACTAGTGATGATCCTGAAGATATGACATGTATCGATTGTATCATGGTTTATTCTATTGGTCGTGATCTAGTTTCATCTTTATCATCGCACTCAAGTCCAACTGTTAAATTGTTAGGTGAAAAACAGTTGATACATACAAATCACCACTTGAACCCTGATAAATTGTCTAAAAAGAAATTACAAACCTTACCGTTAAATGAGAGTAATTGTAATAAGAAAGTTAAAGGTCCAATGGATTTGTTTGTTTTGAAGAATACTACTACTTCTACTACTAATGATAATGATGATGATAGTATTGGTGAATGCAATATTGATGACAATAATGATGATAATGGTATGCATGAAAATTTAAGTGATGCTGTTATCGACTCAGAAGAATTTGATAAAATGAATAACGCTTTTGGTAAGTTAATTGTTTGCAATGATGTGTTGATTGCTACCTCAGTTTTTTCATACTCTCATTCTTTCGAATCTATTAGGTTATTATTTGTTATGCTCTGTGGATGCGATATTGTTTCGCCTAGTTTATCTTTGGAGGCATCAAATTACCGTTAATTTTTAATACTTTCAAATGCAAGAAATATCCAGTTTATTCAGTAAATGCACCAACTGAACTTATATGATGGTTATCATACTGATAACTTATCAAGGGTCTTGTCCCGTTGTTTTTAGTCGATTATTATCCCAAGTCAGTGTGATATCGTCGATGTGTTTTTAGTAAGCTTGCCGTATTTGAACATCCTTCTTCTACTCAACACAATTTTTTATGAGTGAACGAATTACTAAAAAGACATTGAACGAAGGTCACAAAACTTGAGACGATGAGGCTATTTTCGTAGACTGTTTTAAATGATGGAAACAGAGATAGAACACTGTTAAACAATTTTTAAAATTGCTTGTTAGTTCGATACTTTGTGGAGAATTTGTTTCGTCACATCCTAGTATCATATAGTTTTTCAGCTAAAAGAACTACTAGTAGGGCATGTACTTTAGTGTCGAATGGTCGTCTCACTGAGTTATCATTAATTAACTGTAGTTGAGAATATAGCCTATAAAATTCAAATTCACAGTGATTTGGTGGCATATTGTGTGACGCTAGAATTTTTTTAAGGTTTCTAGAATGTATTATTGCCTTAGAATACCTGGTATTTTTTTCGTTACTTTAATGAATCAAATTTAATGATGCTTACTATAAGTAGTCAATGACTTTTAATAATCACCTATAAATTTAATTTTTTGTTGTTAAAAGTCAGTTTGAATGTATGTAAACTCAATAGGTATATCTAAGTTCATGTAGTCATAAATATACTCTTCTTCCAAATCACAATTTTTCATCATAAAAAATTTGATTGCTTGATGATTTATTCAGTAAAAGAATTCGTGACCATTTTAACTTAACGGTATTGGGCATGAGACAAATATCACCCATATCATTATATGGCAGTCCTGCTTTATATGGAATTCATTGAAGTTAGAAATGTAGACTAGTTGGTCATGGTGTTTAAACCCTCACTGCGAGACTTAAAGGTTTTAGGTTTGATCGCAGGTGGGTTGTTGAGTGCTCACTTCCGTAGATTCCTATGTCAAGAGGAAAATTATACCCTCCCTTTCTGGGTTTTCATGATAGTCTGATCCAAAGTATAAAGACATTGTTTCTTTTCAGAACCATTTGTGTTTTAGTATGTACATGTTTGGAATGATTGCTTACAAATCTATTTATTCGTATTACCTCTATCCCCCATGTACTTATAGATTTTAATTGCATTTTGTAATTTTACACTTACAGAACAGTCGTTAGCTTTCAGACTTGATCGCTTGTTCGGTACCGGTTTTGTAACTGAATTAGTTTGTAACGATCATAAAAGCAATAGTAAGAAAACATCACATTCTCGTTTACCACAACTCTCTATCTCAAAACCATTTCCACCTCCACCAAGTACCATATTTGCATTGTCAAATTCAATGTACTGCTCACATTTCATCTCAATGGATAATTCTACATTATCGACTACATTATCACCATTGTCTTCTATTCCACTATGTTTGATTCGTGATTATTGTGGCTTGACAGCTTCAATTGCTAACATGTTGTGTGCGATAGTTAATATGGGTATCACCTCAAAATCTGAACATGTGAGTTTTGTGCACGGTATATTTTGAAAGTAGGAATTGAATTGTAATCCATTCTTTACTTTTTTGTCATTATTTTAGATTTAATGATAATTCTGTGTATCACTTCGTTATATTCATATTTTCTGCCAACGGTATGTTATACAGTTAGTCATCTGTATATCAGACAGTGAAGTCATGCCAATTAGTATTCCAGTCACCATTAATGTAGGTCCTGATAATTACGTACATCTAAAGTTATCATGCATCATAACTGCACACAAAGAGAGGTAATTAACAAGATTCTCAACCAAGTTGTTTATGAATTAATATAATCAAAAATTAGAATTGTGTATTCATAAAAAACTGGATTTTTGGAGGAAGATGAAAATGGATACACTTATACCAACCAATTTTTTTTAAGCTACACCACTTAAGGTCTCCGACCATACATTCAAGTTTTATCAACAGTCTCAACCCGGACGTCTGCACCTCATGGTACGATTTGTTTGAATAATCAGTACATTAGTGAACCAATGCAGTTTCTTGATAAAGCCATCATTGAATAAGAAAAAGAGAATTCAGCGAAGAAAATTTTCTTTTCGACGAAATCATTTACTTAAGCTGTACATTCGTATATATAGTTATATGGAAAATGTATGTCTATAGAAGGATAGAATGGATTGTATCACAAAAATGGATTCGACAATAAATAACAAATGAGGTTACGTACTAATCAAGGGGTAAGGAAGAACAAAATTTAAGGGTCAGATAATAGTCCAATTGACAGATATGAAGAAAAACGACAAAACAACAAAGGTCACAATAATAGACTGAATAATAATCAAGAAAACTTGTAAAAGGTAATAATAATAAATAATTAGAGTTTAAAGTGCAAAATGTAATAATAAAAGTGCAATAAAAAAACACCTAGAAACATACCCATTAGGGGAATTAGGGCCAGGGTAGGATGAGAGGTTGGACAAATCGTTTCTGCACGCAAAGTTCAGGCTTTAGTTTGTGGATTGCCAATGCCTCTGCGGTGCATAAAATATTGATTCGAACCCCTTCGATCCCGTTCCTTTGACTCTGTAAACTATTTTAAACGAAGAGTCTTTTGGAGCGATATGTCCACAGTTGATTAAGTGCTCCTGTATAGAACTCGTGATTGATTTTCGCTCCCCTTTCAAGAGCCAAGCCGGATAATGTTCGGAGATGCGTTTGGATAATGATCGCTTTGTGCGGCCTATGTAACATGCCCCACATGAGCAAGTAAATTTATAGATACACATTGAAGTGGCCCAAGGCGAAAGTTTGTCCTTAACACACGCCATCATTGTCCTTTTTCCGATTTAGTATCTTTCACTGTCCAGTACAACACGGTTGTTTAGTGCATATTATCTACTTTATTCGTTGAATGTTCATAAGGTTTTTCAATCTATCTGACTTCTTGGTATATTTTTTAAAAGAATTTCTTATATTTCTGAACGTGAGAAACACCTTGTGACCGTTAAAATTTCGAAACTCATTCTCCAAACTACTTCTTCGTTTCAGTACACCTTATCGAGTATATGGTAATCAACTATGGTGATTTAGACTTTAAAATAGTGGATCAGTTGGTAGAGGATCAGAAACGTTTTGATCGTATATCGTATAATGGTTAAAAACACAGATTATAAATCAATATCAATGATCACTTTCACTGAATATGCCTATCTGTGCTACTTCATACGTTTCTATTATCTGTAGCGATTAGTATCTACTAACACAATGCAACCTAACCTTAGCTGCTACCTTTAAATAGTGATCAAGGTTGGCTACCGTAATGACCTATTTGATCTGCGATAGTTCCAATAATCTTTTCTTTATATCGTACTATGTCAGACAAGTAGGTCAGAGAAAGGCGGAACTAACACTATCAAACATGAATTTCGGTCAACCTTGGTAATGCCTTATAAATACGGAACAAATGAATCCGGGGACGGTCATAATGCCGAATTTATAGAGGTGTGATGGCAGAAATGTAGTTTCATCGGACGCCCACCATATGTAACGACGCTGTTCTGTTCTAAAGGGATGGGTGCGAAATGGTTGACTCTAAAATCATCGCACCCCACTTTTGCCGATGGATTCCAGTCACTATCTGTAGTGTTTTTTATTTACAGAGGAACCATATCTACAACTAGACAAAACAAGGACGTTTGTGGTTTGAAGCTGTTGCCAATTGGGTACTGTGATTCCGTTCCCCTGTCAAAAAGCCCATCACTAATCTAGTTTTATTTTTTGGTCTCAAGTAGCAGTGTCATTTCATGGTGTAGGCGATCGGGAAATGGAAATCACTCACATATCTCAAGGCGTTTGACATCGGTTAGCATTGTGCAATTTCTGTCTTCATATTGCAATAATTCATGTTCTTAACGAATCATAAATCAACTAAATATTGAATATTAGACATGTACTTGATTATCGAGTTGGATTTAGGTAGATTCTTATCAAATTTGAGATGTATGTAATATATTTTACCTAATTTTGTCGTTTATATTTTTTTCTCCCTTATTCAGAATCCGAATTTAACGGGATTCAAGATAATTTTGTCCAGTTTAAGAAAAACTTTCGATAAATACAATAATAATTCTGGTGGTTTCGATGGTAGTATTCAATTTAGACAAACAGTGGAAAATGAAAAAAAGCCTCCTACCAGTCTAAATATACTACTTGTAGAAATAATGAAATTTCTCAATTGGATATCATTATTGAACTCGTCAACTTGTAGTCTGTTTAATATTCAACCGACACTGATGATTAGTTTATCAATGCATCTTTATCAGTTAGCTTTTATGACTACACGTTTTCTAAATATTGAAGAATTGAAAATATCAAATAATAATTGTTATACATATAATTTTAACAATATCGAGTGTATTCTAAATGAAATTCTATATCATCCATTGAATTATTCATGGAAACAATTAACTGATAACATGAGTAACACTGATGCTAATGTTGATGATATGATATCTAAACATTATTTAACTATCAAGTCAATTCGTTTAATTCGACAATTTTCAATGGAAATTTATCATTTTCTACACATCAATCCACTGCATTTAATTAAGTGGTTATCTAATCAACACCAACATTATCAATCTACAAATGATAATATATCATTTTATACAGTTATAAATCACTTATTCAATTTATTTATTTCTAATTTACCAGTGCCTACGAATACATCGCATATTATCGATCCTATATGGTCTGCAAAATTTGATTTGTTTTCTTTAACATTAGAACAGGATATAGCTCAGTTATCTTCAGTCATTAATAAAAATTTACAAAATTGTAAAGATTGTCTGTCAGTTTCATCGTCGTCGTCGTCATCTCCACTGGATTTAAGACCAAAGTCTTATTATAATAAATCCATTCGGTGCTTTATGAATCCATTAACGCGTTCACTATATACACTATTTTTATGTACAATTATAGACGACCAATTACCAGATGATGGTGATGATAATAAGAAGTTAGATGAGTTGATTATGAAAAGTTTAATTGAACTGCCTAGTGAAAATAATCATCACCATGGTAAACAGACTAAACCATTGAATATTGACTTCTTAAATTATTACGGAAAACTGTTAATCACAATGCTAACACATAGTAATATTTTAGTAAGTAGTAACATGTTACATTTTCTTTTTTTCTATTCTACAGAATCACTGTCAAGTTTTAGTTGTTCTAATGACTAAAATTTATTTATTAAGTTAAAAAGGTTACTATGCTAGTTTGAACTCAGACTGAATATTTTTGGTCGAATATGATAAGCAGGAGAATTCACCTTTTTAAATTGGGAAAGTTTCTAATATGCAATACACATAAACTTGTATGTGTTGAAATAATTA
Source organism: Schistosoma mattheei (assembly GCA_944470405.2). Lineage (NCBI taxonomy): Eukaryota > Metazoa > Platyhelminthes > Trematoda > Strigeidida > Schistosomatidae > Schistosoma > Schistosoma mattheei. The sequence continues at coordinate 12,649,096 of OX103947.1, read as the reverse complement.
CCTTACACTGTTCACTTAAATTAATTTGCAGATCAAACAAATTTGTGAAACTAAATAAGGGGAAGAAATAGCTATGATGTAGGACAAGTGTAATCATAATAATAAGATGATAAAACCCAATATTCCATCACGGATCATGTCATACACTTAATTGTTAGAACGAAGTCATAGATTACAATTATAGAGTGCTAAATAATTCTGTTTAAGTTGCATTCTCTTAACGTGAATACAACAAAAATACAAGTTTGACATAGAGAAAGAAGTCAATGAAAGTGTTATATCAGAACAAAGATTAAAGTAATGATAATTTGCATAACTAATTATTTAATGAATTCTTATTACATAATTATTAAGGAACTGGATTATTATGTACCTATGTTTTTTTATTATAAGCTTTTGATTAACGCATTAACTAATATTGTTCGACTTTCTATTCGCAATCTGTTGCCAGTTTTCCTTTCCTAGTTTCCCCTTCCCGCACGACTTTGTTGGCTTAATCATGTGTAGTTGTTATTTTGCACTTTATGGTGTAATGTGGTCTGGTATGCCTGTATATGCACTACGTGTGCTTGAAATATAATGTGGTGGAGATCAATTGCTTACTAATGGACTCAAGGCCAGGACAAACAGAGAAGCTGGGGAATCGTGGGTCAATGGGGACTTAACAGTTGTGTGAAAGTTACTAGTGCTTGTTAAGCATGGAATCAGTCAACTCAGAGACATTAAGTCATAAAAATCGGAATTTTGATGCATGGTTTTATCACGTGATTCGGATCAGTGGTCATAAAGCATAATAAAATACTTCGAAATGAAACCATTCAATGCCAACATTATCATCTACATAAGCTGCAAATCTTCTTCACTTCAATGTACCAAATAAGGTTTACAAATGTAATAAAACAAAATAACTCACCAAAGTTTAATGAGTTTAGATCTTAAAAATATACAAACGAATAGACTATGCACATGTGCTTTATTGAGTCATTGTATGATAAAAATGACTGTTCGGTTAGGTTGGTAAAGAGGTTAGACTCATTTATTTTTTAGATGGATAGCTCAAGGATTTCACCATTTTGCATCACAATTTTTTTGAATACCTCTATGTCACATTTACGGATTATTCTTAACATGGTAGATTACTGAAAATGACAGGATGGTGTCTGTCTTATGATTCTACTTGGTTCAATTTGCTAGAATGGAATGGTTGATAGTCTCATCTATGCTCTTGTATGACCATACTAAAAAGTGTTCACAAGCATAAGAAAGTGAATTTTTAGGAGAGTTAACAATATAACATGCTCAGTCTGCTTGTGACCGTAAAACGCGCAGAAAACACCAATTGTGTTTTGCATATGTCAACCGGGCTTTAATCCAATCTGTGTAGTGTGGATTATTCTTTCTCTGAATGAGGTCATTTGCAAATGATTCGCTCATAAACACAGATTTTTTAACGCATTAAATTGTATGGTTTTGGTTTTAGCTTGTAAACTTCCTGCAGTATCCATTGTCCCTGTAAGTATGACATAAATTACTCACTTCCCTTTCACTTGTATTTATAGCTTATATAAGTTATTGAATTTTTCTCAATTTTATCCATTTACAGGTGTCATCTGCTACTCGTGATGCTTTATGTCGTCTTATTATTAATGCAAGACCAAAATGTCGTATAACTTGGTTTAAAAATCATTCCTCACTGAGTCATCGTTATAATTCTTGTTATAGAAAATCAAGTGTGTCACGTTCCAGTGAGAGCAAATTCACTAAACCTCTCTCAGAGAGAAATATCTCTCAGAATACTGACACTGATTTGTTATCCGTAAAAGGCTCTAATCTTGCATATACTTCCCTTGGTTCAAATACACCAACAACACCTACTGTTTCTTCTGGACGTAGTTTTCAATCAAGAACAACTCCATACTCTGGTCGTAGACGTCCTCCACGAGAATATCATTCTTTACATCCTAGTCAGTTGATTGATGTTTTAATAAATGAAGAAAATCCCGGCTCACGGGAACTAATTTCTCTCGATGATCTAGATAATGTCGACAGTCATCAGTTAACGTCATTAATTGACAATCATCAAGAAACTATTGGCCGTTGGTCTTCTCGATCAGGTACTACTACCAATAGGCAGCGAAGGTCAAGTCACTTCTTAAGAATTTTAGTAAGTTTTATATCAAATTTTGCATGTAAGGTTATCACAAGTTTTTTAAATACCTAAGTGATTCTATGTTAGGCCTTAGTATGCGCATAGATCTCTATTTTTATAGTCATCAGGAGCGATTTAAACCTTAAAGGATTTCATTATCTCATTTGGACGTGGATCCCCACCAATTAAGTTTAAAAGGTGATTACAATATGAAGGGAATATGGTAATTCAAAAAAGATGAATTACCAAGATGATGGCGCGTAGAATGTGGACAACAAAGTAACAGAGATCAAGTTCTCAAACCATGATGTCAGTCAGGCGTAAGATGTAATTTCCAGCAGTTTATCATTCTTAAGTTTGAAAATTATATTTGAATTAATCTCAGTGACTGAAATTTAACTAATTCCAACTTTTCGTCCAGCAAACGTGTGTTGACTTCTTCAGACAAGTTTGCTAGACGAAATGTTGTAATTATTTAAATTTCAATCCCTGAGAATAATTCAAATATAATTTTCATATATACTGACTTTTCTATGCTCGGTGCCCAATTTTTTTCAAACTATTCGTTGTAATATTGACGAATATTCGTATAAGTTGATTATCCTATTTAAATATCTACATGTGCTTAGCATAACAGAAAGCCATTTATGTGCGATTTGATACACTTATGCTCATCCCTCAATTAAACACGGTGTCAACATCTGAGTTCTGATTGAACTACGATATTTGGTCATTGTTCTGGCATACAACATACCTAGTGAACTTCATCGAATATATACTTCAGTGTAGGCACAAAGAGGAATGAGTGAGCTTGTGCAGCCACATTTCAGACACTTGCGTACAATACAGTGAACCATAGTTTGATATCCTGTTTGAGGCCGTATAAATCCCCAGTTTAAGCATGTTACATCAACCAAAGTTTGGAAGAACAGTCTCCTTTTAACATCCTACATGGACACCAACACTTACTCAGTAAACATGTGTTATGAAACCATTCATTAAGGTACAATTGACTTCTACACTCGTGCACCTCTTCGTTCTTAATCCTTGACGTATGATTACTGATCATTTAAAAACCAAGTAACAATTGTTGATCGCTGTATTTTTGATCAGCAGGGAGTTCTTGTGTTCATGAAATGGAGATTTGTGTTTGTTGTTTCTGTCACTGCTTCGGATTTTGATGTCGTCTGCATTTCTACCATCATTACATAGGTGAATAAACGTGCGAGTTGCGGATGACGTGTGTTGTCATGTCCTTTTAACCGACCATTTGTTTTTTTTTGTTCAAGATAGTCAGTAACTGAGCATTTATATCCATCAAGAGACAATTCTATTGTTTGACTAGCAGTATGATCATTTCCATGGTGTTTGCTTGTTTCTTTGACTGTCGCAAACATTCGACTACAGTTCTCATGAAAACATTTATGTATTGGTTCTCTTCCAATGAGCTTTGACTTGAATTTAGCAAATCTGTTTCATTTGTGATGTTTTTACAGTTTTTTATTGTTCAGTTTTGTTCAATGGCTTGGTTTTTTTTTGTCTTATTTGTCCCTTTTGAATTACATTTCTTGAGTTTAATTTCGTTACTGAAATATATATATATATATATATATATATATATATATATATATATATATATATGGTTGCTCCAAGAAGTAGGTGTTTAAATCTAAGTTTCGCGTACAATCATGAAGTCATTGACTGCTGACCTGTCATACTGCTAGACATAATTTACTTGATTGGGGCTCCTTATAATTATTATAACCAACAATTGAATAGGTTGGTCGACATGACTCAGAATCGTTTCCATAGGCTCAGACGCATCCACTCTATATCTTATTTTCGATCTTGAATTGGACTTCGTATGTTTATTCGCGCTTTTTCGTCATTGGTCAATCTTTCTTATTACCATTGCTACTACATTATTTCGATCTCTTTGCTATTCGTTCTGTTACTTTCATTGAATCATGCTTATGTGATATGATAATCTGGACTCAATTATATCTACCTCTAACAGGCTCTTCATTGATCATTACTGTCTGACTCGCCTTCCTGCTCCTTATCATAAGCAATCTAGAACCTGGCTCATATGTTCATCGATTTTGAATTCATGTCCTATAATTTCAAAAGATGTCTTTACCTTTAACTCGAATATTTCATTAGGTTATTATTCTGAATTTATAAACGTAGAAATTAAAGGTTATTGAAAAAAAATTCACCATTGATATATCTGTGTTTAACTTATCCCTTTTTGTTTGCATAACATCTTGGTACTATATTATTAAATCATTAAAAACGAGAAATACAACATCAATGATTCCGTGCTTTTTCTCTTTATGTTTCTTCTTACTATGATAATTTTAGAATCAACCTCCTTCCATACCGATATGGGAGGGTGAAACCAGATCACTTATCAGTAATAGTACAACAACTTTCAATGCTAATGAGCCTATTCATTTTATGGACATGGAAAATGATATTGTAGATGATTGTGATCAATCTGATATGAATTTAGATACTGATCTAAATAATTCAGATAATTATCTGTTATCGGAATTTCTTGATTTAGGTGGATTTGAACCGTCCATTTCAGCATTACGTGAAGAAAGTGATGATGACAGAGCATATCGTATTTTACGGTTGTGTAGACGAATATGGGGTTCACGACGTATTGTTTCACTTCGACAAATGGTTGCCGATTCTGAATCTGGTGGTGAAAATGAATTCGACTCTCGAATCAATTTGGGATTAATGAAAACGATGAAATTCTAGAAACTGAACCTGAAAATATTGGTGGAGAAGATGATGAGGATGTTGATGATGATGAAGAAGATAATAATGATGAAGATGACGATAATGACGATCCTGAAGACGAACAACGTAATGGTAACATAGAAATGGATAATGAGAAAGATGAAAATGATGATGTTGATGAGGATGAAGAAGAAGAAGGTGATGTCAGGATGAGGATGATGATGATGATGATGAAGAGGATGAGGAGGAAGATAGTGATGAACAATTAAGGCTAGGTATTAGTGAAATTTAACCAGTGAAATGGCTCTCTTGTTAGCACAATTGGTTGCAGAATCTGGTCAATCCATTGTGAATGGTCAAGAATCTCTTATCGATCAACTGGGAATAAATTTTTCTGAGTATAGAAGTTTTCTAAACAGACCACAACGAACAAATCAAAATACTAATACAACAACTACAGCGTCAACTTCAGGGACAAATTTATCAGTTACAAATTCACTGACCTCTACCACTCAGACAACCGTATCGTCAGGAATTCATGAAGCTCAAGTTCATGAATCATACGTAACACCTAGTAGTAGTAATCTTCAATCAAATACCTTTAGAACCATGCAAAGGGTACCTAGAACCGTAACAAATATCAACCCTTCTAGAGAATGGCAAAGGAATGATGTTATGGATGAGGAAAATATACATGAACAAACAAGCGATAATATACAAAGACAAGAAACTAATAATGGAGAAGAAGGGATCGATATAAATCAAGATCTATTGGATATCGAAGATGCACAGGAAGGATTAGATATGTGGGCCTTTTCAGATAATTTAGAAGAAGATGTGGTATGTAATTTCTTAATTTAAGTTTTATAATGTAGTCATTTTTATAAAAATGGATTTATGCAATTCAGTGAAGTTGATTATATTTATAGCTTTTAATTATTTTCCTACTACAAAATATCTCATATAATGTACTACTATTGCCTAATAAATTTATATTGGTTGGATTACTTGTTTCCTAGGGTACTACCATGTTAAACAGGTCGATTGAAGAATGGTAAGAATAAAACAGGTGAACTCATGATTCGAGCGTGAAGTCGTACTACCAAATATATAGGGGTGTGAAGGCAGTAAAGTGGTGTCCTTGGTCAACCCCATTATCTGCAGCGATGCTACCCTCTGTAACTGGAGGATGAGAAATGATCGGTTGTTGAAAATAACACAATTCAGCTTGTCCTATAAATCTCGATCATCAACGGTAATTGCTTATAAATACTGAGCGAACGCGTTTAAAAGTAGTTACAGCAAGGATATATGTGTTCTGAGGTAGTTGTCCATTAAATTATATGGTCATGCTGTACTGTCTACAAGATAACTACTCATCTAGTTCCATTTCTTGGCTGTTCAAGTAGAAGTATCCTTCCACTATGTGACCAGACGGGATGTAACAACGGCCGAGGTACCTCTAATGGGACTCCAGATGTGCAGGAAATTGAAAAGATATCCACATTTGATTGTGACCGGCTGGAGTAGTATTAAATTTCACCAGTGAACTTTTCTTGTTTCATCATGTTATGTAATAATTTCATATATTCTTTCTCTTGCTTTGATCGTACCTGTCGCCACTGCTGTTTTTTTGTTCTATAGCTGTTTACACTGGCCCTACAGTTGAGTCTGCGTGATCAAGGTGGTCCAGGTACTAGAGATAATGTTGAAGTGAACGACCAACAGTCGGGAGATACTTCATGCCTTCAATCTGTTTCTCAGGAAGTTGTCTCCTTACCTGGAAATGAAAATGCTGATCACACGGAACAACCAAACAACGAACAAAATTCCTCAGAATGCAGTCAGCTAGATCATGCAACAAGTTGGTCTGCTGAACCAAATGTTTCAGACACAGTAAGATACTTAAAATATTTTTTTTGATTTCTCATATAATTTTTAATCCATGTAATACTTTTTTGCTCTAACGATGAGCGAAAAAAACATTAAGATACATGATAATATCTTGGGTCTATAAGATAATACTATTTCACTGCATAAATGCTAGTTTTACCAGGTTTAAAAATTTGTCTAGTGGTCATTTTTACTACAGATTTGTATGCACGTGTGTGTGAATACTGTTATACAGTACTTTGGCACTGTGAGAATCACTAATTTCGTCATCTATGTAAGCCATGGTAACTACTCCATATCTCACTTCTAAACTAGATGAGATAGCAATAATGAAGTAGAAGCGTCAGAGTCATCAAATGTAGTCACGACAACACTATGGTAATTTTTGACTGATGGTACGACTTTTTACTACCTGCAGTTACAGATTTTTCCCTTTCAGCAACTATATCGAGCACCATGCACTAGTCAATTTTCGTTTTGGGCATCTCGGTAATATAACTAGCTCTCATGTATAAAGTGTACCACGAAGTTGATTACACGAATATGTACTTGGTCAATAAACAACATTACAAATGATTTCACAATTTATCAGGAAGCTAGCATTTTCGTATTAAGCGAGAGTACACTAATAGTGTTGAGTTCTTATTTATTTACAATGAAAAAGTGACTTACATTGAGTGACGAAACATCAGAAATACAGTATTCTACTCGTCGGGATATAACAAAACCATATTTATTGTAAACGTTCTACCCAATGCGCCCAACTTCGAGATCAACAGGCAGGATTCCGTAAGGATAGATCGTGTACAGACCAAATCTCAACTATACGGATCATTGTGGAACAATCAGTTGAATGGAATTCATCACTCTACATCAACTTCATTGACTAAGAGAAAGCATTTGATAGCATGAACAGGACAACACTATGCAGGTTTATTCGACTCTACGGCGTGCCTGAGAAGATAGTCAACATCATACAGAATTCCTATGATGGATTAAACTGCAAAATCGTGCATGCAGGACAGTTGACAGACTCGTTCGAAGTGAAGACCGGTGTCAAGCCAGATTGCTAACTCTCACCCTTTCTCTTTCTCCTGGTGATCGACTGGATTATGAAGACGTCAACATCTGGGGAGAAGAATGAGATACAGTGGAAAGCTAGGATGGAGCTGGATGATCAAGACTTCGCAGATGATCTGGCTCTTCTATTGCACACGCAACAACAAATGCAGGAGAAGACGACCAGTGTGGCAGTAGCCTCAGCAGCAGTAGGTCTCAACATACACAAGAGGAAAAGCAAGATTCTCCGATACAACGCTAGACGCACCAATCGAACCACACTTAACGGAGATTTGGGAGATGTAAAAACCTTTACATATCTGGGCAGTATCATTGATGAGCATGGTGAGTGTGATGCAGATGTGAATGCACGGATCGGCAAAGCAAGAGCAGTATATTTACAATTGAAGAACATCTGGAACTCAAAACAACTGTCAACCAGCATCAAGGTCAGGATTTTCAATACAAATGTCGAGACAGTTCTACTGTATGGGGCAGAAACCTGGAGAACTATGAAAGACATCATCCAGAAGATACAAGTGTTTACTAATAGCTGTCTACGCGAAATACTTCGGATCCGTTGGTCAGACACTGTGAGCAACAACCTACTATGGGAGAGAAGAAACCAGATCCCAGTGGAGGAAGAAATCAGGAAGAGTTGCTGGAAGTGGACATGACGCACATTGAGGAAAGCACCAAACTGCGTAACAAGGCAAGCCCTCACATGGAATCCTGAAGGTCAAAGAAAATGAGGAAGACGAAAGAACACATTACGTCGTTTCCTTTTATTTGATGTACAAAACTAGTAAGCGTACATATATATATATATATATATATATATATATATATATATAAATCAACTGTGTGAACATATTATCATAATATAATAATACACTATTACAGACAAAAATATTGTAAGCATGCATCTATCATATTTTACGTCTACTTACCAGGAGTATTATTTGTGTTTAACCATATTTCCAGTGTATTTTAATTAGAATAAAAAAATTCAACCTTTGTTTCCTTTTTTTCTCTTGCTTCATTTAGCCTGAAAGGACAATGAATTCTCCTGTTCAAGGTAATTTTTCATATTAAAACAAATAGTCGTAGTTTGTTTTCATTTTAGGTTGATTTGGATTTGAGATAGATACATATTGGAAAATTCTTATTTATTATTTGTTTAAACACACATTGGTACAAGGAGCCACCAAATATATATGCACCACACTTCACCTTTCAGTTTGTGTGAGGGCTCGAACGGAAGCAGGTGGTTTTCTTAAGGGACTACTCCCCGAGCTTTTGACCTAGAGATCTAATTTTGGAAATCTAATCTAATAAGGCATTAGAGCAGCGTTAGGAAATGCATCACCATGGTAGCCGGTGACCAGCAATTGGCTTACACGCGGTTTGTTCCTTCAGGGTCCTGGAGCCCATATGCACCATTGGTTTGGAATCAGGGTTTTCCAACTCCCCTAGGTGGATCGATCGTCCGTATCCACCAACCCAGTTAAAGCGCCGGAAATGGGTTTTTTCGTCCTCTCACTTCCGTAAACGACCCCCCCCCCACCCCAAGAAGGCAGTGGATAGGACTTCCCTGGCAGTGGCTGTATATGCGTGACCATGTGAGTGCATTTCGAGAGGGAAAGCTGACTCCTTCATTTCAAGCTTTTAAATATACATAGCTTATCAGGTTGATCAAATGAATCATTCTACGTTATCATCTTCCACATACAATTTTCTTTTAGAAATTGTTCTCTTTTGCATTTAAAATTCCATGCATAATTTTATCCATTCATGTGTGTATTAATTCCTTTTCAATATCATCTTGTTGTTTTTCACTCAGAATCATCTAATCAACCAATTGTTTTAGCTTCATCAAACCCATGTCAATCAGTTGTTACTCATGAAAATGATTTTGAAGACAATGATGATGATGATGGTTTCGTCACTACTATTGTAGCAGGTACTGGTGTTGCTGTTCAAGAAGAAGACCTCTCCGATTTGTACACTTTGTTTGATAATGAAACAATGTCTTCATCTAAACCTTGTGATATGACATTTAATGAAGCAACACATAGTGGAAATCCACTTACTCCTACTACTACTTCCAATGTTACAATTCGCACTACTATCACTACCAAAAACTACGGCCACACAACTAATAAAAATCACGATTTACAATCAATAAGCAGTACTATTATGAGCAGTGATGACGATGATAGTGCACCGGAATCAAATATTTTACCAAATTCATATCGTTATAGTAGAAGAAAGTCGTCTTTTTATTCAAAATCTATAAGTCTAGACGATGATGGTGTTAATGATAATGAGGATGATGACGGTGATGTTCATGATCCTGAAAATACTTGTGCAGATCATAATGATGTTCAGGACACCAGTCATAACCCAAATTTCATCACTGACGACTATTCTAAAGATGTTAATCATCAGGTTTTAGATCATTCGGACAACAATAATAATCTTGAAAATCTTCGGAATCAAGAAAATAATAATAATGAAGATAACAATGATGATAAACAGACTATTTTATCCTTATTGAATTACACTTTGAGCAATACAAATTTATACTCAAAATATCATAGACAAAATTTAGCATTATTATTTTGTTTAAATATATCAAATTATTTATCAAATGAATGGAATAATATTATAATTAAACAATCAAAGTGTATGAACACATTATCATCGATATCATCTGGTCATAGTCAACAATTTGTACCTATTCTACAATTTATGATCAGTTTAATACGTATTTTACATGGAAATGCATGTCAACTTAATGCAGAGATAATAGTACTCCAACAACAACATGTACAATCTACTTCAGTGTCCACTACTATAAAATGCAATCATATAGATTATCAGAATAAATTTTATTTGGATTACATTAAACAACTACTGTATAAAATCAAGTGAGAAATTTAAAAATTATTAATTCATTGTTTTATTGTAATATTTGTTATTGTAATCATAGTAATAAATTTACCTGTAAGATTTATAGATATCTTAAGGTGTACGATCTTGTGTCAGGATGAAGTCTTTTTTTATCTATTGTTTCTCTGATTGATGTACTGTTTCGTTTAGATAGTTATCTTCAAAGTAAAAACTCATCTTTAAATCAATAATAAAAAAAAAAGTTATATTTGAGGGAAATAAATTGTTTTCAATAAAAGATATGAATTTCAGATTCTTAGCTCTCATTAATGTTTTAATTACTAGTAATGGAATAATTAGTCAAGTTGGGTTGTAAGTCAAATGAAGTTGTCCAAATAGATATGGACAAAATAAAGTGATTCGATAATAATTTGACTGCTAATTATTTTAAACAGACTGTTACGTAATTCTTGAAACAATTTGAATTTTAGAGGGAATATATTTGAATTGACTACGACTCTGTACACTTTCGAAACGACAAGTCATCCACTTAATAATAATTTCAATTCTAGGTAAACACACAAATCAGCAGACTTTATTTTCAAGTCATACACTATATGTTATGTCTGACAACCATCTTAGGTGGTTGATATTCACGTCCCCATTAAAAAATTTGCCACCTTTATCAGGTACCATATACCTGATCTCTGCATTACTCATTCAGTCGTTTCACAATAGATGCAAACAGTGCTTCGGCTATCAAATGGGACAAAGGTTTGGATCTGTGTTCCCAAAGTTTGAAAGCCAAGTGCCTTACATGCAAAGGTTTCGCGCTATAACCTCCTTGTTTACTTGTTTTACTTTATTGGTTGCTTTGTGATTATCATTATTTCTATATTTTCTGTTTTTTTTCTTTCAAAGTTTCTGTAACGCGGTAGTCAATAGATTTTAGTATAAATACTTTCATTACAAAATGTTTTTATACTTTCTTTTTAGAATTACATTGAAGCGGCTGATTCGAGCAATTATTAATGGTTTAATACAAATTGTTTCGACTTTTCCTACTGATAACGATGGGTATACAATAAAAACAGATTTGTACGGTGTCAATAATCTACGTGAAAATTTCGAAAAAATCATTCATTCCGATACCTTATTATTATTAGAATTTATAGTACTACAATTATATGCATTAATAGAAATCTTTGGATCAATTCCATCATCAGCATTATTATCTTCCTCAAATGATAGTTCTAATTCATTCTCTTTAATTCATTTATGGCTACATGAGGAATGCAGTTCAGATAATGATTGTCGAAAAATGACACAACCTCCAACATTATCATCGGCTCCGTCTTCATCATCTATAGGACAACAACAGTTCAACCCGAAAACTGTAACAACAACAGCTGATCAAATACATGTATTGTCTAATGAACTTGATTTGCGTGCATTAATCGATCAAATAATAGAATTTTGTTTAACTTTTATAGAAGCATTATATACACAATTGCTTAAAAGTTATGAACTAACTAGCGCCAGTTGTTCTGCAAATGTAGGTTTTTGCTTTTTTGTTTTTGTTGACTTTATGTATATCTCGCTTTATCAAATGCTAATTTTTAGCATAATAATTTGTTATTGTGTATGTAGAAGTGTATTATTGAAGTTATTACTGATTGCTCTTTTGCATAGTGTCTGTAGTAGTGTATCCACTGTCAGACGATAGGAGCTGATAATTTTTTTTAAATCCGAATTTCTAAAAATTCTTAGAATGTTTTGTCATTTTTAAATCGAACTTGGCATTATTCTGTTGGAATTTTCAAAAAAATTGCTAACCTAAATAGGACATTCTATACAACCATAATTTTAAATATAAAATGGTTGTTCGTTAGGTCGTCAGGAAACCCTGGATGTAGGTTTTTTGCTATTCGACACTACTCAACAATTTGTGCTTGTAATCTTGAGGGGACTAAAGCTTTCTATTGGGTTCGATCCTGCGTCACTTAGCTTCACAAACAGTCGCTACCGCTGAGTTATTCGGATTGCGACTATCGTCCTGTGGAACTGAGGTGTATTTACAATTGGTTGTTCGCTGTGCATTAGTTTCCTTAAGATTACAGGCATACTTTGCTGATGAATGTCAAATAGCACAGAACCTGGTTCCAGCATTTCCTGTTGACTATAGACAACCTCCGCTTTGCGTCTCAACATAATACACACATTTTTGAGTTACTTAGACTAGCAACTACATTTCAACCTGATCGATAGAATTCTGTCAGCACTAAAATATACTTGACGTACATGACATTTGTTACTACTCAGTCATTGTAAATATTTTGAATCTATTTTTTTCAACCTCTTTCAAATAAATATCTGCTGTTTGCTAATCGAATTCACAGTTTTTGTCTAATGCAACCGTCAGGAATAGACATAATTTTCTTCCTTTGTTAAACTCTACTCTCGGCTTCTATCGGTTGATTATTTGATAATGATAGCTATATTTACAGTGTTAAATTGAGCATGTTATACAACGACTAGCATCCACCTTTGAAAGTAAATAATATTGACAGTATTTTACAGTGAAATGTTCGGAGTTATAGCATTAAATTTTACACAGGACAGATGGGAGATCGAGTGAAATCCGGAATAAAATAGAAATCATACATATTCAAATTTGCGAATTGTTTAAATTGTTTTGTTCTGCAGCGCTGAAATAATGCTACTATTGTCTGTATAGGTTTGTTGAGATTGTTGACATTAGAAGATGGTCTCACAATATGGTGGATTGATTGAAGTTTTACTTGTACATGATTGGATCCTCACACAGTGGTCTAGAAATTAGGCGTTGACGCGTCCGACTGAAGGTCGTATGTTTGATTCGTGCTTGTGCGGTCGAGATGTTCCACAATGGGATGAAACAACCATCCAGTGCTTTTAGGTTTCCAATGATCGTCTAGCTTTGATCTGTTTGTGATTTCAATGAAATTGTTACCACTCTTTTTTTCCGGTTTCTCAATTTCAGGAAGTGGACATTACTGAACAATGTGATGCAATACGATTCAGTCATTCATATTTGAATAATTTTCCAAATGCTATAAGTAATCCTTCAGCATGTGGTCTTCTACAAGGTATCATGTATAGTTTACAGAATAGTGGTGAAACTGTAGTCGGTACATCAGCTAGAGGTCTACTCAGTTGGTTACCTTTAATTAATTCATCTCACTGTTTAGATTATATCGGTAATCCAATAATGAGTCAATTAGGTTGGTTAGCCACTAGAGCTTGTATTAAATTACCAAATATTCTATTATACCTTTTATCATCAACATGTAAAGATAAAAATGGATTATCATCAAACAGTGGGAAATCTATGTATCATTCTTTTAAAGTCTCTTATTTATCAAGTGAATCAGAAAGTCGATGGTGTTCTGTACTATTCAATTATAAAGATTTATTGCGTCATCCTACCCTATTTAAATCTCAATTTACTGCAACAAATCCTGTAAATGTACAGCAACAGAATGGTAATAATAATTCGGATTATTGTACAAATAATGTAAATGTTTCCAGTAAACTTTTTCAATTTATAAACTTGGAAGGTGTTCAACAAAATTCAAAGTTAATTTATCCATTAGAACGTGAATTACAATCGGTAAGTTGTTTCTTTTGGTTACTTTCTCTCTGCTAGCTAATGACTTTTTGGTAGATATCAATTAAAATTAGTTATCTTTCTCTTTCATAGGATAAATTTTATATATATATGATTGAAATTTGTTATTTGAAGTGTATATTTTAAGTGATTATGTTGTAGTCAGTGTGGTAGTTCTTATGTATCAGTAAGTGTTGATTGATATATTATGAACCATAAGTAATAATGTTAACTATGATGGAAACTTAAATATACAAAGTGCAGTTCAAAGAGAATAAAGTTCAAGAATATGACACCTAACTCAAGATTCAGATGAAAAGAAATAACAAACAATAATGAATCGTTGTGACCGATTTCAAGTCATGTCATCCAGTGTATCTAATCATGGTTGACTAATATCTCATAAAGTTCAGTCTGGAAGTTTATACCTTCCGACAAGACTCAGTATTGTAGTCAATATCTTTGTAGATTAACGCCGTTCGATGGAGTTTCTGGTATATATGAAAGCTACCTACATATTGGCAGTTTGTAAAAATCCATCGACTAGATAGTTTATCTTTTCTGCTTTAGAAATTTTCTTACTGTCTCAATTCTTTTTTTATGTACTCAAGAACTTACAATAACAATAAATGAAATTCATCTGGGTTCTTTAACTAATAGCTGTATTAAGAGAGATTACTGGGTACATTTTTTTCAACTTAACTCCTATATTTATTAATATCATTCTAATTTATGCGCTTTCACAAAGTCAAAAAATCATAATTTGTGTATTTTATTACGATTTGGATCTTCTATTGTGTTTTAGTCTTTTGGTGATTTACGCACATACATTTTTGATTTAGTTTGTGAATTATTGGTTAATCAGTGAAATTTTGGCTTAGTGGTTAAATAATCCAACTTTCAACCACTGGAGAAAAAGTTCGACTCCAGCTCCCACCTATTTTAGTTTGAGCAGATGGCTATAATATCTCACCCTAGCCCTCACATATAAAGTATGTCTTGAAGTGGACCTCAATGAATCAGTTTTTTCGTATATATGCGTCCTGTGCGAAACGCCTCGATATCGCCATTAAGTCAACAGGATTTTAAGCCGAGTTGGATGGTGACTAGCAGGAGAATCCAGGACGTGTGTTTCGTTCAGTTTAAGACTCGTCAGCTGGACGTATCTGCATCTCACAGTTGTTATTCACTCCGAAACTCGAACCCTGTACCACTCACATCAATTGTAATCGCGTGATCTACTCAGCTACTAAGTTCATAAATCCACTAGCTTGTGTGATGGCGCGAACTTTAATTAATTTGTCTTCACTTGCTGTGTAACTATGATCGGTTTGTGTTTCACTGAAATTCAACAATGTCCACAACCTCTTACTAATGTGTTAAAAACTTGCATACAGCCTAATAAGTGTTGCAAAGAAAATAAATTAAGTTTAGTACTAAGAACGGTTTGTGTTTTTGTCTACACTTTACGCGTAAAAGTATCATTTCACCAATAAATACTTCTCTACATATTTGTTGTTTTTGTACTCTACAACTTGTTTTAAATATTTTATAAAAGTAAAATGGTGAGTAGCTAATTTTTTCTAATCAGGAATCATGTTATGCCACCGGTGAAATAAAAATCCCACTATTCATCAATATAACTAAGTAGATTTTACTAAACTGAATGAATGGAAAAATTCTAATTTGTGATTATAAATATGTTGTATAAGAAATTTTTATCTTATCAACCAACAGCTTAGAATGTTAATGTTTAGTTTGACCCAGTTCCTATTCCTCACTCATTCACACTCCTTTATCACAGTAATGTAGATTACTCTGATTCATGGTCAATCAATTAATTAATTTCTATTATATATCTTCATTTATTCACATTCCTTTTGTATTCCAGCTGTTAATATCTATAGTAGGACCTAAAAGTTACCGACAACTACAAGATGTCCATCGTTTAGCTAAACTGTTACAACGAATCCGTGATATCTGTGTCAATACTGGTGGTCTAATAATTCATAATGGTTGTGGATCTATGGAGTTTACGGCTTGTGGCAGAACATCAACAACACCCAGTTGTACTTCTTCAAATGAGCTAAATAACTTGTCAGTAAATTCTAAACCTAATCTTAGTACTAATTGTACAGCAACAACTGTTGATGATGGTTCTCGACTGAATTCACGTTCCTATTTGTGGTCACAGGACAAAGGTGTATTCGCCAAACAGCTACGTTTACCGTATATAGCTCAAAGAGAAATTGTAAGTTATTAACATTCACTAACTTTCCATTATTAACCATGACTATTTTTATCTCTACATAACGAAGACAAAGACTCGTGGTTAAACAAAGTTAGCTGTCGATCAATAGACAGGAGATTTCGCTTTTAGATCAATAAACTATCATTACAATTAATTCTGACAACAGACAACAGATGTGATAATATAAATGCAATAATAATTGTGTAACTGATATGACCGGTATTTTATAGTTCTTCGAAAGATATGAGAATGTAGATTGACTTGATAAGGACATCGTTATTGCAAAATTAATGTTAATCTGACTATAAGTCTTCAATTCTTTGTTTTGTAATTTTAAACGAACTCATTATCATGATATATGAGTCAAACAGGGTTCAGGTGATAAAATATTTTGTCAAGTAATGTATGTGTGTGTAACTCACTGTCACTTGTCTGTTAGTTATTCAAATTGACTAACATAGACGTATGTTTTTAAGGATTTGTTCTAAACTGAATTTGAATTAATAAGATACGATTTTGTTTTTATTAGTTGCATCATGTGTTGAAATCAGTGGAAAACTTGAAGCACTAAATATTTGTTTATTCCTAATTTGGAACTCATAGGCAATGAATACTCATAATCTTCTTCAAATATGGAGCCCGTGACCTTTTAAGCTCAAAAATCCCTAAACTAAAACGAAATATTTCCAAATGAGTGATTATTGGATATTAGTGACTAATCAAAACCAGTCATAGCCCAAACATTTCATTGATGACATCTCAAACTGATTCAAGTTCGAATCCCACGGAGAGTATCCATTCTTCAATATATGCAAGTACATTTCGCTGATGCGTAATAACTAACACAAAACCCTAGTTCATGCAAAGTTTCTTCCCTATCACTTTTAAACACCTGACACGGAACGAAATAGCTGCCGGGTGATCAGTCAGTCAGTCAGCTACAACGTAGGACCAGGCACATATGTGCATCGGTCCAGGTTGCCATACCTCATCAGCACAACAAGATGAACACCGGATTCATAGCAGTTATTAGGTCAAAGGTGGTAATATATAAGAGAAAGATTGCATATAGAAATATAGTACAAGAAGAAAGAATTGGTTCGTAGAAAGAAAGATATGAAGTGATTTTAATCTCTTAGTTTAAGGGAAGACAGGGAGTGTATACACCGACGCCATTGTGATCGATTCTGAGCCATGTCACCAAGAGTCTCCAACCATTGGTTACGATAGTCACGCGGACCCAACCAAGTAGTCTGCATCTACCAACATGGCTCAGACTAGAAGTTAGTGTCTTCAAGCACTGATGCCACGTTTTGGTTTGGCCGCCCCCAACTTTCTTCCAACCATCTCCAATACCGGATAGCATTGCACGTCGTGGTAATCGGTGTTCAGGCATACGTAACACGTGACCCAACCATCTCAGTCGATGAAGATTCATAACCTCATCAACTGATTTACCATCATTCCCTAATACCCTGCGTCTAACCTCACTATTACTTACCCGGTGATCCAGCAGATGCCAGCAATATTTCTAAGGCATCTGTGGTCAAATACTAGTAGCTTACGAGTGTCTTCTACTCTTAATGGCCATGTTTCGCTGCCGTAAAGTAAAACAGAACGGACTGCCGCGCAGTATACTCGTCCTTTTATTGATAGACGGATATCTCGCCTTCGCCAAAGGTGACGTAAGTTGGCAAAAGCCAAACGAGATTTTCGAATCCGTGCTGAGATTTCGTCAGACACCAACCCATTAGGGTTGACCAGACTTCCAAGATAAGTGAAGTTGTCAACTCGTTCGACTACTTCACTCCCTATCCTTAGTTCAGGTGTTGACGCAGACCAGTCCTGAAGCAACAACTTGCATTTAGAGGGAGAGAAGCGCATTCCAAACATTCTGGCATTGTTGCTTAGTGCTACTAGAAGACTCTGCATTTTATCAGCGTCTTCACCAAACAGGACTATATCATCTGCGTATTCTAAGTTGATAATTATCGAAGCTAGTATTTTAGATATTATATTAGTTAAACTAATCCCTCTGTGGTTGTCACAGGATGATTTTGACCCTTTCTTATATATTGGGACGATAAGTGATTGTGACCAGTTAGATGGGATAACGTCTAACTCCCAGATCTTAGCTAAAATATTAGTCAACCTAATCGCTAAAATTGGACCACCATCCTTAAAGACCTCTGGAGCCAGTCCATCTGGACCAGCTGCCCTTCCTCGTTTCAGATTAACTATAGCCTTTTGAACTTCAGCAAGAGTTGGGGGACCTACTTCAATGTTCCATTCACACTGTCTGGGAATGGAGGGTAGTTGTAGAGTAGCTGAAGGCCAGCTGAACTGTTCTCTGAAATGTTCCGCCCATCGTTCTAAACGTCTGGACTGGGAGCAGATGAGAGTATCGTCTTTTTCCGAAATAATCTCACTTACACTTGACTTATTAATTCCAGTTTCTTTTATTAGTCTGTAAAGCTGTCTTGTGTTCCCTATAGTCGCCGCCTTTTCCATCTCTTTTGCTTTCGTTGCCCACCACTGCTCACGGTCGTTCCTTAGACTTTTTCTTAACCTAGATCTGATTTGTTGTCGCTCTTCATCATGTTCGGAACCTGATGGGACGAGTTTGCGAGAATCCATCAGTGTGATAGACTTTGAAGAAATCCACTGGTTCTTTGTAACTCTGTGGTTTAAGTCACTAATAGATGTCACTGCTGTTTCCACAGCTGCTTGTATGTCTTTCCAAGCAACATCTGGGTCAGCCTCGTCTTCAGAACTACCTAAGTGTGACCTCAGTTGTTCCTGGAACCTACTTTTGGTTTTCTCGTTACTCAACTCAGTTCTAATGGGTCTTTTTAATGTGGCTTTTTTGCGTCCAGTGAGGCGCAAGCAGATGCGTGCCCGTATTAGGGCATGGTCGGAGTCCAAGCAGGTACTCCAGAATGAGCGACAATCTTCTACCGACCCTCTCCAACGATGACTGATGGCAATATGGTCTATTTGAGTCCATCGTTGGTTTGGTGTAGGGGGTCGCCATGTTAGACGATGTCTCTCCTTATGCTTAAAATTTGTGTTTGCTAAAAATAAACGATTGTCTGAGCATAGTTGCAGCAGACGATCACCATTATCTGTTCGCTGTGCCGGAATACTAAAATATCCACCTAAATGCCTTTCTGTTTGGTTTAAACTACCTATCTGAGCATTAAAGTCACCTGCTACGAGTACTATGTCTGAGCGTTTAGCTTTCTGAAGAAGTTCGGAAGCTTTCTGTAAAATTCATCTTTCACTTCATCTGAGCTGCAGTCAGTGGGAGCGTAGGCAGAAACGACGAAAAGGCAACGACGTGTGTCCCTATCCTTCCGAGTTCTTACGGAGCCGTTTAGCCGAACAGCACATAGACGACTGTTGACGGGGATCCACTCTAGCAGTGCTTGTTCCGCCCTCATGCTTAGTGCTATGCCTACACCTGCCAGTCCACGAGAACTGGCCATCGGGTCACCAGATACACGAGGGTGTATCTCGTTGGCTCTCCGTTTGCCGAGGTGAGGTCAAGTGAATGACCACACTGGAATCCTGTATGCGTGTTTCGGAGACACAGCATACATCAATGGAAAGAGACTCTAGGGTTTTAGCCAAGGAAGCCTGCTGACCGATTTGACATAGGGTGCGTACGTTGAAGGCTCCAATGTGTAGTTTGGAGCGAGGTTTCAGTAGACCTGGGACAGAGTTTTGAGCACTAGAATCGTTGGCTATGGTGACACTTGAGGAGGAAGCCGAAGAGGAAGTTTAGAGTTGAAAGTCGATGTAGGAGGAATAATAGGAATTGAAGAGGAAGGTTGATTATGAATACAGTGGTCTTGAGTGCTGTTAGAGGTATGAGGGCGGTTATCACTTCCCGGTTGCCCACACCGTGGAAGGGTTCTTCTGGAGGTACCTGAAAAGGAAATTGGATTAGAGGTGGTCTCAGTGACCTGAGAGCGTGACCGCAGTGCCCAAGGGACAACTGCTTGAGGCCGGTCGCGCACGGCCTTTTCGTGAGAGGTTTTGACGTGTTAGCTCCGTTCTTCAAAGGGCCTTACCGCCGGAGACGGAAATCCGTGAGGTAAGGTGAGGTGTGCATTTTTAGGGTCGACCTTTTCTAACCCCACCCCTCCTTGTGGGAAGGCAGCATCGCTGTCATGCTGGTTGTCTGAAGGAAACACCTTACTGCTGTCACACCTCTGTACAGTCAGCAGTACGACTTCGCCTTCGGACCTTGGGTTTGTTGCTTTTAGTCTTACCGCTCTTCAACCGACCTGTCTGACATGGTAGGACCTTGAGGAACGGTTGTTCCAGCCAGTATAGCTCGGTTGCTTCATCACGATAGGCAAGCCCGACCACCACGTCAAGGTAGCAACAACGGTCGGGCTGCCCGGTGATATCTAGTTTTCAATCATTATCCAGTTAGTGTTTCTTTATGATGACAAACAATCTCCAACCAAATGATTTCCATAAATCTTCCTTTGACTTACACAAGTACTACCTTTATAAGAACTGTTGGTATCGACTATAGAATAGTATAATATCTTGAATACTTTGCAAACTCAGGGTTTTCAGTGTGTCGTGCTAATGCCACTTATTTTATAACATCAAAAAAAACAAGTTCTTTCATAGATAACTTAATATTGCATGAGTTTAATGTAATTTAACTTGCTCACTAGGATTTGTTTTTTATGACTGAAAATTCTATCTACCCTTTCGTTTAAACTGAAGTAGAAACAAAGTTGTTATTCAAATCTTAGACCTTTCATTTAATATAATAATATAATATAATAGCTACCATATTTTCCTTTTCTAAGTTACAAAGCTAAGATTTATTTTAAAACTTTTGTTTACATTTCATAGTTGGAAGATATTTCATTATGTTTAGCGATAGCAGTGCGTAATACAGCTTACTGGCAAAGATTATGCCTTCGTTCATCAGGTTAGTTTTTGATTTGTATAGCTTATTCCTTTTGTTCCCCTTTTGAATGACCTTGGTTTGAGTACGAATCACTCAATCATAAGTAAGCTTTAATGTGTCATTTATGTTCATCCGTTCAAGTTGCTACACCTTATCATCACAACCAGATAGAATTATTAAAATAGTATAAGTAACAACAGGGTTGACATTAAGTGCCTGGCAAATATGATCCCCTACCACCCATTTTAAGAAAATTATGGGGTGTGAATGAAAAATTTACGTATCGTTGATTGGTTTACTTGTTTTGCAAGTGTGTACTGAAGTGAAAATTTTGTCACCTTTAATAATTTTGTGATTGGTCGTAAACTGTTTATCTTTGCAATCTGATTAGTTGAAATCGAAATAGCATCAAGTGCTGTGATTGGATGTCATAATTTGCATTTGAAATTTGAAATTTAATGATAATGAATAATTAGTTTTGTGTAATGTTAGTCTTGAAAATTCTAAAAAATTTTCAAGAAAAAAAACACCAACTGAGATCGTACTGTTATAGAATGTGTGTTTGGATAAATTTTTGATTTCCGATCAAGTGATTTAATGTCACGAGTACTTATATATATCACATTGAAAGCAAGTTTTGGGAAAACGGAACTGAAAACCGGTTTGAATATTTGATAATAGTGATTACTGAATTAGGTCGGTAGTCTAATGTTGAATACCCAATTAATAAACAAACTATTACCGAAGTGTATGCATAAGTTTTTTAGTAACACATGGTCTGTTAATGGGAAAAAGAAATCAACATATCAATAAATCATCATGATAAATTACTGATTGCAGTATGTATAATTCAGGTGAACCAACCGTAGACCATCATTTGATGAAGTAATAATTTTTCCTAAATAGGCACTTAATATTTAGTGAAGGTTCATTTTTTAAATAGTCATTCTTAATAAGAATTAGAAAACGTTAGATTTCAATAGGGTTAATTTTAAAATCCATAGAAATGAATTACGGTTTTCACTTGTAAATTATTTGTAGCTCTGCATTTTAAAATTAACTTATTTGTCATAATAAAAAGTAGTGCGTATAATCGGTCATGTTTGAATATTGTTAACCGTAATGCGAAACCTGAAATATCTATACATTATGAATGTAACCATTTTTGACAAACATTTGAGGTATTCGTTTCATGAAGTTTAAATGAACAAGCCTACGTCGTCTGACTCAACAAATATCTATCGGCAATAAACGTATAAATATGAACAAGGTCTACTGCATCAATAAACCTTTATAATGGTTATTACTATTTTTGCATTTTAAATTTTGCTATAATACTATTCCACTTATTGTGACTGAACACTTAACTGCAAATCATCTAGACCTTTATCTAATGACCTTTAAAATTGCAAATATTAAAATTTGTAAATATATATATATATATATATATATATATATATATATATATATATATATATATATATATATCGTAACAGATGCAAATGTGTACTTATGTTAACATTGGTACATTGTTACATTAATGCCATGCCTTATTTTTGGCCTTTCTAAAATATTGAAATTACGGACTTGTAACTGTTTAGTGTTATGATGAAGTTATTTTAAAACTATTGTTTGCTAGAGTAATTTTTATTTTCGCATATTTTATGATAATTGTTAAGTGCTACAATGTAATTCTACGAGGTCGGAGGTCAAAAGGAAGTAATTCCTAAATTATGTGGTAATTTTAGAGATTAATGGAATTTAATGATAAGATCGGTTACGTAATAATAATTATATGAATTCTGAAATTAATATAATCTAGGAGTATCAGGTGTTCGAAATCTGTGAATGAACATTTCGTTTAAAGGGTAACATCTGACCTGTTCTGGTATATATATATAATGGCGCCACACATAGGACAGTGCACTGCTCGTACGTTCGGTGATGGGTCGTAGGCACAGAAGGTATGAAATATTGCTTCACATGTACAGAACACCCAAGCGACCGCATCACCGGTTTCACACGGTGGCTGGGCAAGATTACAGATGTCGCATAGTCGGTTCTCGTCATCCTCTTCTTCATTTTCGATGTCCCGTTCAGTTAACTCTTCGGAGTTAATAGAAATTACTTCCTCCTCATCGTTACTGAGCGTTTCATCCAAATCAACAGTTCCTCGTTGCATAAAGGGCAGTGCAATGTTAGCCGAGGTTGTTGAATGGGTGTACGAATGCTGTTCTCCATGCAAGTTCAATGGCGTTGTCGGTAGTCTACCGTGAAATATGAAGCCATGAAGTGAACTGCATTGTTCCTCAGACATTCGCCTGACTAACGCTATCACTGCATTCTTCATGCTCGGCTATGGCCGCACAGTTTCAAACTCAGCATCCGTTAACTTGCGCATCCATGACTTAGTTTGGTACCTCAGGGAAGTGCACTCGTGATTGTGATGCACATTCCCACACACAACAGTCCAGTATCCGTCTATAATCTTACAAACCATGAATGCCGGACATTGCGTGTTCATGGAAGCCCTTCGTGAAAAAAATTATAATTACATTAACCAAATTACCTTCTCCGTCTAATCCTCTGTGACGAACCGATAGACCTTATACGCCCATTTGTCCATACACAAATTTAATATACGAATTCTGATCTCTGCCCGTATGCGAATCTCTCACTACATAATGACTGTAAGTCGATCTTTCGAAAGTTGCGATAGCGGCCTTTAACGCTTCAACTGATGGGAACGCAACGAAAAACAATGTTGTCAAAAACACTTCCTCCGTTTCTGTGACATCAGAAACGCCAGCAAGTTTGCTCTCCTCCATGATGACGATTAAAATGTACTTCGTCGACAAGTACTGATATTTTATAACAATTTTCAAGCCATAACTAACCAATTAAAACGAATTTTAAAACTAGCCATTTCATTGGACGAAACCAGGGATGAAAAATATTGTAATTTGGGGGTGTAAAAAAATTTCAGTGTGGGGGGGTGATTTTTTTTTAAAAATTTCAAAAATTACCGGGTGGATAATAAAAATCTAACAACACTATCAGTAATGATAGGAATGCTAGACCTAAACAATGTAATGTGAGAAAATAGAATAAATTGACGAAAGAGGAAGGTATAAAATAATTTTGAAACCCAAAATCTGAGGAAAGGAAAGGTGTCCATGGATCTCTTAATATAATTGCCCGGATCCTTATCTGTCAGTCTGGATCTACCAGTACATTTCAGTTCAATAGTCGTTTAGTTCATGTCACATCTTCGTTTGATCGTATCTACCTTTGTTCAAACATACGTTCACGCTAGTAAACATTGTTCTTAAGGTAGGCAGTGGTTAGCGACAAGTAATAAATACTTCGTCCGCATATTACAAATGTATTGTATGTATCTTGTATTTTTCTCAAAGTTGTTCGGAACGTAGACATTAGTGTGTTTCTATGCGCGCCTAACATGGATATCAAATGTTATCTATTGCTATTGTTGAACGTTGATCAAGCGATTATGTCTTTGAAGATATCCGTTAGGCGAATAGTGAATTCTATTAGTGAACAATTGAAGCTTGTAACACAAGGCAACGAATCGGAACTTAAATAGGTCGGATTTCTGTCAAACACAACACTTGAATGTAAATAATCCGCGTACCAATAATTTAGATCGAAATTCCACGATAACTTTATATTTTGCACAGAAGTCAAGAATCGGTAAGGTACTATGTTATTTATATTGGAAAATCCAACGACCTTTGAGTAACTAACAAAGTTAACGTAAAGTGTTAACAACCAATCAGATAGCGACAAAGGTTGTGAAAATATGACAAAATATATCATCAAGTTTACATTTTAAAGAAAGAGTTAAATACAATAACAAAAAACTAGATAACTAAATTTCATCTGACATGAGATAAGATACGTAACTTTTCTCTCTTGAATACATATATTTCTATAATCCAAATGGTTTACTCTGATTTACCTTTGTTAATTTTTTTGTCCTATGAAGGTTCTTTATTGTTCTTGTTCCATACCAGTTTGGTTCTTGACAGGAAAATTGCACGCAATATGATATATTTAATTCAACTGGCTATCTGTCCAAACTCATTGGAGTCACGTAGTCATAGTACCGTAAAACACGTAAGTCTTTTTTTAAAAGAATTTAGATCAGTGTTACTCTTTCTGAGTTCTTTGAGGTCATGGACGTGTCGATGTTAGACAGCCACTAAACACCTGGAAACACTGGATGGCCGTGTTATCTCAGTTTTGGACTCTTCAGTTCTTATAACTTAGATCGTTTCATGATTACATCAAGTTCAACAATCTCCACAATCATATACTGACAATCATCTGAGTACTATTTGATCTGAAAAAGGTAGTGAGTGGTAATGGTATAATTGAGAATTATGGTTTTAAAAACTGACTTAAAACACCATAGACCAATAATAAAATTCAATACTTAAAAGAAGTTTATGAATAAAAACCTTAGTCTCAATCCTATCGATTTAAACTCTGTCATATATAATCCTTAACCACTGACTATTACAATTATTGTGCTCACATTAACTAGTTAGCTTGCAGATTCCGAAACTAAAGACGCGAACCAATCTGATAACAAGGCTTACGAATTGTCATGAAATCCTCAAATTCAATGCAACAGTTGTGCAATGTATTCTATGTCCAGTCGATGTTACCTCAAGATAAAAACCTTTTTAAATGAATACATTCAGTGGTTTTACACCATAAACTAATTTTTGATTAAACAACCCTTGAAAACCAAGAAACACTGGATAGTTGTTTTATCTTTAGTTTATCTGCTTATCGTGATTTGGCCAACTAGGTAGCATCATTAGCCCTCACATCCAGCGTGTAGTATATACCCAAGTTCATGATGAGTTTATATGTGAGGTTGGCAACCTCCTTTTACTGGAAATTGTTGTCCATATTTTTATTTACTACTAAATACTCAGTTTATTATACCTTTGTATTCTTACACTCATAAGCCATAATGCATAAACTATTGCTATGTATTGTACAATTCTTCTTGAGGTATGACCTAACCTTTAGTTCATTGTTACCGACTTATAAACTAAACAGTACAATCAAAGTTCTTCTGCTTGCTGTTTTCGTAATTTATTCTGGTTATTGAGCGAAAAATGCTTAGGAAGCTATATTTTGGATCATTGGTATTGAGTAATAATATCGGTCACTATTTCACTATTATATTATTGTTAATTACAGAAATATCATTGTAACATTTGCTAACGAAGGTCGTTAGTTGTATATAATCAATTCAGGTAGATTAATCAGTAATCGGACACAAGTATACAACTACTCCCATCATATTGACCCATTTACACAGAACTCAATATAATTCAGACATTTGAGTTATTTGAAGATACATCAATGAAGTTACATACAAAAACATTTTGTTATTTTATGTTCATAACTTGTTTTTTTAAATTGTTTTGTTTAAATTTTTCTCTACTTCATTCTTTTTCTTTACTATTAAGTTACATGATGAACTTAAACGTTCAACTTATTCAGTTCAATCAACTGAAGTGAAATTATCACGAATTATTGCACGTTATTTAATACTACCTAGGGATTCACACATATCTACTTGTTCAGAGATAAGCTTAGATGAGAATATGTCGAATTATAATAATTCAAAGCGTGCAGATTTACTTATTTCACCTTTATTCACACAATTCGTTCGTACATTTCTGTGCCGATGTCCTAAAAAAGCTATCCGTGATTCAACAGCACATATATTATCTACAATATTCAGGTAAATACTTTTTTTGAGGTAATGAAAAATCCTGATTTCCATCAACTATGACTCTTTTCGCCAGTCGATTTACGTATTAAATGATAATTATTATTATAGGATGTTGTGGAATTTATTTATTTATTTGAACACATGAATATTGGTACAATGGGGTACCAAATACATATGCGCAGCAGTGAGGCCAATAGCAGTTATCATCGATTTGTGTGAGGGCTATGATACTGCCCATGTGCTCAAACCGAAGCAGAGTGTTGAGGAAATTGTTAACTGATCTTACTTAGACAACTACTGAAACCAGAAATCATCAGACGATTACTTCATCTTAGTTTTGGGACTTTTTGGTAGTGAGAATGAACCCTACACCTGAAATCGAACCCAGAATTTTCAGGTTTCGTTGCAGCGAGTACCTATTCTAAAATCACTGTGTTATCGTCAAGTAGTTCAGATGTTTAACTTTAAGTAATTCTCTTTTTTTGTTGGACTATCACTCTCCACTCAATACCAGGAAACGTCTTCAACAGGGTATTGTTAAACAGAATGAAGGACTCCGTAGACGCTCAACTTCGAGACCAGCAGACAGGATTCCATAAGGATAGATCGCGTACAGACCAAATCTCAACTATACGGATCATTGTGGAACAATCAGTTGAATGGAATTCACCACTCTACATCAACTTCATTGACTAAGAGAAAGCATTTGATAGCATGAACAGGACAACACTAAGCAGGTTTATTCGACTCTACGGCGTGCCTGAGAAGATAGCCAACATCATACAGAATTCCTATGATGGATTAAACTGCAAAATCGTGCATGCAGGACAGTTGACAGACTCGTTCGAAGTGAAGACCGGTGTCAAGCCAGATTGCTAACTCTCACCCTTTCTCTTTCTCCTGGTGATCGACTGGATTATGAAGACGTCAACATCTGGGGAGAAGAATGAGATACAGTGGAAAGCTAGGATGGAGCTGGATGATCAAGACTTCGCAGATGATCTGGCTCTTCTATTGCACACGCAACAACAAATGCAGGAGAAGACGACCAGTGTGGCAGTAGCCTCAGCAGCAGTAGGTCTCAACATACACAAGAGGAAAAGCAAGATTCTCCGATACAACGCTAGACGCACCAATCGAACCACACTTAACGGAGATTTGGGAGATGTAAAAACCTTTACATATCTGGGCAGTATCATTGATGAGCATGGTGAGTGTGATGCAGATGTGAATGCACGGATCGGCAAAGCAAGAGCAGTATATTTACAATTGAAGAACATCTGGAACTCAAAACAACTGTCAACCAGCATCAAGGTCAGGATTTTCAATACAAATGTCGAGACAGTTCTACTGTATGGGGCAGAAACCTGGAGAACTATGAAAGACATCATCCAGAAGATACAAGTGTTTACTAATAGCTGTCTACGCGAAATACTTCGGATCCGTTGGTCAGACACTGTGAGCAACAACCTACTATGGGAGAGAAGAAACCAGATCCCAGTGGAGGAAGAAATCAGGAAGAGTTGCTGGAAGTGGACATGACGCACATTGAGGAAAGCACCAAACTGCGTAACAAAGGCAAGCCCCCACATGGAA
Organism: Schistosoma mattheei; assembly: GCA_944470405.2. Classification (NCBI taxonomy): domain Eukaryota; kingdom Metazoa; phylum Platyhelminthes; class Trematoda; order Strigeidida; family Schistosomatidae; genus Schistosoma; species Schistosoma mattheei. The sequence goes on along the minus strand of OX103947.1, from coordinate 12,620,132 downwards.
TCCTGAAGGTCAAAGAAAATGAGGAAGACCAAAGAACATATTACGTCGAGAAATGGAGATAGACATGAGAAAAATGAACAAGAATTGGATGTGTCTGTTACAACAGTCTAATTGTTAATGGTTGAATGTGATTAGGCTGCGTCAGTTTAAATTTCTGTTTTCTACTAACAATGGTACATACGGGAATTCGAAGAATATACTTCTCTTCCTATTTAGAATGTTAACTTTTGCAAATCGTTGTCATGAAATACAAGATTATACTGATGTGAAGTTATTTTCTTGATGGAACTATAATTGTTTTAACAACCTGACTAGTTTCTTCTTAGTTGTCACTACTGTTTAACACAAAAATAGAATATAAAAAAATTATTAGCAGATAACAAAAGAAGAAAATGTTTACAATTCAGTGACGATTTTTTCTTTTAATAATACTACAGCTATTACTTTTGGAGAATAAAACAACATTACAAGAATCATTAATATACTAGACTATAAACTATATTTATGTAAGAATACTTCATAAAACCATTCAATAAATTTTTCTTGGGATCCATAGATTGATAATTTCTATGATCTGTTCTTTAAATCTTTACTTTCTATTTATGAGCGTTCTTTCGATCTCTGCATAATGAATATGAAGCTTAGTCCACAACGTTCTCAACAAAGTGATTTCGATTTTTTTTACTTTGATCTAAACACTTCATTTTAGCCGAGTTTCAGTCGATACTTGATTACACCGTAAGCTAACATTCTATGATTAATATTTAAAGTTAATTAACTTATGCTATATAATAACTGTCTTTTTCTCATTATTTATAATATAATTTTAGCTGTGTTTCTCGTGAAGCTCAACATCGTATACTTAGTTTAATAGCATCTCTATGGCCTGAATTATCTACATTTGTACCTTATTCCAATCAGTTTGTCCAGTTAAGTATTCATCTATTGAATTCTTATCCTAATTGGTCAGGTCGAGCAGAATTAATAGAACAAGTAATTTGGATTTTAATGCAACGTCTTGAAGCAATAAAACGTCATCCGAATCGTACGCTTTACTCAGTACTTATGGTATGTGTTTGTTTTATTACTTTAAAATGTAGAATTTTTTTTAGTAAAAATGTTTTCAATCAAAATTAAGTATTTAAAATTAGCTTTTCAGCGTAACTTTGGTGTTTTCCTAAAGCGTTATTTTTTCAATCTTGTTTTTTCAGCACTTTGCTCATTCCCAAAAAGGACTTTTACCGGTGTATTCATTCCATTAGAATCCGTTGAACGAAGTGGATCATTGGACCAAGTCGTAAATGAATTCACATTTTTGCAACCCACCAAAACCACCACCACGACCACTGACTCATCGTCCACTTCTCGTTCGTGGGCTTCGCTTGCAGCTCAAAAACGAAATACCACTCAAGTACCTTCAATCAGCAACAGTATTAGTTGTACACCTGAAACTGTAGTGACAGACTTGAATTGTAATCTGTTTAACGATTTTTCCACATCAATTAATGCTTCGAATTCTCCATTCACCTTTGAATTGGAACCTTGTTTATTATGTTATGCTAAAGTGATCGATGAACCATTTTATGTTATTTTTCGTTGGGATTCGGAACCCAATGTATCCAGGCGTTCAATTCAATCTGTGGTTTCTACCATTTATAATAGTCGATTTACACATCAGTTTAGACAATCACCTATCGGAAATTTATTATCGCAAAATCCTCAACGTACTACAACTCAACAGTCAAACAGAGCTAATGGAACAGGTATTTGCTAATGTTTCGTTATTAAACGTATTTCATATCTACATCAAGTTTCACTAGATGAAAATTAATAGTGTAATTGCATTTTACGATAGTCCTGTGTTCGTGAATTCATTAAGGGTGTTTGACTATCTGAGTCTCGTCTAGAAAGAATGACATCCAAATATTATTTTCTTCTCTTCACTCATCATACACACCTAAAATTTGTGTACAAATCTTCATTACATCAATTAATTTTCGTCGGTTAGTTACGACATAGATCTCTTTTAGTTATATATATATATATATATATATATATATATATATATATATATATATATATATATATATATATATATATCAATCCGTTTATTTTATAGTTATTCATGTATTTAATCCGCACTATCTATTACCTAATAGATATTCCATTAACATCTTCAAATACTGCAACTCCAAATGTTTCTGGTTTAGTCCAAACAAATTCGAATATACCGAAAAGTACCATTGCATCAACAAATCCCAGTACAACAACGACAACAACAACAGCTACTTCTGGTAGTAGTGGTGTTAATGCTAGTGGAGCTGCTGGAGCTCCACCAAATCCATTTTCACTTGTGATTCCCGTTCAGTTAAAATCCCGTGCTACTTCTTCAGTTCACATTTTCGATCTTGAAGGTAGCTATTTAATTTCACAAATTACAGTCAAGGTATGTGGAAATGTAATGGTAATAATAATAATAATTATAAAAGTAATCACAATTTTAAAGTATTTCTCTCTATAAATATATTGTTATATTGTGCGGTCGTTCGAGTCTGTTATTAATATAAAAGCTTGCTAATGTACATCCTCAATCAAGCTACTTGAGTGAGAAAACCGAAAATGAGTTTGAAGCTATCATTGGCTAACTGAATCCAGCTCATGAGTGTAGATATGTGTCCCTCAGAAAATGAATCATATTTTTTACCAATAGAGTACAACCGACAAAATCTCTCATTTGATCTGTGTCTGATTGGTTTAACTTGTTAGATTTCTCTTGGAAATAAGTTTTAAACTATTCTTTGTAAGATAGAATGTTCTTGTTAAATTTATTTTTTTAAATTGAACTCTCTTTTCGTCTTAATACTACTATTTCTTACCTGGTTGTTTTGTATCCTATCAGTTAAATAAAATAGTTTAAATCAATGATTTATAAACTCATGTCTTAAATGTGAACTTAGGTGCTGCAAGTAAAAATGCTTTCGATCTGTTTATATTGATTATTAGTAGACTGCTCGCGGTCTTACTTTCACATTGTCGACAGTGTCATATGTTTGGTCACCTGAATATTTCACTTCTCGTTAAAAATAAGTTGCTTTTCATATTTGAATAATCCATCTAAACGCAAGTTGATTTCATTACCCAATTATATTATACTTTTTTTGAATTGTTGCAATGAGATAGAATTTTCCTAAAAATCAACTCTTTTTTTTTCTATTACAAAACATTTAGTTTAACGTTTTATCGAAACGTCCTAGATATGTTAAAACACTAAATGTTTATACATGTGATCTGACTGATCGTGCTTCAGCAAGACTAATTCACGAACCACAATTATGGCAACCAGTAGCATCAGTTCGATTTAGTCGAAATCAAACAGTGGCTAGAATTTGTTTTTCACATCCATCACCTATTCCAATCTGGTTAGCTTCAAATCAAGAATATGCTACAGATAAACGAATAACGATGAATCCAGACTTGGTAATTGATTCATTAAATTTAAAACAAACACCTGGTCTACCTATCCGAGCATCACGTTTAGTTTTTGAATATGCAGATTTCCATTCGACCGGTCAAGAAGAACGTCGTATTTGTCCACGATGTCATGCATCTGATTTACAAGGTAGTACATGCATAATGTGTCATAGTAATGTGAATGAATGCTTTCGCTGTCGCTCTTTGAATCTAAGTAATGAAGATGTATATTTATGCGCTAATTGTGGTACTTCAAGACATGGTAAAATTGAATTCAGTATAACTGCCAGGTTGGTTATTTTTAAATTGCTTCATTTGCTTATATTTTGCATTTTAATTCAATAACTATTTTTTCTCGAGGAACTTCATATAAACTATGAAATTAGTAAGAACAGTGAATACTTATTGTTTCGGAATTATTTTTTACAATTTGAGGTTGAATTTAGTAATGTACTAAGTTTTACGTAACGCCTAATCAAATCTACTATGCAAAAGTTTAGAAAGGTTCTAACCACAAAGCTGATTATTTATGTATATAAGCCATTTTTGTACATACTTGTATCTTCACTGACCCAAACTAGGACATGTAAGGTGTAACCTTTGCTTGATGCACAAATCACTTACTCCAACAGCACATTCACTTGCTTATATTTTTATCTGTCGTGTGACCTTGAGATAGCACATGATCCATTTGGGTTTTACAACAGGATGTGACTTTTCTAAACTCATCCGGTTCATTACCATTTCTCCTGAATGATAAAATTACCGAGTGAACAATGCTACTCCTAGATGTAGATTATTCTAAGGAAGAGATGGAAATCACCTGATTAGAATTTTTTAGACATGGATTGACTGAGATGGTCTAGATATTCGGCTAATATACGCTAGGTCACTGTTTACTCCAACTTGTCATAATAGCTCATCGTAATCAAACCGACACATTGTATTGATCCATTAAGTCACTGATTTTTTGGTCTAATTTGTATAAGAAGACGTTAGTTTCTTATGCAATTTTTGATTACTCCTATTTATACACATTTGTATGAATCGCATTCATTTTATCATAATCTATCTGAAGTTGAATTTTTTATATTCCTAATTTGATTTTTAAGCATTTGTCATTTCAGTTGTTTAACAGATCAAAATATTATGCTTTAAGCGCTTGTTTCGTTTTAAGCTTATCTAATCCAAACACATTGTGAATAAGATCACTCTTCAGCAAAAAAGTGTGTTCGATGTTCAGTGGTATCTACACACCCTTACGGTGTTTTTAATACACTTACGATAAAGAAAACAATGTTACTTTTAGTGCTCATCTCTTCATATCATCATAAAACGTCTATCTTATACAGACGACGATTTTTCAGGGATTTAGCTTAGCCAGTCATCAAAACGTAGAACGCCACGTATGTACATCGGCCACAATTGCCACACAACAGGAAGGTAAAATGAAATGTCGAAGACAAATACCATCGTAGTAGAAAAGATTACACATGCACAATATGATTTAACAAAGATTATTGAATTTACAGAGCAAAATGTATAATTTTTCAAAGAAAGATTGAAGATGTATCTGGGCTATTGCGACTGATTCTGGACCATGTAATACATATCTAACCATTTCTTAAAAAAATCACATCGATCCCAACTAGGTAGTGTGCACGTGCTTACAAAACTCAGGGTATTTAGCGAACCTGAATTTGTGTGTATCACTACTTCTAAGCTACACATACAGAAGTATTAAGTTTGATTTATATATCTGTGAATTACATCTTAGCTTTCGATATGTTTTTCTCTCCCTGTCCCTGTTTTGAGGGAGCATATCAGCAAACCTTCTGATTCAGGTATTGTAGTATCACAGATCTTATTAAACATTATACACCTTTTGTCAATCACTCAGTAGTTGGTTACAGAATATTTCAAATCATCTTGTCTCTCGTGTATAAAATAGGTCCAACATATGTTTATTTCTATTCTTCCTATAAATTAACTGTGAATTTCTTTTTTTCTCACACAGACCATACTATTCCGCAATTGAACCGTTACATGATCGAGATGATCGTGAATCTGCTTGTGGCCGCATTTTAAGTTTATCTAGGGAATTGAGTAAAACTTCTCAAATACTTTCACGTCTTATTCAAGTTGACGTAACTGAATGCTTATATCGACTATGTTCTTTAGATACTGGAGCTATTGATCTCATATATATACAAGACTCACTTGCTTCCAAGAATTCAACTGGAACATCAAATAATAACACTTCAGTAAGCGATAAAGCAAAAGATCTTCCACAGTCTACCGTACCAGGTTCTAATTATACTGGTTTTGTTAATCCTGCTATAATACGCTTAATTAGTACTGCTTTAAAAGCACGAGCTTTGAGTTTAGATTCAGCTGTAATCACACGACGTCTATGGGCTGCACGTCAATCTGTTGTAGAATTCGATACAGAAGAACAACATGAATCTACTGTGATAGGTAGTTTAAATAATCAATCTATTTTCAATGGAAATAGATGTATAACACCTGAAGTTTCAGATTGTGCTTCTGGTAATACACAATTAAATTATCTGGAATTAGATAAAATGTTTTGTAAGTTTTATTTTTCTTTGAAAATTTATGACTTTTATTTTTGAAATGCTCTCACAATTATGATAACATTAGAGATAGCCTCTTTTTTAATGAATTAAAACAGAGCAATTTTCATATTATATTTATGCAAAGATTAATTTCAATGTTGATTATTATTGTAAGAAAAGATATCTAGTGAGTATTGAGATTGTTTGAAATAATTTCTTCTTCCACAACATGATGATTCATTGACGTACCCTATTTATCAACTAATGAATTGATGTTCAAACCTGAAATCTTACTGGCTGAATGCCAAGTTCTTTAGCTACTAGCCTACTGCTTTAGGGTTCATTGTTTTTTGTCTGGTGTTGTTGAGTTCTTTGAAGTAGATGGTTAAGTAGCCAAGTTCTCATTATCATTCTAGACAACATCATCTGCGCTTCTACATAATGTAACCGCCGATGATGTTGTCCAGAACGACAATAAAAATCACACAATTCAATCACTTCTGATTCAGAGAATTCAACAACATTATAAGCATCCGTCTGAGCTTTAATTCTTCTCTATCGTTTGAAAATTCATTTTATTGAACACTAAGCAAGCATTAACACCATCATTTAATCTACAAATCTTTATTCTTTAAAAGTGCTAATTTACCTATTTACTAATGTTATAATTCGTCGTATGCACAATTTAAAAATTTTTCAGCATTTATTTCATACTACGTAATGTTACACTTTCTATCAATCTACACAGCATAACTGTTAATAAATAATTTTACAATTGAAACCCGAACAATCAAAAACTAGTCACATTAGGCTTGTAGGCACTGTTAGCCCGCAGTTACTTTTTACATAGTATTTCAAAAGTTTGTGTACATTTTTTACTGTTGAATGTTGTTTTTCTGTTACTTTTTCTTCTTTTCTTCACAGACCCATCATTATCTGGGTGTTATTGGTGCTTAGTAAATACAATTTATCAATGTAGTTCTTTTCTACGAAATATTGCAGAATTCACATCAATAACTATGCTGAAAAATTCCAGTAAAACAATATGGGATAATTCACATTGGTTATTTGGTTTAAATGCTACATGTGATAATGACCATACTTTCCGTTTGTTTAATGTTCCGTCTTCGTTATCCCAGGCTACAGCTCTACCACCACCAACAACAACACAATCGCCAGTCATTAATTCTATGGATATTGTACGCAATTTAATCACAAAAGTCATTGAATCTGGTTTAAATATATATCCTCAACATTTACAACAAGAATTACGTACTTTGTTAATTTATTTAACCAAGGATTGTTATTCATTGGTTAGTTGCTCTCATTAATTTATCACTTTCAAATTTACTTACCAGATTGTTTTCAATCCAAGGAAGATAGGTGCTGGAATTGATAACCTAGAAATCTCTGTAAAATTACATGCAGTGGCAAAATAAAAAGGTTTTTTCTGTTTATCATGATGTTATACTATAATATGGTAATACAGTTTATTTATTTATTTATTTTAACACATAGATATTGGTACAAGGAGGCACCAAATACATATGCGCCACACAGATCTCATTTGATATGTGTGAGGGCTGTGATTCTGCCGGGTGCCCAAAAAGAAGCAGGTGGTTTTCTTAGGGGGCACAATGGTATGGTAATACAATCTGGTTACGAGATTATACAATCATTGAGTAATTGATTTACTAGACTGGCTTTTATGATACACAGATACACGATTCACTAACATATGTAAAGAATCAGCTTATAGGTTAGATAATAGTGGTATGGTAACTGGGACTGATGTACGTACGTACGTACGAAGTTCTACGTTGTTGCTGACTAACTGACTAGATAATAGTTTTAAATAGCACAATATATGCAGTCTATACTTAGCTTTTTATGCATCTAGTTATTATAATTAAGAATTTATATGATTCTACACAGGTTTTATGAGTTATGCTTCATTCACCAGTATTCATTACGCCTACTGACTAATCTACCTGACTGGTTACAAATAGGTTGATGTATACTATACTGATCAATAATGAGTGTTATTAAGGTAGAGGGAATGACTCTAATCGTTTATCCTCGGGGCTCTCTAAACACTATGAAATTCAACTTGTTTAAAAGATTTTTAAATTGATTGGATTTAATAATTTCTGGTTTATTGTTCCGGTATACTTCCAGTTGAGCTATTGTATTCATCTACTGGTGACTGTGTGACATATTTTAAACAATAAGGGCAAATATTTTTCCTTGAATCGAATTCTTTGAAAAATAAACATATTCTACAAACTTTTCTTTTTAATTTCTACCAATCCAAATGATTTTAAACCTCAACTAGATTTATCAAAGTTAATTAGGCAAGCACAATCACTGCGTGCGAATGTACTTACAATGTCCTTGATAAAATAACGTATTGAAACACCAACAAACCAATCAGAGGAAAGTATTTTCGACAACAGCAAGACTCGAAGACACATAAAAGATGGTGATTTTAAAGTGTAGCAAACTACAAATTATAAACTGTTATGAAGAAGTCAAGCGTCCTAAGTAGTTATCTGATATCTATAGACTTGAGTCTTTTAGTCACAAAAAATTCCTCAATCTTATTATTGTTAATCTTGCTAATTGTATTACTAATCATCATTACTTATATGTTTGTATTCGAGATCCTATCTGTATTGTCAAATTGTGGACTGTATATTTATGTATGCATTCTTCTTACAGTACATTGAATATGCTTGAGAGAATAGTTTTCTGTTCATGCGCTTGTACTATCTCCTATTTCGGTATTTACATAATACACTTATCATAAATTCATTAAATTTTACATTATGATATTCTTTTCTCTATTTCTTTTTTTAAAAAGATATCTCATCTCGGTGATATTCTCAGTGATCGATTAATCCGAACAGCTAATACTCATGGTAATCAAGCTCATTTACTTGGACCTTTATCATACAATGATGTTTGTCTCTTACAAGGAAGTGTTGAATCAATCCTTCCAAGAAAATCACAACACAATAGTCAATTAAGTAAACAACAACAACCATTAGATGCTAGTACTAAAAATTGGGAGGCTCGTTTACGTCCTGTATTTAAAATTCTATTGAAACTATCCAGTGGTAATATTAGTATTCATAATAACTCTAATAATACTTCTAATCCATCTGTTCCTGTTGTACAAAATATTTTGTTACCACTTGTGGAATTACTGTATGAGCTAGTTTCATATCAACCTAATCCAAATAGTTTAGTATTTACAAAACGATCACTTCTATCAATTTTCGCCACTAATAATCAATCAAGTATTGCCAACAATAATATTTCTTCATTACTACCTGTTACGCAACAAATTGAAACAGATGTTGAAAGTTTTGATCATCATCGATTCAACCAAACTACTCCATTTTATAATAATCAATATTCACCAGCTTCAATTTCTTTATCATTATCTGGCAGTGTTTCTCGTTCAAATATGATTACATCATTTCAACCATGGTTGACTAATCAACCTTACGCTTCATTTATGGTATGTTTTACTTTGAGTATGTGAATTATTCACTGTCGAATACGAACTGGATTAGTTTTGATCGTATTCATTTATCCAGGTACAGATTCGTAAGTCCTAGCTATATCATTCGGTTGCCCAAACCGAAGTAGGTGGGTCAGGGTTCGAACCTGGGATCTAGTAGTTGAAAGTTGAAACTATTAACCATTACGTCATTACTTTATATTGGTCTAATCGGTTAATTATAAAAATTCGTTGTGTAAAGATAGGAATTATGCAATGGATTATGAAGGTTTAGCGTAATTTGTAAAATTAATCATATGTAATTCATAAAATCAATACAAACAAAATTAGGTAATCAGATTATTATGATGAATAGATCACGTAAATTGAAGTTACAAACAGAAATTGAGTAAATTGCAAAAGTTTTAAAATTGAATAGAACAAAAAGTTTCTAGAAACATATTTACCATTGAAAAGAATCTTATTATGAATTAAGAGAATAAACAAACTTCTTCTGTACATAAAACCCAGTTTATTTCCATGTATACGTACGAAGTTTAGAAATATGGAGTAAGTTCTATTCGATTCTATCAATAATTTTCAAAGCTAAATTTGTACCCGCTAAATTTACCAAAACAGAACTTCATATTGTTCTCTTCACTCCTTTAATTGATCAAGAGCGGTGATATTCAGAAATAAGACAATGTATTCGCCTTGTTGTATGTCTATTATTACACATAGAGGCGACGGAATTAGCCAGTTTATACTTATTTTGTGAATTTACTACTATATATATATATATATATATATATATATATATATATATATATATATATATATAATTTCATATTTCCAATTTAATTAGGCTTGGAGAGAACGTATGTCGATACAAACGTATGCAGCATCTATGTCACAACGTCAACACATTCAAGTAGACAGCTCTAATTCTTCTGATCAACAAATAATAATATGGGAAGAATTAAACGCTAAACAAATTAATTTAGTTGTACGTTTTGCAACACGTTGGAAAAGCGTTATTGAAATGAAACGTTGGGCAAAATATTGGGGTATATCCACAACAAATTGTAAGTGAGAAGTGTCTTTTTCACGAAACAAAAACCATATTTGCGAAAGTTTCCAATTTAAAGTAAGATTTATGTTTTCTACCATGCAGTTGATAAGTAGCACGGTTGCAGTTACTTACTGATAAGTCTTCTTATTAAACACCTAATCTGATTCGCCAGTCGCTTCTTATAAACCCAAACTAAACCTACATAGCGATTTCAAGGCAAGAGAAAAGGCGCGAAGTGCGAAAGGAACGCTTTACTCTGAGGTTAGTTTAGTTTCAGAAAACACGAGGGTGTTTATAGAGTTACAGACAACCCTGGGTTTCTGGAAGTTTCTGGAGCCATACTAAATATAGTGGCACTATTATTAAATATTCAGTTGGAAATCTGATACGTAACTCTTCGTTTTCCAAATGTTTCTGAGAAGCTTCTATCCAACTCTGATTGGGATAAATGTTCCAGGCGTTTTCTGAGCCCCTAAGAACTTTTACGATGAATACTTTGAAACAGGGTAAATACATTTGTGCTAATACAAACGATTTGGAGCCAGATCATTCGGTCTCTACTTATTGGTCACGTTAATCACGCGAACCCCAATCAGATAGTTTGAACCTAACTACATGGCTTAGTCCAACAGTCAGTGTCTTCATAGACTGATTCCATGTTTTGATCTAGCCACCTCCATCTTACCTCTGCACTAGCCATCATCGCTCATTGAGATAGTCAGTGGGTTGACATGCGTAATATATGTCCCAACTAACTTAATTAAGGAAGATTCAATACCTCGTCAATCGGCTTACCATTTTTACCATTTTACTTAGTACTCTATTGATGACGTACTAATGAGATTATTAATTTCTCACTGTTCATTATTTTGTTTTGAAACCGGTGAGTAAATCCACTTATTGATGAATCCCACTAAATAAATGTCTTCCTAAATTTTTTCCAGCTATTCTGGTCATATAGTACTGATGTGGATAGCATTATGATACATCAACTAGTAAAAACTAGTACTCAATTCGTTATGACGGCAGAACTGTAAGATTATTGGTTGCTTCACAATCTTGATTAGGTGAATAACTTACTGGCACATTCGTTTAACATGTTACTCAACCTCGAAACACTTGGTTTGTTCAATATATCACAAATATGAAATGCCAGGTGACTCAAATCGATTATAATTTAAATCTGAACTAACAAGTGAGAATGAAATAGAATTAGTGAATTGACACACTGATCATCGAGTAACACCACCTCCAGTTATATACACATGATATTGACTACCATTACGCTTTATGTATTCGTAATCTAAAAGTAAACACACATATATCATCTTTTTTCTTAGTATTTACCCTGTTTTGTTTTACTTGTTTATTAGCTTTCATCAAGGCTGACCGTATATCTTCCGATAATTGGCTTACTAAAATTCTGTTTTCACCACCAGATTCAAATGCACGAGGAGTATATGACTGTATGAAATTGTTGCTAGCTATTACATCAAATATTGTACCAAAACAGATTTTTGAAGAAAATACCAATGGTAGCAGTATTAGTAACATTAATAATGATAATGGTAGTGGTAATCTGTCCGTCAATACAAACTGTAATAATAGTTTAAACATTTTGTTTAATAAGCGTCGATGTGCTGTATTACTATATCTTACTGAAATTTGTGTTCCTCGACTGGATGAATTAGCATCGACACGTGATGCATATTTATTACTTACTGAACGTGCAACGACGCCTTCAGCATCAGTATCATCATCATCAGCGGCGTCAGCAGCAGCAACCGCAGCGCGAAACAGTTCTTTTACACATTATTCTACCACAACTGCTGGAGATATCTTTGTCACAGAATTTCGTCAGTTAACGACATTAGAATCATCAGAACACAGTTCAACTGGACGTAAACAAAAACACCATACAAATAGTACTACCACTACTAGTAGTAATATATCTACTTCTGGGCCAAATGGAATTACTATATCGAATTCACCGTACATACCTTATTTATTAATTAAGGGGAACTTCCTAGGTTAGTTTAACTTTGGCTGTTTAAATGATTTCATTATTCATTACAGTATCAAAAAAAAGGTGGAGTCATTTAGTCGTTAATTGGTTTCATTGAGATTTATTCACATTTCATCATATTAATAATCATTTTAATGGACTGCTATATATATTCGGTGGTTGTTTCCATTTTTCAGTTCGATAACTTCATTTTTTGTGGTAAAATGTGAAGTTAGTGCTCAGCACAAAACAATATGTTGTTTTCGTATTAATCTGCTACTAGATTAGCTACTGTATTTTGATAATAACAGAAGGATAATGGCAACTATTTTGATGTCGACACTCGCTCTCGAGCGATAGCTGTATTTCTGTGAGGATTCAATCGATAGATTAGTATCATTATATATCGTTATGCAATGGAAATAAAATCAATAAATCATTCATCATTCCAATTCCTTAGTAGTTATTTAAATAAATGTACTTTCAGATAGATGGCGTAATTGAGAAACTTTCATTGTCTTCCAAAACAATCTGCATCATATATCTATTATCCATCTTAATTTACGTTTCCTGTGGGATTTACACCTATGCCTCGCAGTGTCTCAGTCAGAGACTTACCGTATGTTTTGATAGAGTTTCGTTCTCCGACCTAGGTGATTTAATCGTAAAACCTTCATTGATCTTACAGAAAATATTAGCAAAAAATTTATATGGAAGCGAGCTATTTTATGAAATTATACAATGACTAACTAAATTCCTATAAGAATGACATCTTTATTAATCACTGGGTAGTAACCAAATTAGTATTCTTCTGTTCCTTAATGTTTATTGAATTCTGTCGATCAATTGGTGACGTTTCAAAGCAGTGTGGGTAGTTTTAGGTTTACTTGAGGAAATTTCTAAGTAAAAAAGATTGATCGTTTTTATTATTTTTCGTCAACTTGAAATATTTGTCCATGTGTTATTCAGTATCATTTTTCATCTAACATGAATTCGGATGTTAGGAAGAAAAATTGAATTTTAGTGTATTTACAGCAGGGACTGTTGATATGTAACTGTATGTTTATTAAACACAGTTATAAAAGTGACAGAAATGGATATATTTAAAGAGGCTAATATCTTAAATTCATTAATCTTACTCTTCAATCTTTAATATATGTATATCTCACACTTTCACCCCTTCATTCACCAGTCGAGTATTTTAATTTACATGGATTATTTACTTCATATATAAATATATTATAGAATATGTAAGAATTTTAATGCGAAAATTACTACTTCAAATAACTCGTATTGAATCGGTACCTGTCGGATATTGGAATGAATTAATGTCTGCTACATTAAGTTCGATTAGTGGTTCTGGCTCATGTAATGGAGGTGCTCCTGGTTATGCAATCGCTCTAGTCGCAGAGTTATTAAGTGTACTCAAACCACTCGTAAGTTATTATTATTATTATTATAAGTAATGAGTTAAATTTGATGTATTTCAATCAGTAATTCGGAGACAACCACACTGTATTTTTTCAAAGGATATAATTGTGATGTTGATAAATTTTGTATTGAACATATCGAGTTTTTCCATTGATTTATCATTAAATCCTGGTTTTACTGATGGGAAGTATCATATGATTGTGCTTAAATTTTGTATTAATAAATAGTAATATATTATTAATACCTCATTGTGTAGAAAATTGCATTTCGACATTTCATTATTTACCATAAATCGCTTCTTCAGAGGATACATAAGTAACTGCAATTAAATTAGTACAAATAGTACAGAAGAACAACTATGAAAATATTACAATCTCCACAAGTCCCCCATACTTATAACAATCATGCAATTACTAATGATTAGCTTCATGATTCAACTGTTAGGTTTCTAGTGAGAAGGCGTGACTCGTGGATTTCAATTAGTGTTAGGCGTGAGACAGTTACCTACCGCAGGCAATGGATGTGGGTTGCTTAAGATTATGGATTGTTTGAAGTTAGACATTGACACCTTTGGACGTCGGCTCGATGGTTTTGCGGTTAAGCATTCTTTCACGGGACCAAAGATTCTGTGTTTGACTCCCGCGTGTGGGTTCGTGGGTGCGTATTGCTGAGGAGTACCATGTTAAGACGAATTACCGTCCTGGTGCTCCCAGGTTTTCATTGAGGGTCTAGCTGAAATCAGTTAGTGATTTCAATTGTGAAAATAGAAAAATATTTAGCACAACCAAAGTAAATCTGATTATACTAATGACAACGCTTTTCAGATCAAAGGTGTATCCTTAATTTGGTGTAAAAAACATAACATTTGTAATGTGAAGTCGTCTAGGTCAATTTTTCTGTGTTAATGTTGTGAACAGAATAGATTTAGATGTTTGAACAGACAGTTCAAGTTTAGGTGATAGATAGTTAATCTTAAAGTTGTTCCGTTCTCGAACATATACCTTTATTAATAATAATAATAATAATAATAATAATAATAATAATAATAATAATAATAATAATAGTTATTATTACTAAGTGAATTTTTCATAACTCGCCACATTCATAACAAAATTTTATTTTTAGAAGCAATTGACAAGATCACAACAAAATCAGTTGCTGCATGTTTTATTACCGGCTTGTGCTCAATTAAGATATTTGGTATTTCAACGTGCTGATTGTACTGTTAAAGCTCAAACTGTATTTGACTCTATGCTTGCTGAATTGACTGGTGTTTCTGGTATACAAATTAAAGAATTTCTATCTGTAAGTTCATGATTGTATTTTCTTAGTTGGTAAAAAATATACACTATTCTTTTGCTTTTTAAGAAAGGTTATTATTGTATTGACAAAATGATAAAATTTTATAAATGATTGTTCTTCTGTAAAGGTTCTTATCAAATTAATCATGAAACCTACGAATGGAATATCCTACCATATATAAAAGATGTATCATGGGTAAAATCCAGATTGATGTAGCTTTTAAAAATAAATAATCAATAAACGTACTTAAATCAACTCGTCTTATATACATCAATTAGATAACCTTCCGATCACGAGTGATTCAAACGAACAACAAGGGCTAATTTGAGTGAATGGGACAAATTCTATTGACAAAATGAACTCGTTGTTGAACGATCTTACGAAATCTGAATGAAGATGTAAGATCGGAAAAGCTCTAGACTAATTTTTCGTCAAGAGAAAAGGAACATTAGGGATTAGTTGGACCAGCTATTTCTGGGCTTTTTTAACTTACTGAATCAAACACACTACAACTCTACTCCAAGTTCACATTCCAGAACTTTCTCTTCTCCTGGTTTTGTCTCTGTATAATTCTCCATACCATAAAACTGGAATGTGGTTGGTCTGATTCTCGTAACTTCTCTGAATATTATCAGAAACAATAAAGGCTCTTTTGATTTCACCTTTTTATGGTACATGTGAACTCAAGGAAGCTCTAAGAAGCTCAGAAAGGGCTGAAGACATTCCAGAATCTCGACATGTAGCTTCCCTATTGGACAAATTCTAGAAACCACTGTATGCGGATTGGTTGACTGTAATGATGATTTCGTTTTTAATAAAAACTGTAAATACATGGGAGTTTTGTACTTCTCACTCGTTTCCTGTCTTCTCATTTGGAACCTGGAGGGTTCGAGTGCTCAAGTAGTTTGCGGTATATCAAGCATCTGAACTGTAGATATAACAGTATAGAACATGCATTTGGACGGGAAACTTACGGTATCTCTAGACTTTACTTCTTTATTCAACAATGTACCGTTAATTGAGAAGATTGACAATAAGAAAATAAACGAAATAAAATAGAAGAGAATGTTCGGAAGTATACAAAACGAAACACGTGTCGTCGATTCCGCTACTAGTCAAAAAACATTTTCCTAGAATGTTGTGATAATTATTTTAAACCCAAAAAGATATCTAATAGTTGTCGGCTTTATTTGTTTTGTTTTCTTAATTATTTACCTTGAGAACATATGTATAGTCTCACAATATATACTGGATTTCCTTTTTTCTGTTACCCCCTTTATATCAGACTGTATTAGATGTCTTATCTGAATATCCGATTGATGATCATCGATCTGCCACTTATTTATTACAACGTCTGTGTACACCAGTCTGTCCTTTAGATACTGACCAATCAGTTTTCCAAATTAAATTAGAAGTATGGCGTCCACATGAAGATTACTTATTAGCTAGATCAAGAATTGAAATTTTGCCGTAAGTTATTGTCGTCATTTTGTTTTTGCTTCATTGTATATATCGTGAACCCATTAGGTATTTTTGGGATGATTTCTTATGAAGTCCTTGAGTTTCGTAAGTTTTTTCTTTATTTAAATTTCAGTTAGATGTTATTTATCAGATGATCTTTTCATTGTTTGCCAAACCTATGTTGACGCTAGAAAATTGAATTTGCCTGAGAATTATAATAATGGTGGCTCGACTCATCAAATAGACATTTGCTTACCGGAGTTTGAACTACACTTTATACGTGAGGGATAGTAATACTACCTGGTTGCCTAAACCTAAGCAAATAGACGGAGCTCGAACATACGACCTAGTAGGTGAAAGTTGAACACCTTAACCAATAAACTCAATATTGGAGTAGTTGAAGATCTCATCGCAATTTTTTACCACTACCTTTTTAGTTCTTCCCTTTAATATAGATTTTTTGATGTGACTTTATTGTTTCATTTATTGCAGTCTGGGTTTATGCTAGTACTAAAGAGAGCTCAAGTTATCTATTTTTTTGTTCGTTCTTTCTTTGAAGGATAACCTCTATGACAATTATGTAGCTCATATTTCTTCGATGACCTTCATTGTTATTCGACTGGTTGTTGTCATTTTTAGTTCCCTAATTTTGTTGTGTCCCAAGATAATCTCATATAACTATCTCAACAAAATTATTCCCTTTCAATTTTTGATTTCTGTTCGTAATACGAGACTATCCTGAAAGGCCCATTTTTGTTTCCCATTAGTGTGTGGATTATTAACAGTGAAAGTTATTGTGTGCCAAGTTCACAGAAGCCCTTCATATCAAAATAAGCTCAATCGTTCGGTGATTAACAATCTCCGTAACCCCTTACCTAATCTCAATCACAAGATATTTCAGATAAGGTAGAGTTAGTTGTCCATTATATTCTATTTGATAACGACTTTGTTACTCTCCATGCATGTCATCTCTTCCGGTTATTCTATTTTATTTTATCTGTTTGTAAAGGTCTGATACTCGAGGTTTAGGTCCACGTATACACAATCTGATTGATTTTATATGCGATTCTAATAATCTTACAACGGATATGCGACTCGAAATAGTGTGTGAAGGACAATACTTATGCCTCAATTACGTCTACATGATGTCTACACTCAAATATGGTGCGCTAATCGAAATAATGTAAGTGAATGCTTTTTACTGGCTTCTATAAGCATTCATTCCAGATTGTTGTTTAGCATTATTATTGTAAACTCATTATCCGGATAAGGTAAAAAAAAACTAAATTGACTGTAGTTGGACTTCTGAATTCAACTTCAGTCTGCTAACTTAACATGGTCATCAGTTTATTGAGTCTTTTAATGACAAGTCTGCTTACACCAATAATACTAGTGACCGCTTTACCTGTTGTGTTTACTAAATATACTGACGCCAACTGCCCATCCTAATTTCTTTCTGCCTCCAGCCTACTGAATCAAAAAGAAGAAACGCCAATCGATATATATTAGAATAGTCATCGAAATCCCACCTTTGTCATCTATTCCTTATTTAACGTAATTGATCGGATGTCAACAAAGTAGTCTAAAGGTAATCTGCTTCTCATGAGACTTGAAGATTCTGGGTTCGAATGATATTTATTTCGTGGTTGCGCACTGTTTGGTGGGAGTCCCAAACGAGGACAAATCAGTATTTCAGTACTTCCTAGTCCTCGTTAGTTGTCTCAGCTTAAATTGGTCCGTGATGTGAACAAGACAATCCTGTATACTTTTAGAGATGCTTATGTAGGCGTTACTTTCCTATTGTTCATACTGTGAAAGAATACTCCTGCTTGAATTATCTGAAAAAGAAACTGGATTGAGACTAAAGTTGATGATTTGGGAACCGGTCAAATACTGTCTTTTTTTCTTTATGTGATGGCTTTGTACTTTGAAGACCTTGTCGTTGGTAATGTGACGTAGCTCGGAATCGCTTGCAGTGGTGCAATTGCAGTCACCTTGTTTTCTCTTAGTTCCGGAGTTTTAAAGTTATCGCTTTTTAGCTCACAAATTCGTCTTTTTCTTCTTGAACCACATTGTCGATGTGTGATGTTCCCTACTATCCTTACTACTGTGCTATTTATCCTGATAGTTTCATCTAGCTGTGCTAATATGTTATGGTAACTTAAACTAATTCACATACGTGCCAGATTATAAGTTGCGCTTATGGCTACCTGTCTGAGTGACAGTGCGTGATGTGAACTATCTCGGAAATTAAAATACGTTGACCATTAAAATATCGCTGGCATTAAAAAATTCTCTATCGTAATGTCATTTTAGCCATTTCTTTGCAAGTGTTTACGTAAATTATGATATTTTTTCCAGGTTAATAAACCCATGCGTTTACGATATCGTATACCTGGGCTAGAAGCTGACAATCTACCATATGTCGAAAATTTATCTTCAGAACAAATCCCACCTGAACGATATTCTCATCTCTCCGTATTGGTTACACATCCACATGGATTAGGTGATTTATTAAAACGATTGGCTAGTTCACAGAATGCATTGCATGATCGTGATTTGATTGATGTGATTGTTCATATACTGGAGTATTGTTTAAAAACACCAGCTTGCATAGAACGTCTTACTGATCCTGATATTAAGTAAGTTGTTCTTCTTGGCTTACGTTCCTCATTTTGTTTCACTGATTTTGTTGACCGATTTCAACTTTACACAGTCATTAATTATAAAAATCTTAGCGATTAAAATTCAAATAATTCTAACATTTTGCCTGGCAAATTGGTCTGAGCTTCTTCAAGGAAAAAGAAATGGAAAGATGATATAAATATATAGCCCCCAGTTTCTGTCACAATGTTCGTTCAGATTTTAACGCATTTACACAGAACTGTTGTGTTTTTCTACCAACTACCGGTATTTTTATGTCCACTGGAAAATTCTTATTTTTACTTCTTTTTTCTGCAGAATATCTGAATATTGATCCTTTCTCCTATGCTCTTGAGGACCCTGAGTAATTAATTTCGTACGAAATTTCAGTTAAAAGATACTGTGAAACCTTACGGGGTATTTCACATATAATTGATAACCTTATTTTTTTCTGGTTGATACGATCTTGACCTTTCAAATTATCAACTTACTTTAATGAATCCACTTGTCACTCTACTACTGTTATGCAACCAATACACTTTAATTGTTTTTTTCCCCAATACCACCCACTAAAAGAAAATGGAAAATGGGTCTTTTGGAAGAACTCTTTTACTTATCGTTGTGCAAAGACTAAAACTCCATACAACCAGTGTGTACATGATGTTTGCGCATGATAACCATAGAGAACAGATAATAAATTAACATTAAAATGGTTATGGAATAAATGAGAGAATAGTAAAGGCTCATTCTAAGGAATATAGATTTTCGGTTCGTGATTCCAGATTGAAAACGCAAACGTTTGTATTTTAAATCAATGAAACAGAAGTTTTAGAACCAAATTGAATACTTACCGATTTCCTTCTTAGTTTAGCATGCTTATAGACTCTCAAGGCCACATGTTAACCTACAAGTGCCCTATTTTTTAGTGCATTGGCTAACCCTTAAAACAAGGTTTCTTTCATATCTTCTGGGTTTTTTTCAAGAACTAAGATGTTATTAGAAAGTCGATGTCCATACGTTGAACCAAAAATCTTGTCACTACTGTGTTGTATCATTTCGTTAATCAAGAAAGAGAATAAAATATGTTTTGCCTCAAACCTTTTACTGACTTTTTTTCATTTTCTCTCATTGATTGTAGAGCTGTACCTAGATTACTCCATACTCTTATCATTTGTCTTCAATCAAACCAACAGAAATCTCGTCATCCTCATCAATCAACAGATATTGTTGAAGATATAACCAAACGTCTACTTACTGTATTGAAATCATTCCTTGAATTAGTCGATAACAAATTAAATGTTATGAGTTCTTCTTGTGAACTGTCTCAATCAGGTTAGTGAATTTACAGTAATTATTTATGGTTAATAATAATAACGATATGGAAATCAGTTTGGTTTCATTCACTGATCGGTCTCTATCTTCACTAAATTAAACAAAACAAGCAAGTTGTGACTGGTGAAATCTAACCATGTCAATAATGAATTAGTTCTTTACTCATTATATCGGAAATCAAATGTCGTGAGGAATGTGGATTATTGAATTTAAACCACTACTGATTCTTTGTAAACAAGAATGTCATAGATACCCACCCATCTCTCTGTCTTTTTAATGTACTTTGCATTTATCGTCTGTAGTTTCTCACAAGTCGTTCATATTCACTATGCCTTATTATATAGATTACAGATTGTAATTAATTTATCAAAAGTGGGAATGAGATGCTAACCAAATTATGCTGATCCTGGCTAATTGACCAATCATCTTATTTGTAGATTATAAATCCAATCTTCGTACTCTTCAGAGGCCACAACAAGATCCTTACTAGCATCTATTCTAAGACATTTCTGAGAACATTGTAAACCACGGAGTTACTCCATCTCTAGTACTGAAACTGGGTGGTCGTGATGGATCTACAGTTGCCAATCCTACCCAGCATATAAGTCCTTAGCATAAACTGATCATGTCTCTGCTTTTTCTAACCAGTCCTGGCATCGGTAAATAATGCAGAGTTTGGAAGCCACTGAAACAACATTCACAAAACTTGTCTGAACCACCGAAGTTACCGTTTCAAAATAGTGATACTTACCTTCGCCCGAATATATGTCACTGGACGTTGAAATTACTTGCATGGTTTTGTCAGTATGTGTCAGGATTTACTATAAGACAACGACAACATAACACAAAAAGTATCCTGTCATTCTTAGCCCAGGGTCAGGTTTCACAAATTTAAGGCAGATATGCTCTGACTGACCCTTTGTAAACTCAAACTTTTACAGATACACGAAGGTTGGTACACATTGGGATAAGTTACTCTAGCTTTCACTATATGTAAATTGATCTTAACTGTCACGCCACTGAAAGAACGTGTACCAATGACGAAATACATGAACTTTTAAGCGATTGTTAACAGTAAAACACAAGAAGAGAATGCATGTAGAAACTTATTTGTGTCATTCTTTCAGAAGTACTCTGATTGACTCCTAAATCAATCTGCTTGTATTTATATTTTATTATTGTATATGTTATTGCAATAACTATCCTTTTATCTGCTTGCACAACTTTTTAAACATGCCATTCTCCTCTATTTTTCTCTCGAAATTCTTTTATTTTCAAAGATTTTATGAATTCAATTGATTTGAATTCAATTAAATTCCTTTTGAATTTTATCACAACTCACCCGAATATACCAAATATTAGTGTGGATGTCGCACGTCTACTTGGTCTGATGACATTTTCTGATGAAGAGAAAATGGATGCAATAATTGACTTTTTAAAAATTAATTTAGATCAGTTAAAGTGAGTGTATGTTCAATGATTTGATTCAACAATAGTAGTTCAACAGATAAATGTTTACTAAGGTCGCAAAACTGTGTTCTAATTCATTGTGATATTCGTCCAGTAATTATATATGCGATATTGTGGTTTATCTGAATGCTAGTGACAATAAACTTGACTG
Organism: Schistosoma mattheei; assembly: GCA_944470405.2. NCBI lineage: Eukaryota > Metazoa > Platyhelminthes > Trematoda > Strigeidida > Schistosomatidae > Schistosoma > Schistosoma mattheei. Next base: position 12,597,707 of record OX103947.1, on the reverse strand, counting down.
TGTAATATATCTCATCTATAACTGTTTTCAACCTTTGTTTAAACATTGTGGATTTAGGCTCTCTTTTGTGTGATAGCGTCGTGTAGATATTTTCCCTCTGGACGACACGAAGAACGAGTCAACATATACAAAAGTTATTTGTTCATGGTTTCGTGTTTTAGCCGTTAGATGGGGAGTTTTTAAAAATGCGAATTCCAACGTCTGAGATGACTAAATGAACTTCGACAAATAGCTGGACATTTTTCCTCAGCAGTTAAATACTTTCCACACTTTTTTCATTTTATGATTTTTCTTCCAAATAACTTTTCGATAGAATTTCATATGTTATAATTGTTCATGCATGTCTTATCTGCAGATTTGTAACATGGTATGATATATGCGGTTTTCAAGCGCTGAGGGTAAGTACCTGTCTGTAGAGAGAAAGAGAGCGATTAAACGGTTTTAGATCCACCATATTTATATAGAAAGGATGATATTCCGTCTACTGCATGACTTTTCGAAACCTTTAGGGAGCTTATAGCTAACTAATTCTTAAGTAAAAGAAATAAATTTTATTGACTTACTAGTCATATACATGACTTTTGAAACGGCGCCATCTAGGACTTCATTATCATTCGCAAAAATACCGCCCGAAAGGTTTGTAATGGTTTTAGAGCCGTTAATAAAAGTGCCCTTATGCAGGATGCATGGTATATCTCTATTTTGAGTTTCTCTAACGTGTTTATTGAAAAAGAGAATTAAGTTTTGTATTTTTGAGATACTATTAAGCTCTAACGACCCCTCATCAATGGTTTTAACCTATTTTTTTCTTTACTTTGGTTAAAAAATTATATTTACTGGTGCAAGTGCCCTGAAATCGTTTGACTTAAAGTAACATTTCTGTAGGCATCTTAATTTATTACGATATTTTATTGGTATAAGTAATTCATTAGGTTTACTAAACCTATACGGTTTAAGATGTGCGCACGAATCTAAACAAGAGTTAGTGATCAGATAGAATATGTCAATGACATCCATGAGACTATTACTTGAAAAGGTATCCCAGTCTGAGAATTTTACCAAAGAGTAGTGTTTTTTCTTGTTTTCTGTTTTTTTAGACCATCAGCTCAATTTAATACATTTGAAGTGGCTCTATTGGACTGTTGTTGTTCATTATTATTTGCTATACCAAAATCTAGTTATAATGGTGCATTATTTAAACGAAAAGTAAAACAGAATGCAATGCTTTTACAAACTAGTCTACATTTCTTATGGTCTACATATCCATTATCTTGTATAGATAATACTAATAATAATTTTGATGAATCATTATCTACAACCACTACTAGTTCAATGTCCAAGTATGTTATTTTTTGTCATGTTAATTTTGTAAAATACATTGAAATGTTAATTATAACAAATGCTTTTACTTAGAAATTAGATCATTGAATTTTACTTAAGGAGGGTAATTGTGAATCGTCCTTTTATTAAATAAATCTACTGTGCTTTTTTAACTACAGATTCATATTCTTCAAAGTTTGAAGTTGTCTATCACTCTTTTTTTTGAAATTTAACTTTGTGTAATTGCACTATCATTTCTGTATGTGAATTTGAAGTCAAATATGTTTTTTATCTTCCAGTAATCCGGTTTATGCACGAAACACAGTTCAATTATGTAATAGTAGTTGGTATAACTACAAAACATTATTTACTTTGATGTAAGAGTAGGTTGGAAGAAAGCTAATGGCGGCCAGACCAAAACATGGCACAAATCCATGAAATCACTGACAAGTGGACTGAGCCATGTTGGTAGATGTAGACTACCTGGTTGGGATCCGCGAGACGATAGAAACCGATGGTTAGAGACCTTGAATGACATGGCTCAGAATCGTTTGCAATGGTGGGCACAGGTGCATCCACTCTTTGTGTTCACCCGAATTCTAATCTTCTGAATTCTTCATATCCCTTTCTTTTTTTCTCTTTCCAAACTTATTTCACTGGATTATACTTCTTGAATAACATCTTCAAACCCTAATCTTTCCGATTACTGCTTAAACTCTTACTACCTCTACCACTACGGGATTTGAATCGACAACTGCATCTTTGTGCTAATGTGGTATGGCAATTCGAACTGATGTACGTACGTACGAAGTTCTACATTGTTGCTGACTGACTGACTTTGACCTATGAGAGGTGTATAGTTGAATAGTATAATTTTTAGTGTTTCTCTCTCTCTCTCACACACACACATACACAGAGGACTGTATTGTTAGTTACAGAGCTAGATAGTTGTGAATCATTCGCTGAACAAATAGAGTTTGGATCAAAGAAGACTTTCATACTGCATCGTAAATTTACTGCAGTTGAAAATCATTAACCATTTAACCTCATATCACAGTTCTAATTGACATAATACATGTAAACTCTTTCATTATATATAAACTATTGATAGAATGATTTATGAAGTGCTCATATATTCTTTTATCATATTATTTTCTTTATTAGTACAACTGATCCTGAAGTTACTAAATTCTTATCTGAGCCTTCATTACCATATGTATTACAATTATTACACGTTTGTGTTGATGGAGATCAAGAGGCAACAATTTTAAGTCAACCTGAATGTTTGGTTGAGACAGGTCGACGCCGAATTGAAGCATATCAGCTACTTTGTTTGTTTCATCAATTAGAAACTAGTAAATTATCTGGGCGTGTTGGTCTTTTAGCTGAAGATATGTTAAATGATTGGGCCAATAAAGAAGACAATAATAAAATTAATGTATCTATGAAAAACTCTACTACTACAATTGGTCAAGTTATTCATAACCTTCGTGATGCAACACTTCGACGTACACGTTCATTAGCACAGAATATGCGTGAAAAACGTTTACGTAGTCTCAATATGCGTGTTAATGAAAAAGGACAAGTAAGGTTGTTTGTTTGTCTTTAATTTTTATTCTAATATATCTACAAATAAAAGAAATATAAGAAGTAATTCTTGATGTCCACCAAGATGCATTACAATTGTAGCTTCTGTATTTTGGAGACCACTAAGAAAGCATTGCTCAGGTTAGACATAGAGTACTTGACTGGAGGTGACAATTTGACTGACAAGGTAGTGAATCTTCATCGAATAAAGTAGTTGGGGGCGTTTTATTTACGCTCAATGGGCGATGCTGTCTGATGTAGAAATAAGCTGGAAGAAAGCTGGGCGTTGCCAAATCAAGATACGGAACCACTACATGAAGTCACTGACAACCTGACTGAACTATGTAAATAGATCTAGACTACTTGGTCGTGATCCACGTGATAATCACCACCAATGATTAGAAACCGTACGAAATGGTTTAAAATCGTCTGCAATGCGTAGTTGCATCCAGGCTTTGTCTACCCTTGGGACCTGAGTCTCGAAATATCGTTCTACTTTTTTTATATGCCTTGTCTTTTTTACTATTAATAATAATAATAATAATAATAATAATACTCCTTTTTTCATGATAATTCCATCCCACTATGTCATTGTGGTGTCGTTGTTTTATTCGAAACGCATGTGCTAAGTTCTACGTTGCTTATTCTTGATGTTTATCTTGTTTTTTGGCTTTACAAAGCAAACGTTCAGCAATTACATTTTATCAGTCAATCATTTACTTTTTTTAGTAGTCTATTAGTATTATGACCAAATAAAATCATTTAAAGAACAATTTGGCTTTTGATTACCGAGTTCTATTTCAAAATGATATAAAGTTATGATTAGCACGGAAAATCCATAAATTACAACAAATGGAGTAGGACTAAAATCTTCAATGTACGTAGCCATAACTCTACAGTAGGCCCCTTGAAATAAGATCTAGTTATTTGAATGTGTACATTTACTAATAGGAAGATTGATCATAAATTTGATGTCATCATTGAATTTGCTGTGACTTCCCTGATTCTGTTGAAAAATTATTAAGTACATCTAGGTTTTAATGTTCACACTATTCTTGAACCAATTATTTCTACTGAGATAGCCTGATCTCGCGAATAGGATATGTATAAAGTAACTGTTTGAAATGATGATGTTTCATTTACAAACATCATGAGAAAATAATTTTAATGAGTGCTTTTAAAGGAGTTTCATAGAGATTGATTAAATTCGTAGCTGATATTCGTCACAGATTTACTCCAGTTGAGATAACATAAAAAAACAAGCTTGTATTGAACAACCGTCTCGTCTTAATATTAGGTTCCTCAACAGTTCACACCCATGATGTCTCCAGAAATCGAACTAAGGGTCTTCAGGTATCTCAGGGATTGCACCGAATAACACATATTTCCAAAATATTTTTTACCATAAGGGTCTTTGACCTAGTACTAAGACAGTGGGATTTTGGTTGATCATAATACTGTAGTAATACAATCCCTCACCTGATTGTTGAACACAATATTTATTGTAAAACCGCCATATATTCGTGCAGCTGTAATGATTTCATAAGTCTACAGATTTTCAACGGAGACTAAATGTACTTTTGTTGTTTAAATATTTGCCTTTTTAACATTTCGTTTCATTTGTAGGTTGCCATGGTGGAAACAGATAGACTTAATAAAATGACTGCAGTTGTTCAAGAAGAAACAGGTTTATCATGTGTTATCTGTCATGAAGGGCTACGTATTGCTCCAAATGAAGCATTAGGTATCTATGTATATGTTCGTCGGTGTGTGTTAGAAGAAAATATTTATATAACAGGTTGCGAACCGGCGATTAATTTCACCAATCCACCGTCAAACATTCCTGATGGTTATTCAACTTTATCAAATTTCGTAACTGTACATTTTTCATGTCATACAAAGGTAAGTGGACGTAACGTATTCCTAGTTGTTTTTTGAAAAACAATATTTTACGAATTTCACCATTTATCGTTTGCCGACGCTATGAGTGGATGAAAAAAGGGAAAGGGTTTGTCAGTTTAGAATATGTTCCTGTGGTATAACAGACAACTTTAGAGCAGGACTAGCACTTGTTGTTTCACCATGATCTCCCAGTTGAACCCCCTGACAATAGAACAATTCAGCAGCTTGAGATTGTGTCAGTAACAGTTTGGAATAGAAGCCAATAGCGATCCGTCCGTTTAGTATTGAGTAGTTATATTTCTTTCTCATATAAAATCAGTTGATGACATAGTTATAAATTATTCAATGAACACGGTTCCTTATATAGATTTGATTAGTTTGAAAATTAATTTCATCACGAATCGATACTAGCTAACAAACCATTGCAAACGATGCAGCTTATGTGGTGTAGAACTGATAACACTGAACTATAACCATCGCGTATAATAAATTGATTGAAATAGGAAATTATTAACCATTGTACTATTGACCACTACTCTATGTGTGAGATTCGATCATATGTGTGTAGGGTTTTCGGTAACTTTATTTCGACAACTTTTGAAAGTAAAGAGACACTAGTGAGTTGTTTCGTTCTACTATGGGGTTCCTCAGTAGTGCATGTCCACGACCGTATTTGGAACTGAACTTAAAACCTCCCATAGCCTCTCAACGTGTCACTGGAATTTCACTAGATACGTTGTGTGAGCTAAACGTTGGAACGTTTTTTTCGTACTTATCATTCTACATATATGTGTACATTGATGAGCTGAAGGCTTTTGTCAGCATGTAATCTAAATAAGTGTATACCAACAGTTCTAGTTAATAAAATAAATCTATCAGTAGTAATATTGTAAATTACGAATTGTGTTTTGATTTATCGCATATTATTATTTTTCTAGTCATATAAAGCTTCATCAGAGAATGAATGGACAGTAGCTCAACGACATAACTGGGATGTTGGCTGTAATAACATTTTACCAATATTGAACCCACCAACCAGTAGTTCTGCTGCTCCAAGTTCTACTTCTAGTAGTACTACAACATCATCGTCTGATAGTAAGGCGGCTTCATCAAAAACTATAAAACAACAACAACAAGCTCCCGACACTGTTTATGCTGGACATTTAGCCAATTTCATGGATTTCATTATGGTAAGCATTCGTTTGCTCCCCCTTACATTATTGTTAGAGTATTACTATTACCTAATTACATAATACATTCATACTCAATTATCCGACCATTCGTCTAAGAACCAGATAATGACCGAAACAGGAGTATGTTGTGACAGATGTACAAATGACAATGAAGATATGCTATATGACAAACATGTTTGTTTTCACTCACGAACTAATCAGAGGTCATCTGGGAGGAATTTATCAGTTACCTTTCTTCGTCCTTTACTGATTTGAATTTCTTCCTATACGTTTGTTTTTCAGTTAATTATGCGATCACTTTTGTTTCATGTGTACCTCGGTTGAGAAAAATAAGATGTTTCATAGTGTAGCGTACTACTTAAGCAACTTTCAGTTATTCACTTTAACATGCGGTGACACCATTTTCCAAAATTTCAGCTACATATAAAGTAAACAAAACAGGACTACACTAAACAAATTTGCGCTAAATATTCGTTGTACTCTAATGAGAGATATTTTTACGATAACAGTTATTCACTTTTTTAATATTTTATATCAATATCAGGAAACCATCGATTAGCGTTTGTTTCACTGCATTATCTGAGTGACTGAATAGTGATTTAGGTGGACACAAATCCTTTCTTCCAGAAATCCGTGCATTTGAAGCCAGCGAATCTTTTAATGTGTTAAATGGTTGGTGATAGTCAACAGGAGATCCTGTTTGACCTTGGTTCCGTGCTAGTTGATATTTATTAGCAAGGTATAACTGCAATCTGAAGAGGACTAGTGCTCCCTGGTATATCCGATTCCGCGTCACCTAGCTTCACAGTCTAATGCGTTACTACTGATCTATAGCTATTCGGGTCGCGACTAACTTGTAAGACTGAGATATTTACTATTGATCGACCAATAAGTATTGACCGATATCATTTTTGTTTAGATTTTTAGTGCTGATCAGATTCTATCGATTAAGTTCCAGGTTAAAAACATGTTTCTCCAAGATTATAGATATACTTTGCTGACGAGTGCCAACTAGTACAAAGTTTAGGTTCAGGGTTTCTCGCTAACATCTCAACATAATGCATTCGATATTGAATAAATTAGATTATTTGCCACATTCCAGATTGGTAAACACCAAAGGACTGTATGAGTATAATATTCATCACTACTCACTGATCAATCAATTGTGAATCCTTTGAGTATGCGTGTGTAGTAAAATAATTTGCAAAGATTGGTGTAACTTTAAGACAGTTTTTTGTCTCAGATTAACTTCACCTAAAAAATCCTTAAACGTTTAGGAGCACAAAGCAATCGTTTCCCTCTGGTTTGAGACTCCTCACCAATGTGGGTCATTGACCACCAAATCTAAGAGTATCACATCATGTTGCAAGCATGAAACTTTTTAGACCATTAATTTGAGCTGTTTTCATAATGTGATTTTTATTATTATGTGTTTGCTCCATTTAATATTATTCGTTTCTGATCCTCCTTACAGCATAAACTCAGTATATGTCCTGGTTATGTAATGGCTTTACATGATATAAAATTGCTTTTATTACGTTTCGCCTGTAATCGAACATTCACTGTTGAAACTGGTGGGGGTGGTAAAGAAAGCAATATCCAATTACTGCCACATTTGATGCAAGTAAGTAAATACAGTTTGTATTTTCATTAATTGTATTGTCAGGGTATTCGTTAAGTCCAGTGGTCGTAAGCTGTTATGCTTAATTTCGTAACTTAAAGATGTGATTATCTTGATCATTTCTGGCATTTCAACGTCTGTATACGATATCCAATTTTCATTCGTAGCTCTCATTGATATAAATGAGACTCCAACATTTCTTCGAACTACACTTTTCTCAACACAAATATTAGTCAGTGTTCAACAGTGTCACCTATATAGTGAACCAAAAGAACACTTTGATCAGAATGTATTGTTATTAAACTCCCTTTCATTTTGTATCATCATAATAGTTTTATTCAGTGATAGTGAAGAGTGCTCTCTTATATTGATTTGATATACGAGTATTAGAAAGCGTTTTAATCAACAAGCGCTAGCTGCTATTCATTTTCATTCCCCAAACGTTTACTACCAGCCTAACTACCATGTTATTTTTTTCGCCGAACAATAATACATGTGATCCATAAATCTCAATGTAATTGGTCCTCATTTTTGCGAAGGAGAGACAGGGAGGAAAATATTACCAGTTACCATTCTAGTTCCCTTTTCATTTCTCAGTAGAGTGTGGACAAACAGGCTCACCTAACTTCTGACTGTTAAATATGTTATTTCGTTTTGCTTTATTGATTTCTACTCTGAATTCACTGAGAGTGACTTTTTAATTTAGTGGAATCGAGTGTTGCTTAGCTTTACTGTGGTTCTCTATTTTTGGCTGTGAATAGTATGTTTGAGATATCATTAAACGCTTGGTCATTTTTGTATTTTTAACGGTTGTCCACTTCTGGCCATCGTGATAGTAAAATTACCAGAAGGAAACAGTTGGTGTTTAAACTGGAATAGTTGTTAAAGAAAATAAACCAAGACATTTTAATGTATTGGTTTTTAGTCTTAAACTGTTCTCATACAAAAATGAACGAAAGTTGGAGCAGTTTAGGAATAACGAGATCTATGACAAGTGTTTGATTTGGATGGAGTCTTATTTTCGGTAGGAATCCTATTGCATTTTTTATGGATTCCTTCAAAATGCACTGATCTGAGACAGTCATATGATGTTCTGGTTAATTGGTTGACTATTTTTGTCCATCTGTATTCTACAGAGTTGAGTCTTTTTTGCTGTAAACTTGGACTAAGTTTCCATTTTTGTTTATTTCAAAAATATGTATTTTCCATAGTTCTTATTTGAAGTTCTAGATAAATGACAAATTGTTATTGTATATAGGTTTATTTACATTCATTGTTAATGAGCTCTCATGTTGAACAAGAATTGGAGGCTTTAAAACAGTTTACTGAAGTCCCTGGCTCTTAGTAAGTTATCCTTATTTCATGCTTTCATGCGCTTTGTTTACTTTTTATGTCACCAAATATTGTATGATAAGATCTAGGCTTTACTGTAATGTTACAGTTGATCTTATAACAATTAGTAAAGCGATATTGAAATTCACATTACTTTGTAAAACATAAAAGTAAAATCATGGTATTTATTTTACTATACCATTCTGTATTTCATGAGAGAATTCAGTAGATTAATTGGTTGGTCGCCTTTAAAAGTATCATTTCACAGTCGTTATATAAATAGTATGATGATATTCCTCATAAGTTTATTAAGATCATTAGTTCAAACATCCAATCGTTATCACTAATCTATCACGTATAAAACAGGAAATATGGCTCTCTGGGAGGTACTATTCTGATGTTAAGAGTATGTAGCCGCTGCATCAGTTAGCTTCAACATACATAAAGGAAAAAGCAAGATCCTTAAATACAACAAGGAGAACACCAATCCAATCACACTTGATGGAGAAGCTCTGGAACAGGTGGAAGCATTTATGTATCTGAACAGCATCATCAACGGACGAGGAGGATCGGATACAGACGTAAAAGCAATGATCGGCAAAGCAAGGGCCGCATTCCTACAATTAAAGAATATATGGAACTCAAAACAACTCTCAACCAATATCAAGGCAGAATCTTCAATACGAACGTCAAAACAGTCGTACTGTACAGAGCTGAGACTTCGAGAACTACCACAACACCACAAATATCTATAAATAGTTGTCTACGCAAGATCCTCAATATCCGTTGGCCGGATACCATCAGCAACAGCCTACTGTGGGAGAGGATAAGCCAGCTTCCATCTGAAGAGGAAATTAGGAAAAGACGTTAGAAGTGAGTAGGACATTACGGAAATCACCTACCTGCATCACAAGGCAAGCGCTAACTTGGAATACTGAAGGGAGACGGAAAAGAGGGAGGCCGAAGGACACTACGCCGGGAATTGAAAGCAGACATGAAAAGAATGAATAGCATCTGGAAAGAACTGGAAAGGATTGCCCAGAACAGGGCTGGATGGAGAGTGATGCCGGGCGGTCTATGCTCCTCCATGAGGGGTAACAGGAGTAATTAAGAGTATGTAAATATCACCCCAACTAACGGTACAATTAAATGGAAAAGTCTAACCACTAAACTTACGTATCCGTGTATGATTACTGCACAAACTAATGATTAATTATTTTCGGCCGCCCTAACTTGATAATCGCGCAAGGTTATGTTGAATGGAAAACGGAAACCCATGACGATGTTAGCAGAGTTCAACTAGGTCTGGTGGATTTACCAGCTTTTAAGTTCCTAGTTGCTTAATTATTATACGACGGCCATTATTGGGATAAACAATCCAACGTTTGATCATCAGTTGAGTTACACCTTGAACATGACTTAATGATTTGACCTGAGTTCTATGTTATTTCATTGACTCGACAGCTTCATAGGTGTCTTCATATGAATCCTAGATTGAATCGATGCACAAAAAAAGCTAAATGCGTTGTTTGTTCTCAAAATAATTATTCTCCTATTATTTTCTTTTTCTAACACAAATAGTTGGGCGAAATCGGATAAGTGTTGGATTACTACCGGGCCCCTATATCGTCTAGTGGCGGCTTTACATCTATGGTCACGTGATGAATGGCATAATCATCGGGCGACTTTATTACATAGTCTATTGTATATGGCTGTGGGACGTTCAAATAATGTAACGTGTTCAACCAGTACTGTCGATAGTCAATTTACGCTGATTAAACCATATTTAATCTACTTTGGTCTAATCGATTCTATTTATGAATATTTATTTAAGGTAGGTTTTTTTTCGAAATCACTTCACGTTGTGTATGCGTTTGTAATTGCTGTTGTCTTTTTCTTGTCAATTGTGTTCACTTTTACTGACTGAAACAATTTGATGTTATGATACAATAATGGTATTTTAGTGTATATACAAATTAGTATGTATCTTAATGAGTGAATGGAGAGTTCTTCACATTGATCTAACTTTTTGGTATTGGTTTATTATTAGTATTATGACGGACGATAAGCTTAACGCTAAATGCCTTTTAACTTTCAAATATTAATCTATTGATAAGGGTGAAATTGACCTTCATTAGGCTTGTTTTTAATGTGTAAGAAGACAGAAAATTCCATACTTTTATCTCTTATCGCTTCTAAATGATGCAAACGGAGGAAACCATAATCCTTTGCCAAAGATTTTTTTTAAACATCTCCGAGACGTAACACGACTGATTTGTTTAAAAAAGAAGAAATACTGTGATTTAAATTTAAGAAATTTCGGTGGTTGATTTCTATTTACTTCGAATGGCTATTATTTGGTGGAGCGGACATATCATTAGGTGTAATTCAGTGTTTTGTAAAATGTGGTGTTTACATTTCTTTATCTCACTGATGAATAATAATTCTAAATTAAAACGATATATGGAACATTGAGCTAAATGTTTTACATAAACGATGATCATCAAAGACACTCACATCTTACAGAGTCACATATTTCTCAATTATTTATTAGCATGACAGGTCATCGGTCAGTGCGGTCATATACTTTCATGAATAAATAAACGATAGGATTATGCATATTTCACAGGTATCCAGATGTGATTTAAGCGTAATTATAACCGATTATATCAATGTCTTAGATAAAGTATATTTAATATTTTTATTCCAGGTAAATTGTGTTAATTTGTAAAGCTAATCTGAATCAAACAAAATGTCACATTTTTATCTAATTTTCTTTATTGTTGGATGTCATAACTACTTCCTCGTATAAAACTCAGAGATCTCTATATATCTCATGAGAAACAAATTCACGTTATTCATTATTATATCCCACACCTTATTGTTCACCAACATTAGTATAGATCTAATAGTCTGGGCCCACCAGACATATTAGTTTAAGGTCAAATAAAATGAGAAAGATGCTGATGAGTAAGTGGTAACATAATCTCGGTCACTGATCTAATTATCGCATGCTATAGCACGGCGAACGGAGAATTATTTTTATTCTCCTGTTATATCCAGTGGTATCATAAAATAAACTGAGTGTTGGATTTTCATTTCTACTTTTCCTCTATAGAATGTTCCATTGACAAGTTCAATGGAAACTAAATTGAAGTCAGTTACATCAAGTAGTAGTAGTAGTGTTAGTCAGACATCACCATCATGGTCTGTTTCTTTATCGCAGTACATTCGTACATCAGATGAAGCTTTGATGAAGGCAGCTCCAAAACTACTTGCTTATTTTGAAGAGAATCTTTTAACAATTTCAAGTGTAGAGGAATTTTTAGATGTTACAGGTAAATTGTTTGTTATTATTATCTTGTTTATTAAATCCGAATTGAAGATTTAACTGGACTATAAGTTATGGACAGATCAATCAGATTTAGATTTTGGCTCAAAATTCATTTATTCATATAGCTGAATAACATTTTGACCATTGTAGAGAATGTTATTTCATGGTAGAAACCTTAAACCGAACTTTTAACTCTAAATCCCAATCCTTATTCTTCATGTTGGTTTTACTCTAGCAAGTGGTCGAATCTTTTTCAGGGTCAAATTAGTATCACCCAAAAGTCGTCTACAAATAATAGTCTCACCAAAGATTTTTATGTGAATGTTTAATCTTCATTAAATTTTATATTATCCATGCTATTACAAGAGCATTTTTGTCAGTTAACAAATTACAATGTGTTGTGAAATGAAGGAGCGATTGAAAGAGATGTTCAATAAATTTCTGGATAGCTTACACCATATGACACATGAACTAAACGTTGAGAGATTTGTGAAGTATTTAGTGACATTATGCAAGCGAGACTTTCCTTGCACTAAACATTTGTAAAATGGAGCGCAAAAGAGTTTGTTCATAATAGCTTAACTCAGCCATAGTTACCCTGTTTGTGCTTTAATCTACATTAATATTTAGATAATTGTTTCCGTTGCGTTACTTCAAAATGAACATACACCACTATCGTACAAATTAATTACTAAATATTTCTGGTATATGGGGAATCTCGGTTCAAATCCCGAACTGATTTTAGACTTAAAACATAGAAGCCCGTTTAGTCCTAGTTCGGGACTATTCAGTAGTACTCATTCACGACCCCGCAGCCCAGGACCTTTAGCCATGCTCGTGAACATTTAACCTCTGGATCATACTAGGACGAGAAGGTTGCCCAGCGCTTCCAGGTTTTCACTGGCGATCCAAATAAAAACAGTTTGTGATTAAAACTATGAAAACTCTACAATCTCCACAAATACCCCATACTAATAATAATCATGTGCTCGCCGGTGACTATCTTCGAGATGTAACTACTGGAGTTCTTATAAAAAGCCTGTGAAGAGTATGGTTCAATCATGTTGGGTTTGACAGTTATTTATCACAGGCAATGGATGGGAGTCGCGTAATATTATGGATTGATTGAAGTCAGACACGCACACCTTTGGATCCTGACTCTGATTTGACATTAAGCGTTTGCGTGCAAAACCAAATAACATTTCCCTAGACAGTTTACTGTCGTCCATAATCTACTACCTCAGGTGATTGGAAGTAGTTATTAGGATACTCCAGACCTAGGTTTCGTGGTAGTCAGCATTCGCCAACAAGGCGTGCTTGAAATCTTAAGGGAAATAGTGTTTTCTGGTGGATCCGTGCCACTGTCATTCAACAAACTAACACCATAGTTCATGCGATATCGATTCACGTGAACCAGTAGCCGGACTCCAGATTGATTATTAAAACTCAACTAGCACTAACGATGAACACGACATTGGCCATAACTGTACTGTCACTAGACCAGTGTTCTGAATGATCCTATGGAAAAAAGCTTTTATGAATCCCTCCATTCATGATTTATTTTGAAGCTAAAAGTCATTGTAATCGAGATTTAACATCAGCTGAAGCATCAATAAAAACCACATAGCACTGAATATATGTTCTTTCCCTGTATGGTACTTATTCATTGTAAGGTTTCAAAACAACCATATTCAGATTACTCAATCAGAATACAACCATCAATAACATTTTTGACTTCAGTCAGTTTGAGATATTTTTTACAATATTTAAGTTAAGGATTTTGCCCTATTCATCTTATAAAATAATATTTTTCTCTTGCCCTCTAATTTTAATTAAACTTTAGGCTTGTTAGAAAATGTAAGTTTAAATGAATTGAAAGTATCTTGGAGACAATGTGCAACAAATAATCTAATTCCACTGATTAAGTTTCTATTAACAAAGAATGACTAATATATATATTTATACATAGAGAGATTGTACCTGTTGTTCAAGTTGAGAATTTACTGTAATTCTGAAATTCGAATTGATGTTGCCTGTTACTGACGGTGTTATCGTCCCGCGCCGCATATCTATCATACTTATAAAGAATAAATAACAAAGATGTAGCTACTCCCATCATTTGTTCCATATATATATATATATATATATATATATATATATATATATATATATATATATATATAACTATTATTGTTGGTCACACGATGTCCTAACTGTTTCAGTTGAGTTTTTTGTTCCAAACATTATTATTATTCTGGCGAACACAATTATTCTCTTATATATGCAGTGTATTAATTGTAATGAATAAGATTAGAGTAGAATTGTCTATCACTCAATATAGAATTTTTCTGATTTAAATACATTTATGCACGCATTTAGCAGTTTTTCCTTATTAACTACCTTTCTCAAAATTCCATCATGTATATACATATAAGCGTAAGCATACTTTTCCATGACAATAGGTGGAAAGCAGTTTTATTTTGTGATAGAAACTAAATGTATGTCATAGCCCCGCCATAACTGAGACTGTTGAGACGTATGAGAACAGATTCCGAGATTCTTGTTAATAGTAATGTTTTTTCAGTTAGTTACTTTGATTAGCTTTACTACATTGTTCTACTCAACAGTGATATTTAGTTATTCATAAATAATGCTAGAACCTAGTACAAACGTGCACCGGATCAAGTCGCTGCATCACGACAGTATAAGGTAAGGAAATTAATAAAATGAGTACTAAAGTAGTATCAGTACTAGTGATGTTAAGAACGAGTTCAAAGATAGATAACATGCTGCAAAATAATGAAGTCGCTGGATAAAAGGTGTGAAGTAATTTTAGAACTTATGATCTAAAGGTAGAAAACTTACCTACCTACGCCCTGGCCAAAATCGCACATTGTGGTTATAGTAGCCGAACACAATACGTGTCAAGGCCACCACAGTTGACGACTCTCAATCCTATCAACCAACTTGGTACTTTAATCTACTATTCTCCCTCTAATCTTAGCATCATCTACTCGGTAATGCCCACATTCCTGAGGAGTCTTTCAAAGACATCTATAGTCGAAAACATTCATGTCTTCTAGTTCCATCTATCGTGTTTCAAAAACATAGGGCGGACCGGTGAGGAGCACACCAGCCCTTTGTTTGACAGATGAAAACCCTGGCCACGCCCCCATATTGACTAAGCGAAGTCGAATTAATGGCTAAACTTCAAGTTGTATGACAATTCAGAGACAGAACATGTGTTAGATCCTAGTTTTAGCTAATGAAGCCTGTTGTTGACATAAGGTTTGAACACTAGAAGTCCTTATATGTAGTTCGGGGCGCATTTTTAGGAGTAGGATTTTGCGAACTTAAATCGTTAGCATCGGTTCGTGGAAGAGCGATGAGGCTAAAAGAGAAGAGTTGGGTAGTTTTTGATGCCTTAGATTCGTACTTCTCAGACATTAACATTGATGAAAATCCGTGGGGCAAGGCGGTGTTACTTGTAGGTTCAACTTTTTCTAACTCCCCTTCCGTTTTAATGATCCACCGTCCCCCGGAGATTCCGGCTATGACAGAAACATTGTACTTTCGTCAAACCCCAGTACATTCAGTAGTGTACTTCAACTTCGGATCCCAAGTTCCTACTTCTAGTCATACTACTCTCCAATCGACCCTCCTAGCATGGTAAGACCTAAGGGAACGAGTGTTTCAACCAATATAGTTCTACTAAGTCCTCACCACATCAAGATAATAGCTAAAATTGGATATGGTGTATCTTTCTGTTGAGTCGGCTTCCGGAGAACTTCAACGGAGCTTCCAGAGCCCCAAAAAGAGCCGAAGGGTCCTAGCCAATCAGAGTATGATG
This sequence comes from Schistosoma mattheei, assembly GCA_944470405.2. Classification (NCBI taxonomy): domain Eukaryota; kingdom Metazoa; phylum Platyhelminthes; class Trematoda; order Strigeidida; family Schistosomatidae; genus Schistosoma; species Schistosoma mattheei. Next base: position 12,581,568 of record OX103947.1, on the reverse strand, counting down.
GAACGTTCTAGAATTCCAACGTGGCGTGCTACTATTGGTCGGTAGCATAATATGTCGTTAACGGATCGGCTGAAATATGATGTTGATTCAACAGACGCCAACATCTATAAATACCTATGATTTTCTGTACAAAAAGGAACCTTGGGATAAAGTATTTTCTCTCATACTTGTGTCTTCTCTCTGGTGTTCAAGTCGCTGTGTAGTTCTAGACTGCGGGTTACCAGAATAGCTTAGGAAAACGATTATAGCGTTCGATCGATAAGACTTATCACTTTCGAATGTGTTCTCTGTTAGTGTCTAACTCTTTATTCATAATCTGAATGAAATGAAAAACTGAGACTTTCAAAGACAACATATGAATATCTGTTCTACATTATAACCTACGATGTCTGAAATCATGATAATTTAGGACATTGCGCACTGTCGAAAACTACGGGCTTCACATTTTATGACATGTCGTCTACTACAACTGCTCTACACACTTGGAAATTCAACCATTTCGAAATCGGCCTATATATATATATATATATATATATATATATATATATATTTATATATATATATATATATACCAGTAATTATAAGAACTGTCATCGCGACCTGAAGTTAGTTGAGTAATAACGTTTTAAAAACTAGGTCTACTAGTAAATATTATGAAATACTGTGATGTTGGTTTGCTCCATCGGTAAGTATTGGTGGCATGTGAAGAATAAAAATTAATCAAAGGAAATTATTTACATCGTGTATTATATATATTACAAAAGAACATCCAGATATGCAAATGACTAGTCAGTTGATTTTACGATAATTGTATAAAATAGGATAAACATTATTTAATGCTTCATACAGATGTTCACGTGATTTGGCACCTATAAAATTAATATAAAAAAGTATTACTGTGATGAAATTACTTGGTGAAAATGTCAGAAATTATTATTCCATATTATAAAAGATGAATTTTGAGCCAAATAGAGATCTCAAGTTCGCAAAACGCCGACGTAATCCAATCGAGGTAACCAATGAGTATTTTATAAGAAGTTGATGTCGTTTTAAACAGAACAACCTTATGAAGGAAATTCTGCATCTTGAGTTATAAATGCTTAACATCAACTCAAAGTTCTATGGAAACTTGCCTGTCAGAGTAATTTTGTGACTATTTATTGTAACTAAATTACTTACGAGTAGCTAAGTTTTTTATTGAATAATTTCTCGTATTCCACTGGGTAATCCTAGACTAATTATTCTTTTCGTACGGATTAATACCAAGGTTTAACTTGATAATTTAAAATAAATTGAGCATTTAGATTCTTGCCCATTGGGATATCACAAATGTATTATTACTTAATTGTTCCCTTATTAGCTGATACAATTTTAATTTGTCCCGCCATAACGAAATGGTCATTTGCACTCTTGCCTGTGGGAAGAGTTGACAGTGTAGCTAGGTTGATAATTATTATAGTACCGTTTACTACTAATATATACTAGCATATAAGTATTTCGAAAAGTTATGATAATCTTTAGTCTATAATCGACCTCTGGTGCGTTATTTCGGTGGACCTAACAACTTGAAACAGTGAAAAAAGATTAGCATTTGGAAAATCACTAGTGGCTTAAGAATTCCTCAAATTTTTATTGTTTAAATCATGAACTGGTTTTAGCTAGACTACTGGACAGTTGTTTTATTTTAATACGAGGAATTTACACCATTGGATATCGGCTCATTGCTCTAGAGGTCAAATAATCGCGCACTAGATCAGTTCTGGGTTCAACCCCCTGTGGTGGGGTCATAGATCCGCGTTGCTGAGGAATCATCTTAAGTATTATTCAATGATACAGCTGGGAATTAATCTCAGTAATCCATCTCTTATTTTGCACTACGGCGAATGATCCCCTATTTTTGTATCTACTTTTCTGATTTTTTTTGGTAAAGCGAAGGGTTCCCATTTAAACGCTTATAAAAAAGGATTCAACAGACAAACCTCACGTACAGATTCTTGTCATCTATCCTCTACTACGGTTTATCAACTGATAACAATATCTATATCCTTCACATAAAAGATTGGCAGTTTCATATAAAAGAGTCCTGCTGATAGCAGATTTGGGATTGTAGATTTTATGCAAATATCATTTCCAAGTAAACGTATAACACAGCATCTGTTCAGAGTATAATGTATGAAGAATGCAGAGTTCTTACAATCAGTCATCCAATTATAGCTTGGCACAAACTTGTACTAGGTCAAAGTGCCGTACATGACGTGATTACATTAAAAAAACGAATAGCAAAAGGTATCGATATAATGTAGTAGCAATGATAATTACAAAGACTAAACATTCAGAATATGGTTCAAAAAGACAGAATAGGAGTTTATGCATGAAGGAATTTACTACACCTCATAATATGGAGAGAGATAAAAAGTAAACGGATCTGCATCACCTACAAAGTAAAACAAAAAAATGAATTCAACAACCTAGAGCTAAAAGTTGTCTACTACGACTATTGTGTGAAAGCTACATGGATTCCCAAATCTTATTAGGTAGACAGAAGTCTCAAATTATAACTTTCTAAGTAAAGTTTTGTATAATTGAGAATACAGTTCACTTACCTGTCATAACAATCTTTCCATTCACAAAAATAAGCATTACTAAACGGGGTTTTATTATACGATAAATTAAGGCTGGAAATATTTCCGGTTCATATCTGGAAAAAATGAAGCCAAATACAAGAATACCAGATACATATTTGATTATCCATACAACGGTAAAAAATATATTGAACAACATAACTTGGTGTCTCCATATATGGATAACGGTTATCTTACATATCCAAGGAAACTGCATTGCCCTTTACGAAATCAGCAGTGAATGACTTTATCAACATATTCTGTATAGGTTTGGCTACATTTAGGCTCCTGTCAATCTGCTGCTATTTTAAACAAAATGGTTAAGCTCATTTATCACCAACCTTAGTGAGAATTTATGGCCTCATCAATTGATCTCCTTTATTTAACAAATACCTCATTTAGGTCATGTCTCTGGAGCGTTAAGTATAACAAGACAAAATCTTGTATAGCAGACGCCCTCCGACAGACAAACGTGAGTATTATCTGTTCTAAAAAGATCGTTGGCTGGGAGTAATTAATCTTTGTACCTATACTCCGGTTAATGAGGGTCCCAAGATAAATGAGGCAGTTGAAGCGTTCAACTACTCCATTTCATAATGCCAAACCAGATATCAATGTAGAGTGACTATAAGTCAACATTTTACATCCAAGTGAGAAGTACATTCTCAATAATACTCATTTGTTGCTCCAGGCATTCAGAAAACTGAATTTTGTATGCTTCTTTACCAAACATAAATATATTTTCATTTCAAGTCAATGAGAGTCTTCAAGTGGGAAATCAAGTTATAATCATTATAACAAGTAAAATGTTCTTTTAGAACCGAATACTGTTCCCAATTAGGAAATAACGGATAAGTGAATTGAAATACAGCAAACAACAGATTACTGAATAGTAAAAACTCATTAAAAAAGAAATATTCCCATAGAAACTAACTGTGTCATTTGTTCGTTGGCCAATTGTACACCTTCCAGACGTATTGGAAATCTCAGATCAGCCAAACCAACCATATTTTGAATAGTAAAGTTCATGAATTTTACCTAGATTAAAAACCAGTTGAATGACTGATAGTTATCTACTGATTTGTACACCGAACTGGTATGTAGATAACACAACTAAATTAATCACTTGTACCAAATTACCTAATCACCTAGATTGACAACGATTAGTGAGTAATCTCTCTACTTCTACCAAGCACTATGTATCGAGTTTTCCACTCAGTGTAAATGGTCCAGATATTAAAATTAAAAATACATATGTCACCTGCATCCAATAGTTATATTTTAGTCATGCAATGTAGCACAGGACACTAAGACTCTATATCCTCATCCTAGGGATAAGTAGACAGATTTTAGGGGTGGAACCAGTAAAATGTCAATACATCGCACAGATAATTTATGTGCACCTGTTATAAATTTTCATTATAAAGTTATTTCACGGTAGAGCATTCACCCAGTAACTCTTAGTTTCTACAGAATTTTGAAATAACCTTTAGGCAAACCAGACTTTCAAAGCGAACAGCTTCATGAACTAGCTTTAGCGCGTCTACAAGGTACAGTTGTCTTGATAAATATATGCCCTATATTATATACCTCAAAACAAGTGAAGAGTAAAACTTAATTATTAGATTACAAATAACGGTCTTATTCATACAATCAACGGAACTTGGCATTTAATGAACTTACATCAAACCCAAGTCTTTGTAGTATACGAGCACATTTCCGAGAACCTAAATTTGCATCTGATTCAGAACGTGCACCAGTACACACCATGCGACCAGTTCCAAACACTAAACAAGTGACACGAGGTTCACGCAGACGCATGACAACGCCAGGAAATCTGCGTGGATTGTATTCCGCACTACGGACATGAAGTACCAATTTACGTAACTCAATAGGACATCCTAAATCCACAGTAGAAACCATATTGCTAACAATTGATATAAGAACAAGATAATAAATCGAGTTAATTTGACATAATTCGAAGTTACAAAAGCAAGTATAGTTGGTAGCAAATAAAAAGCATTACAAAGAAACCCAGCTCAAAACTTACACACCCTTGATATAATGAGCAGTAAACTGCTTACTGTATGATACTTTGGACTAGTCAGTCATACGCAACGTAGAGCCTGGCATATATCTATCGGTTTGTTGCCATGCCACGGCACAGCAAGATTATCAAAACTAATTCCAGTGTAGTAGGAGTAATAACAGTATTAGTAATAGTACGAAAGGATGGTTATGGAAAGAAATGTCTATATACGGCCAAACAAATGTAAATAAAGCGGTATGTGGTTCTGAGAGTAGGTTATTTACTGAGTACAGGTCCTCAGCTTTGAGCCAGAGTATTTGTTTGGGACAAATCATACATCCTGGATGTTCAAAACAACAGTAAAGTTTCACCTTATGGCCTATTGGTTGAAAACCGAGTGCATTAATCACTAACCCACTGACCTTGAGGCGGCTTTAAGCTAAGTACCTACATTTGGTTAGTAACACAAGAGCTACAACTAAATGGTGTGGACTTGGCTTATTTCGAATAATCTCATTTTAATTAAATTCACACAAGGCTGTAGCAGTGGCTTCCTAGTCAGCAATAAGATTTCAATCTGTAGTTCAGAATTCCAAGCATCATTATACTCACTTCATTTTGGGCAGATAAGTGGGATCTCCAACTCTTGTAAAATGTGACACGTAGCTAAATAAAGAAGCCATTACCTGACAAATTGGCTAGGTATTTCATATGTACGGAAGGATTTAAAATAAAAATCCACCTCTGAACTGTTTTACTAATACCTGTTTAGCAAACAACCAGACGAGATGATACTATAAATAATTGTGTTATGTTCCTATGCTCTGATGATTTAACAGGTGATAAAAACGACAATCAAAACAACTTTATGATCTTGATACTGTAACAAACCAACGACGTGTTAACCAGTACGGACAACCCAGAGCCAACTCTGATTAGTTCTTCCGACTAACCCTGCCTGTTTGAGTCCGGAACACAGCTTTCACTGTATGAACCATATACTTCAGACATACGCAGTTTATACACGAGTCGCAAAACGCCCTGGCACGGCCGAGAGTGTGGAGGGTCCGCTCTCCCTTTCGAAACGCTCTCACATGGTCACGCATATACAGCCTCTCTCAGGGAAGTCCTACTCACTAACTTCTCGCACCATGGGTGTTGTTTACGAAATTGAGAGGACGAAAAACGAATGTCCGGCGCTTTAACCTGGTTGGTGGACATGGAGAGTCCACCTAGGGGAGCTGGAAAACGCTGATTCTAAAACCAATAGTGCACATGGGCTCCAGTACCCTGAGGGAATAAATGGCGTATGAACCGATCGTTGGTCACCGGCTACCATGGAACTGGATCTCCTTACGATGCTCCACTGCCTTGTGGATCAAACCTTCAGGTCGAAGGCTCCGGATGTGAACCCCTAAGAAAACCACCTGTTTCGGTTTGGGCATCTGGGTAGTATCACAGCTTTCACACAAAGCCCATTTGATTTGTGTATGTATGTATGTATCTGGTGCCCTCTTGCACCAATATGTGTTCAAATAATAATACTATAAAACATAAAATAACAATTATATAAGATCAGACAAAAAAGTGACTGTGGCTAATAAATTGGGAATAACTTAGGAGTAATAAATCGTATAATGACAGTGAATGAGTCAAATGGAAGCTTATAATTAAAGGAATGTAAATATATGAAAAATGGTTACTTGATAGTTATACAATAAGAATATATAAAATAGAAATCCATAAATGGATCCTAGCAGTTACCATTCACTTATTCTTCGTCCGGATATAACAATGTGCATAGGGTCACATGTACTTTTGATGAAAAACCGAACTAAACTGATGTTATCTCTATGGGTTGCATGACAGCTGTTTATGTGTTGAAGTGAACTGAATAAAAGTAAAACATTGGACTTACGTAAGCGGTTATGAGATTATTCCGAATAACCACATAATTAACATTTACCAGTAATATTTCGTTGACAGAGAGACTCTTAGATACATCATAAAGACAAGAAGTACCCAGTTTCAAGGATAAAGACTTATATTGAGTTTCAGTTTCAGTTTCAGTTTGGGAAGGACAGGAGGCTCGATGGCCTATGTTAGTCCTGAGGACAACATATTTAATATGACGGAATTAATATTAATTGTTAGCTATGGGATAAACCGTGGTTCAAACAGATAGACGACTCGCCTTGAATAAAATGCCGTAAAGTGTACTCACTGTATAACAGGTTTTTTAATGCCACATGGAAGATCGACGGACTCTGAATCTGGACCAACGGGTCGCTGAGGAGTAATTTCGTTAGTGCAACTGTCACTTGAACCTCCTAACATTATGGGATTGTAGTATATTCGTCCTGAAAGTAATTTAGATCAATATTTTTAGAAAATATCAGAACTTTTTGGGATAGTCATATTATAAAACATGATAACAAAATAACCAGTAATCTTACAAATTAAATGCTCTATAACCATTAAAGGCATATGTCTCTGTACCCGATAGGTTTGAGTAGTATTGGAACCGATTGCTAGCTATTATTAACAAACACCCTTTCTGAAACCAATGAAATACAGGTCTATCATCAAAACACCTTTTTTAAATCAAAGAAATTATTTCAGAGTGGTTATTTTCCGTTCTCCTACTCGTAATAAATCGTACAACACCCAAAGTAGGTGTCCTAAATTTGGATACGAGACAATATCTAAGCCTAGTAACGTTATGGTCATAAAACAACTCTTCTCTGTGGTAATGATGGTGTAATAATGTAACCATTAATTTAGACCACGTGAACACTGAAGTGATCAATGTGTTGTTGAAGTCAGTTCTTAGTAGTAACATTAACTTGATATACGAAGGATACAAGTAACTATCGATGTGCCACGTATTTCTGTGGAGGACTCAGTTAGTCAATTGTACGAAAACCAAACCAACCTTACATTTAAGTTATTTGACCTTAAGGATGACCTAGAGGATGTTTACAATATCCAATACCTTAAAAGGTTCAAATGGTTGTGGACGGAGTAGAAGAAGCTTTCGCTAACGGGCTTCCGTGTCTGGTAGACTTGGGTCATCATTAACTCCAGGCAGAAATTTAGATACATGAACGATAATAAAAGAAAAAGAAATTGGCAAATCATAGTAAGATACTATCCTTAGTCCTTAAGAATAGGTAAAGTTTCCTCTTGAAGGACTCCTGGGAACTCATTTTGACTAGCTCAGCTAACATGGAATCCCAGCATTTGACAAATCTTAAGGAGTAGAAGTTCTGTCTACAGTCTGTTTCGCTGTGTTATCCATCCAGTTTCTGAGTGTTACCCTTAAGGTTTGTGTTGAAGCTAAACTTAAGTAGATGTTTAAGGGGACGTCCAGAAGTGTTAAGGATGATGCAAGGCATCAAAAGGTCACCTCTAAGACCCCTGTACTCTAATGAATAAAGGTTTAATGATTGAAGGTGCTCTTCATAAGGCTTGAATTCGAGTTCCCAAACTGATTTCATAGCTCGCCATTGGATACGCTCCAGAGTGTCCTTATCCTTTTGGAGTGAGGGAGGAAATACTATGTTTCCGTACTCTAAATGGGGACGAATGGAGTTGTTGAAGATCATGTAGAAAGTTTTTCCGTCAAACTGGTCAAACATGTGCTTCAATATTACCAGTGCAAGGTTTGTTCGAGAAGCATTTTTGTCACAGTTAGTGCAAGACTTCAAATCATAGGTGACCAGCACTCCTTAATCTTTTTCAACTTGTGATACTTCTATAGAGGAGTTTCCTTAGCTATAACTGTAGTCTGCAACATGTCTCAGATGAACTACTTTACACTATGAAGTGTTGAGAGTAAGTCAATTGTCATCTGCCCAACTTCGAAGTCGAGTAACATCCTCCGAAGTGCCAAATTATCCTCTTGGTTACGTATCTCTCTCCAAAGTTTCACATCATCAGCAAAATGTAATACGTCTGACGATAGCTGCTGTGATAGATCGTTTATATAAGTCCCGGAAAGAGAAGGTCCTCGTACTGAGCCCTAGGGGACCCCACTGGAAAATTGCATAGCGTCAGATAAAGTGAAGCTAACCCTTACCTTAAAATGTCGATTCTTTAGATATGAGATGAGCCAGTCAATTAGAGGTGATTTGATACCCAATCGTTTGAGCTTATTGATAAGACATATATGGTTTACATTATCAAAAGCTTTTGAGAAATCAAGGTAAATGATATCAACCTTCCTCTTCCGATAAAGGATGGTTGTCCATCTGTCCACCGAGGTCAGCAGGTTGGTTATGCAAGAATGACCCTTCCTGAAACCATGCTGTTGGGGTGAGAAGAAATTTAGGGACAGTAAATAGTCATGTATGCCGTTGCATATCAGTGACCCCATGATTTTTGAAGGTATAGAGAGGAGAGCCACCGGCCGTGAGTTGAAGGTTCTCCGCGTCGACCTCCTTCAAAAATTGGTTTGATGTGAGCCGGCTTACGAATTTCCGGAAGTTTGCCTTAGCTTAGAGAGTGTGAGAGCATCATGCTAGGCAGTGTTGCCAGGATTGAAGCTGCTTCCCTCAGTGTATCTGAACGAACCATATCCGGGCCTGGAGAAGTGTCTTTTCTTGGGTGCCAGCGTTTCCGGTACACCAAGTGAGCCCCCACGTTCACTTCGTAAAGTCCTGTGCAGTTGCAGATGAATGTGGGTCGGCTGAAATATCCGAGATCATTGTTCAGCCAAAAGGTTAGCGGCGTCCTCGTCGTTATTGGTCGGTCCATTAGGACCTAGCAGTTGGGAAACTCCAGTTTTGGCTAGTCCCGCTAGTCTGAGCACATTGACTTATATGGGATCGCGTCCTGATGTTCAATAGCATCTATTTGTGTTGATCTAACGACTCTATTTTGGTAATCTTGCGGAACTTTAAAAGCTTTTGTGAACTGGTAAATATCGATAGCAGATGAGTCTACTTATTTTCGAACATTAAGGTTTCTAAGACAACCACTTAACATTTCGTCAAACAGTCGTCCGTACATTCATACTAAGGTTTGACAGGAGAGTTTGAGTAATGGTAATTAATAAAAAAGGTGAAGACGTCAAAGTAGAACAGAAATGCATAAATGAAAACAAATGTCAATGATAATAACAAAAGTTAGACCACAGGACTAGTGTTACGACGGAACTGAGGACATTTGGCTAATTAAAACCTCTATGTTAAATATTCTTAATTTCACTGTGTTTTTGAATATGTTTGTTTTACTCAACTTCTGAACGTGGCTGTTTATATCATCATATTCGGACATCTTGGTTCCTCTTCGTCTTTGGTCTGGCATTTGAGAGTTTTTGCTCCGGGAACCTACAAAATTGAAGAACGACATTTGGGTTGACTATTTGTAAATTGCGAATAAACTTTGGTACCTGGAGTGTAGTTTGGTTCTATCGTTAATTTGGGTTCGTAAATTGCAAATTGATCTATAAACCGTACTTCAGTAACGGGAACGAGCAAAAGTTTTAACGTAACAACTAGTATGCTAGAGCATAGCTGTTAATCTGTTCAAGTCGTCTTCTGTCAGACGCTCGTGATGGCACACTTAAGGGGTGTTGGTTGGTTCGCATGAAGTCGCTCTATATTTTTGAGCTTTTCGAGATCCCCAATGAGCCTTTTCCGTGTTTATTGATTCGAGATAGTATTATATTGTCAACATAAAAGTTCACCGAAGCATTAGGATTTTCTGTGAGGTTATAAATATTGGGAATAAAAAGTAATCTATCATAGCTTTTTACGAAACTTAGGGCAGTGGTTTTTTGATCTAAGTGTACTGAGTCTCTGAGACCAACCCAAGGTATCGTCATGTGTACGAAATTGTTCTGCACTGAAACAAACATCTTAGTGGGATGCAAAAGTGGGGCATGCAAACATACTTTTCGACTCCAGTAGGTTTCCGTACCTTGGATTCGTAAAAGTCATAACCCGTAAAGAATAAATAGAAATGATCGACTGTATGTAAACCTATGTAACGTATGTTTTCAGCACTCTCCAGTATTACTGGAACGAGTAATTTAGCTATAAAGGACACACTGAAGTTGGTCATCATTTAGTAGAGCAGCAAAATACGTAATGCCCACATAAGATAATAAAGCCCAGCTTATCTTCTAATTCTTTCTGCCTAACAGTAGTTTATATCGCCTGCTTTTTATTATATACATCGAGCAGAGTTTCCGTAACAACGCATGAAAGTAACTGATGACTAATTTGTCGATGTTTTATCACTTCAGGTAAAGTTCAGCAACTGGCCATTCAAGCTGTATTCAAATAATAGATGTTTTTCTCTAATGATTGGATCTCATAGACTGTAAACATTAGTATCTCACTTTCATTTAACGTCAGACTGCTTTATCATGGACCTACCAACCTGCGGGAGTTATACAACATCATTAAATCATTAACATGAGATTATAAACGTACGATTTAATCACTGAATTCATCATTGGTACGTTTTGATAGGCGATCAAGTTCAAACACTAGCTCGTCACTAATCGGTCCTCATTCTCATTTTAAAAGTAACAATGTGACCTCGTCCATAATAATATTAGTTTCCTTCATTGCTCTAAATTTTGTTGCAGCAAAGTATCCCCAGCATCTACTTTTCAACACTGAAATAGATTTCTCTTTAACATACATTAAAACTGCGATTGTTTCGAACATGCACTACAAACATTTTTTCAATAGCTAATATCTGATACGTATTTAAAATAGAAATATGTTACCACCAGTTGAAATGTTATAAGTATTTCTTATTGAATCATATATTTGTTGCGTGAATTCCAAGGCATCTCATTCCTCGCTTTTACCAAAGGATAGGGTTGTTTATTTTCTGGCCTTATTATAAAGTCTTTGATCTTAATATCAGAGACGTATGGCTACATAAGCTCCACAATTTGATTGCAACGGGAAAAAACGCTGAAAATCCATTCACAGCATTTTATCGGACAGTTCCATCTTTTGCTTGTTTCTTCTCCCTGTCGTTTTTTAAACTCTATTCAGATCTCTTTTAACCACATTTCGTGTTCTTCTGTCTTCCTCGTCTGAGCTCTGATTATATGACTTTGACTGAAGACGAACTTTTGTTATCTCATTTTTCTGTTGCGTACTGCCGGACTATTGACAACAGGGTCCTGTTTGACTAAGTCAAAGGTCACGGCATTTTGGTCGTCACGCTGATAGTGAAATAGTTGGTATAGAAGATTTCGGAAAGACTTTTAAGTCACTAGAAGTTCATCGAGGAATTAAAGTCTCAACGAGCCATCTCCCAAAATTTTTGCAAAACCTACACAGAGTTCGGTGGAAAATGCAACAAAGCCCACTAAACGTTTACTGATTATTTCGCTAGAGAGTTAACGAAACAAAACAATTAGACAAACATGGTTATTGCTATGGTCATTTGAAGTACTGAGTAAAACTAGCCTGTTATATCATCAAAACTGATTCACATGCTTCACCGATATATAGTGAGCCGATAACAGACTGTTCTTTCAAGTTTGTTTTCAACGAAGAAAACTGATGCTAAGCAAAATGATGAACTTGTCATGTAAAATTTATCACTACAAGATCGAGCACTTGATACATCGACATTTGCATATTGACACTCCGTTGTCATGAATATTCTTCGATTAAAATTTCAGGAAATTTAGACCTAACGGCTTCTAAAAGTGCCTTTGATGCCAAAGTAAAATTGAGGCTGGAAGCGACTAAGAGGCTTAAAAAATCCAGCACGAGCCACTACAGAAGGACCCATTTTACTGTGAATATTTCGCGTATTTTGTAACTGCGTGCAATCATTCCTAAATATATATAATAATAATAATCTATGTATCTGGTTGTTCTGCATTTGTATAAGACTCATTAATATTCGACGTGCATTTGATATACTAAAAGCTGTACTAAAGTATGTGCACCTGTCATCACAGTATCAATTTGTACTTTTAACTTATTATGTAATCTTTTGTATTGTTATCATCGACTCATAAACTACCTTGATTGGTTTAATGATTTCGTATACACATATAAATATTACTGTACATTGAGAGTAACGTTTGATGAGGATCTAATTGAAAACAATTTCGTTCGCTTATATATGTTGTTCTGAAACATTAGTTCATAAGCTAAAAATTGGTCCGCCAATTCTAGTTGCCGTGTCCACATACTATATTTTTTTCGTTTGTCGGAATTTGTTGCTCAGTGTCTAAGAGACTTTGACGTGGATCGAATTTACTTTCGCTGCTTAAGCCATCTTCATCGTAGGGAGGACTGAAATCGTGCTCATTGTTGCTATTTAAGTGTATTGCACCTGAAAATTCCTATCATTCTCCTGTTCGACGGTTTGATGCGTTTTGTAATTCAAAGCTTCGTTCGATTTGAAAGTGGGTCAGAAATCATTGCATTTGTTATTTTTACATTTTTAATCTGCTGTGTTTGTAACTGTTTCACTGGAAACGTTTATAGAAGGCTGGAGTAGCGTTACATTTTCTGAATGGGGGCCATAGTTATCCACGAGTAAAGCCTTGCGAATTTCCTTGAAGTCCATGTTTCTTTAGTTCTCGGCTTTCTAATAAGTGTGTCTATCCTAGAATTACAGGAGCCTCCAATTTTGAAATACCCACTTTTTCCCTTTGAATGTAATTTTTCATAACACAAAGTTTATCTATTGAGTTCCTATAATTGAATATGTATGATTGAAGTTCATAACCTAACGACACTCACAGTTTGCGAACTCGGTTCCTGGTTTTCATGGTAAGGACTCTAGGATCTGTCATATGGTCTACTTGATCATATGTTCTTCGTAGCTGTTTAGTAACAGTGTGGTGCGCGCTATTTATATCAACATAAGGAGTATATAACGACAGTCAGGAATAGTATGTATTTCAATAGAAGATCGAGAAGGAAAGAGCAGAGACGGTATGAAAATGCTGGAATAATGAAATCTGAGACGATGCACTGATATTTGCAATAGGAACAGCCAAGTTTGAGATGTGCCTTGATATTTTGCAAATTAAGTATTTGCTGTATGGTTCTCAGATCTTATTGAGATACTCTCTGATTTCGTGTTCAAGTACATTTGGTTGCCCACACTTATGTTCTTGTCAACTCTATAGTCCGTATTCTTCATTTCTTAGATGAATTAACGAGTCTTGAGGACGAGATCCAACACCAAAGATTAGGAGAAGTGTAACTGAAAGCTAAATGTCGATCTCATGCGATTATTTATCCTGGTTTTTGTTTATACTATGGAGGTCTTGGTATACTGACGTTTAGTTGACCGTTAAAGGTGTAAAAATTTGGGTTGGGTCGCTGAGATTTTACCGGAAATATCCCGGTACCGTAGAAAATTTGTAGGTCGTGTAGTTAATCACTTACTTATTTCACGCAGGGATTATATTTCTTATTTCATACTAAATGGGGTTGAATGTGTTTAAAAGAGAACCTCGCCGACTGCGACCATCAGAATGGTCTGTTCTATAGATAAAACGATGGATAATTACCAGCACAAAAATTTCACGTCAGCTATGACATTTCGCCTTCTAACCTGCATGACCCCACTAATTGTTTCATAAGTCGTAGAGTTTGTGATGATTCCTTGTTCTCAGAACGCGTGAGGTTAGTAATTGTTGTATTCTCTTCAAATCAAAGAGCGACGTACACTGAATTACGGCTGCCTCAAGTATATGATGCAGGGCGATTTTATTCTGAAATTTTGTAACATTTCAGTCATAAGCGCACCTATGACTTGTGAGTATTTGGTCGGTTGACAGCGGAGTAACTTTTCTAAAACAGGGGTTTTATTTAAATAAACCAGATTCTTAGGTTTCCTGTTCTGTATCCTGGGAGTCTGAAATCATATGCAGCATTAATAGCAGTGAGTATCGGTTCAGACATTGTGGCAAATCAACGGAAGTCTTCATGGATAAATTTTAGATGTTTATGTTATCATTTAAGGAATTAATTGTATATGAATGTAAATATTGACGATTATGAAGATAAAAATATGTATAAACAATGTGACGATTTTATAATCAGACAAACGGACTTAATTATGCGCTGGCTCAAGAACTAATTGTAGCGAAATCTAAATGCCAGTATCAGAATAATGATAAATGTTTCGCTAGAAATTGTAGAAATAACGATAATATCAAAATATAAAAATACACAGGTGAAATTCTGAACATTGCTTTGATCGTTGGGAGCAGTGTATTCGGTTTTTTGGGTCATGAAGTCTGTAATTATAATAGGTAACTATTATTTTTAGATACGGGTTATAATCCGAAGCGACTTATATCTGAGGTAATTCAGTAATATCGACACAAATAAAATTTGTACATGTATAGTGGTTATTTTATCAATGTCTGAATGGGAGCCGAATAAGCACAAAATATATGGATGTCAGTGTATATGTGTTCGACAATCAGTATTTCATGCGACAGAGGGAAACACTTAACGGGAAAATTAGTGTTTAACTAAGAAAAACTTTTGTGGTCTATGAAGATGAATATATAAATTACGTGGAATTCTGGAAAACATGAGCCTCTGTTTATGTATTTGTGAAATAATTATGCTAGCCATCTCTACAGACTACTTAGATTCTCATTATTTATCGCCTAACTACGGAAATACTTTGGAGCATGAAGTAAAATAAATATGAATACGAAGACTCAGAAAACGACGCAGGTAGCCGGTATTAAGTAAGTGTAACCCAGCCCGACAAAACAATACAGACACTATGAACATGGAACAGGTAATCAATTTGATCAAGTCATAATATCAACCACTCAGTCTACAGTAATAAGGATAGTATGTCGGTGAACCTGTGTTAATCCTGACAGATTGTCTTCCAGTGATTTCCAGTTTCTCCTTACAATATTCATGATGGGTCTGATACCATTTGTTCGGTGAGGCGTTCCAGTCATTAACCACTCGACCCCGGCCGTTGCGCCGATGGGGGGGCTACAACCCCGAACCCCAGATAAAAGTCTGATGCTCTACCGACTGAGATAACCGGGATCAACTGCAGTAGGAACAATGTGTCGATGAAAAGCTTAACAAGTGAGATACGTCTTTTATATGACTCGTTAAGATGGGGAAAACTATAAATTCTGCCATAAGCATATGATTCTGAGCAGTTGCTAGAACGGTTGTAACACTTACAAATAACAGCTGAGCGAAATTGGAGGCGAAATTTTTTAAATTTGTTTAATAAGATGAAAGTTACTGCATTTTGGGTTTTTGTTTTGACAGTATTTCAGTGTGGCATTTGAAGTCGAGGTCATATGTGGGTTGTAAGTCTTCGTCCCTTAATTGAGTGTATGTGTTAGAAAAACTAAGTAATTGTTGGTAAGGATTGATGTTAGGTGTTGTTTAAGATGGTTTCTCGGTTTTTGAGGTCAGGAACATCACCGGTGATAACAAAATCCAACTCACTTATGGTTTTCAGGATGGAGTTATTAATTTCAGTTAGTGGTTTAGACGGAAAATTAGTTAGATATTTTGTAAAAACTGACAACACTTGTAATGCATGAATAATCTGTATTCTTTATGTGTTTGTGATGAGCTGTTATAAATCAAGTGAATTTGTATATGAAGGCAACCCAGTCTCCTAATTCTGGGTAAGATGGTATAGAAAATTTTTGGAAATGGCACGAAAACTCAAAATTTTGCACGAACTTGGGAAATTCCACGAAACTAGGGATTTTCCAGCACAGGGAGATTGGGGAAATTTGGAAATGAATGAACAAGTAAATACGGGGAAATAATTACATAGTGATAGTATAAAAAAGCAGGTAGGTGTAAATAACGTGCATAAGTCTTAATTAAAAAACATCGCAACAGTAGTTTTCCGGGAATTTATGTGGGTGAGACGAATCAGTGCGAAGCAGTTTTCTTATTTTAATGCACGTTTTCAACTCCTATAACAAGCTTAAGAGGGTGGTATATGGTTACATACGAGATTGTCCGGTCTCTTCTTGCATATCTACTAAGGGAGCTGTGGTCACATCGTTTGAGAGAGCATCCTAGATAGATATTTTCGATAAAGTAAGTTCGTTCTTCGATAGAAAACTTTGCTGATGTTATCTAAGGCAGCGATGTAATTCAGCGAGGACTACTTTACTATGGTGTCTCGAACCACTAGATGTTACACACGATTATTAAGTTAACTCTTACTCTTCTATGCTCCATTGAGAATAGTTTCAGATTATTATTCCTTTTCTAAAAAAGTTAGTCCTCTAAACCTGTAACTCACGTCTAGCGCTCTTAAAAAGTTATGTTGGTGATTTGAGATTCTGACTAGTGTCATGTTCTTTTATTTATCAACGTGACGAGCATATACGTTCTCTCCGTTCCGATCTCTCGCCACTCTGAGCATCCTATGCCCGAACATCATCTATATTGTCAATCGGTGTTAAGTCTTCCACAAAATATATATGACCCCGGCCTTCCAGTATTTCCAGTGACAAACTGGTTTCACCATATAGTAATAAAGTATTCTTTGTCTTGGAATCTGTTTACATGGTTAAATTAAAGCGCAACTGACATATCGTTCATCAGAAAATGCGTTGATTATTTTTTTTGTTATACAAAACCGTTGAAAAATATCCAAATCCTTTGGATATTTCTTTGTTCTCTTTTATTTAAACGTGCAATACTGGTAAATTCAGTTATCGAGCGTTAGGCTGGCCCCAAGAAGTATTTTTCTAGTGAAAATGGGACTGTGTGTGTAGTGGTAGGTTGCGTCGAAAGGAATGACAGCCTATTTCGTGAGTTATTCAGTCGTTGCTCATGGAGTGACAAGCATTACTAACTTTTTTGGTTCATGCATTTTATGTCCAATATATGACCTTATCATTACTAATAACACCAATATTTCAACCCCTTTACTATTAGCCGTGGTAATTCACCTCACATTAATATGATGCAATAGCCTAGATTAGTCTCCGCTACAACGTAGGACCAGGCACATATATGCATCGGTCCATGTTGCCATACATCATTAGCACAGCGACATGAATACCGGGTTCATGGAAGTAGTTAATTCAGTGGTGGTAATATATAAAAGAAAGATTGCATAGCACAGTAAAAAAGAATTAGTTAATGTACCTTTGTGTCAGGCTGTAAGTTGATCAAAATGGATTTAGTGCTTCTTCGTCTCATACTAACTTTCCTTTCTTCACTTCGTTTTTGCTTTCAATTCTGGGACCACATCGGTACGTAAATCTCAATTTTCTGAAAAGCTTCTCTAATGTTGGTATTCCCGCTTCATCATTCTATTGCGACAGATACAGGTTATTCCATGAACATATACATAACATCCTTCCATGCATCCAGCGTCTTCCATGAAGAAATTGCTCCCAACATACTTTTCACCGGATAACATTGTAACATTTCGGATTGTCGTGACGCAGTTAACGTAAATATACTACGGTTTTTCGCCAAATTTACAATTTTTTTGTTTACCCGTTTTTCTATCTCGATTTAGATGAACAATTTTGTTAGACATACGATCTGAAAAAGCTAGTTCGATTTCCTTCAAAACCAATTATTCATCCCAATAAGATTTGTTATGCCAAAAATTGAGTATATTGGTCGTCCGTCTTTACACTTCTACGGCAAGCTCCTATCAGAAATAGCCAAAAACCTTAAAAACCGCGCCAAGGGTAGAGTAGTAATAAAGGAAACTGAAACAGCAGAATTCAAGGAGCCATGCTATTACATTTTAAAAAATGTTGTTCCACTTATGTCCGATAAAGTTAGTCATATTTTCAATAATGTGCTTCTGTCTATGCGAACTGCATATTTCAGTTCTTCAAATCTTAAGCCTTTGGTAAATTTAATCCAATCGTTTACATTTTTACAGGTTGTAATGTAACTAACGTAAGTCTAACCAGCTGTCAAGTAATAATCTTCATCAGTCAGTCAGTAACAACGTAGAACTTCGTACGTACGTACATCAGTTCGAGTTGCCACACCACATTAACATAGAGATGCAGTGGTCGATTCAAATCCCGTAGTGGTAGAGGTAATAAGAGTATAAGCAGTAATCGGGAAGATTAGTGTTTGGAGATGTTACTTAAAGAGTATAATACAGTGAAATAAATTTGAGAGGAGAAAAAAAGAGACAAGGAGGAATAAGGAGATCAAAATTCGGGAGAACACAGAGAGTGTATGCACCTGCGCCATTGCAAACGATTTTGAGCCATGTCATTCAGGGTCTCTAACCATCGGTTGCTATCATCTCGCGGTCCCCAACCAGGTAGTCTACACCTACCGACATGACTCAGACCACTTGTCAGTGACTTCATGGACTTGTGCCATGTTTTGGTCTGGCCGCCTCTAGCTTTCTTCCAACCTACTCCTATACCACTGAACATCGCACGTCGAGGCAGTCGGTCGTTGGGCATACGTAACACGTGTCCCAGCCATCTCAACTGATAAAGTTTCACTACGTCATCAATTGATTTGCCATCCTTACCTAGTACCCGTTTTCTAACAACTGCATTACTTACTCGATGGTCCTAGGATATACGAGCAATGTTCCGAAGACACCTATGACCGAATACTAGTTACCTACGAATATCCTCTACTCTTACCGGCCATGTTTCACTGCCATAAAGTTGGACGGAACGAACTGCTGCGCAGTAAACACGTCCTTTGGTTGATAGACGGATATCTCGCCTACGCCATAAATGACGCAAGTTGGTAAAAGCTAGTCGAGCCTTCTGTATCCGTGCTGAGATTTTGTCACACACCAGACCACAAGGGCTGATGAGATTTCCAAGATAAGTGAAGCGATCGACACGCTCAATTACTTCACTCCCTATCATTAGTTCAGGTGTCAATGCAACCCAATCCTGAAGCAACATTTTGCATTTCGAGGGAGAGAATCGCATCCCGAACATGCTTGCATTGTTGCTTAGAGTGGTCAGAAGACTCTGCATTTTGTCAGCGTCTTCGCCAAATAAAACTATGTCATCAGCATATTCTAAGTCAACAAGTGAATTACCCGGTAGAAGTTCAACCCCTGGAAATTTAGATGAGGAGAGTGTTATTTCTAAAAGTACGTCAGTGACAAAGTTGAACAATAATGGAGATTGATAAATCCCCATCAATAGTGATATACATATATTAATATCACCTACTTGTTTATTTTCTTTATTTAAACACAAATATTGGTACAAGGAGGTACCAGATACATATGCGGTACATAAATCTCAATTGATTTGTGTGAGAGCTGTGATACTGCTCGGGTGCCCAGACCGAAATAGGTGGTTTTCTTAGGGAGCCACACCCTGGGCCTTCGACCTGAAGGTCTGATCCACAAGGCAGTGAAGCATCGTAAGGAGATGCAGTTCCATGGTAGCCGGTGACCAACGATCAGTTCATACGCCATTTATTCCTCAGGGTAGTGGAGCCCATGTGCACTATTGGTTGGAATCAGGGTTTTCCAACTTCCCTAGGTAGACTCTCCATGTCCACCAACCAGGTTAAAGCGCCGGACATTCGTTTTTCGTCCCCTCAATTTCGTAAACAACACCCATGGTGCGAGAAGTTAGTGAGTAGGACTTCCTTGGCAGAAGCTATATAGGCGTGACCATGTAAGAGCGTTTCGAAAGGGAGAGCGGACTCTCCCCACTTTGGCCGTACTAGGGTATTTGGGGGGGGGCATATCACCTACTTGCTTAAATTGAAACAGGTGAAGTCAATAAAAAATGTTTTATGATTTATGGTGGCCAGATATTTTGATCGCCAAACTAAAGCTTCAGTAAACTACTTAATATTACTGAAGTCTCAAAATTTGAAAGTGAATATATGACGTTCCAAAGAACGGTTCTGTTTTCGGTCATTAATGTTTGTTTATACATAGAAGAACGAACAGTTTAAATCGAAGAACCTCTTTATTTTCGAGTACTTTCTTCAAAGCAGAGCTTGTTATGTTTCGTTTTTTTAAAAAAAACTTTTAAGGGCTGGATGAGTCAACTTTTGTCGAAGCATTGCATGAACGCCTTCATATTCTATTAGATCTTATTCGAATTAATTTTACTTAAGACGAGAAAATCAAGTCCATCATTCATTGTCTCCTATATTAGAGGATACTGACCTACAGAGCGATGAAACAACACACTTTGGAATGGATGTGCTTTACTTTGATTCCTACACTAGTCGTAGTCAAATGGTTCATATCAACTCAAAATCCTCACCTTTACTTGATAGCAAAAGTTCAGTCAGAATACAAATTCAGTCTCTGTAGGACTCAGAACACGAATATGGTGATTTATGGAATTCTCAGCCAACTTTTGTAAAACTGATTTCTGTCTGTGTTCAGTATAGTTATGGGAAATTAATTAGTTACATCAACTACTCCATCCCTCCGGAACTTTACACTTATCTGCTTAATTACATCATTTATGTGCTCTAGGAACGAGTATTTGTATTAGTTTCGACATACTTATCTGTCAACTAGGTATTCAATATAGAGTGTAAATGTAAGCCTAGACCTTTTAAACTTCATCTAAATAGTCATTTTGGCGATTACCTAGTCTATCATATTAATTTCATTGAACTTGATGAGATATTTCACATCACAGTTGAGTGATTAATGTTGTCATAACTGGTGTAGATGAAGCTTAATTTGGTCTACTACATATATTTCTACTGAAATGTTTTACTTATCACCTTTTGAAAAATAACTTACTGCTTCAAGTAACTCGAATATGCTCATGCTAAATAATCTGATCGAATGTGTTTACGTTTACGAGTTTATTTTTGCTGCTGAATTTCCTATTTTATCATCAATTATCTGGGTTCATTTTTATAAAGTCTGATGTTAGATGTAGAGCATGGGGTATACGGGTATTCCGTGGCCGAAATCTTGGCTATTGTCTCCTACCGAATACACATGAACCAGATTGGCGTCTTCTATCACCTAGTGAAGCTGAACGTCTAACGTCCATATCAACAAAATCTGATTTGGTCGCTCCGGATGTTCCAGTTAGCTGCGTTGCTCAAGCTCCCCCTTTATTGACAATATTTTTACGAAGAAAAAATGTACTTCCACCACAAGTAGTGGAAGAAGCTGAAAAATCTACTCACTCTTTAGATATACAACAATCAATGAGAGAAGCTAGTGGTTTATTATTGTTAACACCTCACCGCTATGATCCGACAAGTTTCAAAGTAAGTATTGTTTCGGTTTTTAAACAAAATTTATAAATTCGTTTACTACTTCCTACCGGTTGTTTGTTTTTCTTCTCTCTCGGTATGTCTCACCAACTATGAGTGAGTGAGTGAGCCAATCGCAACGTAGAACCTGGTATGTGTGTACATACTCCATTAGCACAAAGAGATGAAATTGTCAGGCCGAATTCCAGAATAGTTGAGGTGATAATAGTATGAGTGGTGACAGAAATGACTGGACATCGAAGATAAGATTTAAGAAAATGCAAACTAACGAAATGAAAACAAAAAAGTTCTTAGGAATTCAGAAGCTCAGGATTTGGGGGAAAACAAAGAACGTATTTACCTGCCCCATCGCAAACGGTTTTGGTACATTTGATTCAAAGTCTAACCATTGGCTACGATAATCATATGGGTCCCAACCAGGTAGTCTACACCCGTTAACATGGTTCAGTCCAATGAGTCAACTTATGCAGCTACTAATTGTAATAAGCGATCGATACCCCCTAAGATATTCTAATCCGTCCACCTAGACTACCATCCTGAAATACAGTAAGACTAGACAAGTACTGCACATCATTATATATTATCCAAACTGTAAAACTCATGTTGTAGTGAACAAGAACACAAGTGAGGACAACCGAATGTATGTGAACACAAAATCACAGAACGTCTTAGTAAAGTCTGAGAACCAGATATTAAGTACTTCATTTGCAAAATGTCAATCAATCGTCTCAGACTTCATTGTTCTCTCGTTTCCACACTGATCATTTCCTTTCCTTGTTTTATTCTCTTCGATCTTCTTAAACATTTGCATCCAGGGATTTCACTAACGATTGATGATACATACTACTTGTATCTGTCGATATCAGTAGCACACACCACAATGCGATTATATGTATACAATAAAGAACCATGATACACCATAAATAATACATTTCAATGTATGAGAAACTAGGACATCTATAATACAAAACTGAATAGTAGGTTAACGATTAAATCACTGTTATTAATCGAGGAAATAAAAGTTTACAATTAGAACAATTTCTAACACTACAAATCAATTATTTAATAAATTGCACATTGAAAAATATTTACACCGATTCACTAATGAATAGCTCCCGAATTTTCCTATATCTATTTATTTACTCATTCATAACATTACTCTGTATGATTTTATGCGGTATATAATTTGACCAAAATTATTCATTCATAGTGGACACGGGGAGTCCACCTAGGGGAGTTGGAAAACCCTGATTCCAAACCAATAGTGCACATGGGCTCCACTACCCTGAGGGAATAAATGGCGTATGAACTGATCGTTGGTCACCGGCTACCATGGAACTGCATCTCCTTACGATGCTTCACTGCCTTGTGGATCAGACCTTCAGGTCGAAGGCCCAGGGTGTGGCTCCCTAAGAAAACCACCTATTTCGGTCTGGGCACCCGAGCAGTATCACAGCTCTCACACAAATCAATTGAGATTTATGTAGCGCATATGTATCTGGTACCTCCTTGTACCAATATTTATGTGTTCAAATAAATAAATGAAATCATTCATAGTTGTGTAAAATAAAACACACAGGTGTAGGTTGGTGACAGATTTAGTCGTATACACGAGCTATTTGTTAATATTATTCCTTTTTCATCCAATTTGTCATGCATAGATTTGTGCTGTTGGTGCACATTCGATTGATTTAAGCTATTGTATACTAAATAGTTTATTTATCTAACTTCTTTAGAATAAAAAACTACGTAGAATATGTTACTAAACTATATGAAAATAAACAATAAGCCACCATCAATATAGTTGGTAAATGCACCATCTATACTAATACCTGAAAGTTTTCATAGTTAACAATTGTTCATTAAGCAGGCTGATATCAATCTACAAATATTTTCAGAAATCTCAAACAGACTGTAGAAAATAATTGGTTTATTCTCATGAACTTCAAAAATGTATAGTTTATTTCCTGTTCTTCAAATTTTGGCCATTCTGAGTCATACGACTGTGCTTTCTCAGCGCAAGAAAAACAACATAAACGTCGGATGAGATTTCATCAAGAAACAAAAGCTTTCTGGGGGCAAAACCATGTTGTAAACGTACATTTTTCCTGAATTTCGTGCTGATACAGTGTATGTCAACTTCAACTGATGAACGTATGTGCTAGGTTGCTTACGCCACTTATAAATAACTGAATGTGTTGATGAAAATCAGTGAAGTTTCACGATCAAGCAACCCAACTTATAGAACCTAACATTAATGAATTCCATGTTCTCAGCCAGAATTTTCACCATCTTAGAAACATGATTACATTCTACATCCTTAACTCATTGATTGCCCCCTGAATGCCCTGGTACGGCCGAGAGTGGGAGAGTCCGCTCTCCCTCTCGAAATACTCTCACACGGCCACGCGTATACAGCCTCTGCCAGGGAAGTCCTACTCATTGCCTTCTCGTGGCGGGGGTGTTGTCTACGAAAATGAGAGGACGAGAAGCGAATGTCCGGCGCTTTAACCGGATTCCAAATCAATGGTGCACATGGGCTCCAGTATCCTGCGGGAACGAATGGCGTATGAACCAATCGTTGGTCACCGGCTACCATGGGACTGCATCTCCTTACGATGCTCCACTGCCTTGTGGGTTAGACCTTTAGGTCAAAGGCTCGGGGAGTGGCCCCCTAAGATAACCACCTGCTTCGGTTTGGGCACCCGGGCAGTATCACAGCCCACACACAAATTGATGAACTTTATATGCCTATGGAAATTATCTTTCTCGCTTTGAAAATCAAACAATTGATTCTGATTATTATCATTACAATTATTGTCATTATTAATACTAATATTATTATTACTACTATTATTGTCATTATTGTTATTATTATCATTATTATTATTATTTTCCACATTATTCACCCTCTTTTATACTTATACAGCGGCTCGTCTTTGGTGGAAATCCGACTGTATCTAAACGTTCTCGAGTCACTGTCCGGTTGAAAATTGTATGTTACCACCGAACACGAGGACTGAAGCAGATTTTCTGATACCACGTGCACCATTCAAACTGGCTGCCTTCAACGTTCGCACATTTATGCAGGTCGGACAACAGATAGGGCTGGCTATGTCCTTGGAAAGTCTTAATATCGACGTGTGTTGTCTATCCGAGACCCGTATTCAAGACTCTGGCGAAGTACTACAAATTCGATCTCCATCTGTCGCTTCGAAAAGCTTGTTTTACGTGCGCGTTACAAATCAGCTGGCCCAGATGACTTACCTCCGGCTCTTTTTAAAGATGGTGGTGACTTTTTGACTAAGGAATTGACGACGTTGTTTACAAAGGTTTGGGAACTAGAGAGTGTACCAACGTCATGGAATGAGTCGATAGTTGTCCCTATCTTTAAAAAGGGTTCACGTCGTTCTTGTAACAACTATCGGGGGATAAGTTTACTTCCGATTGCGTCCAAGCTATTGGCTTCCGTCATTCTTCGTAGGTTGTTCAAAACCCGAGAAAGATTGACTCGCGAGGAGCAGGCTGGGTTTCGTTCTGGTCGAGGATGTATTGATCATATCTTCACCCTCCGCCAAATGTTAGAACACCGCCATACTTTCAAAGGCCAACAATCGTAGTGTTTCTTGACATCAGGGCTGCCTTCGATTCGTTGGACAGGACTGTTCTCTGGGATTGTCTATTGAAGAAGGGTGTGCCTGAGAAGTTTATTAACATCCTAAAGCCCTATATAAAACACCTCAGGCAGAGTGAGGGCATACAACCACCTCTCTCCATTGTTCCATTCGAGCAGTGGGGTTAGGCAGGGTTGCCCAATCTCACCATTCCTCTTCAACTTTGCCATCGATGACATTCTGGAAACAGCTCTGATGAATGTAAGTAATGGTGGTGTGGATCTGTTGCCTGGAGAAAGACTTCTCGACCTTGAGTATGCGGACGATATTGTCTTACTGTGCGATAATGCCCAAGGCATGCAATCCGCACTTAATCAGTTGGCAATCAGTGTCCGTAGGTATGGTATGTGCTTTGCACCTTCGAAGTGCAAAGTACTTCTACAAGACTGGCAGGATTCTAATCCTGTACTCACCCTGGACGGTGAGCAGATAGACGTAGTTGAGAAGTTCGTGTATCTGGGTAGCTGCATAAGTGCTGGTGGGGGTGTGAGTGATGAGATCAATGCACGAATAGTGAAAGCCAGAGCGGCTTATGCCAATCTGGGCCACCTTTGGCGCCTTCGTGATGTTAGTCTGGCTGTAAAAGGTCGGATCTACAACGCGTCGGTGAGAGCAGTTTTGCTCTATGCTTGTGAAACCTGGCCTCTCCGAGTTGAGGACGTTAGACGACTCTCTGTGTTCGATCATCGCTGTCTCCGAAGGATTGCTGACATTCAGTGGCAACACCATGTCAGTAATGCAGAGGTTCGGCATCGTGTGTTCGGGCACAGAGATGATAACTCAATTGGTGTCACCATCTTGAAACACCGACTTCGGTGGCTTGGACATGTTCTCCGAATGTCGTCCCAGAGAATTCCACGTCGTGCATTATTTGCCGACTCTGGGACTGGTTGGAAGAAGCGGAGAGGTGGTCAGTGCATGACATGGTGTCGTGGCATGAAAGAAAGCTGCAAAGGACTGGCTTGTGTTGGTCCTTCACGACTCCCTGGTTGGGGTCCGAGAGATGGTGCTACACAGTGGCTAGAGACGTTATCAGATATGGCTCAGAATAGAAGCCAGTGGCGATCCTGCTGTAACCTTCTTTTACTTTCTTCATAAAAAGTGGTTGTGTCTCCTTTACCTGAAAGATTTCTTCTGATTGTACCTTTTCGTTCCGTCGTTACTACCACACTACCTTACTCCAATCTCTTCGTCATTGTTCTCTTTTTCTTTTGCGTTCCTTAGCTGTTTTTTTTTTTTCTCTTTCTATTTCTCTTCGAATTCCCATTGTTTTGTGTGGCGCATATATATTGGCGCTCTCTTGTACCAATATTTATGTGTTCAAATAAATAAATAAATAAATAAACTCATTGATTATAAAAAACTTAAAACACTTAATGATATTAAGAATTTGTATATTAAAATGACAGGCCTGGTGATGAAATATTATTGGATATAGACAATTAATTAATCAGTTAATTGAGCTCTATTTCAAAAATGCTTTTGATTGATCTGTCTTATTTAGTCTATTGTTGTAGAGTTTTATACGTTCTCAATGTCTCAATAATGACATGAAGAAATCTATAAACAGCGATAACTGGAGTGAAGAAAACTTTGAATTATGTAAAAAGAATATTCTCTTCAATAAATTCTCTTTAGGTTCTACAGTTGTATATCCAAATTAATAATTCAGTAAGTGGTCAGCTTTCGGCAAAATTGATCGTTTAAAATTAATGTATATGAATTTGGGATTTTTAGTAATATATAATAAAATAAAATCAACAACTTGAATGTTTCAAATCAAATGTTGTTGATTGCTGCTGTCCGTTTAAGAACAATATATGCAAATGCAAATACACTTTAAGTAAAAAAAAACACGGGGGGAGCTATTAATGAACTTATTAATAACAAAAATTTGATTATTACGAAACCTGAAAAAGGAACAAGAGTTGTCCTACCAAACAAAAAAAACTACATTGACAAGATGAATAAAATCTTGATTGATAATCTAAAATTCCAAGAGGAAATATCAATAATATGATAGAGAATGAACTTACAAGATTTTTAAAAACGTTTAGTGATCAACAGGTAGTCCCTTCAAACTTATATGAAACAATTAAGCCGATAGGTTCCCATTTACCAAGGCCATACGGACTACCGAAGTTGCTCAGACCGGATATCCCGTTGAGACCAATTTTGGACCACAAACTTCAAGTGAAGCATAGTGTTAAGGATGTAATCCAGTCCATTATCAAGGTCAGAAACATAAACACTAAAGGACAAACGATTATCTCCCCAAACGTAACATCATTGCTTACATTGTTTACGTCCCACTCAAGGATATTGTCAAAAATATACGTGAACAACTTAAAGAATAAGAAATGAAGACTACAATCCCTGTGGACATCATTAAGAATTTATTACTAAAATATGCTATAAACGTAAACTTCAATTCAGTGGTGAAATATATAAACAAATAGATGGTGTCGCTACGCGTTCACCACTAGCCCCCATATTGGCTGTCATTTTCCTCACTAAACTGGGAAACGGTCCACTGTTACAGCATATTAATGAGTTTGTATCCTTTTTAATGACCATACTGACCAGATAGAGACACTTAAGCGATTTAATGAAGTTCATCCGTCTAATAAATTTACCTGTGAGGAAGTAAATGGAAGTAGAATAGCCTTTCTTGATGTCGTACTTACAAGGGAAACAGATGGGTCACTAAGAAGAAGCTTAAACGAGAAAACATTTTGGGCTGGCAACTTTTCTTAGCTTTATTCTCTAACAATATAAAAGGAACCTAATTAAGACACTTCATTACAGAGTCCAGACCATTTGCTCCTTAGATACGGTTGGAGAAGAAATGAAGACACTGCGTACTCTAAAAGGAAATGGATATCCGGAGAAATTTATAAATAAACATTTAGCTATGAAAAAAGAGCATAAGGGAGGCCTGTCAGCAAGACTCTGTAATTTAGAGGCGATGCATCCAGATAAATGCTAATACTAAAGTTGCATAAATCAATCAAAAGAATCCTTAATGCTGGTAAACTACAATTAATGTTTTCCCCACATCCAATGATCACTCCGAGATTGAAAGATAAATCACCTAAACTAGCCTCCTGCTTCTGTGTTTGTCAATTCAACTGCTCATGTGGAACAATTTATGTTAGCAAGTGATCCAGGAATCAGTATTTTCAGTCTCACGAGCACCTCCAAGTTTGGTTAAGCAAAGGTATAGTTAAAACTATTAACAACTCGATTCTAGCTCGTTTAGTACGAGCGGGAGCACTCATTAACAATAATGTATCGTGTTGACAGCAATCTGCCTAAATCCATTAAACTGTGAATCCTTCAGACGCCTGAAGCAGTAACTATCGGGATCAAAAAGGAGGAAGAAATATGTTCAACCGCTCCCTTTATCTTGGCTAACTCCTAACCTAATCAGTTAATGATCATTTGACGATATGGTGGTATAATTTGATTAATGTTCATACAACCCTCCTCTTTGTATTTTCATAGTTTAAACTTAATTCCACATATTATTATTGTCATTATTGGTATTGGTATTATTATTGTCAAAACACTTGCATACCCTTCGAAAAATGTATTCAGCATCCACCACTATTTAATAATTTGTACCTAATTGATATTATTCTACATATTACTTGATTTCTGATTTGCAACTACATTATTATCTATCTCACCCCACGTTAACCATATTTTTCTGACCATTATTTATCTCACAATTTCATTTAACGTATAAACTTTTATCAAGTTAACTCTTCATATTAGTTATTCCAACATTATCGAATTTCAGTGTAGGGTTGTGGAGTTTGTTGAGTTTTAATTGAGGTCATGAACCGATCAATGTTAGACCACCATTGAAGACCTGGGATCACTGGACCGCCGTTTCGTCCTAGTATGAGACTCCTAAGCAGTGCTCACCCACCAGTGGTCTAGAGGTTAAGTGTTCGTGTGCGAAACCGAAGGTCCTGGGTTCGAATTCCGCGTGCGGGGTCGTGGACATGTGCTTCTGAAATGTCCCATACTAGGACGAAATGACCATCCAGTGCTTGCAGGTTTTCAATGGTGGTCTAACATTGATCGGTTCATGATCTTAATGAACGATTTTATTTTAGTCTTAAATTCACATACTATAATTTTTAAACGATGCATTTTACCTTAAACCTGACCATTTTTAGGATTATTAACTTGGATATATAATTGTAGAGCCTGAAAAGAATTTATTGAAGAGAATATTATTCGTTCATATATGTGTATGTGAACTATGTTTTGAAAGAAATATAACCGTCTTCTACATTTTCATCTACAATTATCACTGAAAATTTATTTGATTACAACTTTTTACTCCTTAATATTCTTTCTCCTGCTTTCCTTGTTAATAAAATACCTGTATTGTGTATTATTGTAATGTCTTTAAACAAAACTGATATGCTAGTGTGGAAACTTGTAACTGAGTAGTGATTGTTACTGTTGATACGGCTATTTGCTAAAATCGCAAAATACCTTTATCGGCTACTCATTGCAACAGGCCAAGACTACTACGTTGGCGCAAGAAAAAAAAAGTGACTGTAGAAGCAGACTGATTTACTTACCAACAACTACTAACTAAACAACATCTGCAGTAATACTAATGATAAGAATAGTAATAGTAATGAATTACACACCATTTTAAGTGTTTAGGTTAATTAATAAATGGAATAGAACTAGTCGTTAATCAGTAATCTAAGGTATATAGAATTTGCAGAATCATTAAGTTCACCGACTTGACTGAGAAACATAATTCATATACTTTGTTTGTTCTTATATTCTGCTTTATTACGCCTGTTACCCCTCGTGGTGGAGTAGACTGCCCACCAGCATTCTCCACTAAACTCTTTCCTGGGCAGCATCATTGATGAACAAGGAGGGTCTGATGCAAACATAGAGGCTTTGCTTTGTTACAACTGATTCGTATTCATTCATTAACCACATTCCATTTGTTAGCCTACTTACAAATTTTTCATTTTACTGACCGTATCCCGGATTTATTACTGTCATCTTCAGATCATTCTCGCTCTTAATAGTTTATGGTGTTGACGCACGTACTTCTAGCGTTATTGTTTCGTTTGAATTTCATACTTCCTTACTTTTAGTAACTGGTCATTTTATTTGTCTCTAAATTAAGGTTTCTGGTCATAGATGTGTTCGAAGCATTGCTTGTGTTTTGGGGAACGACTGAGTGACGTTGATGTTAGCCATGGAGTACTTGGCAAAGATGATAGATTGATTGATATTATTGTAAATCTTCATTGACTGAGGTTGCGTATGCCTAAACACAACCCACCCGAACGAGCTATGCTTCATAGTTCAAAAGAAGTTGGAATGATGCTAAACGAAAATGGGGCATCAGTGCATGAAGTCACAAACTATTAGAATCAGCCATGTTGGTCGATGCAGACTACTTGGTTGGGGTCCGCATTATAATCTTGATCAATTGTTGGAGTTGCTGACCAAAATTGTTCATAAATACTCCGGCGCACTCACTCTTGATCGTCCTCTCGACTTTTAATCTCAGTATCCCGTCACATATACCTTTCGACTCTGTCTTTCTATGTCATATTCTCAAGGTTTAATGTTTCTTTTTATAGTTGCTACTGCATTATCAATCTCCTTCATTATTTTCGTATCATTGTGCCAATCTGATGTGACAACTTGAATCAACCCACATATGTGCCAGTCTCTATGTTGATGCTATATCTGTTTGTGTATCTAAATGTTATTCGAAATTAAACCCAGCATTATTTTGCCTTTTAAATTCAACTTCATTCATGATAAAATGGCTTTATATTTGTAATATTTCAACGAGTTGAAAACTGAATTTCTTACATTTCGGGACTCAGTTTAAATCGCTTCTTCAGAGAATAAATTGAAAACCGAACTAAATTACAAGTTTAAATGGTGCAGATAAACAAATCAAGAGATTTTTAATGCAATCAAAACAACTGTAATCATGATAATATCTTGTAATTAATGTTAAAGATGAGGAATAATAGTAATGTTACGACTAAATAACCTAATGTCCAGACCTGTTGACATGTTAAAAATTCCTGTTACTGATCCCCAATCTGAAAGTAGGAATGCGACAAATGATAAAATCTCCACATGTGTAGCCTATACATTCACATGATTAATTGGGTGAATTGTAAGGTTACAATGCACCATAAATAAAAAGTCGCATTATGTACTAAACTAGTGGGCTCGGGGCACAAAATTAAAATGCTAGGCCTATAATTAGTGTACAATAGTTTGAGAACAGAAAAAGATTTGAAATTAGTAAACCAAATGGAAAGTTGTAATTCTGGGAGTTTGAAAACCCATTAGACTCAATATTAGTAAATTGCATGTTACAAAATATGAATACTAATGTATCCAAAAACAATTCACAAAGTTTATCACTCTGATTTATCCACCTCAACCTAACAACCTGATTGTATTGTCTGTGTATATTTCTTATCTTTTCCTATCTAATTTAGGTTCCTATTGAACCGACTTCCGAGGAGAAATCACGTATGTATCCTCCATATGAATGGTCAGCTAAAAAAGGATTAATTATAAAGCCAAATTTGGATCGAGATTCTTATTTAATTCGTCGATCTGATACACCTGGATTGTATTGGCGTGTTCATCTAGCGAAATCTTCCAAAACAGAACAAGATAGTGAGACAGTTTCATAGACAGGAAATTGTTATCAAAAGAACTGGATTAGCTATATTCTTGATTGTTGATAATACAGTACTTATGTATGTATATACTACTTTTATTACGTGTTTTATTTTATGCTATATGCGGTGAAATATTGAGTTCCTAAGTAAGTCATGTAGGACTTGTAGTAATGGTGTAATGCTTTGAGTTAATACATACTGCTATAATCCTGGATAATCTCATCAGTCACAAAACGGTCGAAACTTATATTTAATACATAATTACAGGGCTGAACTATGTAATTATTTAATTTGTCACAACGTTTGGTCGAAAATGGAACGATTATGAAGACTTGTCATTTGAGTGGATGTGTATCAACTGGTGGTAGATTTTCTCGGTCTACATCGCTAAACTGTAGTGATAAGAAACCTTTAAAGAATATTTATCCGTGACTGTTCAACAGTTTATTTTCCTCTTAAAGGTTCTTATAGTTAAATTAAAGTCAAGAGATGGCCTACTCGTACTAAACTTATGGTTGTCAATAATATAGGCAAACACTTCTAACACCAACTGCAACGAATAAAAATCTTCCCTCTGTATCTTCAGGTAATTAACAAAAGCAGTTAAATTCGTACTTTTAAAAAGTTGATTAGGTGTACAGCTATTACGAGCTGTTTTTGATGATCTAATCAATCCTAACGTAGAGGAATAGTGACAAGGTAAATATTTACTCGTAGTGTGGCGGACGCTACTCACAAGATTGCTTGTGAGTAGTATGTAGCGGGACGTGGCGTCGAAAATGTCACAGTCATCAGACGGAGAGAAGAGTCTCAGTTAATCAAAAGCACGGTGAAGGCAGAACAGTTGGTAACCAGACAAGATGACAGTTCGGATCTCAGAACACACTGGATGATGCAAGTGGATGATCGAAGGCCGTGTATGCGTATAGTTGACTAGCTAGGTATTCACCAACCCACATCATTTATAATACTGCATATGAAGAGTGGGAGTAGCATATAAGTATTGGGATGGATAAACCGTTTGATTTTCTGCCCTTTATGTCAGTCCAGTTACGCTGAATCAAGCAAAGAAATGAACTATGGATAATGAAGACACTAAGAGCGGTATGGAGCTTAGGAAATAATGAAATGAGTACTGGACAATTTTATGTTTAAACACAGAGAACGCTGAATGTGTGGTTGAATATATTCCTTTAATCCTTCCTGTCCTGTGCATGATCAAAGAACTAACAGCACTTGCCCGAAAAATAGGTTTTTTGCTGGAGTAGATAAACGCTTAAAATTAATTTTACAAAGTCAATGACAATTAGTGCAGTTACCAGTCTTTGTTTTAAGCCGCATTGTTTAAAGTCTTGGGAACCATAAGTGACAACTTAAAATTAGTCTCCATAGTTTAGATAAATCCTTTATTATCTTATTAATGTGTCCAAAATAGAATATGATTTATGTCCTGTATTCCGGAAGTAGTCTATTGGGTTTATCCAAATGTTGTTCATTCTTCTCATGTCTATCTCCATTTCTCAGCGTAATGTGTTCTTTGACCTTCAGGATTCCATGTGAGGGCTTGCCTTGTTACGCAGTTTGGTGCTTTCCTCAATGTGCGTCATGTCCACTTCCAGCAACTCTTCCTGATTTCTTCCTCCACTGGGATCTGGTTTCTTCTCTCCCATAGTAGGTTGTTGCTCACAGTGTCTGACCAACGGATCCGAAGTATTTCGCGTAGACAGCTGTTAATGAACACCTGTATATTCTGGATGATGGCTTTCATAATTCTCCAAGTTTCCGTCCCATATAGTAGAACTGTCTCGACATTTGTATTGAAAATCCTGACCTTGATGTTGGTTGACAGTTGTTTTGAGTTCCAGATGTTCTTCAGTTGTAAATATGCTGCTCTTGCTTTGCCGATCCGTGCATTCACATCTGCATCACACTCACCATGCTCATCAATGATGCTGCCCAGATATGTAAAGGTTTTTACATCTTCCAAATCTCCTTTAAGTGTGATTCGATTGATGCGTCTAGTGCTGTATCGGAGAATCTTTCTTTTCCTTTTGTGTATGTTGAGACCTACTGCTGCTGAGGCTACTGCTACACTGGTCGTCTTCTCCTGCATTTGTTGTTGCGTGTGCAATAGAAGAGCCAGATCATCTGCGAAGTCTTGATCATCCAGCTCCATCCTAGCTATCCACTGTATCTCATTCTTCTCCCAGATGTTGACGTCTTCATAATCCAGTCGATCACCAGGAGAAAGAGAAAGGGTGAGAGTAAGCAACCTTGCCTGACACCGGTCTTCACTTCGAACGAGTCTGTCAACTGTCCTGTGTCATACAGTTGTCTCATGTTTCCTTCTCTTGCAGCCTTTCCCCCCATCATTGCTAAATCTTCCACATATTTACTTTTATCAGTTCTGATGCTTCTCTTCACTTGCTTGTTTACTTCTGAGTAATCATATTGTGTGTTGGCTTTCTCTGCTCTTATTCGGCTGGTATCGATTGCTGTCTTCTTGTTCCTCCTTGAATCCTATACAGTGTATCAACAGTGATCCATTCCTTGTGATGGTGCTTTTTTATGGCCCAGAACATGACATGTTGAAGTGATTGCATCATTGATCCCCTTCCAGTTAGTCTTCATAGGAGTTCCCTTTCCATTGAGTAGATCGTGAAAGGTATGAAACCTATTGCTGAGGACTATTTTTGAATTCGTTGATTTTGTCAGTATCCCGAAGGAAGGCCGTATTAAACTTGTATGATGTTGTCCGCCCCGTTGTTCAGTGCTTCTTGAGTTTCAGTTTCATATTGGCGACAAGCAAGCTATATCAGCTCCTCTCTTGGTTCTCACATTCTCCATTGACCTCATGAACTTTTTATTGATGATGTGAGTGAACATGTACCCAAATGGCTTCAGAAACAAATACAATCAAGTGACCCAATAAGAGCAGAGGATAAACATCCATCATCCTCTATTGCTAAACATATGATTGAAACAGGTCACAAGATTGATCTAAATTCAGCTTTTGTAGTGCTGTATAAAAGTGTAAAAGGGCGTATACTAAGGTTCATTGAAGCCTTAGCCATATGAAAATTCAAACCCCCTTGATGTGTTCAAAAACAGTTCTTACCTTAAACCTACCCTGGTAATATTGACTTATTATCCAGAGTGATTAGGTTTCGCTTTGTGTTCACATTATTATTATTATTATTATTATTATTATTATTATTATTATTATTATTATTATTATTATTATTATTATTATTACTCTTATCATTGTCCTTATCTCCTCTTACCCCGTTTCCTGTCTAGTTGACCTTTTATTTTTATATATAAATGCTCTTAACAAGTATATGTGTGACCAGATTGTTCGAAATGTATTGCCCTAATATATCACATAGTTCTGATAATCTTCGTCTTCTAATATCATTATCGAAATTTATCAAAGGGACTAATTGTTTTAAAGATGTAAATATAGTCCTTTTTATTCTGTGTAGTGTGATCCGGTGAAATCCATGTGGCTTTGTGTATGCATTTATTTAGGAATATGGTGCGGCCTATGACCACATAGATTTGCAAATCTCTCACAATTTTCGTTCCTTTCTCCTAGTCCATAATGTCCCATGATGTTTTCATATCCGGTGTTGTCCATTCAGAATACCCAAGTCCTTTACTGGGCAGTTCTCAACGATTGACTGCAGCCGATCGCAGAATTGATCCTTAACGTCTGCATTGTAGTCGTTAGTAGGCCCATAGCATTGGATGATGTTCATTGTCATGCCCTCTTTCTTTGTTTTGAAGGAGGTTTTGAAGATCCTGGATTCATGAGATTCCCATCCTATAAGTGCTTTTTGTACTTGGTTGGATAGCATCAGTGCAACTCCTTGTGTATGTGGAGCATTCTCTTCTTCATGACCGGAGTGTAACGTCAGCTCTCCTGAAGCTAGGTTTTGTTGTCCAACCTTCTTCCAATGTGTTTTACTGATTCGAAGTACCTCCAGGTTGTATCTTTTCATTTCTGCAGCGACATGGATGACTCTCCCGGTCTTCCACATTGTACGAACATTCCATGTACCTAAACCAATGGTGTCTGGTTGTCAGAATGGGTGTATCAACCTCGTAACTTCCGAAGGAACTTGGCTTTCATCATGAGACATCATAACTCTTCCAAATGAAGACATTCTAACTCCCATTACAGAGTTTAGGCGGTTTAAATTATTTTTTCTGGTTGGCGTTTTTTAGCGAGTTATTTTTCTACGGGATGGGGTCGCTAACTCCATTCACAACCCTCCTCCTTTATCCGGACTTGGGACCGGCAGTAACCCCAGAGGTGCTCCAGGCGAAGTTTTAATTACCATACTCATCAGAAAAACCCATAAGTTTATGAAGAGGTATTGAATTTAACAACTAGGATATATGGTACATAGCTGGCAGTAGGATCCAGGACGTATGTTTTGTTTTATTTGGGACTTGTCATTTGAATGTGTCTGAATTCCATTGTTTTTGTTCACACTGAGGTCCAGAACGTAATTCCTATCAATTAAACATGGATACATTATCGACCAAGTTACTGAGTCCGTATAGTCACTAACGTGTTCAGCTAGGCCTCTATATATCCAATTTTTCATCCCAAAACTAATAAATGATCATTTACTAAACTTCTTGGAAGACTTGTTGGAACTGTATCCACAACTAAAAACATCCAGAATTAGTGCGTAATAATTCACTATTGTGTCAGTGATTTAGAATCATATTGTCACTTTTTGTAGACTTCAAGTAACATCAATATAATCCAACCATTCTCGTAGCATCAGTGTAAATTATCAGTTGTAGATTTGTAGATCAAATCCTTGTTAACATTTTTCGGACTATTTTCCCTAAGTTTGACTTTGTCTTTAAAAAAGCTTATATTAGTCTTACAAATAAAGAAATCCGCTATCATTAAACTTTATCCGGTATTATGCAATAACAATAGATTCCTTTTGATGTAATTTCAGTGGTCGAAATCATTTAATGGGTGATCATAACAAACCTAGTCTTAGCATTCAAATTAAATTCGAGAAAACATTCCCGTTTATGTTGACCTAATGCCATACTTTAGTATTGGCTAAATTTACATGGATATTTTATTTAGTTTTCAATGGAATGTATTTATAAGTTTGCCTAACTAGAAATCAATTCATCTGTTATAGGACTTAAATTATTGAGAACGAAGAGTTTATTATTTAGTATTTTATCTCAATATATTTATCTACTTATTAGTAGTTAGATCAGTCGAACAAAATTTACAAAGAAGTGAAAGTTGAATTTCATAAGAAAATAATTATTTATAGTATACTATTAATTTTAATGTTTTCTTCCTTTACAAAAAATTCACAGGAATGGAAATCAAGGTTATAATGATAGCTTATTTAATACTATTCATAGTTTGTACAAGTTGTTCAGTAAGTGATTTTTCCATGGATCTTAAGTGTCGAAGATCTCCATCAATTCCCTTAAAACGTATACCATATGTCTGAAATCTTGGCAAATGTACAACTTCCATTTCCCATTTTAACAAAGCAGGTGTTTTATCACGGTTGTAACTACTTTTATTAAGCTTACCATGATTGAACTGTGACGGAATTTTAGTGTGCTGACTATCATTGTGTTTATTTTGACTTTGATAATTACAATGTACATGTTGTGAGCAAAGAATATGATAAGGACTGAGATGTACATGATCAATATAAGACTTCTTTACAACTTGATCTAATGTACTGAGTAGTAATTTGAGGTTTGGATTCTGTACAGCTACTCCATAGGACCAATTCAATTGACTTATTTTAGGGACTTGTGTAGTGTTATGTTTTTGTGGGCTGTTATTATTATTATTATGGCGAATGTTATTTATGCTATTGAGATTCTGTCGGGATGTTCCGCTGTTGCTCCAACATTGACCGAAATTAGGTTTGGTTGTACAACCATTTGAATAGTGTATATTGTTTACTTTTGGAGCAGTTGTACCTGTCAAATATTTAAGTGAAAACAAAGAGTTGAACATTTAACAGTTTTCGAATTTCTAAACAGAATCTTTGTGATGTGAGAAATGGTTTTGAAGGTGTTATAGTCAACGACTTAGAATTATTAACTAGTAATTCTAATGGTTCAGTAAAAAATGAAACCGCTGGCCAAATTTTATTTCAAAGTTTACTCAGAAAATCAGTTTCAAATGTAACTAAGTTGACGTATCAGAATTGAGGCTGGTCAAGCCTCTTTGGTGAAGATGGTTGGCTTTTCTGGTAGGAAGGTTGTTCTTCCTGAGGGAAATACCCGTTGTGTGTAAATGTTTTTGCGGAGAAATCGTCAGATCCCCGGGTGTTGGCGCACGGGCGTCGCAACTGTTACTATTATACGTAATTATACGCAAACCCTCGAAGCTCCACAAGAAGGCCTTAGGTTGGATAAAATTTCGCTTATTTATTTTGTAGTGTCTGTTGCTATGTCAAGCCCACATAGCTTATTCTAGCTTCCGAATGGGCTAATTTATTCATTCTTCTTGAGTCTTATTGTGACCTTGTTAATTATTTGCTTGCCAACCTTGACTGCTTTATGTATGAGCATGTATGTACATTTCTTATCTGACTCATCACACGTTTGTAACTTATTTTTCTCTAACTATAAATATCGATTCACATTTGGTTAAATGGTGTTGGCTAACATACCTCCTCCAATCTGTTTCGCTTCACTGTCTGCTCTTCACTTCCTTCGTTCCGTCTCTCCGATTGTTTGTTCTGATAAACAATTGTACAAAATATACTTATTCAAAACTTCATTCTCGTATTTGATTTATTTTAATTCTGTTATTCCCTAATGCAAGTTAACTCGATAATTATATACGAGGATTGACGATATGTATAGGTCAATAACCATAATCACATGATTCAATTAAAGTCAGATATTCGAGAACCACTAAAACTTTACTTTCAATTCTATTTAAAAAAAGTATTTGTTAATCCCTTTAAGGCATTAAAATCCATCTGTCTGTACGGCTTCATATTCCTCAATCTATTTGAACTGATTAAATAAATTATGAACGTTATCTTATTTCGTAGATTTAAAAAAAAATGCTATTTTCTAAAACGATTCAATAAAATTGATTATGATGTAGTTAAACTTACTGTTTATATGGTTACTAGTAATAGTAATAGTATTGGTTGATTCATAACAATTTAAATAAGATTGAAAATCTTGTGATTTTACAAAAGATTTCTCAATTGAAGTGTCACATTTAACTAATTTAGAATTTGGTCTATATATGTAGACTTTGTCAAGTATTTCTTTTGAATTTTGTCCATTTTCTTTTGTTATAGAAAATAATGGTAAAAAAGATCGTTTCTGTTCTCTAGTTAATTGTTTATTATTTTCTTCATGAATTCTGTAAAAGAAAACTATCTGATCAGTAAAAACTCAATAAATTATTTAAATTTTATTGATATTTGTAAGTAAAAAAAAACAGGGAAGTTGGACAAAAGCTTGAGTTAGGATCTTCCGATTATTAAGAAACAAGTAGTGGAAATCTAGGATGCGCATTTCATCCTATCTGGAACTCGTCAGCTGGGTGTACCTGCACTCGGGTTGATGTTCACTCAATGGCTCGAACCCAATACCTTTCGCTTTAAACGCCACAACTTTATCCACCGAGCTACTGAGTTCAAATAACTACTGGTTTGTGCAGTGGGGTGAATTTTAATTTACATATACTGGTTGTTTGGATCCACCGACTGATGTTTAAGACTGTAAATGATCAGTCGCTTTTGTGTTTCTATTTGAATTGTATTCTGTAACGTCTTGTATTGTGTTCTTTCTGCTACTTAATTATATTGTTATTTTATTTTGTGTAATGCGTTTGTATCAAATATACTTTTTGTGTTATAAAGTACGATAGAACAAATCTTCGAATTATCATCATCTTTTGTGGGTTTGTAGCTGATCATCTTCTCAAACTCCTATACAGTAATTCAAGAAATCATCCTTTATGTATTGTGCTTCAGTTGTATAAGCATGAGAAATTCAAGATGCTAATATACATCAAAATTTCATTATGGACTATAATGGGTTAAGGTGGTATTGTTCATCATTTTGGCTTCATGTTAAATGATGAGTGTTTGATGCCATTGGTAATTATTAATTTATAACTAAAAAGTCATTTAAAATGTTTTAGTTAACATTGGCTACGCCATCGATAATAAATTTTGGCTTTTATGTACAAACCGTAAGATCGGATTGCGACTAGTTCACTGAATCGAAATAATGAAAGTAAAGGTGACAATAAGGCTATATAGGTATATGTGAAACAAACCTTGGATTTCGTTAGTACCTAAATCATTTTTAATATACCAACATGTCAAATGAAACCGAAAAGACAAACCTGCTTCCCATGAATAAGATGTGATTAATTTGGTAATTCTAAACAAGTTAAATTTTTCTGTACACTCAGATAAATTATACCCTTCTCTAAGGCCGTATGGTGAAATATAAGTTCAAATATGCAGCCGTCTGTTGCGAGAGGACTATACATCTAACCTAGGTAGCAGATCACAATCCCTCTGTCTGGTACCAAAGATCGTTACAATATCTTCTATGTTGCTGAACTTAGATTATTTTTTATAATTTCAACATGTCTCCTAGATGATAATTAATTTTTCAAGAATGACTTTCATCTTACTGACTATATCGTATATGGGTTAGTGTTAAGGTAAGAAGAAAAACCTAAACTGCGTACAACTGAATTTAAACAAAAGAGTTTAGTTTAGTGAAATAATTATAGGAATTACAGAATTCTACCTGGATGTGAATATGATAGATTATAAGTAATATCTTTAATAATAAAAAGCTATTTTCACGGAGAATCCACAATAATTGAATCAAACATAAAGCATAGTTTGACCTATCAATTATTATTCTAGTTTAATCAAGTGAATCTTGTCAATCTGATTATACTAGGTGCAATATGAAGAAGAAATTTAATAAGATTTTTATTGTCCTGAATATTGAAATGGAATAAACAGGCTTTTCTGAATATTTTTGAGAATGTCAAAAAGACAACTGAATATATCTGATTATTTCTTGTATTATAATATATGTCAAAGTGTTATATATTGACGTAGATGCTTGAATGTAATTTTTTCAAGAAGATTGCTTAAATTTAATTTATATTCCACTTGCAGATTGAAAGCCTATTTTCAAAACAAGTGAAGTTCAACCGGGTCTGTTATGAGACAATAAATCACTGATGACGATGCTGGATGTGTTGTTCAATTTCGTGGATTAATTGAAGTTAGACATTAACACCATTGGATGACGGCCATCTTAATGGTCCAAAGGTTAAGCGTTCGCGTGCGAGACTGATAGGTCCTGGGTTCAAATCTTACGAGGCATAGTTGTGGATGCTCACTGTTGAGAAATCTCACAATGAGACGAAATAGCCATCCAATGCTTCCAAGTTTTCCATGGTTATCTAGCTTCAATTGATTCATTATTTCAACTATTGAAATTATTTTATACTTCAAATATGACTTACTCTTTGTACAAATTTCCATTATACATTACCTCTTTATTTTGAGGAAATTTTCGTTCTGATAAATGATCTTTTTTTATAATCAATATTTCTGTTTCCTTTTTATTAAAACTATTATTTTTTCTCAAATGATTTAAATCTATTTGTGGTCTTTTCAAATTAATATTATTCTCATCATGATTGTAATTATTCTGTTTTGTTTGAGAAAATTTATTATTTTCATATAATTTGATTGGTTGATTTTGCTTACATGAAATTGTATTTTGATTGGTTAAATTAATAATTTTATATTGTTGATTATCATTTGATTGGTTATTATTATCTAGTGTATTATTGGTTGAATTATTTACATGATTTATTATGTTTACTTTTATAGGTAGTAATTTATTATTAGATAATGAGTTATTAGGTAATGGTGATTGATAAGAATTATGTTTTGTTCCTTTTTGAAAAACAATTATTTTAAAATCATTCTCTTTATTCATTTCATATTTATCATGATTAGATGTTATATGTTCTAGGTGTTCTTCATGAGATTTATGTTGTGAATTAGTAAATCTAGATTGAAT
Organism: Schistosoma mattheei; assembly: GCA_944470405.2. Taxonomy (NCBI): domain Eukaryota; kingdom Metazoa; phylum Platyhelminthes; class Trematoda; order Strigeidida; family Schistosomatidae; genus Schistosoma; species Schistosoma mattheei. Next base: position 12,539,211 of record OX103947.1, on the reverse strand, counting down.
TGTTACATTGTTATTTCTTTGATATTTTGTATTTGAACAATGTGTATAATTTAGATTATGATGATTTGATATTCCATATTTATTATGATAATAATAATCATTATTATTATTACCTGAATGTTGATTTTGGAGTGAATGACCATCATGGGAATATTGATTTTCATGTTGATATATAATAATTGGTACTGTTGCTCTTCCAGTATGATCATATGGTAAATTATCCCAACTAGATGTTTTATCATTAATAATAACTACATTTTGTTTTAAGTGTGATTCTAATGAAACAGGAATTGCTGTTTGTGCTCTATCAATGATGAAATGACGTTTTAAATGATTCTCTTTGTATGAATTTGTACTTCTATATTTGGAAAAATAACAAGGTGAAATAAAATTGTTTTTAAAATATTCTAAAAAATTTATCAAGAATAACTTCTTTAGTATGTTTATAATGACTGGAGATTTGTAAAGCAAATAAATTATGAGATTAAAAAGACAGTTTCATGTGGTGTTCATGAGTTTCAGATTTTTTGACAGACAAAATAAAATTCAATTACAGCTCTAGTTTAAGGTTTTAGAATTGTAATTTAAGTAAATAGAACTGTAGGTTCATCTGTCATGCTTGACTAGAGCCAGTGTCGAAAACTACCATTAAGTTAAAAGATCTCTACTTACTAAATCTCTGTACATTACAATATGTCTACAAAAACTCTTTGATTAAAGAAAAACTCGAATTAAATTTACATCCGAGTCCCTTACATAAGAAATTATAATCCCTTATCACCAATCACAATATTGCTAGCATGACTACAAATTTTATCGATTTTTAGTCAAAGTGTAAACTAAGGACGAGGTATATGAAAATAGATTTTTTGTTAGGTAACTGATGTCTTGGAGCTAGGTTTCGTACAAGCTAAGAATCATCGGTAGAACTTATCTATGATCTTGAGAGAACTATTCCTCTATATACGATTCGTACCTACGTCATCTATTGTTACTACCTCAGATTTTATAGCCAGAATACTGAGGCTTCAGTAACAAATATAGTTCATCCTAGTATAAATTAACTCATTTAATAAATGCAAGAGTATGTTCTCAGCCGTGACTCACACTGTTATTATGTAAGGGCTTATAACGCTATCAGATTCTCTAAAGCAAATTCAGTAGATTGGGGTTTTAAGCCGTCAGAATTTAACAGTCTAGTCACAAAGTGAATTCTCTTTACTGTAAAGTCGAGTCACTTTATCTAACAAGAAATTAATAGAACCTTGTCAGGCCTAAGAATTAAACAAATCGATTATTACTCAATGATCAATTTAGTATGTTCATATTGGGAAGATCCAGAAAACTCCTCTAAAAAAGCCAAAAGGTCTTTGAAAACTCTGAAAAACATCTTATCCAATCAGGATTTAATAGTTTTCCAGAAACATCTAGAAAGTTTAGAGTCACATGTCGCGTTTCTGATTAGATGATTACCTATATTGCTACTACGCTTAATGGCGTTCCAGAATTTTCCGGAAGCCCAAGGCCATCTAAAATACTATAAATATCCTAGATTTTCTGTATATAAACGAAACTTAGAGTAAAGTGTTTCTTCCATATTTCGCGCTTTTCCCCTCGTGTTCTAGTTACTGTGTAGATTTAGCCTGGGAGTTACTAAAAGAGCTTAGGAACCGAATCTAGCGTTCATTTAGAAGATTTATCAGTTCAAATATAACTTCTTACTTGGCATTATTTACAACCTGACCATTCTTTAACTTATCTTCATCATTCTCCAAACTATAAATAACAACTTTCTCATTGGAGTCATTTGTTTCAGCATTATCGTTCAATGATTTAGCACGTACACGATGCATATTACATGAGCGTTTGCAATCATTCGGTAGAATATTAGTTGGATTGTTCGTTGTTATTGTTGTACTAGAGCAAGAAATATCTTGTGAATCAAAGCATTTCATTGTTTGCTCTATAGTTTGATATAAATCTGGATCAGATGTAATGATTAAATCCATTTGGTTACTTGAAACAATTGGTTTACTATATAATATAGAATAATTATTAAATAGAAGAAATAAACGAAACATTTTAGTCTTTAAAAACTGACTACAAGTTGATTATCAGGCTTTATAATTATAAGTTCATAATTGTTATATTTCAGTATCAAAAATATGGTCTACTTCTTTCTTAAATGACCATTCTAATTTAAAAACTACACAATTTCGACATATTCAGGCTGTGACCAAAGCAAAGTTCACTAATTCAACATATAACACTACCTTATTGATTTACGTATGTGTGCCTCCTTCTGACCCATTGTTAAACAATAATGATAGGCTTATAACTATAGAGTACGATGATGAATTTATTGCAAAACCTTTATTTACTTTAATATCCTTTATCCTTAAATAGTCTATGAGGATTTCCAAATTCTAATAACTGATTAATAAAAATAGAAAACCAAGCATTATTTATAGCCAACTAACTCACTGTTCATCACGAGAAGTAGAAATAATCACTGGAGTTGTATGACGTTGAATTGGTTCCGATTTCGGTTCGTCTTTTATACTCAATTCTAAAATCCAAAGTGTGACAAAAAATATTACATGATAACAAACTTTGATCATTACAAGTATGGAGGTTTTTGAGATTATAAAATTTTACTGAGATCATGAACTGATTAAAGTTAGACAACCATTGAAAATGTGGAAGAACTGGACAACTGTTTCGGTCTAGTATGGGACTCCTCAGCAATGAGCATCAGCCACTGGGGATCGAACCCAGGACATTCTGTGTTAAGAACATACACTTAAGAACATTAAGACTGTGGATAGTACTGAAATTTTGGAGACGTTTTTTCCTCTTTTTTGAGACCCCATCAGCTCGATGTATCTGGATCACAGTGTTGATGTCCAGATCGGGGACTCAAACCTAATATCTTTCAGTTCAAATCCCAAGATATTATTCACTTAGCTACTGAGTCCATGAAAGCACTAACTTATTGAATAGGTATGATGTATTTATCATTATTGTTCAGTCCTGGCTGTCGACAACGAGATAATTAACCCCCCTACTAAAATGGTGCATAAACTAATCGATTTTCGTTAGGTCATACAAACGAAATAATCACTTTAATTTGAGGGAACAAATATATAGGCCGGATAATTGTGAGAATGAAATTTATTGGGAGATAGCATCGGCTTAATATTGACCTCAGAAAATTAGATGTTTCTAATACACTGCTTGATTTACTTCGAAAAGTTTAATTCATTACACATCCAGATTTCTTTAGTAAGAGTAGACCAGTAACAAATGAGTCTGATTGGTTAACTTATTTGATTTAAACAAAATCTCAATATCCTATGTTCATTTCCATTTAGATTACACACTGTTACTAAGTCTTATATTAAGACCAAATAAATGTCAATTAATTGTTGACCTTCAGTGGTTTTCAACTGAATTCATTCAGAGACGTAAAATATCTTATGGTGCAGTTGCTACATATTCAAGTCTATAATTAAGAAATGTGTGGATGGAGTTATTTCGTTCAGTTAGCACAACAATTGTATTTGGGTGATACAGACTACCTGGTTTGAGTCCACGTAATAACTGTGAACAGCGGTGGTACTTAGCTTGCAGTCAGTTACAGTAGACCAAATCCATTCACTATTTATTTGAAAAATTTGGTTCCAACATTTCTTCATAGATACCTTTTCATTCTGTATTTTCTGACCATACACTGAATGTTCAATATTTTTGATAATCTTTTCATCTACATCATTTCAATTTCTTTGCTATGTATTTTGTTAATTTGATATCATAGCGGTAATGGGACATGTCAACTTGAAATAACTCACATTTATGTTATGCTGTACGTTGATTATAACGCAACAACTACACTAGCAAACAACTGAAATGGCTTACTGAATTTCAGTTTTTTTCTGTCGATCAATTCACAGTGATTCTGGGTAATAATTTATGTCTTCAGAGTATCGAATAGATATGTGACAATAAAACAAAGTTATTATAACAGGAAAACAGTCGAATACAGCAATAAACGCTTGCAGAAACCTGTAAAAGATTAGCTAGCTAAAAGAAAGTATTTTAAATACTACGATCTTTTCACTATTTGATCCCAAATCAAAGGTCACGGATGTGCATTGTGAGGAGTCTCATACCGGTACGAAACGGTCATCTAATGCTTCTAGATTTTTATTAATGAACCGTGATTCAAACCATGAAAATTCTGTTATCTCCACAAATCCCTTCATATTAAATAAAGACTTATATATTACACTTGTATATACTAGTGATTATTTCGTTGACATTCTTAGTAAAAAGCAATTGGATCAAAATATATTATTTATTCTAAACGAAATAAACTGAAGAAACCAGGAAACAAATACTACTGTAAACCTTTGGATTATATGAAAAATAGTGTCATTATCTCACTTTATTCACCAGTTAATAGGTACGTGTGATTGTTTCCGAGTAGGACGAAGGAATCCATTTGTTTAAATAGAAATTCATATAACTCAGTCTTACATTGCTTAAGAAGCACTGTGAGTTTAGAGATTGTTTATTGAAAAACCAAACCTACCTTAATAGTTTTATCTTAATATGATTGCATATGAATTATCTTCATTTCTTCTCTAAATTTTCACTACATAATATTTCTACAACTGCTAATCAGATCATTAAACGAAGAGTTAGCAAATATTACCTGTTACTGTATGCAAAAATATATCTTCTGTGTATTTTTATAGTTTATAAGAACAAATTCGATGAATAAAAACTAGAACGGATTGTAAAATTTTACAAGTGAATGTTCATCATGAGTTGGCGTCAATTACTGAACTATTAAAAACCAAGAAGAACTAAATATTGGCGTCACTGGTTCAAGATTTCTCATCAATGTATACACATGGTTTCCAATCAGAGTCAAACCTAAGTCTAAGGTACTCCAAGGTACAACAGAAATAAAAGATCAATGATATTTTTCAAACTGTATGTGATAATTCAAATATACTAGGAACTTGTAACTAAAAGCCAATATTAAGATAGTTTGTTCAAGGGTACTTTCATGTTAAGTTGATAAATTACTGCATACGGTTAAATGTTTTATTAATTATTGATTATTTTAAGAAGTATATAAATTCAAAGAGTTGATTAATTGGTCATGCGTAAATGTCCTAGCAACCGTTTAGTTTATAAAGTTTATCGCTTATCTGGGAATATTTTTAGTCAGAAAAAAGGACAATAAAACTATATAATAACTCTACTTAGAAGTAAAACATTTAGCTAAAAGTAGCTCTGAGAAAACTGATGATTGAGATATTTAAAGTTAACATGTACGTTACCGAATATCGGTAGGCGAAACTACCTCAAAAATAAACTATAATCCCTTAAATATTGGTATATACTCACTCCTTCCAACAGATTTATGACTGCTTTTCCTCTCAATATCTAAATTTAAATTACTATTGGATAACATATTCCCAACGGATATCAGCTGCTTCCCAATTCTTTGCTGTGTTTCAGTATCAGCCAGCAAGAGATATGTTGCTCTGATATTATTAAATAAGCGTTTTTCAAACGTTTCACGTAGGTCTTCATTACTAAATCCAAGTTTATTCATAATGGCTAAAAAAGAAATGGAAATAGATTTGTGTAAAGGTTATGACTAAGTAAAAATATAAATTAAAATAGTTTAATCTATCACATTTTCTTATAACAAAGGTATGTACATGAAAAATCTTCATTTCAACAACTAGTCATCATATTTTACAACGTTAAGTTCAAATTTATGATTAAAATAAACAGCTGAATTAAAGACGATTACATCGTTTAGAATTAAAATAAGATTTTTAATAAGATAAAATTGTTAATTTTAGTAGTTGAATTGATGAGTTGATGTAAGCTAGAATACCATTGAAAACCTGGAAGCACTGGACAGCCATGTCGTCTTACCATGGGAATCCTCAACAGTACGCATCCACCATCCCGTACGTGGGACTCGAATCCAGGACTTGATTTCGGACGTGAACACTTAACCAGCAGACCACTGAGCCAGCATTCAACGGTGTTCGTGTCTAACTTCAATCCGGCCATAGATGGTTGGGCAACCATTCATCTATTGTCTAAGGTAAATATCTGTCTCTACTTGACACGGATTGGACTCTACTGGTCATGGCTACTTACTAGAACTCCAGGAAATCCGTCTTGAATCCAGATCATTGGTCTAAAGGCTGAGTGTTCGCGTGCAAGACCGAAGGTTCTGGGTTCGAGTTTCACATACGGGATGGTGGATGCGTACTGTTGAGGATTCCCATAGTAGGATGAAATGGTCATCCAGTGCTTTCAGGTTTTCAATGGTGTTTTAGCTTACATCGACTCATCAATTCAATTATTAAAATTACCATCTCCACAAACCCCATTCTGATCAAAAAATTGTCAATGTCAAAACGAACATTGCGTAATTTTAGCTGGAATAAGCTTGTACATCAACTAAAGTGATAGAATAGTAAGATGGATAAATTCAATTGTGTAACTGTAAGAAAATCAGATCTAAAGAGATCATTTATCACTTGGTTGAGTGTTATTAAATTATCGGACAGGCTAAATGTGTATTTCTGCAATGAGATGTAAAGATATTTAAAAATATTGGAGGAATCTTCATTTTGATCGGAAGTCTTTCCAGATAATAGGAGATTGATCAATTGCAGCTCTAAACATCAATTAAAAGATTCAAGCAATCAGTAGAAGATGAATTTTGTGTAAGTTATTATACTACTTAATGAGTCATATCGATAGGCAAAATGAAAATTCAAAAAAATTACGCGGCATTAAAGAGTTGAATATCCCCATAAATTATGTTTATTGCAAATTCAGATGTTAAATATATTCCAACCTGTTAAATAGGACTTTCAATTAGTTCCTAGCATACTACCGAGTATTAAACCAGCGTTTATAAGATATTTACTGACTTCAGTAATAAAAATCCACAAGTTACGTAGAAAACAGTCTTTTATTTTGAGAAACACTAATTGAGTTGTTATTTACTTTATAGGTTTCTCTTATGTGTAAAAAATTAAGCAGTAAGTCAGTTTATTCGACCACCATTTTCTAATGTATATTTTATGTCAATCGCACAGAATTTGATTCACCAACATGTGAAACATGTAGTTCTATAAACATCTGATCTTCGTACCAGGTATAATTACTCATCAAATGTGTAATAAACATAATCTATCTTATCGTTAACTTTTGTATAAACGTATACCTGATCTTTTAACTATTGTTTTGACCAGATTTTTTCTTGTTTAAGGCTCTTTTCTTTTAGTTTTTTAGTAAGTAGGAGCCAAGACACAGGGTTAATTAATGTATATGAAAAAATATTTATTCACGAGATTATTGGGCAATTAGAACAACGTCTTGTATATTGCACATAAATTTTGAGTAATGCTTACAATTTCCATTTATTTATTCAGTAAACGAAGTTATTCAGCAATTGTTGAACTCAGACTCTTTGAATAGACGTATATAGACCATAGACTGCTGACATGTTGTATAAAGTCTAATACAATATTAGTACAGAGGGATTTGTAAAGATTGTAGGATATCCGTTGTTTTAACTAGGAAATGATCTTAGCTAACCATTATTGGAAAGCAGAAAGTAGTGGACAACTACTTCATTCCAACATTGGACTACTGAAAGTTTGGTGAAAAGTCATGACTAATGATCTACAACCGTGCCATGTTTGAGATGGTTATTCAGAACAGACGATGAAAGATGACAGGGCACAGTCGTGAATAAGTTCAAATTAGTTATGTAAACCACTGGACATTGGGTAAATGGTCTAGAGTTTAAATGTTCGCACATGAGGTCAAAGGTCTAAGATTCTATAGCCTATGATGAGGTTGTAGATGCTCACTTATGGGGAGTCCCGCACTAGAGTTAAACAACTACACGGTATTTCTTAATTTTAAATAATGATCTAACTAAAATAAGTTCATGATTCATACTAAAAGATATGATAAACAATATCATATTGGTACATTATAAATCAAGGACCCCATATCAAGTAAGTTTATAATTCATTTAATCAAGATCATTGTCCATATATTCTTCTCTAGATCAGTTTGTTCACTTAGTTATATAAATTATGATTAATTCTTATTTTATTTCAATTTCATCTTTTTCTGTCAATTAACTCTTAGAAATGTTGAAAAGTAATAGAACTAGTTAGACCATAACAACAATCATATTTCAATATTATTTATTGAGTAAGAACTATTATACTATATTATATAATCTTCCGGCAATATAAATAATATATGAAAGGATATTTTTGTAAGCAATGGTGTATATTGGCTAGCAAAGGAATCCAGAACGCACGTTTCGTCCTATTTGGGACTCGTTAGTTGGATGTACCTGCATCTCAAAGTTGATGCTTACTCTGGGACTCCAGCTGACGAGTCCCGAATAGGACGAAACACGCGTCCTGGATTCCACTGCTAGCCACTATACATCATTGCTTACAAATAACTTGTGAATTAAGGCAATACGCACAGTATGCACATATGCCAATAACAGACTGATCAATTGCAGTCTTAAACCTCAGTGGAAAGATACAAGCCAAACAATACCAAGTGAATATGAAGGGATAATTTACTTTATTTGAATTGATTTAATTACATCTATTTAGAATGATTACAATGTAATTCTATGATTAAATTTATAATAAAATATTGTTTTGTAAAGTTTGATATTACTAATCTAATTGAATAGTCTATTTCTTTCTTTCTATTTTTACACATAGATTACTTTATTAGATAAGGATACTAATAATATACACATAGAATAAACTACTCTTCTATTTTATTATATTCAATGATTGGTACTATATCAAATACTTGAATTGGATTATTCTTAAAGTTATGAAACACTTCAATTCTTTGACATAGATAAGTACTTGAATTTCTATATTATGTTATGTTATGTTGAAACGTCTATATTGATATGGAAAAAGAAAAGGTATTCAATTATTGAAAATATAAGTGTATGGAGAAACAAAACAACTTTATTCTTTGAAATATAAGTACTTATATCATCATCATCATCATCATTTAAGAATTGTAAACAAAATTAAATGATAAATGTATAATTTATGTTAAGAATTGAATGTAGATTCATGAATAGAAGAGCATATGTTTATACATTATAACGTTGTTAATTTTAAATCTACATGTGTGTGGTATGTAGTTCAATATGTTGATGTTTATTGAAAACATTTTTACTTTATAGATACCATCAAGTCAATTATGATAAATAGTTGTAATCTATTTATAAAATCTAATCATTCAATCTTACATATTACAAGAAACTTATAAAGAGGCTAATTTCCCCTATATTTAACTCCAATTTATAGTATCCCGTTAACTGAGTATTAAAGGCAGGCTAAATCTCCTAGTAGAATTATCCGCAAGCGTACAAGAAGCAAGCACACAGGAAACCAAGTGTGTGTGTGTGTGACTTAAAAATCCATATATATATATTTGAATGTTAATCAAGTGTGGATAAATTATTGATTGTCTGTGTATTACAACCAATGGGAGAATAGGTAGAAAATTGATGTGCTGACATGTGTTCAATCATACTCACATAGAAATTTACATAGTGGATTAAGTGTCTAAATTACAGTGAGTAGATAAATAATACAGTCGTTAAATGGGCTTACTACAAACCTACTCAAACCTATTGATATATTTACTTTTAAAAACTAGGATGAAATGTGAAAAATCAAATTTATCACAGTAGTTTAAATGGTATTAAAGATACCACAAGTATTTAAAGTTTGACAACACCTTAACTAGTAACATCTTTAGAATGATGGTAGGAGGTAGTCAACAGGAAACCCTGAACCTGGGTTTTATGCTCTTTGACACTCGTCAACAAGGTGTACCTGTAATCTTGAGTGAACTGGTTCTACCTGACGGATTCGGTTTCGTGTCACCCGGCTTCACAGTCAGAGACGTTACCATTGGGCTCTCCGGGTCGCGACCGACCACCTGTAGTAACATCTTTTATAATCAAAATGTGTCAACCCAGTCAAATTAGAAGTCAAAAGCGAAAGAGTTCGAATATATACCTGATAGAATATTGATATATCGAGCAGTGACTGATCTAAGCTAGTTAGAGGTTGTAGAAGATGTGTAACATGGCATACCCACTCATGATCTGGTGAGGATACTTGACCAAGCGTCTTCAGCTAAATGAATCTGTTAAAATTAATGCGGTCAACACCAAATTTCAAAGTCTTACAGAACTATTGATTGCGGGGATTTATTGACCGCTACAGTAACATCTCTTCTACAATCCATAAACTCTCGTTTCAGATAGTGGATGTACAATAATGACAATTTATAACCAGGATAATATAGCAGCTATTCAGTATTCTGTAAATTTTCAATAGTCTTGTAAATGATATCAACTTTTACTAAAATCTGAGTTGTAGTAATCAACAAAATAATTCTGTTTTCAAATTACCAGAGAAGAAATAAAGCATAACTCATTAATTATGTGATAAGATCATTTAGTCATGTGGTATTTTTGTTATGTATCATTAAAACAAAAAAATTATTTTCAGACTTAATAAATCGTAGATATTATAAGTCATTTTTGGAGGATTATAGAGATCGTTAAATGTTATTAATATCATGAACCAGCGATAAGTTAGATAACTAAGAAGCAATAGATAGTTGTTATAACTAAGTATGGGACATCCAAGCAGTGAACATTTACAATCCCATCAACGATTGAATCCAAGATCTTTAGGTCTTTCGATAAATGTTACCTTCCTTAAACGTGATATAGTTGAACTTCTCAATAGAACTTAAGAAATTTCCTCTTGAAGTTAGTCACTAGTGAAAGCATGATAATTATCTGTCTACAATCCTAAACTTATTTAACCTTTATATTTAATATTTTAATCTGTTCATTGAGAAATTCATGAAATTTGAATAAGGAACAGATAAAGTCTGTTAGAATATGTATGAGTTGATAAATTCACTTAATTAGTTTATTTTCACTAACATTATTTATTAGTTAATATCTGACTTACCAATACGTATTGGATCGTTATAATTTTCTCGAGGTTCAACATACGGTTTTAATCGATCGTGTTCATATCCGATATTAATCCATGGATCTTCCATTAATTCCTTTATTTTAGAAAATATAATAAAAAAATACAACTTTTATTGTTATTTTCTTTATCCATGCCGGGAGTTAAAGAAAGGTATTATCATGTTATGGTTTCAGCAAAGATGAGTTGTTGCTAGCAAAGGAATTAAAGACATATTTTCAATCCTGTTTAAGACATGTTATCTAGATGTAACTACATTGCAGTATTGATGCTTACGCTATGATATGAACACGGTTTTTATTGGCTTTAAACACCAAGGAGTCATGCGCTAAGCTGTTAATTCCAGATAAACATTATCTACTAATAAAATAGTGGGTTCTATGCAAAAATCGACAGTGAAATAGTTTGATTATACGTTCTAAAAAATTCTCCCAACCGAATAACACACTAAATTTATGGAATAACGACTAAAAGGTCCATTAATTATTGTAGTTATTATTTATTTAAACACATAAAAATTCGTACAGAAGGTACCAAATACATATGCGCCACAAAATCATTAGATATGTTTTGGGGCTCGAATGCTGAGCGGGTGCCCAGATCGGAGCAGGAGGGTTTCTTAGGAGACCACTCCACGAGCCTTTGACATAAAGGTCTAATCCACAAGGCACTGGAACAACGTAGGGAGATGCAGTTTTATGCTAGCCGGTGACCAACAATAGGATCATATGCCATTTGTTACCTTTGAACCCTGGAGCTCATATGCACCATTAGTTTGGAAACAGGGTTTTTCAACTCGTCCAGGTGGACCCTCCGTGTCCACCAACCGGATTGAATTGTCGGATATTCGCTTTTCATCCTCTTAATTTCATAAACAACAGTAATGCCACGAGAGGGCGGTGAGTAGGATTTTCCTGGCAGTGGTTGTATATGCTATGTGAGATCATTTCGAGAGGAAGAGCTGACTCTCGCCACCCTCGACCGTACCAGGGCATATGGGAGCCATCCGTTATTGGATAGTTGAAAGAAATCGCAAAACAATATTTTCCTGATATTGTATTTAATAAAATGTTAACCATTGGCTGGATTAGATGATATTACATCTGATCAGCTGTTTGTCATTTAAATAATCTTGTGTAGGTCACTGGATGTATATATATGAAATATAAAAAGTAACTATCTCATGGTTTGTACTAAATAAGTGATTCACACTGTTTTCATCAATATTTGATCTGACAAGTGTAAATCATGATCACACAATTACATCGATGTTTTAACAAGTATATAAAGGTTAGATGAAGTCTTTGTTCTTATCAGTACTGTTTCCATAAAAACACAGGAAACAGATTGTGCTAGGTGATTGTACTTAAGGATATTTAGTTAATCGCAAAATCCATGAAGAACTTTTAACGTTTAACTGTAAATTTGTGAAAATTTCTGTTCAAAACCACCTTAATTTATACGTTGAATTCCCACTGTTTTATAAAAAAGTACTACAGAGACTAATAAAGACATTTTGTGGAACTAAATCAATAGACTGAATATAATATTATCAATGATGAAACTTGATTATCTGGATAACAATCACTTTTACATACATTATCAATTTTGTCTGTCTGTCCTGAATCTCGTTCTTAAAGTCAAGTTCTGTGCACGCAAACCAACGTGGTCTATGTTGGCTAGTTGAATTATGTCTCCTTAGGATCTATTATAGTACCATATCAAAAGTATCACAATTAAAAAGAAGTAAAACTTTCATATCTTCTCGTTCTCTGTCCTCAATTTATCTGGTAAAGTTACTATTCCTTTTGAGTAACAATCAGTTACTGAAAGTGTTACTAAAATAGTCACAACGTATTTCATCTGATGAATCACCATTTATCCATAGATTTCAGTCAAGATTACAAGGATATGCAAAATACCACAATTCCCTAGTCGGAAATTGGAGATATGACTACAATGAAATTTCAAATCACATTTCAACAAAATTCTATTCTTAATCTTGAGTATCAAGTCTTTTTTCAGCACCCATTTTACCAAGGTTTTTTTTACGGGTTAAAGTTAGTAATCCCATGCTCGATCCTCCTCCTTCACCCGGGCTTGGAACGGGTAGTAACCTTAGGCGATATTCAGATGGAGTTCTTGGTATCATAAGTCAGCCAGACTTGAATGCAACCTATACCATCAGTAAACTAGTGGTATTGTAGTGAACGAGAACACGGGTGGGGACAATCGAATGTCTGTGACACAAAATTACAGAGCATCTCAATAATATCTGAGAACTATATATTTAAATCGTTAATTTGCAAAATGTCCACCAATGTCTGAACATGCCTCAGACTTCATTGTTCTTACATTTTCATACAAATTGCATTCTATTCCAGCTCTTGCTTTCTTGATCTTCCCTCATCTTTTGCTGTCAGACAATACATTCCTGACTCGCATAAAATACTACTTATATCAATATAAGTAGCACGCATCACAGCATCAATTAAAGAAACCAAGACTTATAAAGTTTATCGAATTAAACAGATACATTATGAGTATTTCTTTACACTAATTCTAATTAATTAAAGTATAATAATTATTAGAAATCATAGTTTTAAAGAAGGTCTTATTGATAGAGAAGGCAAAACAAAACTACCGATTCAACTTTATTAACATGACTAGACAGATATACATGTTGGAACAAAGCCAAAGTTAAATACCATTTATAATTTGTAAAGAAAAAAACTCAAACAAAATTGTTCTTATTAATAATTAGTCATCTATTCATTTATATTAGTTCTTTTAAGATTTATGATTTTGAAATGGAAAGTTCCTATGTTAAATTTGGATTGTATGATAAGCCGACAAAGATTATCAGAACTATGTGATATATTAACGTCATACATATTGAACAATCTGATCATACATAATATACTTGTTAAAAACACTTATATTTAAAAATGAAATATGAACTAGACAACATATACATTTAAGTGTATGAGGTTGTGGAGATTATTAGGATTTTGATTGAGATCATGAACTGATTGGTGTTAGACAACCATGGAAAACTTAAAAGCACTAGACGGCCGTTTTGTCCTATTGGATGCCGGCTTAATGGTCTAGCAGTTAAGCGTTCTCTCACGAGACCGAATGTTCTGGGTTCGAATCAATCTAGCGGGATCGTAGATGTACGGTTCTAAGAAGTCCCAGAATAGGACGAAACGGTCGTCTAGTGCTTTTAAGTTTTCCATGGTGGTCTAACATCAATCAGTTCATGGTCTGAATCTAAAGCCTAATAATCTCCACAACCTCATACACTTAAATTTATATGTTGTCTAGTTGATATTTTAGTTTTAAATATAAGTGTTCTTAACGAGTATGTTATGTATGCTCAGATTGTTCAAAATGTATTACGCTAATATATCACATAGTTCTGATAATCTTTGTCGGTTTATTACACTATTCAATAATTAATTAATTATTAGACAGATCATTCTGCTACATATAACATCAGAATTATCATTCAATTGTCTAGCACCTGTAGAAGAAGAAGAAGAAAGTAGAACTTACTACATTACCTCTAAACAACTTCGTTTTATAGGATCAATTTCTAGCATACGTTTTATAATTAATTCACATTTAGTCGACATGAAATATGGAATACGATAATCACATTGGGTAATACGTCTGTGTAATTCCTAATAAGAAATAAAATAATTTATTGTATTCAAATTGTACAATGAAAATCATGTTTATAAAAGAGAAAAATTGTTTGCAAGTTTAGCACACAAATTGATTTTTGTATAATAATGCTCAATTCGATGTTGTGTTTTTAGGCCTATGGATAAATACCAATTTGTGGGCAAGTTATATGTTAGCGATAAACCAGTCAATAACGAAACACTCATTAACATCGAAATTTGATTTTATAAAGAGCTAAGTAAAACCTACCCATATTTAATTCTTATGAAGATTAAAATTGATAAATTATCTGTTGTGCAATCGTATAATGAAGGTAATATTATTATAAGCTAAGTTACAAGAAACATATGCTCCCGAAGCAGACTGTGGCTGAAACTGTACTTAAATATTAAGCGTATTTTATATGATTGAAATCGTAGTTATAGGTGTTTAAAGGGTCTCTCAACAACCTCTGTGCATAAGTATTTGACAGATATAATAAATTAAATTTAATTCTTTAAACTTTCTTTTCGTTTTGTTTAACCGAAGTATGTGACGTGAATTCTGATCCCCTCATAACTGGCAATGATTTAACAAAGTAATTTTACGTTAAATTTGAGTTATCGCTAAAGTATAGTTGCACTGAAAGGATTTATGAGCCATAAGAAATTTCAATGACCAAGATGAAAATATCACCGAATTACATTCGTCATTGTGTTTGGAAAGCCGTAAATTACTTTTGAACTTTTTTTGAAAAACAACAATTTAATCATGTTTAACACTAATATAAACTTGTACACTGTAAGGTAGTTGTAATTGACTGTTGAGATAATACATTATTTTATCTAACATATTTGGATGCCGGCTCAGTGTTTTAGAGGTTAATTGTTCGCGCGAGAAACTGATAGGTCTTGGGTTCGAATCTCACGAGGTGAGATCGTGGAAAAGCACTTCTGAACAGTCCTACAATAGGACAAAACGGCCGTCCAATACTTCCAGGTTTTCCATGGTGGTCTAGCTTCACTTGACTCATGATCTCAAATATTGAAATTTAAATATTTTTTAGATACATTAAATGAATTATATGAAAATGACTTGTTGTGGAACCTTTAACGTCAACTAACGGTTTTATTAGTAAGCTGTTTGGTTCACTCGCATATCGAAAATTCCCCTTATGTAAATTCGAACATTTATAAACGGAAAATATTGCTCTCGATTAAGTCTTCATTAGCGTTTACTTCAAGTTTACGCGAATTCTGATCTACTTCCTGTGTTAAAATTATTATTTAAGTGACTATCATACATATGAAAAACTGATGTATATCAGAGTAAAGAATCATAAAGATCTAGATTTGTTCACGAATGTTCTGTTTGTCCACACACTGCATTGATCTTAGCTGTTCAGTTGGATAGTGTCCGCATAGAGAAAACCATTTAAAAAAAAATAACAATCAAAATTCTTACTTTTAAATTCGATGCTTCAAATGGTAATGAACCACTTATAAATAAATATAATATAACACCTAATGCCCATACATCAACTTCTGGACCGATATATTTTTCACCATTTAATAATTCTGGTGCAGCATACGGTGGACTTCCACAAAATGTATCCAATAATGATGTTGCATTAAAATGATTGGCAAAACCGAAATCAGCTAATTTAATATTATTCTGATAATCGAGTAAAAGATTTTCTGCCTAAATTGAATTGATAAATTTAAATTAAAAGAAATATAGATAGAATATTTCAAAATGGTTAGTTGAGATATGAATATCATGGGAAAATTGATCCATTAGAGTTTTAAATCAACAGAGGGAAGTGACATATAGTAAATTCATCACTTGATTATAGTGATCTAATAAATTGACTGATAAAACGACACTGTACTGATGATCTTCAGAGAATTTTACGAGATTTAAAGTAGTGTCTATCAGATACTTTGTGAAGTCCAAAACACAGTGGAGAATAGCACATTACTTAATAAAAAATTTGTAGAATTTGAAAATATCTTAGGTGTGAACATACAGGGAATAGAACATAGTATATAATCCAAATTACTGGAAATACCTATTCCTGATCCAGATTTTCTTTGGGTAAAATTGACGTTCATAGTGAATTTCTAAACAGATAGTAACAAAGTTGTTGGTTGTTAATTGACCAATCTGATTTTATTTACATTTACAGTACCTTTTTTATAAATTGTTAATACAGCGTACTTGCTAATCTCTTCGATTTTACTTTAAGCAGGAGTTCATAATATTTGAGTTACGGGGACTTTTTGTCAGTTTTCTAATCAATAAATAAATATTAATATCAGACGGGTTTTGTGGATATTATAGTAATTTCAATGGTTAAGATCATGAGTCCGTTGAAGCTAGATTACTATGGAAAACCTGGAAGCAGTGGACGGACGTCTCGTCCTATCGTAGGACTACTCAACAGTGCGCATCCCCGACCCCGTCCTCTGCGAGATTCGAATCAGGTCTGTTGTGAGATAGTGACTCACTGAAGACAATGGTGAATGTGTCGCTCAATTTCGTGGATTAGTTTAAGTTGACAGCTCAGTGGTCTAGTGGTAAAATGCTCACGCGCGAAACCAGTAGGTCCTGGATTCGGATCTCGCAGAGGGCGAGGTCGTGGATGCGCACTGTTGAGGAGCCCCACGATAAGACGAAACGGCCGTACAGTGCTTCCAGTTTTTCCATGGTGGTCTAGCTTCAATTGACTCATGATCTTAACCACTGAAATAAGTATTAGCTGAAGGGTATGCGTAATAAATCTACAAACTTTGTAATCTGAGAAATTCTTGTTTTGGAGAATATTCATAATATTATTAGCTAATAACTTTGCTTATTCATATCTTTCAGATATATAAACCTTTCATCAAGACTAAGTTACATAACAGTAATCAGTAAATATTTTCAACATTTAAGAATCTTTTGTGTACTTTATACTAGATTAATAATAAATACATTTTCTTGTTATATCTCAAATGAGTAGAAAAGTTGTATTTCTGATGTTTCGTGACTAAATGTAAATAACTTCTTCAGAATAAATAAATGACCAAACTAGTTTAAATAGTACAAAAGAAATAATGCAGATTATTTTTAGTACAATCAAAAACATAATTCATTAGGATGT
Source organism: Schistosoma mattheei (assembly GCA_944470405.2). Lineage (NCBI taxonomy): Eukaryota > Metazoa > Platyhelminthes > Trematoda > Strigeidida > Schistosomatidae > Schistosoma > Schistosoma mattheei. The sequence continues at coordinate 12,521,256 of OX103947.1, read as the reverse complement.
AACAAAAAATATATTTATTATTGATATTTTATCCAATGATCAGTTTATTTGAAACTACCAAGTTCAACCATGACATTGATACCTCTATACTTGGTTATTTTTTATTTAACTAAATAGTATAATTACTTAAACATACTTTTAAATCTCGGTGAACAATATTTTTCCGATGACAGTATTGTACAGCAGAAAGTATTTGACGAAATTTTCCACGTGCATCAGATTCATTCATTCGATTATGCTTCAAAAGATATTCAAACATTTCACCTTAAACATTAAAAAAAATTATCAAAATATATTTTTATATATTATGGATTGTCTTCATGAAAGTATGTAATGATACTGTATCAGTTAAGAAGGATTGATGAAACGTTTTGATTGGTAATATTTATTGAAACCCAAATATTGTTGCTTCAGTTTTTATAGAATAGATGGCATGTGGCTAGCAGTGGATCAGTGTTTAGTCATATTTCAAACTCCTCATCTGGCTGACGATGGATCTCAGCAGTGATATTCACATTGAGGCTCAAACCCAATGCTTTCCGCTTGAAACGCTCAATGTATTGTTCACTTAACTACTCATTTCACACAGCCGCTGGCTTGTCCTATGGGTATGAATTCTAGCTTGATTTGTAAACGTTTTTGTTACGTTGATGTTAATAATCAGAACTGAATTTCGATTAGTCTTAGTTGGCATAATTGCATCCTGTTCGGATTGCCTCAATATAATCATGACGAAATAAGGTTTTTATAGAAAAGATGTGACTAGCAGTTGATTCGAGTCTTGTAGTAGACATCATTTCAGAAATCCAGGTGTATACAGCTGACGAGAACCAAAAGGACAAAACGCCCATTCTGGAATCTAGTACTAGTCACATTCCATCTACTCTATTTTTACTTGTTGGTAGCAGTGATTATCTATAGACATTAAAATGATTTTTAACCTTAAAAACACTAAAATCGCTTTCAACATCTTACAATCTCTTTCTCATTCAAAGTGAAAAGGGTAAAGATTTCATGGTAATTGAATTACAGTTCAGTGAAAATGATCAATGAATGGTTCTTCAATGATAGATATTTTAAATATTCTGTTATTTTACTAAATTTGTCCTGGTGCGATTTTGAGAAGAAATAGTTCTGACATTTTTATAATATTAATTATTTCTTAATTAAATTACAGAAAAACAATTATTAACTAATAAATTATATTATCCTGTTATTTTTCTATAGATTATATCATGGACTAACCTTAGTTAGACAGCTAATGAAAACCAAGTAAGACTACATAGCTGTTTTGTCCTAGTATAAAACTCCTCACCAGTTCTCGTTCATAACCTAATCTTTGATCAGATCAAAGACCTTCAGTTCTTGTTTAACTGTAAGACTAGTGAATCCGAATCTGATGTTTTACATTTCTAACTTCAAGTAATTATCGATATATTATGAACGGTTGACGAGTCGTATATTAAGATAAAACAGTTATCAAGTAATTCTTAGTTTAAAGTGTTTATAAAACTAAGATCATTTCGTAATGTAGACTACAAAATCCAACAATTTTCACAAATATCCTATCCTAATGATCTACTTTTGTTAGTTATAGTAACGAATATTAAAAGTGTTGAATATGAAATTTTAATAACTACATTGTATTATGATCGAGTAATATTGAAAATGAACTAGAACTGAGAAATTTCAGTCACTTTATCCTAATATAATAAATTAAACTATAGAAGATACTGTAGTGAACAGACCACGGGTAGGGACAATCGATTGTATTTAACACAAAATTACAGGACATGTTAAATAAATCTAACAATCATAAAGTAAATGCTTAATGTGCAAAATGTTCATCGATTGTCTCAAATGACTCAGACTTTATTATCCTTACATTTTCATACAAAGTGCATTTTGTTTCCATTGTTTACTGTTCAATCCTCTTGTCTCTCTGCTTCCAGACCTTCTGTTTACGACTAACACCATATGCTACTTATTCAACATAAGTAGCACACACCACAATACATCTAAAGCGATTAACATTATTTATTAAACAATATACACACTAAAGTGAATATGGGAAAATTACAGTACGGAAGATCATTTAGAAGGGAGATAGTTCGAAGTTATTTTAGTGAAAACGTTCATTAAGTCAAAACTCTAGAAAATGATATATAAAATCAAATTCAATCTACTATACCAGTAACTTGATACAACATCAAACACATAGAAGTTCTCACTAGAATTCACTCAGAAATGCTAGTGTCAGGTTTCAGAGCCCAAAAGGATCTCCAAAGCTTTCGAATAACAGGTTAATTGGTTAATCTTTTTTATGGAAATAACACTCCAAATATACATGACTGACAAAATTATATTCGTTAGTGCTATTGTATAAGTTTCATAACCTGAAACGTTTCACCAGTAAAACGTTTACTTTTTCAGGTCAACTTACATGTGTGAATATGCGTTTTCATGTGGGAACTTCAATAATTTGAAATAGAAATATTAACTTACAGTAGCAAATTTACTATTAGCGTTACACGTAACGATTATCTAAATTACTTCTTACTACAGTATATTAGTAGAGAACTGAACACAGTAGTACTATTGATCGAATCACACTGATAACATTCATGACTTACGTAAATTTTGGTTCCATTATTAAAAAGTGTACGTCAGTATCTAAATCGAAAACATTTTGTTATTTTGCATGTTCAGTTACCAAGGTGGAGTTTTGACGTACATGCTGCTTTTTATTATCGTCTATGAATATATGTCTGAGTGTCAGTGGTTTGAATTCCTGATTATCAAATGGATACCTTTTCAAGAAATCCTAACTACCATAAAACTAAGTTCTAAGTCTTCCAGATATTTGTCTTTAATCATCGAAAAAAAACTATCCACTGTACATAAAGCATTATTTAGAAACATTTTTATTTACCATTCTTGGCATATTCCATCACTAAATAAACATATCTTCCTGTTTCAATCACCTCGTATAACTGAACTGTAATAAAAAATGAGAAAATAAAAAGTTGTATAGAATTCAACACTCATCATATTGCGTTATATGTATATATTTTCCAGTGTAATATTTGTACATTAATGACAGGTTCATTTCTCCATTGGATAGTCACATTGTAATGAACGAGGATACAAGTGGGTACAAACGAATATATTTAAATACAAAATTACAGAACGTCTTAATAAAATCTGAGAACCATACAGTTAATTTTTGTCTGCAAAATATCAATCAATCGTCTCAGATTTTATTGTTCTTTTATTTACAAACTAATCATTCTCTTTTCTTTGATAGTCTGAACCTTCTGCCTCCAGGCACTTCACTTCTGATTGATGGAACATAATACTCATATCTGTCGATATCAGTAGCACACACCACAATATATTCGATCGATCTGTTAAAATTTTTGTGTCTTAAAATCTAATACATTGGGATGTTGGTCAGATGATTGTTTCAACTAACACAGTCACTCCAGTACTTCAGGTGTTATAATGTAAAAAGATGTATATCCTACCTGTTAATCGTATCAATTACCTAACATATTCTTAAGAACTTTCAGTTAAAAATCAGTGGTAGTCTTATAAATTATTTTGATAACTTTTAATTCACACCTGCTGCGCAAAATTCAAGATACTAACAGAAGTAATACAAGGTTATCTCTTGTATTTTATTACACTTTATAATAAAATTTTCCATGGTGGTCTAGCTTGAATTGACTCATGATTTCAACCAGTAAATTTCTAAAAATCTCCACAAAACCCATTCTGATAATAAAAATTAAAAATGAAGTTTTGAACGTATTAATTTCCTAATGTGGTGCATGCTACTTATATTGATATAAGTAGTATATAATCAAGTCAGGAATATAATGTCTGGCAGCAGAAGATTAGGAAGATCAAGAAAGGAAGGACTGGAATAGAATGCAATTAGTATGGAAATGCAAGAACAATGAAGGTCAAGACAATTATTGAACATCTTGGGAATTGGGTATTATAGTATGATTTTTCTATTTTACCAAGTAACTCTGTAATTTTGTGTTAAATATAATTCGGTTGTCCTCACCTGTGTTCTCCTTCACTACACTACTACTTAACTAACGTTTAAATGAACCTGAACTAAGAAATAGGGAATTAAGCCAGTGAATCCTTTCTAAGATATTCAACAGATGATGAGATTGATTTTTTGATTCTAAAAAAAGTTCTGTCTTCATTATCTTCACAGTATTCTTTTCTAGAATACTTAATCTATATATACATTAATAACTAATTAAATAATTCTATCATTCTTCCAAAATGATTGTCTTCTATTAATGAACATCTACATATGATATCCAGCTTTAAAGGAAACAACATCAATGTAAACTAAATATTTATTTGCTATAATTTTTAATGATTAACATTATTTATAAGTCAGTTGAAGCTAGACCACCATAGAAAACCTGGAAGCACTGGAAGGCCGTTTCGTCCTACTTTGAGGCTCCTCAGCAGTGTGCATACACGACCTCGAACTCTGTGAGATTCGAACCCAGGAACTAATGGTTTCGCGCGCGAGCACTTAACCATTAGAACACTGAGCCGGCTGAGGAGGCCCACAATAGGACGAAACGGCCGTCCACTACTTCCAGGTTTTCCATGGTGGTCTAGCTTCAACTGACTCATGATCTTAACCATTGAAATTACTACAATCTCCACAAAACCCATCTGAGATTAACATTATTGTTTCGAATCTCTCGTCAGTTGAAGAGAACCTACAAAATGAACAAATAAATTTAATAGTTGAATTCATGAGTTCATTCAAGCTAGACCACTATGAGAAAATTGGAAGTACTGGACGACTGTTTTGTCTCGCCCCGCGGGATTCAAACCCAGGATCTATCGGTTCTGAATTCAACTATCCAATTATAAAAATCTCCACAAAACCCTATTCTAAAAATAAATAAATCTATATTATTCTACAACGTTTATTACTATTATTATTTTTTTTATTTATTATAGTTTATGTTTGGTTTGCTCAGAAATATTTTTAATTTATTGATTTTCCCTCAAATGCGAATTCATTGTTTAATTATAACACCATTTTAATGATAATAATGTATTGAAAGTTTGAACATATACATAATAAATTATGCATATATACAAACAATGAAGCAAGTAGTAAGTTATATAAAAAAACGTTATTAAAAATGAAACAATATTGATACTCTAGTTACAATACGTTATGTAAATGACTAAATTAAATAACCCTACGTAACTTTATTTATGGCTATTGAAGTGAAATAAAAAGAAATTCACTAAGGAAACCAATATAAGAAATCAATAATAGATAGACAATATTTTCATTTACAATTCGATCCAAATTATTATAGGATTCTTATAGATTGATTGTTTAGATCTTCCTATTGATATTTAAGATTGAAACTGATCAGTCTTTTAAGGTATATATATGCATTCTGTACGGATTGTTTTGATAATGGTGACTAAGTCACAATTAATTTTTTGAAAACAGAAATGGATGATGCCTAGTATTTTCATTCAGGATAAGATTTTCATTTTATTCAGGACGTGTCAGTGTGATGTATCTGAGTTTTAGAATTGATTCCCATTTCGAATCTTGAACCCAGTACCGTTCACTTTAAATGCCATCACGTTATACACTTATCTACTGAGTTCAGATAACCATTGGCTTATATGATAAAGTAAATGTCAAATCATAGAGACTAATTATTTAGATTTTTCGTAGATATTTTTCGGACTGAGATTGATCAGTCTCAACTACTATATGGTTTGAATAATTCTATCGAAGAATTCATCATTTTTCGGAACTGGTCAGCGTAAACTACTCTACTATCTTCTATTGAATTTTTACGTGGATGAAAAATGTATATAAGCAGTAGTGCCTGTTGTGACTTTATGTCCAGCTAGTTATCACGTGATATATCCACCAATCAAAATACGACCTATACAATCTTCGCACTGTGCCAAACCAATGATGTTCGACCGGTATGGGCAGTCTAGCGTCCTTATTGGTCCTATGTCCGCCTAGCCCGTCCACTTGAGTCCAGAACACCCATATCAGCCTCCACCATAAAATGGGAAATAACATTTGTACACAATAAAGCCAAAAAGTGACTGTGAACGTGGGAGGCAGTGGTCAATAAACTGAACATAGCTTAAGAACAGTAAATCGTACAGTAATAAATTATAGGTCAAAATAAAGCTTATAATAAGAGGAATATAAATATACATAATCTAATTATTGAATAGTTAGACCATAAGAATGTATAGATAATATTAGTCAATTAATATGTCTCAGAAGTTACTCGTAATTTATTCTTCGCTCGGATATAACAGTGCCTTTGTAAAATAAATAATTATGCTTAACTGTTATAAGCCAAACACTCTCCAATGATGTATATTCGTGACAGCACAATAAAAATTGAGACGAGTAGCAACTTTTATTCGTATTGTTCAATTCTACACTGTAAATATTACCGTATGGATTCACTTTACAATCAATTCAACTAAGTTTCCACATGTTTTCACGAATCATGCTACTCAAAAAAATATAACTTATACCCAATACAGACTTGGGATTTAAGTGTAAAAGTATGTTCCTTAATCCGTCGGATGTTACTTGAATCTACAATATTAAAAATAGGAAATGTATCATATTGATAGTTTTTTTTACAGATAGATTTGCTAGTTCCTCTCTCTCTCTGGTTTGTAAACCAGGGATTTGTGTTAATTCATTCCTGAAACACGTGATTATATTTATCTACCTAGCGTTGAAATAGTTTTCTCTTCCCTCTGTGATTTCGGGACTTTCAATCAAGAGTACTTTTAAGAAAAAATAAAACTCATTAGAGAGTTTTCTAGCTGTAGTATATAATTTTTTAACCATTTCAAATAAACATAAGGTACCGGATTGTTTGAATTTATAACCTTTATGAATTAAGTCACAGATTTTTTTAACAAAACTATTTCATGCAACTTATTTATAACGGCCAATATATCGTTTATTTATCCACTGACCTGTCAGACTACAAAATTTGAGTTAATATAATCAAAACAATAATAAATATTCACAGCTGATTTAAAAGGGTTTTGATATTATTAAATACTGTAGTGAAGGAGAACACAGGTGAGGACAACCGAATTATATTTAACACAAAATTACAGAGTTACTTGGTAAAATAGAAAAATCATACTATAATACCCAATTCCCAAAATGTTCAATAATTGTCTTGACCTTCATTGTTCTTGCATTTCTATACTAATTGCATTCTATTCCCGCTCTTCCTTTCTTGATCTTCCCAATCTTCTGCTGCCAGACATTATATTCCTGGCTCCTGTTATATACTACTTATATCAATATAAGTAGCACGCACCACAATACTACTATTACTACTAACATTACTTAATCATCTCGTATATTGACTAGATCAATAAATTCGGGGATATAACGTCATATGTCATCTTATATTTTCGCTTTTTAATTAAATATAAATTATTGGATAAAGGCATCATTCATTTACTTGTCGAAATTTTGATCCCTTGTCAAATATTTCGTGGCAGTCGACAAGATGCTCTAGGTTTCATTTATTTTTTCTAAAAGATATATACATATGTATGTATATATATACAGAGTTGTATATCAATTTCAATCAGAATAGTCTTACTTTGTTATAATTATAATGTATACACTTATCATGTGAAATCAAAGTAAATATTATAAGTGAACTACTTTTTTTTCTGTTGATTTCTATAGAAACAATGACTTAGTATTTGAATGATAAAAAGTCTGAAGTTCATTTGAATAAAAATAACTGTATCATATTCTTAATATTTTCACTGAAGTAGTTATTCGTCACTAGTTAACGTTAATCATTGGATTCCATCAACTGTCTCAGTATTTACAAGTTCAATAGGTAGGAGAATATGACTGTCTGACATTTTAGTAGATCATATATTTAAGAGAAAATGTTTACTTGTGTTGGTATCTCATGAGAATTCCTCTATAAAATCTTTAGAAGCTAAAAAAAGGAGAGTGAAAATATGTCATCCACCTAGGATATACCATAAAAACTCCCAGAAAACTAACCGATTATGTGTAACATTCTGATTGGACGACTGCTTACTCTATTACTAAATTTAGTATACTTTAAGTAGTTTTCAGAGGTCAAATTCTCGAATTAATCTATAAATATAGTTGTTTTCTGTTCATTATTGAACTTCGGATTAAAGCTCCTTTTACTGCTTTGCATCTTTTCTTTAACACTTAAAGTTCAAGTGTAAGTGAATTCTAGAGACCTAAGAAATGACCAGTAAATCTTTATCAATTTTTTAAGCAAATGACTTGTCTTAATGAAAGACTGTTTCTTCATATATGGTTCTTTTTTGAATTCTAGTCATAAAACTGTTAATGCATTGAACAATGAATCAGTCAAACCTGTTATCGCCATCGTTAAGAAGTCTAATAAACTTCATTCAGTTATTAAGGAGTATAGTTTTGACTTAAATTTCTTGAACTAATATCGTATACTACTTTTCCAGGAAATGTAAGGGTTAGGGTTCTTAAAAGGTTCCGAAGTAGAAACAAAGAATTTAGTTGATTTATTTCATAAGTCTCACTATCTTAAAAAAATCGCCATACAAATTAATTCTGATATTCAAGAAATAGTCTGCGAAGTAGATGGTATGCTAATCACAACTCTGTACATACAAACTAGACTTGATCACTTTGTTTTGCATGATTAAATATTGACCCATCTGATTAAGGTGATGGTTAATAAGGATTTCGCGAATATCTAAATATTACAATTCACCTGGATAAAAAATAACTCTGACAATAATTGATAACAAAAGTATTGATTACGTATCTAAACCATGCTGTCAATACATGAACATTGATATTTTCATATTCCAAAAAGTATTTTATTTCTTCTCATCAACATTGTTCAGCAGCTATTAAATGAAATTCATTTTTAAAAAGTTTGAACAAGTGAAAAAAGGTTTTGTCAGTTGAATGATGCCTACTTTAAAATAAGTAATTCATACAGGATGCACATATTTAAAAAAAGAGCGTCTGATTAACTGAAGCGCCAAACAACGATGGGAAGATTCAAACAGCTAACACAAATGAAATATATTAAGTTACTTTTTGTCAACTGATAAGGAAATAACTAGTCGAAGTAAACTATTACACCATCAACTATATATCAACAGAAAACTTATATGAATACAATTTGACTCTTACCAATATTTGGATGATTAATTGATTTGATCACTCTTACTTCTCTTGTTAACTACAATAAGAAAGAAAAGTGGATCAAGATAAAATTAGCATTTTAATTATCGAGTGTTTAGTGATTTAAACGTTAGGTTGTTTGTTAAATAAAGTATTTGGACTTTTGCATTGTATTGTCCTATTTGTCGAAAAGTTAAATGTAATCAAAAGACCGTGGGTATCATTGACTGATGGGGAGAGGACTTCAGTTAGAGAAGGAAAATAATCAGCTGGTACAATAAAAGTCTTAAACAAAAAAAAAACAAATTCAAATTAAGATTTTATTAATTGACCCAATCAGTAACTGATAGTCTTTCATTTGATTTAAAAATAATAACTTAACATTTGATCAAACCTCATTTGATCACCCGGAATTGTTTTTATTTCATTATCAAAAACATTGAACTCTCAATATGTAACTGACCAAATTTACTGACTTTTTTAAGTTACAATAACATTTCTTACATTAATATGCATTACCGTGGCTTTAATCTAATCATTCTTCTTAATTTATTGATTGGATACTGATGAAGATTTAGATCAAGTAAACGGTGTTACAATAACAGTGCATTACTTTTCTTCACTGAGACAGTGGAGAATGATTTTTTGTACCTTTTTATTTTTAGTTATTCGTCTAATGAACTATTATCTGACGTTTAAATCTATATCTTCAGGATGAGAAGATAGTTGGGTTGTACTTTTCAGGCTTAGGATTACTCAACAAAGTTTTTATCAAGCACTTATTTCAATAAGAATCATTTTTCCAGTGTTACGTGTCTATTTTTTAAAGACGTGTCTTCTTGTCTAAGGTCGTCTAAATCTTCTGAAAAGATTCCTGATAGTCTTTTATATTCAACTATAGCAATTTAATTTCCTGTTATTCAGTCAGGAATCATAGTTTTTAGAACAGATAGAAGATTTTGAAATAATAATTTGTAAGTATGTTCCGTATGGGGCCAGTAGTAAATTACAAACTTGGTTAAATTAGTGAACTAGAAAGTTGTGACTAAATGTATTATCAAACCAATCTGCTGAGAATGCATATATATGTACGTATTTGAAAGGGACTGGTCAATTTCAAACCATAACATCAACAAACAGAAAATACAAACCTTTACAACGGGTTATTCGTAAGGATGTGGTGATCGAATTGCTTATCACTAAATCGTCTCCGGCAACTCTACTGTAGTGAAGCTCCACATTACAATGAAGCGTTTTCATCATTTTACGACAGTTTATATCATGAGCTAATATCGACTGACAAGCGTCTAAACATCACAAACGGTCTAGAAAGTTAATATGCCATAAATCGCTACTCTGCAGTAATTGATACACCTATAAATTTTAGTTATGTCTATGACTAAAATGACGAATAGTAATTTACCTTAAATCCCTACCTTACTAAGCCTGATCTTGATCTGTATTTATCTTGTTGCTAATTAGTGAAATCATACTCCTCTTATAAGTATGACTGTTACGCATAATTATTTGTATATTGAAAATTTCATTACTATTTGATTTATGTGTGATCTGTTACCTTTTCTAGCTGACTACATTCACCCGTTTTTTGTATTCAACCAGATAATTTGTGTTTTATAAGTAGATAAAGTTTAAAGACCAAGTTTCACTTGTTTCAAATAAGGTTACGACTAGACCCTGATTCGACATCATTGCAGAACGTGCTTGAAAATAAGCGTCTAGACAAATAAATCAAAGAACAACCTCAACTGTATGTAAACGTATTACAGTTATGAATTGTATTGTCCAATCCGATATTTCAAATTTTAGGCTTCAGTAGATTCGAAATATAGTGAGACAACCGTCCCGTGCCATTGATGGGTGACTGTTTTGTTTCAAATAAGGTTGAACTCTATCCATCATGATATCTCTCCAGAAGACCAAGAATCCATCTCATAAAGAGTCAATAGGGAGGAGTTTGAATAGTTTGTGGAGAACAATTCACTTTTTGCAAACAGCTTTCAGTAGCATTGGCTTCTAAGATTTGAGATCACCAGTATAAGTTAATCATTCTGATTGCAAAACCTGAGGGTGACATATACGATCCAGTGAAAGGCTTTCGGGGCATCACTCTTCTCTCAATACCGGGAAAAGTCTTCAACAGGGTATTGTTAAACAAATGAAGGACTCCGTAAACGCCCGACTTCGATCGTGTACAGACCAAATCGCAACTCTATGGATCATTGTGGAACAATCAATTGAATGGAATTCATCACTCTACATCAACTTCATTGACTAAGAGAAAGCATTTGATAGCATGAACAGGACAACACTAAGCAGGTTTATTCGACTCTACGGCGTGCCTGAGAAGATAGTCAACATCATACAGAATTCATATGATGGATTAAACTGCAAAATCGTGCATGCAGGACAGTTGACAGACTCGTTCGAAGTGAAGACCGGTGTCAAGCCAGATTGCTAACTCTCACCCTTTCTCTTTCTCCTGGTAATCGACTGGATTATGAAGACGTCAACATCTGGGGAGAAGAATGAGATACAGTGGAAAGCTAGGATGGAGCTGGATGATCAAGACTTCGCAGATGATCTGGCTCTTCTATTGCACACGCAACAACAAATGCAGGAGAAGACGACCAGTGTGGCAGTAGCCTCAGCAGCAGTAGGTCTCAACATACACAAAAGGAAAAGCAAGATTCTCCGATACAGCACTAGACGCACCGATCGAATCACACTTAACGGAGATTTCGAAGATGTAAAAACCTTTACATGTTTGGACAGCATCATTGATGAACATGGTGGGTCTGATGCAGATGTGAAGGCGCGGATCGGTAAAGCAAGAGCAACATATTTACAACTGAGGAACATCTGGAACTCAAAACAACTGTCAACCAACACCAAGGTCAGGATCTTTAATACAAATGTCGAGACAGTTCTACTGTATGGGGCAGAAACCTGGACAACTACGAAAGCCATCATTCAGAAGATACAAGTGTTTATCAACAGTTTTTCTACTCAAAATACTTCAGATCCGTTAGCCGGACACTATTAGCAACAACGTACTGTGGGAGAGAACAAACCAGATCCCAGTGGAGGAAGAAATCGGGAAGAGTCGCTGGAAGTGGATATGACACACATTGAGGAAAGCAACTAACTGCGTTACCAGGCAAGCCATCACTTGGGATCCTTAAGGTCAAAGAAAAAGAGGAAGACCAAAGAACACATTACGCCGAGAATTTAAGACAGAAATGTGAAGAATGAACAACAATTGGATGGAACTAGAAAAGAAGGACTAGAACAGAGTGGGTTGGAGAATGCTGGTCGGCGGCCTATGCTCCATTGGGAGTAACAGGCATAAGTAAGTAAGGACGGCTTTCGACAGCCGAAGAATTCTGAGTGAAATAGTTGTCCAGTGTTCTTTGGATTTCAGACTTTTTTAGTCGATATCAGTCTATGATGAAATGTATGATGGATTTAAATTGCTCTTCAAAATAATCGTACTAAACGATTCCTATTTCATTTACTGATTTAATTACCTATATGTATAAAGTTTGTGTGAAATAAACTTTTCGAATAACTTTTCCTGGTAGTTTTATTGGTTAGTCTTTAAACCAACTATGCTGAAAACCAGAAAAATGTTTGTAAGCTGATTAGTTCAAGGAAAAATAAGCTAACCAATAAGAGCTCTGGTGATAGAGATAACGAAACAACCACTCAGTGTTTTCATGCTTTAAATGATTGTCTAATTTTGACCAGTTCATGATTTCAATGAAATTCAACATTCTTCACAACCTTATACTGACAATACAATAATAATCATATGGTATTATAAATTCTGTAACGAACAGCTGGAATAAGTGAACAAATAAAAAATATTCATGATACTTATGTTTGCAAAATGTAACTGTAATGATTGACACTAAACAACATTTACTAAGACAGGTATAAACTTGTGAATTAAACATCGTAAACAAGTGAATTATACACTTCAAAAATTGACTCAATAAATATTTGCATATTAACGATCTCCTTTCTGTATGTGATTTAATGTAACTGCACTATGATTGTATTGATGAATAAAACAATGTGCTTATGTAACACATAATATAATAAAAAATAAAGTGTTTTACAGATTGCTTAGACTACCCACAAACTTCAGCAATAAAATAAAACTAGGGAAATCGGATGGAACTGCTTTAGTCAAGTACATTTTATCTGGTACACTTGTAAGTTAATTCAGTTACTCACATCCAAAGTAAATTTGTAAATTAATGTATCAGTATTATGCAAGAAACTATAGAGACTTTAAAAGGACACTCACAAATTGAATTTTAATCAGCAAATCAGTAAATTACGTATCGTGGATGCGCACTGCTGAGGAATCCCATAATAGGACGAAATGGCCGTCCAGCTTTTCCGGGTTTTCCATGGTGATCTAGCTTTAATTGACTCATGATCTTAACTATTAGAATTACTATAATATCCACGAAAACCCCTTCTGAAGAAATGGCTTACATTAAGTCACGAGACGACAGAAATACAAATTTTCTACTTATTGGGATATAACAAAAAACATATTTATCGACTGTTTAAGAGGGATTCAAGTGTGGATTATGTTTATCTTATATTACGTGGAAATATATTTAGATAGCATCAAATGATTGAAATGAAATCCTCAGTGAAAATTACACTCGTTTATATGCAGAACTCGCCCACTAAATTAACGGGAAAGAGATCAAAAATGCTAGATACTTTAATTTTGTAGAACATTCAAAAATAGATGGATAATCTCATACCTTTTCTATTTTACACAGATTATTAATGTTGAGCTTGTTTTCATGCGGACTCAGTAAAATATTGGATTGAATGAAATTTTTGATTGAGATCATGAATTGATCCATGTTAAATCACCATTAAAAACCCGGAGACCTAAGGTCCTGTGTTCGAATCCCATGTGCGGTATCATGGACGGGCACTACTCAAGAGTTCCATACAAGGATGAAACGGCCGTCCAATGCTTTCAGATTTTCAATGGTGGTCTAACATTGGTCCGTTCATGATTTTAATCAAAAACTCATTAATCTCTATAACTCCATACTGAATGAAATTTATTAAAAAGACTCATTAAAAGACAAAATATATGTAATAAAAACAAGATGTCATGAAGCAGTTCAAAGTGATTTTAATAACTTTTCCGCTTAGTTTTATTACTAAAAAATAATCACTTACTAAAGGATCCATTTATATTTTATAGTTAAGCGATAGTAATAAAATATTTATGAAGAAAGTTACATTTACTTATTTCTAGACATTATTTCAAAACTTTCAACAATATTCAATGTTTCAATAAAGGTTCAGTTGCTCAGTATCGATTTTTAATGGGTTTTTAAATGATCCTTTTCAAATAATTAATTGTAATGGATGTGTTGCATATTAAAAGAAATACTGATAAGTGATGTTGATGAATCGCCAATGTTGTAATATACAATTAACAAGTGTTTTATTTATTTATTTGTTTTAACACATAGATATTGGTGCAAGGAGGCACCAGATACATATGCGCCACATAAATTTCATTTGATATGTGTGAGGGCTATGATACTGCCCGGGTGCCCAAGTCGAAACAGGTGGTTTTCTTAGGGAGCCACACCCGAGGCCTTCGACCTGAAGGTCTGATCCACAAGGCAGTAGAGAGACGTAAGGAGATGCAGTCCCATGGTAGCCGGTGATCAACGATCAGTTCATACGCCATTTGTTCCTTCAGGATACTGGAGCCCATGTGCACCATTGGTTTGAAATCAGGGTTTTCCAACTCCCCTAAATAGACTCTCCATGTCCACCAATCCGGTTAAAGCGCCGAACATTCGCTTTTTGTCCTCTCGATTTCGTAAACAACACCCGTGGTGCGAGAAGTTAGTGAGTAGGACTTCCCTAGCAGAGGCTATATACGCGTGGCCATGTGAGAGCATTTCGAGAGGGAGAACGGACTCTCCTCACTCTCGGCCGTACCAAGGCATTTGGGGGCAATAACAAGTGTTTACATTAGTTTATTGTAATATGTAATTAGAATAAAAGTAGCTATACCATTTTCCTATGTTTAAAAGATGAGTTTTAGATAAAACGTTTACATACTTGCTGAGTTAAAAATAATCTCTGTCATTTCAATGAACAACATAATACTTTGTCGAATAAGTACATTAATTGAGGTTATATAAATTTTATTTTGAAAATATTAATTTATATCAGTGCTTACCTTTTGGGAGGATGTTCTTACCTCATCTTCATCTTGATTATTCCAAGCTCTAGTGGAAGTTATCAGGATTGTGTCTGTTTATCTGTCTCATTTAGCATTTCTTTATTAATATTTAAAAAGTTTATATTTCATGAATGAAACAAAATTGCAGAAGGTTATGCTTGATGAGTGGCTGTTGTGATTTTATATAGTCATCAAATTACGAACGCGAAACCTATGGATATGCGGAGTTTAAGGTCTTGAATTTCTTGGATAAATAACTTACTTATATAGATATTAAAACTTGTATCAATTCATGGCTGGATAAAGATAGCTCATCAAAGTTAGAGTACCTTAAATTGATAGGTTTTTAGGTTAAATACGATCGGTGTTTTGTTTATTTCTGTTCATAACTAATAACCTCAATAAAAAGTTTTTTTTCACACTAATTAGATTGTCTATGTGTTGATACCAAAATATACTTATGGATTTTGACTGGACAATACATAATAATATGTCAATGGTGGAGAAGATTTGTAGCTCAGGTGGATGATTTTGTTCTCTGAGCTGGATGGTTTGGTCGTGGTCGATTGGAAAAATGTGGAAATCTTAGACAGAGGAAACTTTAACAACACCAGAGAATTTTTAGAAGCCTGGCACTCAGGTCAATCAGCAGTCAACAAGCATATGGAAATCAATCCAATTTACCAACCAATCAGGAAATCATGCACAAATAAAGGAACAAAAATCAAACCAATGAGAGACACAACCAAAACAAAGAAGTAAACAATGACAAATTTAAGGTCAGTAAGAACCAATCAACATCGAGGTTCACATAACAAGCTGTGAAATACATATGGAGACATTCGAACACTTCACTTCTATCTGAAGTTTGTGCTGAAGATGTCGTTCAGAAGAACAATGAAAGCTCCACGACCAAACCATCCAGCTCAGAGAACAAAACTCCACCAAAATATGTCAATACATAACATGTGTATTTTTCATAATTTCTGTATTTTATAAAGTAATCTAACACATTTTTGTAAATATTTAAATAAACAATGTTAAGTGTCAAATGAATCTAATTATACTTCCATTACAAGTAATATTATTTTCAAAAAAACAATGTACAATAAACGAGCATTGAACATTTAATGCACTTACTTTATCTCGGCAAGTTTTATACATTTTAATTTTATCAATCATTTTGATCGCAACCTGTAGATTAAGGTATTAATTAATAGTTGTCGATGATAGGAAATTTTGGAACCGAAAATAAAAGAAAATAAAAACAAAATATCTAAGTAAAAATTAGATTAAGATTCAAATTTTATAAGATAGTAGATATGAAGTAAAGACTGATGATATTGGTCTGAATGACAATGAAAGTTTTAAAATTGGATCACCTACGTTAGAGAGTTCAACAACACTAGAATCATCCACTTGTATTCTACGTCTTCTTCATCATAATAAGATATAACTAATAATAGCACCATTTGAATGTGTATACAATATCATCTAATGTAGGATACTTTGGTCATGATTGAAGACACGGTAGATTTTTGCTGTATCATGTATCTTGTAGTGACCTACGTTTATCAAGAGAACGCGATTGATGTTATGGAAACAATTATTATTATAACCAATTGTACCAGGGATTGTTTTACCGTACTTGTTTGTTTAACTGTACCAAAACACATACATTCTTCCGTTGATTGTGACCTTGTACGAATTCGGTTACGTTCAGTAACCACACTTGTAACCTGGCACGATCTCGGTATTCTTTCGGTTCCACAAGATCGCTAACAAATACATCTCGACTACAGCCATTAACTGCCTTCTGATATTTGGCTTACGGGGGATTTTATCGGTCAACTGGCACGTAGTCTTCCCGTAGTGGTGATCATAGTCAACCGCGACTCGACGCCACACTACAATCTTATGACTAAATTCATGAATATAAGAATTCATAGTGTGTATCTAACGTTTTAATGATTAAAGTATGATTTGAAATGTTTCTGTGATTTAGTAATTTATATCATCAATATGTTGTTCAAACAATCACTGAAATAATTTATGGTCCTATTTTTTAAAATTTGTCATTCTCAGTACTTAAGTGTATTTACATAAAGATCTAGATATTTTAGAAATCCTTAATCCGTAAATAGACCATATTTGAATAAGAAATGATCTTAATATTATTAAACACTTCCCATTTAGTGTATATACAGTTCAATATGATCGAATATATCAACAATCTAACATATACTCTAACATTCATTTTTGCAAAGTTGTTTTTAGATTATAAATTTCGAAGTTATGCAGGTTAGTTTTAATTAATATTTCCAAAGAATTTTGAACAGGCAAGTGATTTAAAATATCCGCTAGCAAAAATGTTCATTTTTTTGGCGGAAAATATAATTCTTAATGACTCTAGTTTTTGAAAAAAATCTGTAATTTTCATTTGATAAAAGTATTCAGTTTACTTTTAGCTAGATGATGGCTTTCTAATTATTGTCATTAAGCTAGAAAAATTCTATTTATGTATAAAACTTCATCGTCTATTCATCTGTTACTTTGTGTTATTTTATTTATTGAAATATAGTTCCCATCAAGGACAGGTACTTCATCTTATTTTAAGATGTCGTACAAGTGCTACTCATGACTGCATACAAAACTGGATCAAATCTCTATATAGCTCAAATAAATACGATAACTTTAGAGATTAGATCGAAACCTAATGATTCAGAGTTTCATACTTCAGTGAATTCATGATGAAGCATTCAGTTTTTATTATTGTTTAATGAAAGGGCTTTTCAACTGATGTAATTAGTGTATGCTTTTAAGGATACTCAAGAATTAAGATTGAAATTCACAGAAGGAAACATTTGTAAATTATACAAGAAAATTAATGAAATATCATGTAAATCTCTGATCAAACAGGTAAAATTCAAGTATCTTATGTTTGCATTCCGTTTGATTTATAAAACACATAATGAGTAATGATCTAGTCTATTTGTTTACTCATCTAGTAATCATTGTTATCAGTTTGCAGTTTTAAAATGCCAACGAAAAATTGAAATTTCAACGAAACCACGAATCGATGAAAAAAACTTTAAAGCGCTGGATGATTGTTTCGTCCTAGCATAAAGCTCCTCAGAAGTGTTCATCAACAATCCTATATTGAGGAATCGGACCCAGAGCCTTCTGTATCTCGTGCGAACACAACTTGGAGACCAATCAACCAGGATGTAGCGATGTACAGTAAAGTTCAACAATCGCTACATCTTCATACTAGGAATTATCACCTGTTCACAAGTGGCTAGCTTCGAGAGCGAATTTGGTAAGCTCTTGTGAGAAGCCAAACAGTATCAGACGTATAGAAGGCGCTTATCGAAGTAATGGAAAATGATCGCGCAATATCGTAGACTGATTGAAGACAGGATTGTACACCATTGGTTACCGGCTCAGTTGTCTACAGGTCAAGCTCTCGCACAAGAGACAGAAGGCTATGGGTTTAATTCCTAAATGTACGATTGTGGATGAACACTCCTGACGCGTTCCATACTGGTATAAAATGCTCATCCAGCGCTTTGAAGTTTTTAATGTAAATCAGTATTGTATAATGAGGACTCAAATGTATTCAATCAAAAGATTGAGAGAAGTATTTCAGATGAATAATATATCACACAAAGAGCGGCTCTGAGATATTAGTTTGAATAGTTTTATGGTCGGAATTAAGTCAACTGAACATAAGTCAGTGGTAACTAAGGGTAAATTTAGTTCAGTTTCAAAGCCTTTTTAAGTTCCTTGCTGTTCATATCCTTAACTAAATTTTAGTTAGTTTTGGTTCATGCCCGATACACATATGGATGGATATGTGAACTCGGTAGCTAGGTGTTTGAAGTGAAAGATTCTAGTTTCGAATTTTGGGTTTTACATGAACTCTGGGATGGATATACATGTAACTGACGGGTCTCAAATAGGAAAAGACGTACATCCCTGATTCCACAATCCATTTTATCCATAAAAATAAGTTGATTTGGTTTCACTGCGACGGTGTGTTCTCTAAGCTGGATGATTTAAATGTTAAAACATTTAGTATTCTATATGAAATCCTATTAAAGAGTAAGTAAAGACAGAGCAGTGCTTTCCCTTCAAATACAAAAATCATGTTTAACACATTCGATAGCTCAACTTAAAGTATATGACACTGAAGTGAATTTCAAATGATGTTATTGCTAAATACTAAAGTTCACTTGGTATTATTTACTTGAATCTTCCCATTGATAATTAGGACTGCAATTGATTAGTCTCTTATTGGGATATGTATATACTGTGCGTATTGCCTCGATATTGTCTTAAGTCACAAGCATTATAAGCAATGATGGATAGTGGCCAGCAGTAAATAACGCAATGGCGTTTGGAGCAAACGGCACTGGGTTCGAGTGCCAGAGTGAACATTAACTTTGAGATACAGGTACATTCAGCTGACGTGTACCAAGTAGGACAAAACGCGCGTCCTGGATTACACTGCTAACCACTATCCATCTTCACTTATAAATACTAAAGTATTAAATTATGCATAAAAATGGCAATCAAGCATCCAAATTTACTACAAAATTTTACATAATTATCTCTTGAAAAAATTTTAAAGATAGATTATGTTATGATCTCATATAAGCTATGGGAATAACAGTTGAGAATCAAGAATTATACAGTAATAGTTTTGCTGTAGTCTGTAAGTCCCAAAAGGTGAGCACCTATAACCCCTTAATTTCTTCTTCTTCTTACTGTTTAATATTAGATATAATCAAACCAATAGCAGTTTTTTCTTCTTTTAACATTTGAATACTTGCATAATATCGCCCATAAACACGCAATTAAATTTTAAAAAATCAAGAAATTGATAAAATAAGGGTACTATTATTTTTTTCATGTTTTATTTTTAACTTATACCAATGTCTGTCAACATGCTGAAGGAACTTACTTGAATGAAAACTTTACCAAAAACTAATTAGTATTTTTTGATGTTCCATTGAATATTGACTTGGACTAACAGGAACTGTATAGTTGGTTAACGTGATTAGCTGAACATCAACCACATCAGTCTAGAACGGGTTCTACCAACTAAGAGTCCAAAATTTTCACGATAGAAAGAGAACAGATCTATGTAGTTATCTGTTAAATGTATCTAGAATTGATTACACAGTTTGTTTGATTGATGAAGGCTTGTTTTAATATAAGAAAAGGTCGGGTTGAATATTAACTCATAAGTGAGGGGGGATATCAGTAACAAGGAGAAAAACATTTTTTTCTGATTGCTTGATCAATCTAGCAATCTGAGAACTAGTTGGTTTATCAGTCAGAAACGAACTAGAACCAGGGACAGACGTTTATCTCTTCCAGCTGTAACACTGTATGCTAGTAAGGTCAGTCAAAAAACAACATGGCGAAAAAACAGGAAAAAGCGATATCAGATTAAGT
This sequence comes from Schistosoma mattheei, assembly GCA_944470405.2. Taxonomy (NCBI): domain Eukaryota; kingdom Metazoa; phylum Platyhelminthes; class Trematoda; order Strigeidida; family Schistosomatidae; genus Schistosoma; species Schistosoma mattheei. Next base: position 12,500,266 of record OX103947.1, on the reverse strand, counting down.
CGAATGACAACCATAAACAAACTTTACAAGGAACGAATAGAATAGAAAAATGGAAATATGAAGTCACATTGAGTTAAAGATTTAGAAGACAGAAAATAAGCCCAATGTTGTTACCTTGAATGGCTTTCGGAGATTTATACCCACATCTTCAGCAAAAACTTACGACCGTTTCGTGCACATCGTTTTGAGAGCAAAGACTTTACACGACCAAGATCAACAGTCGATGAATGAATTCAACAGAGACACACCCATTTAACGGTACCTAGCTTTTTTATAATCTCTTTCTATCCTAATCATTATCACTTGTTTCAGTATGGGATATTTAAGTATTTGTAGAATATGTAATAGCCGCCTCAGCTGATGAAGTTTTATGGTTTTATTAATCGACTTGCCATTTCTATGTAGTAGTTTACTTCTGAACTCAATATTGCTTACATCGTGGTTCCATCCTCACAGGCGATACTTAAAAAATATCGGGGACTGAATACCGGCAACCTGTTCAAGTCCTCTAATGTCATAGGCCATAGTTCATAGCTGTGAGTAATATAAGTGAGCTACTAAACAATATGTTTTATCTATGTAAGCCGAAAAACCATCGCCTCTATCCCATAAGTGCTACAAGTTTTCTAGAAACAAAAAAGCTGTTTGTATCGGTGACGGACATTTTCTAAATCACCAACTCATAACACTCTTCTCCAAATTCATTAACTCCCTTATGCTCAACAAATGCTCTAATAGGGATGACTAAATGTAATGATCGATTTCAAAGGGTGAAAGAATTAGCGATTTAATCAACTAACAAAAATATTATCCTTCTCAAGTTTAAGAACAAACCAAGAACAGAAAAGTTCCTAGAATACATTATATTCGTTTCAGTTACATATAAGCTCATGGTCATTGAAATTTCTAATAAATTTAATATACATAATTTTACTTGCAAGAATTTGGACCTCCCCTTTTTATGCCAAGGCTCACATTCGATCAGTTCTTCTTGACATATTTGAATCCTGATCGAATTGCCTTGAAAATGAATTTAAATTACAAATATATTCAAGCAAAGTTTTGATAGTGGCTAGAAGTGGGGTCCAGATCACGTGGACTCGTTGGCTGAAAGTACTAACATCTCAGAGTTGATGTTCTCTTCGCGACTCTACAACAATCCCTTTCACTCCAAACATAAACTACTATCCACTACCAAAACCTTGCTGAAAAATGCTTTTGATTTAATGACACCATCAAGACAATTGATACAGGATCTGCACATTCCAAAGGAGACTTAACATCAACAAAGAGAAGATTCAAACCTTTGAAAATTGAAACTAAATTTCATTTCCATCGCACAGAGCAGCTGTATGAACCTTCACATACGTATACATCCAACTGACAAGTCCCTGGACTCCACTTCCAGCCATTATCAAAACTTAGCTTAAAAATACTGAATATATTTGTTTATGACTGAGGAGAGTGCAATAAAATATAATTAATGCATGGTATTTAGGAAATTGTGTTATGACGAATGAATTATCATGATCACGACAAAAAGTAAGAAGAATTTCAATAGAACATTCATTAGAACCACAAAATGTTAGCTGACATAATGGAAACGCACAGCCTTTCATAAGACTAATAAACAATATTCACTCGGTGTTGTTTACTTGTATCTTCCCATTGTTATTTAGGACTGCAATTGATCAGTCTCTTGTTGGCATATGTGCATCATGTGCGAACTGCATCGATATCGCCTGAAGTCACAAGCTTTATAAGCAAAGATGGATAGTAGCTAGCAGTGGAATCCAGGACGTGCGTTTCGTCCTACTTTGGACTCGCCGGCTGGATGTACCTGCATTCCAGAATTGATGTTCACTCCGGAACTTGAACTCAGTACCGTTCGCTTCAAACGCCATCACGTTAACCGCTTAGCTACTAAGTCCTGATAGCCATCTGCTTGTGAAATGGGGTGAAGTTATATTCAGTTGAAAAGCTTGTGACTTCAGGCAATATCGAGGCAGTCCGCACAGGATGCACATGTGCCAACAGGAGACTGATCAATTGCAGTCCTAAATAACAATGGGAAGATACAAATAAACAACACCAAGTGAATATAACTTCACTGCATTTCACAAGAAGGTGACTACTAGCACTCAGTTGCTAAGTGAATAACGCGATAGTGTTTGAAGCGAACGGTACTGAGTTCTAGTCACAGAGTGAACATCAACTTTGAGATGCAGGCACGTTCAGCTGACGAGTCCCAAATAGGATGAAACACGTGTCCTGGATTCCATTGCTAGCCACTATCTATTTTTGCTAATAAACAATGTTGAAGTAAATAGTAAAATGAACCATTAAGTTTATTTACTAATAGTAATAATGATAATAATAATAATTTCATCACTATAAGTTTTAATACAATCACCAACAATAACCTTGCACGATTGCAACGGATCATTTTCAACATTCATCTAAATTGTAATTATTCATAAATGAATAGTTTTCAGTATAAGGTTTATATTACTTTCAATAGTTAGCTTCTATCATCACAGTAATCTTCAATCATAGAATCCAAGTACTCCAAACAATATTTTTATTATATCACATAAGATATATTGAATTCCAATGCTTGTTTGTTCGCTTTTTCTCAAAAGATAGACACTGGCAACAACTACAATGATCATTTGATCATTTGAGTTTATAATTTTTTTCTTAAATATTCAATATCAAAATAAGTTATAAATCTTTTATTAGAGCGTATTAATGTGTTTTTTTTTAAAAAAAAAAAGAAGATAAAAGTCACCATTCATAATTATTCAATTCAAATAAGTCTAAATTAGAAATAAGTAGCTTAAACGTTTGAATATGCCGCAAATTTTTTTATTAAAAATTAAAAATGAATTTTTCATAATAATCGATTAAAAGTAAAAAGTAATTGCATAATATCAATATCATTTATTAAATACTTTATTCTTTCTTTGTTTGCTTTTTTTTAGTTTTCAAGAACAAAGTTAGTTTATTATTCACTTGAATATCTAAAGAAACTACTTACACAATAACAATTAAGAATAAAATATCAAGCTAATAAGTTTAACAAATTTTTCAATGAATTTTTTCGGTTGTGTTTTTTTCTTCTTCTGGAATAAACAAAAACGATACACATTTCCATGTTGTTATGAAATAACGTGCTAGAACATAAAAACTTTGATAGAACAATTAGAAGATGGAGTTGATCTGAAAAAAAAAAGTGATATATATTTGTGTTATACATTTCGAACAATCTTGTCATACATATATTTCACAGGGTATTTTATACGAGAATTAATCAAAGTCAATTAAATAAAATATCAGAAAGGTTTTTGTGAATATGATAGTAATTTCAATGGTTGAGATCATGAGTCAATTGAAGCTAGACTACTATGGAAAAACTGGAAGCACTGGATGACCATTTCGTCCTATTGTGGGACTCCTCAGAAGTGATCAGTAGAGTTTAACCGAGTCTGTTGTGAGATAGTAAATCACTGATGACAATGGTGGATGTATTGCCCAATTTCGTGGATTGGTTGAAGTTAGACATTAACACCGTTGGATGCTGACCGGCTCAGTAGTCTAGTGGTTAAGCATTCGCGCACGAGACTGATAGATCCTTGGTTCGAATCTCGCGAGGTAGGATCGTGGATGTGTACTTCTGAGGAGTCCACAATAGGACACAACGGCCATCCAATGCTTCCGAGTTTCCTATGGTGGTCTAGCTTCAATGGACTCATGATCTTAACCATTGAAATTAAATAAAAGTTCAAGTAAAAAAAGGAGAGAAACATTTGACATCTTATAGAAAGAATAACAAATTGTCACGTTATCTTAGGCCATAGAATAATTTGGGGATTATCAGGGTAAATTCAAGGTTAAGAAAAATTATTTTTGTACACATAAAGAGGGTTTAAAGTTACGAATAACCAAGGCTTCAATAAACCTGATAACTCGTCCTTGAAAATTTCTACACAACATTAAAGTAAATTTACTTTAACATGTTTAGATCAAATAGAATCAAGTTAACTATCTTTTTTCAGAGTAAATTTTTGTTTTATTGATTCTTCAAATGATATGAGTTGGTTAATGTAAACGTGGAAAAAGATTCATTTATTCATCAGATTTTCATATTTTTAGGAACCGAGTTCGTAGAATAATCCATTTTAATTGAATTTAATGGTGTTGTTTTCTCTCACTGTTTACTCAGTCAACATTTGTTTTGATTGAAAAAAAAGGTATTTGATCAACTTTTGTACATTACAACTACATTACAATTATTATTACTATTGTGATTTGTATTTGTTTAAATTAGACATGAGAAATAAATATTTCTGAATTAAATTGAAACTAAACAGTAAGTTTCGTAGTTTTCAAATCCCAAATTAATTGTAGTTTGACCGCCATTGGAAGCCTTATAGCACCAAATAACTATTTAGTGACTGCATGTGATTCTTTAACAGTGGTCATTGACAACCCCACACCCAGCGATCGAATCTAGAACCTTTAGTGTTGAGCATAAACGTCAAACCTCTAAACTACCAAGCCAGCACCAAATGATGTACATCTCTAACTTCGATCGATTTGCGTTGTTGTGTGACCATTTTCCACCTCCTATGATGGATAACTGTCTCCAAAGATTACAGGTTATCACTAGAATTTAAGGAAGTTCATCTTGAATTTGTTTCATTTCCAGAGATTCTCACGTAAGATAGAAGGTCTTGGGTCCGATACCTAGTGTGGAGTAACGAACTAAGGAGTCCCATACCAGGATGAAACAGTTATCCAGTACTTCCATATTTTCGGTAGTTATCTAACTTAGATCATTTATGGTTTAAAATTTATGGTAACTCTATAAGCTCTACGAAACTCTGGATTGATAAATAGCACTTATTTTGTTATTCTTGTTACTTCCTTTCCTGGTTATAAGTAAGTTGATTCACTTGAAATCTAAAGGAGAAGGAAATAAGTTTGTCTGATGAAAACTAGTAGTAGATATTTAATATCAGAGTGTTATTATTGAATAGCATTCATTTTACAATTTACCACTATGTAAATGTAAAATGTGTAATCATTATATATTATGAATTTAAGTACAAAAATAGTGTTTTGGTATCATATGTGATTAGTAGTATAAGCGATGATAACAATTTTCAGTTCATCTTTTTTAGCATCGTGAAGAAGACATATCTGCAGCACTGAAAGAAGCGATGGACTTATAGAGAGCAGAGTGGGTTTCATTCACCATAAGTTCCTATCGAAAGATCTGTTAACCAACAGTACAGCTAGGTCAATTTAACAAATATCTTTAATCATAGTACATATATCATTATCTTGATTTATTATCATACCATATAATTTCCTCAATCTCTTTTACTTAACACACTAGATTTAATACATCATTTTATAAACATTTTTTTACTTTCCAATATTGTGTAACTGTTTGAAACGAAGAACCGCTTGATAACTGTTTCATACCTAGTATGGAATTCATAAGTAGTATATACTAATAACTCTCTACATAGCATAAAAACAAATATTCAAGTCCTGCAGTCGATATCATACAACAAGACAATCAACCAGTAACATTGGTGATAAAATGTTATACTCCTAGAAAGAAACTATATCAGTTTTACTGGTATCTAATTATGTATTTTCTCCCGTTATTGCCCGGCCAATTATCATTATGACTAAATCCTCTTTGAAAAAAAACAACCCTATTTAACTCTCCATCTTATCATAAGCTTAATCATCTCCCCCCATTTTTTAGAATATTAGAATGTTCATTAACAATGATATAAATAAATGTTAAGGAATTTCATATACCTTTAAAATTCACGATATCTCTACACAGAAGTGTTATAACTTGTGAGTTCATGCCCCTATCAATGTATAACATAATAATATCACCGATTAGAGAATAGTGATTTACCGACCGGACCAATAACTCATAAAACAAGTACGAGAAGTCTAGAGTCCTTATCGGTCCTGCTTCCCGCCTTACCCTTCCTGTTTGGTCCAAAACACCAATCTCAGCCTCTGCGATGTGAATCATTCATTTCAAACATACTAGGTTTACATACTAACCGGATGGACCACATCGTACCATAAAATAGGGAACAACATTTGTACAAGATTTGGCCAAAAGTGGCTGTGAATGTGGGAGGTAATAATTAATAGACTTGGCATAACTCAAGAATGGTAAGTCGTATAATAATAATTCATAGATCAAAATAAAGCCCATGATAAGAGGGACATAAATATGGACAGTTTAGTTACTTAAAAATTATACGATAGTATTAGGCAAGAAATAAATCCCAACAGTTACCATTCATTATTCTCATCGAGATACAACCGGAAGCTTTTAGTTTACTTGTTTATTATGAGAATAGAATATTTTGATTAAAATTAAGAATTAATTTATTTCTAACTTGAAACATTGAATTTAATAAAAGTTCATTAGAGAATGATTATTATTACATTAAGATTTAAGTGTAATTCAGTTGACATACTATTGTACATTGTACACCAAAAATAAGAAAATAAGATTCCATTATACATTTTTATTACTATATTAATAAGTCGTAATAAAAAGAAATTTTTTTTCTTTTTAAGATATGTGTACGTAGCTATTTTAAAGAGAAGAATGAAGAAGAGATAACAAATAATCGAAGCTATTTTTAGGATATTGTCACTTATTCCGTAATCTGTAAGTTAATAATACTTAGCTATGTGATTGGATTATTCCGTGAAACATTAACTTAGACAAATCTATCAGTTACAGTTATAATTTCTTCTGTTCTTTCTCTTCTCTAGAGAACGGATCAAGTCAGTAGTTAGTGATTGAATAAATTTACCCTCAAAGCTGCTCAGGAGCAAAGTCAAACGCACATGTTGCAGTTTCAAGGTTGAACTAAGCCACTTAGTATATAAAGGTAGTAAACTAGACAAGGACAACTCTTTCTCTCTCTCTCTCTCCCTACATATAGAAGTACAGACTAGTGGGGGGGGGTTAATAAGGTAATAGAAACACCTGGAGTTAATCCATTGGTAATAATTTTTAGAATGATTCTAGCAACGAATAGTTCATAAAGTTTTCTATACATGAAGAAACTTGAATGGCAAATTATCTAGAGGAAACATTTATTCTATGAGTCTGTCAGAGAACAAGAATTATTCTGTCTATTTACCGACGTTTGATCAAATTATTCTTTATTTGAAGTATTTATGTTGTCAAACAAATTATTTTCATAGAATCGATTAGGTGACTGGGGAAATTTTCTAAACATCAAAAAATATTTCAATGAGAAAACGAAGGTTATCATAACTATGTAATATATTTGGGTGATACGTCTCGAACGATGTGATCACGCGTATACTTGTTAAGACATTGAATATGAAAAAAATAAAGGGTCAAATTGTATGGTAAGAGGAGACAAAGGTAATGATAAAGTACACAATGTGAAGAACAATATTGAAATCACTCTGTATAATGAATCAGTATTGCCAAGGTAGGTTAAGGACAAGAAAAAACTGTTTTTGAACACTTAAAGAAGGTTCTAGTCTTCGTATAGTCAATGCTTCAGAAAACCTAAGTATACGTCCTTGAACACTTTCAGACAATACTACGGAGGCCAATTTGATATCAATCCTATAGGTCGTCTTAACCAAATATTGATCAATAGAAAAGGATGTTTGTCTTACCTATGATCGTATTTAACCAGTAGAGCTTATTTGCTTTGTCATCTAGGTATTTGTTCAGCCCAGGTTTGAGATTACATCCCCTTTCATACACACACGATCTTAAACGAGATCGAGCTCATAAACTTTGGATTTTTCAGTAAGTATGTTCATTGCAAACCAACAGCTACTTTGTGATGTGACGTAATTCTTTCACTGTTAAGTAAGCAACTAACTCAATCTTAAAATAGTTTCCAGAAATCACAGACTCTTAATGTAACTAGAGATTTATCTCTAAATTGTTTATTTTTAAATACATAATTGCTTCTATCAATAAGGGTTTAGTTAGTAAGCCAGTAATAAGTAGTTCAAATCTGGTATATATGTGTATCAGCCCAAGTTGATATACTGTAATACAGCTAGTTGAAATTATTAAGAGTAGTAGAAGTAGCACCGGTATTAGTAGAAAAAACTAGAGATGAACAGAATGGCTCGTAAAGAAGGGGTGAATTCATTTACCTATAAGTATAACTTTAAAATTCAAAACTAAGGGTAGACACTAATGGAATGTATCTGTGTTGTTTGGACCAATTCTGAGCCATGTTATCTAAAATAGCCAACGACTGGTCACGATAATCGCTTGGACCCCAACCAATATGGCAAATGAGAACAGTTAGTAGCTTCATGGACTAATGTCAACTCGCGGTTCAGCCGTACCTACCTTTATTCCAACTTTTTCTGGGACCAGAAAACACTGCACTTCGAAGTAGGGTACGGTTGAACATACATACATATTTTGACTACCTTAGTCGATGAGGATTCACTACCTCACCAATCGATTTGTCATGTTCATCCAACACACTTCATCTAACCTCAAAAGCTCTTTCAGTAGTTCTACTATGCTCAAGCAATGTTTCTAAAGCCTACATAAACAGATACTAACAACCTATGAATATCCTTTATTTTTAAGTTTTTTGCTTCACACATATAACGATCAAAACAAACTGTCTCTAAGTATACTTATCATTTATTCGGTGGTCAAACAGATTCAGTTTGTCAAAGTTCCAGTAGCTCTCCACCTGAAATCGGGAAACTAATTAGTTATCTGATTGAAACCATGATTAGTTTTGTTAGTTAATCGCTGATCAACAATTCAGTATTTGATCAAACTTTTATCCAGTTAAATGGTAGTCAGTTACTGGGATTTTACTCGTTAACAGACGGTTGATAGACTTGAACTGGTCACATCTTATTGATTAGTGACTAATGGATAACTGTTGAGCTTAATTATTAACTAATACTTACCATGGTTAGCTATTTTTGTTTTGCATCCTTAAAAAGAGGGAATTTTCACACAATTAAGTAAATTATAAATTCAATACATTTGTGCAACCAAAAATGTTTATAGCGTTTACTGTCCCCTCTCTGTTTTGTAAGGATGATACATTTTTTTCAAGTTTACAGATATTTCATTGATGTCATGAACCGATCCAAGTTAGACCACCATTAAAAACCTAAAATCACTGAACAGCCGTTTTGTCCTAGTATGGGACTCCTGAGAAATAAACATCCACGACCCGTTATTCAGGACCAAATAGTGAAAATATTGTATTACAGTTACTGCAAGATATCTGTACATTTATTTATTTTGTTAGCAAAGAAAGTTTCAGTTTACGCTGAACAGACTGACTTGTGAACTGATTAAAATTTTCATCGAAAGACGCCAACAGTAACAACAACAATAATAGATGACACATTATCCGAAAACTTTACCATATTAATCATAAAATAAATTATATTTCAATCTATAATTAACTATCACCATGACTAGTCATGTGAATACTTTATTGTTCTGTCACAAGTAATAACAGTAATCAAGAGAGATCAATAAAAGATACACGTGTCATAAAATGATGTATAATTTGAAACCCTCGAAACTAGGTAACGTTAGGTCGTTATCAATATCAATTTCATGAAAGCATTCATCAATTGCTTCGATGCACATGTTTACTAATATACTTCCTAGAACCATTAAACATTAACAGTTTTCATTGGTTATGTTACGAAATACTTTTGATTTATTTGAGCTGTTTATTCATTAGTGGCTTTAAAATCACGTGATCATGTTAAAAAACGACTAAGTTAGTCCCTATGTTATACTTTCACCTCATAATAAATGAATAACAGCATCTCTTCATTCTCTATACATAGAATAATATGAGTTGGTAATTAAGGTTATGATAATTATGTAAAATACTAACAAAATTAACCATCGGTACTTGGTTTTGTAAACTACAGATCACCTGAGAACTGATTTACACTGCGATGAGTGTGGACTAATGAGATTTCCTATTTTCTGAAAATGTAGTAGTTTGTCGTCAAAATTCGCCTTCCTTATAACATTTTACATATTTCATGTCCGTTTGAATGAGGTAGATGAAAATATAACTTGAAATGTTGCATGTCGACCTAACGTTTATCGTGTTTGATTTTGAAATCTATCGAAGTAGTTTATTTGAAAACAAATAATTGTTTTATTTTCAAAATCGAATTCACCGGTCAATCTAAACTAAACCACTATTAGAAACCTTGTGCATCCACGACCCCACACCAGGACTAAAACCTAGGACTTTGGGTCCCGCACGCGAACTCCTAACCTCTAGACCATTAAGTCAACATCCATAAGTGTTATTATCTAAATTCAATCGATCCATGATCTCGCGCAATCCTTCATCCATTTTTTGAGGTAGAAAACTGTCTCACACCCGATACAGATTGGACTCCACTGGTCACGGCTTCTCATTAGAACTCCAGGAAATTTATCATGAAGCTAGTCACTAGTAAGCATATGAATATTATCGGTATGGAGATTTGTGGAAATTGTAGTATGAATTTCAACAATATTGTCTTGCTAATACAAAAAGCAGTATTGCTCTAAAACATTTAGTCAAAATATCGTGCAAATATTTTCATCTCTGTAATTTTTCACTTTCATTTTAACGTTGAATGTTTAGTGAATCATTGTTAACTATACATATGTAGTGATATGTGACAATTCATAGAATAGTTTGATCTTATTCTACAGTGTTAAGTATTACAATTTTAAAATAGATACTCGTCTTGTTGTAGTAAATGTAACATTGAAATAATTATTTGGCTAAATTTATCCATATAAAACTATTTGCATACTTATCACGTGAAGTTTTATCAAATTAATAATTTACATCTGAAACACTGATGAAAACTTTTCTCTGGTTTGCAAATAAGTAATGAGCAATTTAACGATTAAAAAGTTGGAGGACTCGAAAAATAGTTTATCAAAAGTTATCATGAATTATTGTTAAGAGATAAATCTTGTTGATAATATAAGCCGTTAGCTTGGAGACAAGAATAGTGCAAGATAGCAAAGTTTACATTTTTAATTAGCTCGATATTAAAGATGGCCAATTTTGTTTATTCTAGGAAAAATGATTGCCAAAAACATCTTTCGTAAATGACTTTGTCTCAAGAAAGTATAAATTCATCTCCAGGAGTTAACAAGTAAATCATCACATAAAGAATATCTTTTTTAAAAATACAGCTTAATTTTGATGACCTTGTCTTGGTTAAGTTGGTAAAATGTCTTTTATGAAATGAAAATATTCATCGGATCCAGTAGTGAGACTATAATTTATGGACGAACCAATCAGATTTAAGATAGCACATCTTGAACTTTGACGAGAAATTCAGCCACTCATTTGGTTCAATAACATTTGCGATGAAAACATTGAATCTAATTCCTTACACTAATATATAATCCTCATTTAACTCAAGTAAGTAGGTGAACATTCCAAGGTCATTTTAGCGTTGCTCAAAGGTCGTTCATAAATGATAGTCCCACAGACATAGCTAATATTATCACAAAAATAACAAGTGAAATCCTGAGATAAATAGTATGAAATAGTATCTAGAAACTCAACATTTCTAGGTGGATAAATGATACTACTGGTATTGGTTTTATAACGTCAAATAGACCTTTTAGCCATAAACTATTATTATCTCACAAACGTAAACCAAAAAAAATTCTAAACCTTCTACCAAGACACAATTCCGCATCCAATCATTTATAAAAAAGATAATGAAAGATAACTTAATTATAGTCTATATAAAACAATGCATACAATGAAAAGTATTTCAATGATGCTTACTTCACGTCCAGTTAATAAATGAATAGCTAATTTAACTTTAGCAAAATTTCCTTGTCCAATAGTACGTATAATTTTATATTTTCCATTAGAATTCATTTGAGATTTTGTATTATCAATCCATAAATGTTGATTATATGTTTGTTTAAATGAATCATTAAAAGATTTTATAGAATGATTTAAATTTTTAGATTTATCCATTGATAATCTAGAAATATTATGATGCATTTTCATATTTTAGAAAAAATTTCTTCATGATTATCATTTAGGATCCTTTTTTTTGTTTTTTCTTTTCTTTCCAGTTTAACACAATAGAATGATCATGAATTCTTGATTAGAAACTATTTACTTTATTAACTTTATGTTTTATTTTTTTGTATCATTACAAATATGATTGGTAACTATGAACTTTGTTTCAAATCAAGGCAATATACTTTATTTATCGTTTTGTAAGATTATAAAAAGTAGGTAATTAAAATGAAGTTTCTTGTTTATAATTTATTTACAATTATATCATAGTAATTTCTTCTTTATTTCATTTATCATATAAAATGAATTTGAAAACAAAGAATAAATATTTCATCGGTTCAACTGATCAATAAAAGTCGTTCTAATTTTTAAGCGAATAAACGGATTAAATATTTAAGTGGGCGGGTGTTTAAATTAAATTTTAAAAAAAAAGACAAATTAATAAGTAGTTAAATGTTATATGTGTAGAAAGATAAAGAGAGAGAGAGAAAAAAAAACATCAGTGTGTCTGATCATATGTTTATATGTGAGATAGATTGGATAATATTCGAGAATAGGGAGTGTATATATTTTTTTCCTTTATTGTCTTTTTATGTAAGATTGTTTACCGTCTAAATGATACACACTTATAATTTATATGTTTTTACTAGTTTATGGATATTGTAATGCAAATATTGTACCTTTTAGAAAAGAATAATGAAGTAGTTTAAATCATTAGTTATAATTATAACTTTTTAATTGTTGAGAGTTTTAATGCATTTATGAACTATTTAAATGGATTTGAAGGTATGTATCATTGGAGAAATAAATGCTCTTACTAATTAAATACTTTACTGATTATGTTTAGATTTTGTAAATCATTATGGTAACAATAATAATATACTTACTAGTGATTAATTTTAAAATGAATATCATAAAATTAAAATGAGAACGTTGTTAAAATTTTAATTTTTTGGTTGAGAGCATTTTTCATTGTCACAAAAGATGAGTAGAATATTGATCTATGGATGATATTTAATGGTATAGAGTGTAGCTGAGTGATGGCTCTTCGTAAGGTTGTATTGTTGAGATAAGCCCCGGAGTGATTTTCACCCATAGACAAGAAAGATTACTAAAGGGAATAATTTGGTGTTTTATGTCATAAAATAACGTACTCATAAACGAACCATCAATACAAAGAAAAAATGATAAGATTCACGATTACGGGGAATCAGTTCTTAGCTCACCAACTGTTCAGTCAATGAGGATCTGACTTCATCTTAATTTTTACCCATCTTATCAAATCCGTAATGTCATCAAATGTGTCATCCGTCGAATTAGAACTCAATAACGTAAAACTATCGGTGGTTATTCAAACATCTGAACACTTTTATTCACTTGGTGTTGTTTACTTGTATCTTCCCATTGTTATTTAGGACTGCAATTGATCAGTCTCTTGTTGGTATATTTGCATCCTGCCTCGATATTGCCTGAAGTCACAAGCTTTATAAGAAAAGATGTAGTCCCAGAGTGGATATGAACTCTGTGATGCAGGCACATCCATCTGAAGAGTCCCAAATAGGAAGAAACTTGCATCATGGATTCCACTACTAGCCACTATCCATCTTTACTTATAAATCTGAGCACCTGTTTTTTGATTTTACTAAGAGGTTTTTTAACACACTCCAACAAGTTAATTAATAAGGCAGAACAAACAACTATCAGTTACTAAACACTTACGCATATTTCTCCAGCTGAATGCAGCTGGTTCTACAAGTCTAACTAAGCTGGTGATGTGATGAGCAAGAACTTAGAAGTTTAGAGCTCTAATTACATAAATAACTGACATTTCCCTACAGTCTATAATATAAAATCACATTTCAAAAAGTATTTTCACAACAATGTTAATTAGTTATATCTGTTGGTTATAAGCGTTGAATCATACGCTACTGTAAACTTGTTTTCATAAAGTAATTGGTTGATCAATGTGAAGTAAAATTCAGTGTCTTCTATACAAAATGATTGTTAATTAATTTAAACGCTTTTAAGTTCGATAGTTAGAAGCAATTATCAGGAAGCTGTGGATCAAGGTATTAAAACTGATGTTTATTAACAGGATAGAGTTCCTAAAATTACATGCTGTGATCTGGCTCAAACCGGAATACGCTGATTAATCCATTTTCGACCAATCAGCGGTAACACAAGAATCATGACGTCATGTTCTTATGCAAGTACTATATAAATCCTACTTTTACTGTTATCTTTTCTGTTCGGGTTATTTGCACATGTATTGCTCAACTTTATTTCTTGTTCTCATTAGGGAAGAGTCAACCGAAATGTAGTATCCAAGAGATACTAAATAAAGGTACAATGATGTACAGTAGGAACCCATACTTGAAATGTTTGAGGGAATTTTCGTTTCTCTTGAAACTGTATGCGTCACTAATATGGTTTAAGTAGATTTCAATTTGGAAACCAGTGTAATCTCATTCAAAGTTGTAAATAGGTTATTTTCGATAACCATCAATAGGAGATAAATTTTAGTTCGTGAATTTCTACCAACTACTTACAATTATTTAACACACTAAATGAACTACAGTTTTGATTATTTTACCAAGGATTTTATTTAGTACCTTTTTTTCATTTTAAATTTAGAATATGAAAATGGACCAGTATAAATATAAATGATACTTTAGTTCAGTAAACAAATATATGAAAATGGGTTTTGTGGAGATTTAGAAATTTCACTGGTTGAATTCATGAGTCAATTGAAGCCAGACCACCATGGAAAACCTGGAAGCACTGGATGGCCGTTTCGTCCTAGTATGGGACTCCTCAGCAGTGCGCATCCACGATACCGCACTGCTGAGGAGTCCCATACTAGGACGAAACGGCCATCCAGTGCTTCCAGGTTTTCCATGGTGGTCTGGCTTCAATTGACTCATGAATTCAACCAGTGAAATATATGAAAACCATATTAAATTCTACATAATATGGATGTTTACAGATCAACTGTTTAATTCACATTTTTTATGTAGTCAAATTGAACTCTTAAATAAGAATCCGTTCATCAATTATTTTTTTTAAATATGATAGGAATGCAAAATATCAGGGTTGAATTATACTCGTTCCATTACAAGTTACCAAAATAATTATAATGTAAAAGCTTTAAACTAATTCTCTTGTTTAACTACGAAAATCACAGAATAAATTGCAGGAGCAATAAATACTAACGAGATAAGTAGGTAGTATAACTAATATGCCTACGGTTTGAATAAATCTCCAAACCAATTGCAAAAGACTATCAACTTAAGCACTTACAGCTCATTTTCATTGATAAATAAAAATATGGTAAGATCATAATTTTCATAATGATCATCATGTTTTACTCCTCCACATAATCCATTTGTATTGTTGTTTTAATTCAACTGTTGTTGATTACATTTATAACGATTTTACGAAAAACTAAGGTTCTGAATACAATTTACGCGACGAATTAACAAAACGTCTATGAAGGTGATTGCTAAAGAAAAGCCTTGAAAATCAAAGAACACTGGACTCATGCTCTGACTTAGTAGAGAACAAATCGCTCCTGCATACTCACTGTTCCATCAGAAATTTAACCCAGGACTTCGATGTCTCATGGTAAATCCATTGTCTTTAGGCTACTAAGTTGAAACTCATCTGTTTAGGTTACCTACCTTAGCCAACTCACGATATTGCGTGACTATTATACATGGAGATCAGCAGTATCTATCATACTTCCAATATGACTGAACTCAGCTGGTCATAACTCTTTACTATAAATTCAGAAACTTCTCAACATCAGTGACTAGTTAATACATCATTACTGACAAGTTTTTACTTAACAAAATATTTCCTGTCTAATTATCTGTTATGATCAGAATTAACTTGATGAAGACCAACTAAATTTCATTTGGAATTTCGCCCTTATCGATTAACAAAGACCATGATCACCAAATGATTAACGACTTCTTGCTTTACCGGAACATTCTAAGTCTCATCATGAGTAAATCTTCAATATAATGAAAATTTGGCAGCTAATAAAGTTGACATTCAAAATATTGTTCCCACTTAGATCCTTATCAGGCTGTAATCTAATTGAAAACAATATTGTTCTAATTCACAACATGGGAACTTGGAAATATCTAAAATAACGTTTGTAATTTTATACTACTGTTTAGTAGTTTCAACAGATTATTATCATAATTTGTCATTAGTTTGTTTCCATTAATACAGCCATAATGGCTTAGGGTTTTCGATCCATTGTTATTTATTTTTTATCCTTGACTGCACGATTAATTTAAAATGTCCTTAAACACCTGATCTTACATAGTTTAATTCGTAGTTTCACTGTTCACTAAATTGAACAAACTGTTTCTGCATATAGTAGTAACGAATAGTTTTTTTTTAATTAAAATCATTGTGATAAATGTTAAACAAACTTTATGAATAAGACATCCTGCCAAATGCTCTGAGAGGGATGTCCAGATTCTAACGATCAAAGGACACAATATATATAGATATAAATTACCATTTTTCCTATAGTAGGAGTTTTATAGACTAGATGGTTTACAACAAAAGGTAAAAGATATGATATATGAAGGACAGAACCATGGATGCGCACTAGCGACGAATTCAGAGGTACATCGAGACAAATGTCAAGCGCCCACCAATTAAGCTCAAAGTTTGAGGATATCATCTCGCAATTATAACTGCCTTTAAAGCTAGCAAAATGTATACTGTATTACCTCTAGTGACTATACACGGTGACCTATATCTTGTTTAATTTTCAAGTCATATCTATTTGAGCAGTGTGAAACTAAGTAGAAGTGAGAACCTCGAACTCTTTTACGATCGATGCTGCAACCGTATGGTCCAATACTACTAACACTTTACAAGATTAGGACTGAGAGCCTCTATGTTTCATTAGGTACGACAAGGATCTCTACTGCTTCCTTCGCAAACTAAATCATTGTTTAGTGACCTCTTTTTGGAGTTTTGGCAATCCGAGATTTACTCGTACCATTCTTCATTTCTAGTCAAGTGCTTCCAGTTACACAACTAACGAAAAAGTTTAAGCTACAATTTATTCAGACCGTAGCTGCCACCTTGACGTAGTGGTTAGGCTTGCCTGTCATGATGACTCAACAGAGCCAATATTGGCTGAGACACGTTATTTTAGATCCGACCGTGCCAGGCAGTTCGGTCAAAGAACGGTAAGACTAAAAGCAAGAAATTAAGGCCTAAGTGAGAAGTCATATTGCTGACCGTCGACGGGTGTGACAGCAGTGAGGTGTTTCCCTCGGACAACCAACATTTACAGCAATTCTATCTTCTCAAAACGGATGAAGGGGTTAGAAAAGGTCAACCCTAAAAATGTCAAACCTCAACTTATCCTACAGATTAACGTCTCCAGCATTAAGGCCTTGTGAAGTGCGGAGCTAACACATCAAAAACTTCCCATAAAAAGGCCGTGCGCGACTGACCTCATGTAGTTAATCCATATGCTTTGTAGCCACACTGCCAGGTTTTTGTGACCACCACTTCTCTAGCTTCCTCCTCAGGTCGCTCACGAAGAATTGTCTCCTCACGGTGTTGGGACCCGGGCAGTGACAATCGGCTTCATACCTCCTATGGCACTCGAGATCGTTTCGTTCATGATCAAACCCTTCCCTCAGTATTATTAATCCCCCCGTCCCTACGACTAACCTCATCGCATATCTTTATCACTACAGGCCACAAATGGTAATGATTTGAGTTCACGAAGTGTTATTTCCGGTTTCCTGAAACCACCCTCTAAACTACGTGTCAACGGTTTTAATATCCGAACCGTGTTAGATTGGACAATAGGCTTCTTTAGTTAGAACTCTTGAATATTGTTCAATCGATTTATGCTGCTTCACCAAAAAACGCATAAAGAATCCAAGTGGTCACTTATTTGACCTCATCTTGTTAATATGAAGAACCGGCACGATTTACCCTTCACGTAGCTGGAAATCCCGCCGCTACTTTCCGTGGCCTAGCTGGTGCGGCCATAGTATTAAGTTCGAAAGCAGAACAGATCCTGTTAAACTTAATTTAAATAAACGGTCACTTGTGCGCTGTCCGACTAAACGGGACAGTAAGACATATGCCATCCTCTCTTCCTAATCTCCCCTTGATTGCAGCCCAGATGAAGTTAAAATTGAGTTTTATAGGGAGCTATCCAACCTTATTCAAAAAGTTAAACACTGATTCAGTAATGGTGGAGAGGGATTTTAATGGTCAAGTAGGTGCACTAAAACAAACCGAAACACAAGAAGATGGGTCTTAAGGTGTCACGGCTCAGCGAACAGACAATAGAGACCATCCACTGCAACTGTGCTTGGATAACCGTCTATTTCTAGTAAGCACCAATTATAAGCACAGGGAAAAATATCATTTGATGTGATGTTCTCACAATTGACTTACACAGACCACACTGCCATCAGCCATCGTTTGAGAAGCTTGATAAAACACTCTCCTATTCGGTAACATGTATAGACTCAGATCATGGTCTAGTTCGAGCATATGTCTGCATCTTACTGGATATAAAAAGCCACGGCGATAAAACCCCCCTAGAGTTCAAATTCATGATAGAATAATTAGGAATATATTTCGGGAACAATCCGAGGATTTAGTCAATCATAAAATTGATACCTAGCCTGAAGCAACTTAGCACGATATCCAAAAAGCCGTGAAAACAGAAGTGATATCTACTAGTAATTTAAACGAACCATTGGATTTCAGAAGCGTCTGCTGAATTGATAGATACTCGGTAATACATCTCGTCTGACTCCGAACACGATGAGGAGCGAAGAAGGCTTCAACGTAGGCCGATAAAAGGCCTACGCAGTGATTATGAGCAGTGGTGGGAAGCGAAAGCAGAGATGAAAAAGACAACAGCGATAGATAACAGCAGACAAATATTCGGACTTATCAAGGAAACAAGTTGAAGATGCCACGGGTATTTGTAGTTTAATAATACCAACCAGCAACACCTATAATTGAATCGTGCTTATCCAGTAAAGTCAGAAGTGAGAAGGTTCGAAGATATATTTGATAGGCTATCAATATATAGAGAAATAACTGATCTATACTGGCTAGCTGTTTCAGAAGTTGAGCACGGCGTTCTCACTCGTGCAGATGCGTGACCGAGTGACTCCAGCTAGATGAGTCGATTAAAACTAGTGTGGTCAGCATCAAATGTTGAAGACGGGACAACTATTCCTTCTCAATCGAGGAGATTGAACAGATAGAACACTTTAGAGAACAGTTCAACTGGCCTTCAGCCACACTACAGTTACCCAAACGACATGAATGACGAATCGATGCAAGTCCCCCAACGGTTAGTGAAATTGAAAAGGCTATAAGCGATCTAGAGGGATGGAGAGCAGAAGAGTCTGATGGACTAACCTCTGGGATGGTGGTCCAGTTTTAAGTTAGATTAATTGAACTCTTAGCTTAGTTCTAAAAAATGGACGTTATCTCATATGATCTTAATGATTCTAGTTTATAAAAAAGGACAAAAATCTCCTTATGACAATCACACAGGAATTAGTTTAACCAATAGTGTCTAAAATATTAGCCTCAATAATATTACGACGCCAAACTAGAGTTTGTGAAGAGCACACCCAAGAAAACCAGGTTTATTTCAGACCTGGACGTGGATGTATGAACCAATTATTCAACTTTCCTCAGGTTCTGAGAGATACTTTTCGACTATAATTATATTCCTTGACACAAAGTGGCGTTCGACACTGTTGATCGTGAGGTTCTGTGGCAATGTCTGTCGTTAGAAGCTGACCAAAGAAATACGACAAACTTGTACAGACTCTCTACGTAAACACCAACGGTGCAATCAAAGCTTATGGCGTACTTTCGTCGAAATCAGTTACTTCAAGTGATGTTTGCCAGGGTTATCCGCTTTCCCTATTTTTCTTTAACTCGGCCATATACATTCTTTTAAATATAACAATTTCATCGTCCGACTTTTCAGAGATTGATCTTTCACCAGGAGATACACCTATTGATGGAAGTCAGTCAGTCAGCTACAATGTAGGACCAGGCACACACGTGCATCGGTCCAAGTTGCCATACTTCATTAACACAACAAGATGAACACCGGATTCATAAAAGTACTTAATTCAGTGGCAGTAATACATAAAAGAAAGATTGCATATAAGAATATAGTACAGGAAGAAAGAATTAGTTCGTAGAAAGAAAGACATGGAGCAATTTTAATCTCATGGTTTAAGGGACGACAGAGAGTGTATACAACCATGCCACTGTGGTCGATTCTGAGCCATGTCACCCAGTCTCCAACCATTGGTTACGATAGTGACGCGAACCCCAACCAAGTAGTCTACATCTACCAACATGGCTAGGGCTAGAAGTTAGTGACTTCAAGGACTGATGCCACGTTTTGGTTTGGCCTCCCCTAACTTTCTCCCAACCATCCCCTACACTAGTCAGCATTGCGCATCGTGGAAATCGGTGTTCAGGCATGCGTAACACGTGATCCAACCATCTCAAACGATGAAGATTCACAACCTATTGATGATATGGTTCTGTTTGATAAAGGCGTTGACAAAATACAGTCCTCTGATCATTTTGAGTGAAAATGCAAGCACGCTTGGGATGCAGTTCTCGCCCACTAAATGTGAAATGATACTTCAGGATTGGCTTGCGTCAGGGCCTGAATTAATGACAGAAAGTGAAGTAGTTGAATACATCGAGCACTTTACTTACCTTGAGAGTCTGGTGCCTGGTGAACTCTTAGCACGTATCAATAAAATTCAATTGGCTTTCCCCAACTTGAGTTACTTGTGGCGTAGGCGAGTTATCTGTCTTCTAACCAAAGGATGAGTTTGCTGCGCAGCGGTTCTCTACGTTCTACTTTATGGATGCGAAACATGGCCATTAAGAGTAGAGTATATTCGTAGATTTTTTATATTCGATCGTAGGCATCTCGTGTATTTCGAGACCACCGAGTAAGCAATACCTGGGTTAATAATAGGGCACTAGGTAAGGTTGTCAAATAGGTTGATGACTGACAGAAAATCTTCATCAACTGAGGTGGTTGTGGCATGAGTAACATATACTCAATAACTCACTACCTCGATGGATGGTGTTGTGGTTTAGGAGTAGACTGGAGGTAATCTGAGGAGAAACAAACCAAAACATGGCTGCAGTCTGTGAAGTCCCTAACAGTATAACTGGACTATGTTATTAGGTGTAGACTGCCTGGTTGAGATTCATGTGATTTTCGTGACCAGTGGTCGGAGACTTTGAATGACACAGTTCAAAATCGTTTGCTATGTCGCAGGTGTATCCATTATTTTTCTTCCCTTAAATTTTGAGCTTCTGAATTCCCTATAACCTTTTCTGTTTTCACTTCACTAACTTATATTCTCTTGAACCGTGCCTTCGATGTCTAATCATTTCTATCAACACTCATACTGCTACTACCTCTACTATTCTGAGACTTGACCTGTGCTAATGGGTATAGTAACTTGGACCGATGTACAAACATGGCAGGTTCTACGTTGTGACTGACAACAATATGTTATAACAGTTCTAATTAGGCCAGAAGCTTAGCATCAAGTTTCAAATATAGTCCCTTAATAGTTCTATTATACCCCACACATGTTAAAAAGGAATCGCTGAACGAATTTTTGATGAATCAGAATTATACGTTTTACAATTTTCGCTGAAACTATCAACAAAGATTAAATATGTTAATAATATGCACATTGCAAAAAGTAGTCAAATAAAGACAAATAAAAAATATTTCAGCTGCATCCGTTTAACCTTTGTATATTATCTAATCGAGTAAGAAAAAAAATCTTGAAAACACAACTGAAATAAAATACGATATAAAGTAGCATTAAAAAAAGTCAATAAATTGACTTCAAAACTGTCACTTAGTGTTTCGTGTTTTATTTTGATGAAAGTACAAATAATATCTTGCTATGTAACTACACAGTAAAAAGATAACATATATAAAATATAACATATGAAATCATGGGCACAAACATATACATATGGCACGGTTATTAAACACGTTTACGATCAGTAAGGACACGCATAATAGAACCGGCTTTGCCGTAAGTATACACCTGAGGAAAAAACGGTGAGACATTTTATTAAGAACAAAAATTCAGGATACAATCGTATAAGCCACGTTAATGTATTTAGTTCAATAACAACCAACAGGAAATTAGTATGTTTTCTTTAAATTTCAATGTTAGGATGAAGTACAATTACGTGTAGAACTGTCAAACACACCAACCACTGAGATCAATCAACTGAATGACATTTTTCTTGATCATTTTAACAAACTTATGATATCTAACTCGCGCAATATTACAACAACAAAATAACAGAAATTACTTTTCCATTGCTTAAACGGAGGTAAATAAAGTAGCTGTCAAAGTATGCCCTGGTACGGCCGAGAGTAGGGAGAGTCCGCTCTCCCTCTCGAAATACTCTCACACGGCCGCGCGTATACAGCCTCTGCCAGGGAAGTCCTACTCATTGCCTTCTCGTGGCGGGGGTGTTGTTTACGAAAATAAGAGGACGAAAAGCGAATGTCCGGCGCTTTAACCGGATCACAAACCAATGGTGCACATGAGCTCCAGTATCCTGCGGGAACAAATGGCGTATGAACCAATCGTTGGTCACCGGCTACCATGGGATTGCATCTCCTTACGATGCTCCACTGCCTTGTGGGTTAGACCTTTAGGTCAAAGGCTCGGGGTGTGGCCCCCTAAGATAACCACCTGCTTCGGTTTGGGCACCCGGGCAGTATCACAGCCCACACACAAATGATGAACTCTTTATGTCTATGAAAATTACTTTTCTCGCTTCGAAAAACAATCAATTGATTCAAATTATTATCATTACAATTATCGTCATTATTAATCCTATTATTATTATTACTATTATTGTCATTATTAATCTATTATTATTATTACTATTATTGTCATTATTAATTATTATTATTATTATTATTATTATTATTATTTTCCACATTATTCACCCTCTTTTATACTTATACAGCGGCTCGTCTTTGGTGGAAATTCGACTGTATCTAAACGTTCTCGAGTCACTGTCCGGTTGAAAATTGTATGTTACCACCGAATACGAGAACTGAAGCAGTTTTTCTGAAACCACGTGCACCATTCAAACTGGCTGCCTTCAACGTTCGCACATTTATGCAGGTCGGACAACAGATAGGGCTGGCTATGTCTTTGGAAAGTCTTAATATCGATGTCTGTTGTCTATCCGAGACCCGTATTCAAGACTCTGGCGAAGTACTACAAATTCGATCTCCATCTGTCGCTTCGAAAAGCTTGTTTTACGTGCGCTTATCCGGGGACCCTGTGGCATCTTCGTCTGGTCTTGCTGGCGTTGGTGTCGCACTAAGCGCTAGAGCTGAGGCAGCACTAGTCGATTGGATCCCCATTAACAGTCGGTTATGTGCTGTTAGATTAGAAAGTTCCATCAAAGTGAGAAGAAATCGGCGTGAGAAACGATGTCTTTTCGTCATCTCCGCCTATGCCCCGACAGATTGCAGCCCGGATGCAATCAAGGATGAGTTTTACCACCAGTTATCTGTTCTTCTCCAGAAAGTGCGTTCGACAGATATTGTAGTACTAGCCGGAGACTTGAATGCTCAGGTCGGGCGTCTAGGCACAGAAGAGAGTCGTTTAGGTGGCCGATGGGGACTCGTTGGTCGCAGGTCAGATAACGGGGACCGTCTACTGCAACTTTGCACAGACCACAACCTGTTTCTGGCTAGCACTAACTTTCGGCACAGTCATCGCCGATGTGCCACCTGGCGTCCTCCCTCTGCATCTCAAGCCTGGACTCAGATTGATCACATCGCGATCAGCTACCGCTGGCGTGGTTGTGTACAAGACTGCCGCTCCTTTTGGAGTACCTATCTGGACTCTGACCATGCCTTGGTCTGCGCCAATCTTGCCTTACTTTTCAGTGGACAACGAAGTGACCGCCATCAACGGATTGATGTTAGCAAGCTGGTTGCAACTTCTGTTGCAAGTAAGTATCGAACCGAGCTAGCCTCTAGGCTAGCTACCACTCCACCGAAAAGTATAGATGAGCATTGGTTGCAATTGCATGACGCCATGAAAATGGCGGGAACAGTCAGTTGTGGGTTTGCGAAACGTCCCGCTTTAAGCACTGGGTTTCTTCTGGTTCCTTACAACTCATTGAAGCCCGTCGGTCTACTCCGGGTGACCGTGAGTTTGACCATAAACGAAGGATGTTACGTAAGGAAATTGGGCAAAGCTTGCGTAAGGACCGAGAAGCCTGGTGGTCGATGCGTGCTAATGAGCTGGAAGCAGCAGCTGCATCTGGTAACTACCGGAAGCTCTTCCAGCTCATCCGAGCCACTGGCAGCAAGAAGTCTGGTGTGAGTGAAACAATCTGCGAGGATGATGGGATGCCAATCACTAACATCCATCGACGTCTTGGACGATGGGCAGAATTTTTCGAAGGGCAGTTCAACTGGCCTGCTGCTCCGGCAACATCGGTCAGACTGTCCTGCCCTCCATGGCCGGTGACGACTGATCCACCAAACGAGGAGGAAGTCCGCAAGGAACTCCAACTCTTGAAGCGTTACAAATCACCTGGCCCAGATGACTTACCTCCGGCTCTTTTTAAAGATGGTGGTGACTTTTTGACTAAGGAATTGACGACGTTGTTTACAAAGGTTTGGGAACTAGAGAGTGTACCAACGTCATGGAATGAGTCGATAGTTGTCCCTATCTTTAAAAAGGGTTCACGTCGTTCCTGTAACAACTATCGGGGGATAAGTCTACTTCCGATTGCGTCCAAGCTATTGGCTTCCGTCATACTTCGTAGGTTGTTCAAAACCCGAGAAAGATTGACTCGCGAGGAGCAGGCTGGGTTTCGTTCTGGTCGAGGATGTATTGATCATATCTTCACCCTCCGCCAAATGTTAGAACACCGCCATACTTTTCAAAGGCCAACAATCGTAGTGTTTCTTGACATCAGGGCTGCCTTCGATTCGTTGGACAGGACTGTTCTCTGGGATTGTCTATTGAAGAAGGGTGTGCCTGAGAAGTTTATTAACATCCTAAAAGCCCTGTATAAAAACACCTCAGGCAGAGTGAGGGCATACAACCACCTCTCTCCATTGTTCCATTCGAGCAGTGGGGTTAGGCAGGGTTGCCCAATCTCACCATTCCTTTTCAACATCGATGACATTCTGGAAACAGCTCTGATGAATGTAAGTAATGGTGGTGTGGATCTGTTGCCTGGAGAAAGACTTCTCGACCTTGAGTATGCGGACGATATTGTCTTACTGTGCGATAATGCCCAAGGCATGCAATCCGCACTTAATCAGTTGGCAATCAGTGTCCGTAGGTATGGTATGTGCTTTGCACCTTCGAAGTGCAAAGTACTTCTACAAGACTGGCAGGATTCTAATCCTGTACTCACCCTGGATGGTGAGCAGATAGACGTAGTTGAGAAGTTCGTGTATCTGGGTAGCTGCATAAGTGCTGGTGGGGGTGTGAGTGATGAGATCAATGCACGAATAGTGAAAGCCAGAGCGGCTTATGCCAATCTGGGCCACCTTTGGCGCCTTCGTGATGTTAGTCTGGCTGTAAAAGGTCGGATCTACAACGCGTCGGTGAGAGCAGTTTTGCTCTATGCTTGTGAAACCTGGCCTCTCCGAGTTGAGGACGTTAGACGACTCTCTGTGTTCGATCATCGCTGTCTCCGAAGGATTGCTGACATTCAGTGGCAACACCATGTCAGTAATGCAGAGGTTCGGCATCGTGTGTTCGGGCACAGAGATGATAATTCAATTGGTGTCACCATCTTGAAACACCGACTTCGGTGGCTTGGACATGTTCTCCGAATGTCGTCCCAGAGAATTCCACGTCGTGCATTATTTGCCGACTCTGGGACTGGTTGGAAGAAGCGGAGAGGTGGTCAGTGCATGACATGGTGTCGTGGCATGAAAGAAAGCTGCAAAGGACTGGCTTGTGTTGGTCCTTCACGACTCCCTGGTTGGGGTCTGAGAGATGGTGCTACACAGTGGCTAGAGACGTTATCAGATATGGCTCAGAATAGAAGCCAGTGGCGATCCTGCTGTAACCTTCTTTTACTTTCTTCATAAAAAGTGGTTGTGTCTCCCTTACCTGAAAGATTTCTTCTGATTGTACCTTTCCTTTCCCTCATTACTACCACACTACCTTACACCAATCTCTTCGTTATTGTTCTCTTTTTTTGCGCTCCTTAGCTTTTTTTTCCATTTCTCTTCGAATTCTCATTGTTTTGTGTGGCGCATATATATTGGCGCTCTCTTGTACCAATATTCATGTGTCCAAATAAATAAATAAATAATGGTCTAATGGTTGAGTAACAATTATTTGAACAGCGCAGTCATATTAACATTACTTTTCCCCAAGACGTCAGATAGTCGTCATCAAGCTTATTAGTTTTATTATCATGTGATTAAGTGCTTATTGATTAATTTGATCAAAAATCACACTATATCAAGAACTGTGTTGAGTTTCATAGCGTTACTGGTTAAAATAGGAAATTATTCTAGATTCTCTTACTTTAAGTGACTTTTTGCAGCATTTTAGGTGGTCACTTCTTATGAACAAACTAAATATGCTCATCTGCAAACGATACACACGGAGAAGAATAGGAATCATGTTAAAGCACATTGAATATATACCAAAACTGTAATCCATGTTGGGAAAAACCGAATACTGGGATAAATTATGAAGATTTGATAACATAAATCTTTAGTAATGTATGTTATTACTTTACTTAGTCTACGGAAAATCAAAAATTCAATCGTTTGGTAAACTTAACCTATTTTGGAGACCAGTACTTTCAAGTCACACTAGATACCATTATCGGTATAACTACCGAGATAATTCTACTATGGAATTGTTAACAACTAGTGGATTAACATAACTGCATACAAAATATATTAACCAGTTAATTTCAAACTAAATATTATTTTTTTAAACAATCACAGTGTATATAACAGATTTTAATCGTACCTTTTCATGCCATGTCAACAGTGTTGAACAACTTATCTCTTGTGGTTGTTCGAATCCACGATAAATGTATTTCATAAGTAAATCAATTTTATCTTGATCCATAGATGACAAAAATTCATCAATATTTTGGTTGGATTTAAATTGTGATAGCAAACGCATCATCAATTTGAATACTGTATCCTTAGTTTGTGATCTTTTGAATTAATTGGTGCATTTTGTAATATGTTCAAAATAGCATCTGTAGACTTTCCACTCGAGATAAACTATTGATTTCAGAAATATTCAACCTAGACGGTTTAATATCCTCCGTTAATTCATCCTGAAATGTTGGTTCAGTCAACTGGTCAACATTCACCATTCGAAATTTCGTATTTCCGGTATTTATAGCCATTTATAACGGAGAAGGGAAAAGAAATATAATGACCAAACAGCTAATTAGAGCGACGATTTCACAGTAGAATATGGATGCACAGAAAGTGGATGTAGAATGCGGTAAACGATATCTTAAAATTTTCAAAATAAATGAAAATAAAAAGATCAATATACTTAGCAATCGACCAATGATTTCTGGATGAAATGTAGGTCATGTAATAAAAAAACTTAAATGAAAATATATATAACGACCATATTATTGATATATTTTAGAAGAGAATAGTTTACAAATAAGAAAAATCACAAACTGGAAGGACTAAAATCATTTGGATTCTTTAGACAGATAATCAGTAATGTTCTAAATTGCTGTCATTTTACAGTCACTCAGTTACTGCCGCACTGATACACTGGCAACCCTCGAAGCTTACTCTGCTAAGGTATTATACCGAATATCATTGCGAATTACTGAAGAGTGAGGGTTTCCAAGATAAACTAGGTGGTTGTGAGAATACAGATCGATCCGATAAAATTTAATATCCCAAATATGAGACACAGAGAACTCATTCTTAAAAATAACCATTCCTTACTATTATATTACAATGTACGGACACGTACACATTCCATTCAATAGTTAGTCATATGATCCTTTATTTAGTTATTCGTTCATTTGAACGCAGATATTGGTACAATGGAGCACAAAATACAAATGTGCCATACAATAATGTGGTTCTGAAGAGATGGAGGATACAAAGTGCTTATAATAAAAAGAAAAGCAACAACGAACAGAAATCGAATGCCCTGGTACGGCCGAGAGTGGGGAGAGTCCGCTCTCCCTCTCGAAATACTCTCACACGGCCGCGCGTATACAGCCTCTGCCAGGGAAGTCCTACTCATTGCCTTCTCGTGGCGGGGGTGTTGTTTACGAAAATAAGAGGACGAAAAGCGAATGTCCGGCGCTTTAACCGGATCACAAACCAATGGTGCACATGAGCTCCAGTATCCTGCGGGAACAAATGGCGTATGAACCAATCGTTGGTCACCGGCTACCATGGGATTGCATCTCCTTACGATGCTCCACTGCCTTGTGGGTTAGACCTTTAGGTCAAAGGCTCGGGGTGTGGCCCCCTAAGATAACCACCTGCTTCGGTTTGGGCACCCGGGCAGTATCACAGCCCACACACAAATGATGAACTCTTTATGTCTATGAAAATTACTTTTCTCGCTTCGAAAAACAATCAATTGATTCAAATTATTATCATTACAATTATCGTCATTATTAATCCTATTATTATTATTACTATTATTGTCATTATTAATTATTATTATATTACTATTATTGTCATTATTATTATTATTATTATTATATTATTATTATTATTTTCCACATTATTCACCCTCTTTTATACTTATACAGCGGCTCGTCTTTGGTGGAAATTCGACTGTATCTAAACGTTCTCGAGTCACTGTCCGGTTGAAAATTGTATGTTACCACCGAATACGAGACTGAAGCAGTTTTTCTGAAACCACGTGCACCATTCAAACTGGCTGCCTTCAACGTTCGCACATTTATGCAGGTCGGACAACAGATAGGGCTGGCTATGTCTTTGGAAAGTCTTAATATCGATGTCTGTTGTCTATCCGAGACCCGTATTCAAGACTCTGGCGAAGTACTACAAATTCGATCTCCATCTGTCGCTTCGAAAAGCTTGTTTTACGTGCGCTTATCCGGGGACCCTGTGGCATCTTCGTCTGGTCTTGCTGGCGTTGGTGTCGCACTAAGCGCTAGAGCTGAGGCAGCACTAGTCGATTGGATCCCCATTAACAGTCGGTTATGTGCTGTTAGATTAGAAAGTTCCATCAAAGTGAGAAGAAATCGGCGTGAGAAACGATGTCTTTTCGTCATCTCCGCCTATGCCCCGACAGATTGCAGCCCGGATGCAATCAAGGATGAGTTTTACCACCAGTTATCTGTTCTTCTCCAGAAAGTGCGTTCGACAGATATTGTAGTACTAGCCGGAGACTTGAATGCTCAGGTCGGGCGTCTAGGCACAGAAGAGAGTCGTTTAGGTGGCCGATGGGGACTCGTTGGTCGCAGGTCAGATAACGGGGACCGTCTACTGCAACTTTGCACAGACCACAACCTGTTTCTGGCTAGCACTAACTTTCGGCACAGTCATCGCCGATGTGCCACCTGGCGTCCTCCCTCTGCATCTCAAGCCTGGACTCAGATTGATCACATCGCGATCAGCTACCGCTGGCGTGGTTGTGTACAAGACTGCCGCTCCTTTTGGAGTACCTATCTGGACTCTGACCATGCCTTGGTCTGCGCCAATCTTGCCTTACTTTTCAGTGGACAACGAAGTGACCGCCATCAACGGATTGATGTTAGCAAGCTGGTTGCAACTTCTGTTGCAAGTAAGTATCGAACCGAGCTAGCCTCTAGGCTAGCTACCACTCCACCGAAAAGTATAGATGAGCATTGGTTGCAATTGCATGACGCCATGAAAATGGCGGGAACAGTCAGTTGTGGGTTTGCGAAACGTCCCGCTTTTAAGCACTGGGTTTCTTCTGGTTCCTTACAACTCATTGAAGCCCGTCGGTCTACTCCGGGTGACCGTGAGTTTGACCATAAACGAAGGATGTTACGTAAGGAAATTGGGCAAAGCTTGCGTAAGGACCGAGAAGCCTGGTGGTCGAAGCGTGCTAATGAGCTGGAAGCAGCAGCTGCATCTGGTAACTACCGGAAGCTCTTCCAGCTCATCCGAGCCACTGGCAGCAAGAAGTCTGGTGTGAGTGAAACAATCTGCGAGGATGATGGGATGCCAATCACTAACATCCATCGACGTCTTGGACGATGGGCAGAATTTTTCGAAGGGCAGTTCAACTGGCCTGCTGCTCCGGCAACATCGGTCAGACTGTCCTGCCCTCCATGGCCGGTGACGACTGATCCACCAAACGAGGAGGAAGTCCGCAAGGAACTCCAACTCTTGAAGCGTTACAAATCACCTGGCCCAGATGACTTACCTCCGGCTCTTTTTAAAGATGGTGGTGACTTTTTGACTAAGGAATTGACGACGTTGTTTACAAAGGTTTGGGAACTAGAGAGTGTACCAACGTCATGGAATGAGTCGATAGTTGTCCCTATCTTTAAAAAGGGTTCACGTCGTTCCTGTAACAACTATCGGGGGATAAGTCTACTTCCGATTGCGTCCAAGCTATTGGCTTCCGTCATACTTCGTAGGTTGTTCAAAACCCGAGAAAGATTGACTCGCGAGGAGCAGGCTGGGTTTCGTTCTGGTCGAGGATGTATTGATCATATCTTCACCCTCCGCCAAATGTTAGAACACCGCCATACTTTTCAAAGGCCAACAATCGTAGTGTTTCTTGACATCAGGGCTGCCTTCGATTCGTTGGACAGGACTGTTCTCTGGGATTGTCCTTACGCAAGCTTTGCCCAATTTCCTTACGTAACATCCTTTGTTTATGGTCAAACTCACGGTCACCCGGAGTAGACCGACTGGCTTCAATGAATTGTAAGGAACCTGCAGAAACCCAGTGCTTATAAGCGGGACGTTTCGCAAACCCACAACTGACTGTTCCCGCCATTTTCATGGCGTCATGCAATTGCAACCAATGCTCATCTATACTTTTCGGTGGAGTGGTAGCTAGCCTAGAGGCTAGCTCGGTTCGATACTTACTTGCAACAGAAGTTGCAACCAGCTTGCTGATATCAATCCGTTGATGGCGGTCACTTCGTTGTCCACTGAAAAGTAAGGCAAGATTGGCGTAGACCAAGGCATGGTCAGAGTCCAGATAGGTACTCCAAAAGGAGCGGCAGTCTTGTACACAACCACGCCAGCGGTAGCTGATCGCGATGTGATCAATCTGAATCCAGGCTTGGGATGCAGAGGGAGGACGCCAGGTGGCACATCGGCGATGACTGTGCCAAAAGTTATTGCTAGCCAGAAACAGGTTGTGGTCTGTGCAAAGTTGCAGTAGACGGTCCCCGTTATCTGACCTGCGACCAACGAGTCCCCATCAGCCACCTAAACGACTCTCTTCTGTGCCTAGACGCCCGACCTGAGCATTCAAGTCTCCAGCTAGTACTACAATATCTGTCGAACTCACTTTCTGGAGAAGAACAGATAACTGGTGGTAAAACTCATCCTTGATTGCATCCGGGCTGCAATCTGTCGGGGCATAGGCGGAGATGACGAAAAGACATCGTTTCTCACGCCGATTTCTTCTCACTTTGATGGAACTTTCTAATCTAACAGCACATAACCGACTGTTAATGGGGATCCAATCGACTAGTGCTGCCTCAGCTCTAGCGCTTAGTGCGACACCAACGCCAGCAAGACCAGACGAATATGCCACAGGATCCCCGGATAAGCGCACGTAAAACAATCTTTTTGAAGTGGCAGATGTAGAGCGAATTTGTAGTACTTCACCAGAGTCTTGAATACTGGTCTCGGATAGACAGCAGACATCGATATGAAGACTTTCCAAAGACATAGCCAGCCCTATCTGTTGTCCGACCTGCATAAATGTGCGAACGTTGAAGGCAGCCAGTTTGAATGGTGCACGTGGTTTCAGAAAAACTGCTTCAGTTCTCGTATTCGGTGGTAACATACAATTTTCAACCGGACAGTGACTCGAGAACGTTTAGGTAGAGTCGAATTTCCACCAAAGACGAGCTGCTGTATAAGTATAAAAGAGGGTGAATAATGTGGAAAATAATAATAATAATAGTAATAATAATAATAGGATTAATAATGACAATAATAGTAATAATAATAATAGGATTAATAATGACAATAATAGTAATAATAATAATAGGATTAATAATGACGATAATTGTAATGATAATAATTTGAATCAATTGATTGTTTTTCGAAGCGAGAAAAGTAATTTTCATAGACATAAAGAGTTCATCATTTGTGTGTGGGCTGTGATACTGCCCGGGTGCCCAAACCGAAGCAGGTGGTTATCTTAGGGGGCCACACCCCGAGCCTTTGACCTAAAGGTCTAACCCACAAGGCAGTGGAGCATCGTAAGGAGATGCAATCCCATGGTAGCCGGTGACCAACGATTGGTTCATACGCCATTTGTTCCCGCAGGATACTGGAGCTCATGTGCACCATTGGTTTGTGATCCGGTTAAAGCGCCGGACATTCGCTTTTCGTCCTCTTATTTTCGTAAACAACACCCCCGCCACGAGAAGGCAATGAGTAGGACTTCCCTGGCAGAGGCTGTATACGCGCGGCCGTGTGAGAGTATTTCGAGAGGGAGAGCGGACTCTCCCCACTCTCGGCCGTACCATGGCATTCGGGGGTCTTTTTTATTTTTAGCTATTTATGATAACGTCTGAAGATACTGTGTTGAGCTACCTCTAGGACCCCAACCAAGGAGTTGCAAAAGGACCAACAGGAGCCAATCCTGTACAGGTTTATTTTATACCACGAGACTATGTCGTGCATTAATAACCTCTCTGATTTTGCTAACCAGTCCCGGTGTCGGCAAACAATGCGCGATGTGCAGTTCGCTGGGACAACATTCGTAGGATGCGTCCAAGACAGTGGCACCAATTGAAGTATCGTCGCTGTGGTCCAGCATAAGATGCCGAAACCCTGCATTACTAGCATGGTGTTGCCACTGGATGTCAGCAATCCTTCGGAGACAACAATTGTCAAACAAAGGGAGTCGTCTAGCATTCTCAACTGGTAGGTTAGGATTTACAATCATAAAATAAAACTGTCCGCACCAGCGTGTTGTAGATTCAAGCTTTAACTTGCCCCTAAATGCCCTGATGCGACTGAGGGTGGGGAGAGTCCGAGCTCCCCGAAATGCACTCACATGGCCACGCGTATACAGCCACTACCAGGGAAGTCCTACTCACTTTCTCGTGGCGGGGGTGTTGTTTACGAAATTGAGAGGATGAAAAGCGAATGTTCGGCGCTTCAACAGGGTTGGTGGACACAGCGGGTCCATCCATGGGATTTGGAGGCCCTGATTCCAAACCAATGGTGTACATAGGCTCCAAGATCCTTAAGGAAACAAACGGAGTACGAACCAATTACTGGACACCGGCTACCATGGGACTGGATTTTATGACGTTGCGCAACTGCCTTGTGGATAAGACCCTTAGAACGAAGGCTCCAGGTGTCGCCCCTAAGAAAACCACCTGCTTCTGTTCGGGCACTCGAGAAGTATCACAGTCTACACACAAATTAAGTAACTTGTGTGTTGCATATGTATTCGGTACCTCTTTGTACCAATATTTGTGTTCAAATAAATAAAAAAGCCGAAATAGCACCATGAAGGTGCCAAAGATGGTTCAGATTGGTATAAGCTACTCTGGTTTTCACTAAACGTGAATTAGTCTCATAACCGACGCCACCACCAGCACTTACGCAGTTATTCAGACACAAACTTTTCGGCTACTTCTATCTGCTCACCACCGAGAGTGAGCGCAGGTCCAAGGTCCTCCCAGTCTCGTAGAAGCACTTTGCACTTGGAAGGTACGAAGTACATGTCATACCTGCGGACACTGATTGCCAACTGATTAAGTGCGGATTGGACGGCTTGCGTATCATTTCACAGCAAGACATTATCATCTGCATGCTCAAGGTCGAGAAGTCTTTCTTCGGGCAACAGATCCATACCACCATTACCTACATTTATCAGAGCTGTTTTCAGAACATCATCGATGGCAAAGCAATGCAACTTTGTACTAACTTTTTGAAGCAATATTTCGAAAAATACTGATAAGACTACAAACAACCAATCTTACAAACCCTAAAGAATTCGGAACTATGTACAGATTTACAAAATACCGAAACTCAGATTGAGGCGGGTGAAGCATCACAGCAAATACGTTAGAAACTAAATCCATAACTGACATTTCTAATGGTTTAACAGAGTAATTTGGGATTCATTGCCCCTAAGAAATGTGCATTGAATACAGTCCTAATTAATGTGTTTAGCGTAGAGTCACTAATATTTTTCTGGTAATTGACCACGTTTGATATGCTTTTCGACTGAAGGATATGGGACGTCTAATAACTATTATTTCTTACAAGGACTCGCGTTATTACTTTATACATATAGAAAGATTTAATAACTCTGTGTAACCTTTTTTTAATGTATTGCTAGTAGAGCTCAAAAAACCAACATATTATTCAATGACAATTCTGGGAACCTAAAAATAGTGATTATGCATAGTCATGAATAGTCCTGAAATATATTGACTACCACTGAGATTACCACACGAGAAATGTCTGGACAATCTCAACTAAAAAGACATAAAAATCAGTTTTGTGATGAAATTGAAGTAATATAGTGGTTCCAAAGTTTTTATTGGATGTAAGAAACGGGTACCCTCGAGCAAGCAAATATCTCGGGATCTAGATCTATAAACTGTCAACACAGTTTAAGTCTTTCAAAAATATTCTATAGACGGCACAGGGAAAGAACAGATACAACGGTCAAATTAATTAATATTACAGCCGAACAGTAACTAATCGTCAAAGCTTAACAATGTAAGGACTGTCACAAGTGTTTGGGGACACATGTGTATAACAAAGAAATTAACCCATCACAAATAGTAACGACGAAATCGTTAGATCAAGAAAAATAAAACAAACTGAAACTAGGAGTCGGCACAATCATATCTCATAAACGTTAGACACAACAGAAAGATACAAAGCAAAGGTCAGCCTAACATTGAAACCACCTCTCTTCCAACAACCTTGAGCGGTTTTTCTCACGATGGACATTCCATATATAAACTACCTCAGGTCAGTGACTTATCGTAGACTTTCTTAACTTTGTAGTATTTGTGGATTTTGGAGTTCTGTATATTTAAGAAGACATTGAATGACGGATAGTCACATGTATCGTATATCTTTCTCTGTCTGAGCTAAATAAAGCATTTGTGACGTGTTGTTTAAGTGTTGAGTTTGGATATCTCCTACTTTTGTGATTGCGCTTGTTACTCTCTGCACTGATCCAATAGCAACACTGCGTTAATTAGTACTGAAATTATTCCAAGCGAATTAAAGGATGCTTTCCGGTAAATAAAACTATTTCAAAGGTTCTTGATACGGGGTGAGATTGATATCGACTTAAAATGTTTCCGATGCCTAAGAAAAGCATGATCTCGATAAGTAAAGATAGCATGTATGGATTGCGTCCGTCTACAAAAAGGAGGTGTCTATTGAATGTCGTAAATATCTGTTAGTTATCTTCAAGTGCACATTTTGTTTGAAAAGAGAATCGCGAGAAAATCGCCATAGCAAACCATAATACCATTAAATTATGTAACAATGCAGATATAAGTTTTGTGGCTGAAAATCAACTTTTCTAGTAGCCTAAAGTAATGGCACATTTTTAAGTTGGTCTACAATTATGTGTATAAATAGAATTATGATATGCGATTCATGAAATACCATTTCCTTATGAAGAAAAAAGCTTAGGCTGCACATTACTACATTCCTTCAAGTTTAGCCAGATAACGGAATTTAAGGAAGAAAAATTTCACTGAAAAAATACTCACTGAAAAGAACTTAAAATAAGAAATCGACCCGAGTGTGTTGTGGATTAAATTCAGGTTCGCACTACCCAGTTTGTCATGGTCAGTGTACTATTTCAAAATTGAACGTTGAGAGAATATTGTTTCGATTACCGGAATTCAATATGTGTGCTCATCAACACAAGAATACGAGGAAATCAGCTGAAAATTTTCTGAAGTATTATCTATCGATTTCACATGTAGCATTAATAAGAAAAGGTAAGAGTATTACTTTGTAAATATAAATGTAATTGCTCATTGTTCCCACTTGTTGTAACGGATAACTGTGGATATCTTCATCCTTTTATGTCCTCGGGGACACAAAAATAAGTAGCTGATCATGCGAAATAGATTCTAAACATATTTTTTAATAAAACGGGGATACATCATGTACCGACAGAGCGACAAGAAAAACGATAGTAAGCATAGCACATAGGCTTACAAACATAACACTCTGCCCTTTTTATTTTTTCAAGCCATTCCGTCAGACTGCATTTGCTATTCCGTTCGCAATCAAACAGTTATACGTAGTCAATAGATACCTTAGTAAAAGCATATCTGTATCAACTGGAAAACAGTAGGACATTTTGCAAAGTAAGCTACAAACTATTGATTTTGTATAGCTTCAACCACTACATACGTCTCATATCATGTATGGCACGTGGCATCAAATGGTATCACACAAAGTACTGATGAATCTGTAAAGAAATGAGAGCAGCTGTATATCTTGGGAAACCGCGCTCACAAAATATTCGCGTCACACCATCGCCAACTGAAGCGAAACTCTAAGAAACAATACCTATTGAAAACACTGGTGAAATTTTAAGAAATGAAATGCTCGGACATCCAGTGGGAAGAACGTTAGACATTAGTGACACCCCACAAGAACTATGCACTAACAGTTCCTGAGAAATTACGTGATTTGCTGAGGAATTTTGCTAAGTTTATCTCCAAGAACGTCTTGCATGGGTTGAAGAGGACGATTTGCCTGAGTACTGATTACAAAAGGCAAAATCATGTGAGAAAATCGACAGCCAGATGGTAACTACCTTGTTCTGGGCTTGTGAACATTTTTAGTGTCTCGCGGAATGTCAGCTTTTGGATTTTGGAAATCAACTTAGCTGCGATTCTTTCATGTTTTATGACTGCTCACCTTTCTTTTAACCAGGAGCTGGCTGTTTATTTTTAATACTCAAGTTTGGTGAGAACAAACACTGTAAACGAAGTCGAAAACCTTTCGTCATTCACATGGGTACGGCTCTACTTACTGACCAGAGAGTTTAGAAACCTTTGGCAGAAATAACACACATGTGCAGAAGTTCGTTTTTCAAGTATTGGTTAAAAGTGAGACCTAGGTCATTGTTTTTCTGGACAACAAGTAGCTCTGTGTAAGTTACCGTGTATGTATCAGTGCCTTGGTGAACAATATGGACTATAATGCACTGGGAGGGATTTATCAACAGCTCCATAGCTCTATACCATTCGGATAATTTCTGCAAGCAATCTTGATGCGCTAAACTATTATTTTCAGTACATTTGCTTTCCACGAGTTTGGTCTGACTTGAGCTAACTTATTGCTAATAGCAGCCATAAGTAAATTCCAAACTAGATGTTCATGGTCACCCTTAGTTAGGAGTAGTATATAAACTCCAGCCCATTATGAGGACCTATCTCGATTGTTTTGCGATGCATGCGATGCAAGTAAGGTAAAAAGATATCCCAGCATTTTGCATCCAAACAGCGTTGCATGAAGCATCTGAGAGCTTACATCTGTGGAACTATGGTCTACTTCTTTATTAGTACTGCTCGAATAATAAACTTCAACCTTAAATTGTAGATTTTTCACGTGGATACCTAATCTATATGATCTTACGTGGAAGTTACATCATTGTCCACACTGACTTATCGTATCGTAACAATCAGCAATATGATTGGCGTTTCCAAAGAACACATTCGGGCTGGAGATAGGACAATATATTTAATATGAATAAAAGTTACAAGTTGTACACGAAGCTTAGTCACGCCATCCAATGAATCCATAGTTGGCTTTCTTTTCGTGTCAGTTGTTGAATGAACGTTCTTTAATTAACTATATGCTCTGCCTGAAAGATCGTGTGGTTAGGGTCCAGTGCCGATATGCATTCATCCTTTCCTCACGTCGTTGACACTAAGACATTTTGTGACGTGAATACAGGAATAATGACTCATAACTTAGTATCTCCCCGGGGTAAAATCTTCGGGTCATTTTGCTATTCATCACGTCACGTCTTGAATTAGAGTACGGCTGGGCACTACATAGTTCAAAATTAAGTTACAGGATTCCTTAGTATTTGAAGGAGGAAACTATGATGTTTGGAAGTATTTGAATTATCGTATGAACTAGGAATCCCAGAATTAACGCAACTGAATGAAGAAGTACGACACAACCACAAATGAATGTATTGTATTTGGAATTCAAAATCGAGCAATCCACAAGTACAGAGGTATCATTAGTTCGTTCAAACACCACAGAAACACAAAACAGATATCTCTCGATCGAATTCTCCAAGAATTAATACGTTGCACCGTGAAGAAATGTTTCAGTTGATCTAACCTTAACTCAGGGTCACTAAAGTTAAATCCTAGGGGTTGAGATTTCTTGGCCATAACCCTGCCCATCTCTACATGTGACAATTTATGATTATGTATGTCCAGCGCTTATAAGCACCTGTTTTAAGTTGTGACTAAATTGTCGTTAACGATTTGTACCATTTCTAGATTTATAGGATCTTAAGCGTTCGGTCCTGAGAGAGCACCGCCACTTCGTTCGTGGACATTAGTATGGTCATGAATCTGTTGAGCGGTTTTGAATAAGCTCTTATTTTACGTGATAAGTTAGTGTGGGAATACATCTTGTCTCTCATCTCCTTGGCATTGGGTCTACTCCACAGTGCCAGATAAGAACTTTGATTGAAAAATGTTGAGACAACTTCTCATTTATGTCAGACTATACTTTAAGCCTGATGTAGGAGTTCCCTGCAAAGATTCTATCTTTCGAATTGTCGTTACCCAGTATAGCCTCCGGAATAATATCCGTCATTATCTCTCAATGACCATCCACTGTTAGCTACGACTAATTCTGATGTCAGCGAACATTTGTCCGTAAGATCCTTCTGTAGGCACTACGTCCTCCACACTAAGACTTAAATGTAAATTTTCTAAGTCCATAGCTCAAAAACCACCTGAGTTACTGGTGATATCCTTTGATTTTAAATCTTAGTACCTATAAAAAGTGTTGTATATTCTAACCATGTGCTTGGTGTGAATCGACTTAGAACGACACTGAGGACGCCCCAGCCGCTTTTCCAGTTTGGTTTTGAATGACATTACTCCCCTCCACATCTAAACATTGTCATACCCAGAACTCTCATTTCGTCTTTCATGGCGTAAAAACAGGGGAGATTTGGGATACATCTACTATTTTCAGGCAAAGCTGTGTTTTGCCCATATTGCCCCCAAGTCGCTCGCGCATGAGTGAACTAACATAAACCTCTAGTACCTGTCGGGTGCTGTGATATTACAGTGGACAGCCTCTACAAAACTTTCGCCCATGTTCTGAGTTGCTGACTTTTACTAATGACGAGTGCGGAACAGTTGAACCTACAGCACAATAACTGGGATTACCTTGTTATTGGTAGAGAAATATGTTATGATGATCATCTGCAACCAAAAGAACACAGTTTATGTAATTGAAATGGTTGAATACTCCTAAGTGGTAATGGAAACTGCAAATTATGAACTTACGACAGCATGTATATTCTACTGATGACATAACGAGACATCTATTACCTGATGCCGATGCAAGTCTGGATATGTATTTATATGCTTAGAATGATTACTGTCACTAGAATTTAAAATGATCTGATATAACAAAGACCGATCTGCGAGTCTTTGTTTTCTGGGTAGTTCTGTTCGCAAGAAGCCTTCCATTGAAAATACCTTACCTTATAAGTTGTCCATGGTACTAATTTGCTTCGGTCATATATGTCAAACTAGATGTATCCACCAAGTGAATTTGGATGACATACTCATGATTAACTTTAATTCTTCACAGCTGCTTGAAGCATGTTGCTGCAACTCATAAAATACAGACATCGAACAATAAAACTGGCCTACATATTGCTTCAATACATTTATTTTGAAAATATTCAAACTGACTTCTTCCGGCAGTATTTGAATTAGCAATAACTACCCCACTGCTAGACGGATTGCATCACAGAAAAAGTCCACACTATAACATGAGGTTTGAAATAAGTGCACGAGGTTGTTTATGGCGAGGTTCACTGATAACATTTATGACACCAGTGAATCACTGTTGCTTCAATATCCCGATTGCTCCCACTGGCGAATGACTGGTGTTCTACCCTACTAGTTGGTTTTATTCATTCAGAGTGGAAGCAAACTATGTATGTAGTCGGCTCCTGATCTTTGTTAACTTGTGGTTTGCAAATAGTTACCAGATTGAGAACCTACTAATAACATTTCTAATCCCCAAAAACAGCTAAAAGAAGAGGACCTCAACACCACCTAGTGAAAATGTCTGTGTAACTTAGGAGGGATATGCCACATGTATGTATATATGCCCTGTTTCAAAGAACTAACAGAGTATCTTCTCTAGGATAATCAATTAGAGAAGCCCCAAGCAGTCAGTCAGTCACGTGGAACTTCGTAGGTACGTACATCAGTTCGAGTTGCCACACCACATTAGCACAGAGATGCAGTTGTCGATTCAAATCCCGTAGTGGTAGAGGTAGCAAGAGTATAAGCAGTAATAGGAAGATTAAGGTTTGGAGATGTTATTTAAAGAGTATAATCCAGTGAAACAAATTTGGAAAGAGGAAAAAAGGGACATGGGAATTCAGAAGATTAGAATTCGGGAGAACACAGAGAGTGTATGCACCTGCGCCATTGCAAACGATTTTGAGCCATGTCATTCAGGTCTCTAACCATCGGTTGCTATCATCTCGCGGTCCCCAACCAGGTAGTCTACACCTACCAACATGACTCAGACCACTTGTCAGTGACTTCATGGACTTGTGCCATGTTTTGGTTTGGCCGCCCCTAGCTTTCTTCCAACCTACTCCTATACCACTGAACATCGTACGTCGAGGCAGTCGGTCGTTGGGCATACGTAACACGTGTCCCATCCATCTCAACTGATAAAGTTTCACTACGTCATCAATTGATTTGCCATCCTTACCTAGTACCCGTTTCCTAACAACTGCATTACTTACTCGGTGGTCCCAGGATATACGAGCAATATTTCGAAGACACCTATGATCAAATACTAGTAGCCTACGGATATCCTCTACTCTTACCGGCCATGTTTCACTGCCATAAAGTTGGACGGAACGAACTGCTGCGCAGTAAACACGTCCTTTGGTTGATAGACGGATATCTCGCCTACGCCATAAATGACGCAAGTTGGCAAAAGCTAGTCGAGCCCCAAGCAGTGGATCTTATCGAATGATTGAGTTCGTAATTAAATAGATAGGTGAAGCTTATTAACATTAGTAACAACGTTGTATCGTTGTTAAAGGAAAATCAGAATGACCTACCAAACTACTAAAACACTCTATGCACAGACTTCTGAATCCAGGGTCCTAAACTGACCATATGTAAACACTGCTTGCTAGTAAATAAAATCCCTCGAGCTCGCACGACACAGTAAAGATTACTCTGTAGAATATCAGTCGCTCACAACGACACTTACGAAATTAAAACTCTTCATACTCTTATTTCCGAAATTAATAGAACTAGGCTGAATCGTGGACCATCTACCACCAGATAAGCATATATTTACTGATCAGTTCAAACTAGGCACATAAAACAATCACAATTAACGTAACAGCATAAATAGAGTCCGGCAGTAAAACCGAGTATTTAGGGAACGATCATTTACAATAAGTTGATCATCAGACTCAACAGATATAAGTTTATGATAAATGTATTTGCTTGTGGTTGAATTAAGTATTGTAGGATGAAAACCTTTAACAGGATAAACACATTAAAACAAGCCAATCGTAGGCTAGAAAAGTTGCCTAAGGGGTAGGAAATTATAATCAAGCTGGGAAAAAGTGAATTATATGGACAGTAAACCATACGAGAAGTGTTATGTTGTGGTGATCAACATAACAACGAAGTCACGTGAACACAACACGTTACAAGAATGTTATAAAGGGAATTATTATGATTATAAGAACATGTGAATGAAGAAAGATGAGTATGCGACTCAGAATAGAACAAGGTAGAGATACATAAAGGGGTTGACAGTAAAAGTCCATAAAAAAATGCCATATGGGGTGACCGGACTATGAACGAAAATGGACATAGAAACTGAATGTAACTCTTCCAGGTGCATAGATCTTTCTTCTTGAAGGCTACGGTCGTGTAGACAAGGATCTGCCACGCTCCTACTGGCCGACTGACTGTCCACAACTTACTGTAAGAATATAGGCTTTTATAAAGCAACCTTAAGTGTTTACAGATACTGCATCTTGAACCAATTCAACCAATATAAAAATGTCCCCTACCACACCATCTGACATATAGCTCAATCGTAGCACCCTCGACTCATAAATGTTCTCTAATAATGAGGTTGTTAAAGTCCTGTGAAGAAGTCTTCGTTTTCGAATATTCCATAGAGGTTTTAAATTTACTTAAGTTTAGTGAAAAACTAGTAGCAATAAAAGCAGTAAGTATGGAATGCATATAAAACTATTTACTTGGCTACATGTTCAAATGCAAATGTAACGACTCAAAAACAAGTTCGGGAGTTCGATGAATAAGACAAACATGCACAAATTTGTAGAGTATCTCCCTTTCAACGTTCAGTCTGTGTCCAATATCTAACCCTTTTCCATTTACTTGGTGAGTGAAAGCTGCACTTCATGCCATAATCTTTAATGAGGATTCCACTTGAAGCTCTATCACTTTGTTTGCCTTCCTCATCTGGTAAGTTGGGATGTGCAGCAGCAGCGTATTTATAGAAGACATACGTAGTTTTAGATTTCTGAAATGGAATTCTCGGTAGGAAATAATGCTTTAATGTGTGTCGCGCCTACTAAATGAGAAGAAGAATGTTAGACATTGTACTTTAACTGGATATTAGGAAGGGACGATTATCCTTGTCCGTGTTCAAGTTTTATTTGCAGTAACTCATCAGAAACAGATCACATCATCTTAATTATACGTATGTAAAATTTAAAAAATCGATGATTATCTATGTACATAATATTTACAGTTTCCAATGATAATTTCACTAAACATGCAGGAATCTAGAAACGCGTCATTATTTTACAGATGGGAGATCTACAGAATTTGAGATGAGAATATCAATTGTATCCTTTATACAGGTTCATCTATTTCCTAGGAAACAAATAAGATGATACTTGAGAAGTATAAAACAAAAGAAAAAACGAAATAATATAAAACTTGAACGACATTACTTATATACATTGTTGTAAACTTACAACGTAGGGATAAAATAACTGTTTGGTTATTTAACTGAAGTTCGAACCGTAGATTACTTTTTAGGGAGGGGTAATTAAAAATCTGAAATCCAAGAGGGTACACTGAGAACTCAGTATACATAACGAAATATACATCCACTTACTAAAAATGGGTAACGGTATAATTAGGTTCACTCAATAATAAGCTTTAATTTGACTTACCACTTATATTTACATCTTTGTCCGTCCATAAATTACTGTTAATTATTCATGACT
This sequence comes from Schistosoma mattheei, assembly GCA_944470405.2. Taxonomy (NCBI): domain Eukaryota; kingdom Metazoa; phylum Platyhelminthes; class Trematoda; order Strigeidida; family Schistosomatidae; genus Schistosoma; species Schistosoma mattheei. The sequence continues at coordinate 12,456,330 of OX103947.1, read as the reverse complement.
CATCACTTGTAGTGTTCTAGTTTAGTACATACCGTGGTTTATTAACTACAGTGTGTCATAATTTATATACATGATCATGTGTTTTGAAATCTGAATAATAGAAATTAGTGTGCAGTTCCTGTCTGAACACCCTGAAGTCGGAAATATGCCATAACAATTAGAGTGCAATTACACAAAAATATCTTTTCTTGCATTTTGGGTGACTACCAATGAACTATTTACATAACTCACCACCGAGAAACCAAACAAGTAAGAGGTAATTCTATTAAGTAAGTGACTGATCATATTTTCTATCAGCTTCTAGTAACCCCAGGTAAAATCTAAACGGCAAATTAAACACACGAGCAAAGGAGCGAAATGCAAAAGAAAGTTTTCCTCGGTGTAGAGAGTCATGAGTATTTATATTAATTAACATGGCCTTAATCGTTCAGAAAGTTCGACAAGTATACTAAATATACGAGTAAAAAGGTAATTATCCAATTAAAAATGTAACGTGATGTCACCCTACTAGATGTTTCGAAGAAACGTCCATTCAATCCTGATTGCATAAAATATTTCCAAGAGTTTTCTGGGACCCTACTGAGTTTTCCGAGGAGCACTTTGAAACTACCTAACAACCTAACTTCTATTAGAATATAAGACTTCTTCAGACAGCAGATATAGCAATGAATTAGATGTGAATCATTGGTTTTTTACTCTTGTTCTTATCAGCTATTCACTCTTTTATTATTATTCAATACTATTCAAATCAATCATCACTTTATTTAAGCGCTGATCTTAATGTGAATAATATTTGGAAATAATAAAACTACAAGGCAGATTGAAGATCATCACTGAGCTTTAGCAAACCTTTTTAAAAGCCAAAGGTCATTTTTTATCTCACAAATTCAGATAGTATTAGTGAAATAATCAACCTACAGTGAGACTATATATCCACACAACTAAAAATATATGTTATAATGAGGAAAATAAACGATAGAGAAAAACTATTCTCCAAGCCATAAGAATTCACAGTTTTCTGTGTGTAATTACAAACAATTGAGTTATGCATTTCTGCTATTCCTGTAATCTTAAATTTTCAGCTGATCTATAGACCGTCACTGTGTCATACATTATTCCCAAAATATTGTAAATAAATCGAGGTTGGTATCCTGATTTTTACTTTAATTGCCTTATTTTTTTTTAGACAAATTATATTTCCAATTTATTGTGTCGAGGTCTAGATGTCTATGTTATTAGGCATGTACCGTTTGAGTAAACGTGATCATCTAATTTTAATATGAAGGTTATCTACTACAGTCGTCTCCTCTTCAACCAACTGGTCAGTGTCTGTAAAGTAGATTATTAGTCAGCTAATAGGAAAGTTCCTACTCGCGAAACCAAATTATTCACAACCGAATTCACGCATTCAGTCTCAAGGCTACACTAGGTAGCCTAGCATATATAAGGACGTTTACTAGTCCCAGAGCAGATTTTCCTAAACATTTAACAACATAACCAGTGGACAGATTGAGGTCATAACAGTTTAGAAGGTATACATGTCTGTCGTTGATTGCGTTACAAATACATGGTATGTTTTTAAAACGGTAAACAAAAAGTGTACCTTTAATATCCGACCAACCATATATAGACTGCCAGTGACAAAACATCACAGCAAGTTGTATTATTGGCTTCATCATAATTACTATATTCACAAGGAAAATATTTCAAAGCCTGAAGAGAAAAACGCTGCAAGTTTTGCATCCACTTTATAAAAGCAGATAAAGATTTGACATGCTTTGAAGCAATTGAATGTGATGTAGAATTACTACCGGTGTTCGATTCCGATTCGAGTTGACGCCATATATTGAAGCATAATTCATCATGTGACTCTTTACTGGGAAGAATTTCTAGAAAACATAAATAAAAAGTCGATTTACTATTTATTATTAATCGACTAGAATTTACTAATGAGAAATAAATGTTGAACTGATACAATATTAATGTGAAGACTAATCGGACACCCAAACCGAGATGGATGGTTAACTAAGAGTGAATTACTTTGAACATTTGACCTAAACGTCCAGTTCAAAATCTAACGGGACAACATCAAGAGACGAAGTGCCACGATAGCCGATGACTGGAGCGATTTGCTGCACCATTCATTCTCTTGATATCCATGTGGACAATGGTTTCAAGTCAAGACTTTCCAACTTCCCCAAGAGAATCCTTCGTATCCACTAGCCCGGCTTAAGCGTACGAATTCCATCACACCTTCTCTGTAAAAAACATAGTTAGCATTTTAAAAAAGTAGGAAGAACGTGCTTAGAAGGGGTTATAAATGAGCGATCATATGTAGGAACTTCAAGATAGAGAAAGCGATCCCATCCAATTCCGTCATACCAGAGTATTTCATTATTCGAATAAACGAAAAGTTTACTAGTACAGAAATCGAGTAGCCATTATACTACTTATAGTGACTTGAAGTATTGCTATACTTGGCTAAGACTGAACTCACTAGTACATGACTAAAAGCCTCAGAAAGGAGCACTATTACAACACTCAAAGTTTCTGTATGCAGAGAAAGCTACTGAACTAACGTACTTTTCCTGAAGTTTGACTACAATCAAACGAAATAGGATAGAAAGATCTAGAGCCGTATATATATATATATATATATATATATATATATATATATATATATATATATATATATATATATATGATACGTACAGTTGTATTAGCGTCAGCATTGACCATTGGTTCAACGAACATTCAATCTAACCATGATAAGCGTACAACATTCTGGTTGGCTTACATCAGTATCAAATGAAGAGGAGTAAAAAGAGTAACACTGATTACAGTGGTGAGGTAAATGCAACGACCACGTTATGAGGTGAACGACTGATATTAAAAAAATGTATAATATCACACGAAACCCAGGATTTATGGGATGATCGAATTTCGGCAATGTTAACCAAAAATTACGGCTAATAAACAGATGTTAACCATCAAGGGTATATCTCCCAGCACACAGCTCAAACAAATCGATAATGACTCAGTGGATTTCTGTCGTGTCTCGGTTTGGTCGCCTCATTTTCCAATGTTCCCCAGTAAAATACACCCAGCCAGATAGAGGCTGGACATACGTTAATTATTTTCTAGCCAGTTTAATCAATGAAACGCCACGAATCTAATATTTACATAATGATTTCAAAGGGAAATTTCGTCTGAAAAGCAAATGAGATGTGGAAAATGAATATCAAAAGTTTAAAAAATGGAGATTGACTTAATCGAAGTAAATAATCAAGTAACAAGAAAACCTTACGTGCCAGTATACGAATATCTGCACAGATTTAACAATACAGTCCTATTCAATAGTTTATCATACCTAACAAAATACTATAATATTGAATTCAGCCTAAATAAATTTGTTTGAAAGACCGTACAATCCTCAGATCTACACAGATTCGTACTAAATTATGCGATTCTGGTATAAATCTACGCACTTTCATAGTAGTTACACATATATTCCTAGAATCATGTTAGAGAGTGCCTAGACAAAGAAAGAATTGCTTCACGTTTCATGAAGAGATAGCATTAAGAATAATGTAGATTAGATAGAATTACCAAATTGACCATCGTGAGGATTGGCAAAGACAACCAAATCGAATGCGAATGAGGAAGACTGAAAAATAACAAAAATTAGCAACATGAAATATATATTACCTAATAATATAAGTGTATAGTGATCGCATTACATATCACATACATATACTGCATAAATATCAAAGTGTAGTATTTAAATAGAACTGAATAGTTTGAGAGAAAGCTAAGGATGGTCGAAGCAACACGTGACTTCAGTTCCTAAAGTTAGTGACGGTTGATCTGGGCCAGGTTACCTTGTTGATTTCTTCAAAATAACCTCAATTAGTGATTGGAGACGTTGAGTGTCAATTTTGAATCCCTATAATGGTGTAGACTCATTTGTTTCTTTTCTTTCAATCAATCTTAAGTTTCAGTGCTCTTACACACATACCTTTTTATTCCGTTTTCTAGAACCAAATTCTTAATTTTGGATATTTCCCACTGCTGTTAGTGGCAGTGACACACTTGATGGAGAAGCTCCGGGAGAGTTGGGAACTTTTACGTACCTGAGCAGTATCATTGATAAATAAGAATCTAATGCAGATGTGAAGGCATGAATTAGCAAAGCAACTGCAGCATTCCTACAATTAAAGGGTATCTAGAGATTAAAACAAGTGTCAGCCAATATCAAAATCAGAATTTTCAGTACGAAAATCAAGGCGGTTCTATCGTAACAAAATGAAACTTAGAAGACTACTACAACTGTCATCAAAAAAGTACAAGTATTTATCGAAAACTGTCTACTCAAGATGATTCAGATCATTTGACCAGACATCATTAGAAGTAATCTACTGTGGCAGAGAGCAAACCATCTCCACCTGAGGAGGAAATCAGGAAAAGATGCTGGAGGTATATAGATTACACTATTGAAATCATCAAATTTCATTAAAGAGAAAGACCTAACTTCTAATCCCCAAGACAAAAGGAAAAGAGACAGATCAAGCAACAAATTAAGGCTGGGAATTGTAGACACATCAAGAACAGCAACTGGAAAGTAGAACCGAACACAAAGCCAGTTGGAGATCCCTGATAGGTGTTCTAGGCCACACGAGAGATGATAGGCATAAGCAGGTAGTTGGCAGTACAATTATTTTTACTCCCTTGCCATTCATTATGTTAATTTTATCCCATATCGGTGATGTGGGATAGTAACTTGGGCTAAGACACATTTTTTGTGGCCTTTACATTGATTATGATTGACTGCTAAGGCGTTTCTTGAGGAGTCCGATGTTCCTAGTTTTAATTTAAAACAGTGTTATAATTTCCCTTATTACGACCAGCTACTCTTATTGCTTAGTATTCTTGGACACTACTCCACTCGACAAGTCCCCAAATCAGAACACGGTTGAGCAGGAACGTAATTATATTCCAAATAAAAAGGGTGGATGGTAGTAGGAATCATAATAAGAGAGACGTTGGTATATTTATAGTTTTTCCGTAAGAAAATTCTAGTCTTCTCCAAGTGTCCACTAGCTCTAACTGGATAATAGCGAATCAGAGTGCCCCCAATATAATCCAGTACGAAGCATGCTTTAATTCAAATTATATCCCTCTAACAAACTGAGTCACGAAATTCCACAGATAGGAACGTTACAGTTGACTTAATCAAATTGAGACTACAGCCTGGAATAGTTATATCAATCGGTTAAATTCTGAGTGGTGAGGTCAATTTTAACGATGGAGCCTTAATCTCAAATAAATTATGAACTATACAAAGTCCAAATTTGTGAAAGAAATTTTTCCCAGATTTGATTATTTCCTTGCAATAGAGTGGACCTGGAATAGGTATCTTTTATTACGAAGAGATTGGAATATCAAATATTTATGGAAACAAATGTGAAATTTTCCCACAAATTCTATCCAGATGGAGAATTTCCGAGAATATTAGTAAATATCCATTTCAAAGAATCAGATGAATAATTTCTAATAACTAAAGCTGTGATTGAAATTGTATTAATGCATGTGTCATTAAGGTCTAGGAGTTACTATAGGTAAGTAAGATATTAACTTATTCCATACGTATGATAATTGGCCTTCAGCTACAATTTTCGTGTGAGTGCTATTGTTACTACATAATTGACCGAACTAAAGGAAATAAATCTTAGTTTGAAGCCATGATCTATAAATTGAAAATAAGGTTTTTACAAAGAATAAGTAATTACACCAATTTACATTCCTGTAATCAAATTATGGCTACTTATAATCACTGAGATTATTTACATTGTAATAAAAAACCGATATGATTCTATTAGAAAAGGAATCATTTCACCGACAAAGCGCTTGACATAATCGTTTCCTGATAGGTGAAATATGATATATAGAAATAGCAAAGCGATTAAGAAAATAAGGGGAAATTAACAACGATTATAATTAATAATTCGGGTTTCTTCAACAGTGGGCAACCACGACCCTGCTACACAAGATCAAATACATGGCCATCCAGCGAGGAAGATACCTTAAGACTACTGAATTGAAACGTAGACTGTCGGACTCCAATTTCGTTGCTCGACAATAGAATGTTAGATACAGGATCTGTTTCGAATAATGTAAAGTCATAAGTATTTACGTATAAGAAACGTTTTCAACTGAACCAATACAGTTGTTGTTGGAAATACTAGATCCCAAGAACGCACTTTGTAATGTTATTACGGTAATCCGAATTTCTCATTTTCGCGCCAAAAGCGCACACATTTACCTTCAGTTTGTATCTCCCACCTGAAAGGACCTTGAATGTCATTGGTTCGTTTCCTCTTTTAGTACGCTAAATTGTGACGTCTACCAAGGACATTCGTGTACTATATATATATATACGCATAAGTTGTGTGTTTGTTCGTTTGTGCTTCCGGCCGATTGTGGAATATATATTTCTCCTGGCTGAATCTGGCCTTCTCCCTGACTGGAATTGCTTAGTTTGCTCTGTTGTTGTGTTGCTAACTTTCGTCCCGTTAGCCGGTTCTAGATGATATCATGATCGCTATAAACATAGCAGTTGTACAGTTCACTCTGCTCTTTAATAGCTCTTGAAATCATATACGTTCATAACTGAAAATTATCTTGAAATGATACAAAATATTCACACACCACTACCATAGTAAATAATAAACATTAAATTAAAAGTGTAAATAACAAAACTAAAAAGAAATTATTACACTCAAAAACTCTTACTTGTAAACATTTTAAAAATGGCTTAGGATCTCGTGGACCAATTACAGTGAAAATAATAATTCGTATAGGACGTCTACCAAACAAATAAGAATATTAGAATGGGAATTAATCATGTTAAGATAAGTGCAAAACTACGTTACGTGACAAAGAGAGAGCGAAAGAGAATGAAAAATTTATCCTACGTTTCAATAGAACAAACTCGTGAAATAAAATAAATTGTTAGTGTTGAGATGACCAATATGAAACGTTAACTTGAACCAGCGTATACGCTAAATGAAATTATGAGACTCATGATTAGAATGAATAAAGGTCAAACAGAATGAGAGAAATGTTAGTTTAATTACAAATTCGATTAAATATCTGGAGGAAGATACAAGGTTATATGAATTCAATAAGAAATAATAAACTGCATGAGGTACATGAGGTTGTGTATGATACCGTTTGATAAGTTGATACACGATTCATTTTAAAAATTTTGATTGTACTAATTAATTTCTCTTTTCTTTCCTTTTCATTTGTTATTAATGTGTGTTCTTTTTAAAAGGCTGGAGGTAACTAATAACTTTGTATTGCTGGGGTGTGAGGATCAAATCTAGCAACATACGCTCGTTTCTTATTTTTATGAATTCATTTACTAATGCGAAACTCAAAATTACTTCATATGAAAGAATTTTGATCAAATTAGCACATAAATGGGTTGAGATTTTCGTAAATTGTGGTCTACTATCACTTCGTTAATACATTTAACAAAGTGATAGGGAGAAGTCAGTGAAAACGATTTTGTTTTGTTTTTTCACTCATCGGAAAATACAAATAATAACACATTCTTTATCGAATGTCCAGAATTTTTCAAACCAATAGATTTGAACTTGGCTTGGACACTTATACACTCTGATTTATTCATATTGATCAATAATTGTGCAGTATGGTATTAGTTAAGTCACAAAAGAAAAGTAAGATTCCAATAATTTCAGTCCCCTGTGCTAATGGGGTATGGCAACTTGGAAATATTTACACACGTATCAGGTCCTACGTTGAGCTTGATTGACTGACTGAAATATTAGATTATGACGACCAGAGGGTAGAGTGAATGAGCAAGAAAAACCTTCGTCAATAAAACGAATAAAATGGTATTCAACATTTTAAAAAAATGTACAAAAACATACCTGTTATTATTCGAAGCAAAGCTCTCATTCTGAAACCATTTTATTGCAGACTGACAAGAAGAAGAAAGATCAAACAGTACAAAATACACATTATGAGTGATCTGTGAGAACGTGAATTGAAGTATGAAGAAATAACAGTTAAGTTACAAGATGACCAAATAAAGACAGTGGAGAGAAAATTGAAAACCTACCATCTAGTTGGTTTATACCAGTATATATTAACTATTAAGTTACCGCTGAATATTTACACAGGAAAGTCTAACGAAAAGTAATATCTGAAGATACGTAGACAATTTCATCAATAGACATATAAATATACTGAATAAACAATGATTTCAAGATTTATTCAATTACTATTTTCTTCTTAACAAAACAAATGAAGTATCATCGATCTATGTTGATATGATTATATGGAGATGGTAAAGAGTCCTGCTGGTGTTCATTGAGCTAGTTGGCTTAATTATAAAACTTTTATTATTTGCCTATACAGTATTAACAGGATGTGATTTAAGAAAATGAATTTGTGACTAGGATTTCTTTATAAGTGGCTAGTAGATTGTCCGATCGATATGAGATTTGATTCATGGTTATCTGGAAGTAAGTTGTTTACTGAATATGCATATATATTCCAATTTCCTCTATTCCTGCGTGATTTTAGTTGATAATCATTTTTCTGACTAACTAATAAATAGATCGGGGATCATGTAGGAGTGAAGACCTTAGTGGTAAAGCTTTTGTGAATTCACTACTTTCCTCGGTCTGACTCTATTAAAAAAACTTTCCAATTCAGTTTATTTTCGTCAATATCTCAGAGACTAAACAGTCAGATAATAGTTTATCGTTTCGATAACTATCATAAACAATTTCAGTAGTTATATATAACAAATGATTTGGAAGAGAACAGATGGTGAAGGATTCTATACTAAGATGCAGTGGCCATCCAGTGTTTCCAAGTTATCAATGATTATCTAAGTATCAGCCCGTGATTTAAAATCTATAGAAATCCTACCATTTCCACAAAACTGTAGGCCAAAAATTTTAAACTGCTTGGATCGCTGCAATAAACATGTAACTTATTTACAAAGTACAGATTTATTTATCCTAAAATGAACTATACATCTGGTTTCATGGCTGGAATTACTTAATGGATGCTCAAATCGAAATCGGGTGGGCAGAGTTCAAAGTTATAACTAAAAGTCGAGTGATTTAACCATAAAGCTAACATCCTACACGACTAGTATCTAATATTCCTATCATTATATAACATTTCCATGATTTTCCACAAACTGCTTCCTGTCAAATGGATAATAAAGATAAGATAAATATGCAAATTCAGTGTTGTTATCAAAGTATGTATATATGAATCAGAAATATGGGCTGTAATTCTGCTAATCATAGCGAAAATGAATGTAAATTACGTGGTATATTGTAATTTGCTATTATAAATGCCAATTAATAACTTTAGTTGATATACTCCCCATAAACATTAAAAAATTTTCAAACTCATTATTATTCACTGATTAAAACGTCTATTTGGTAGTGTGGCAAGCGATATGATGCAAGGTTGCAAGCAGTGGTGTTGAAAAAGATTATGTAAACAAATGAATTTACTAGTTTTTATAACACTACAGTTATAGTCGTTTTAATTTACACGATATCATTAATCGTCATTATTATGTCTTGTAGCCGCTGAACAAGACCACGTGTCCAGTCAACAATCAGAATCGCGATCCTAATTTCGTCTATTTCGCGCCCATCATTTACTCTATAGCTTAGTGTCTCTGACATGGCCAATTACACGCCCTATTAGCACTACTAACCTCAAGCTGACACAACCAAGTTTTTATTCGTCCACGACTCCAAAGCTCCTCTCTATGCCCTGTTTTGAGTCTCGAAGTAGAAATCAACTGATATGTCTCTAAATTAGGCAGATGCGGTTTATATGCAGACAGACAAGACCACATCAAACCTTAAAATGAAAAATAACAATTAAATATAAACGAATAAAAAAGTGGCTTTGAAAGAAAGAGAGTAATCTAGTTACTTGATAGTTATACAATAAGAATGTGTGATAATCTATTAAAAAATCTTTCATTAAAACCACTTTATTCTGAGTTATTTTCACTAGTCACAATCGATTTTTTCGTGAATACAGTTATTGAACAAATAAATGGTTTGAGTTTATATATATACTTAGTGTTCAACTTTATGTGCACCTTATTCTTACACTAATTACATAAGATGAAGTGATTTGCATACATTATTTACAATTTTTAAAATGATAGTTTTGGCACAGTTTCGTCTTCTGAACTGAATGATTTAATGGTGAAATTTCCATTATTACACTGAACATCATCAGTACAAACTTCAGATAGAAGTGAGTTATTCGAATTCTTTCTCATACGACTGATAGTTTGCCTTGTCGACCTTGATCGGCTATTATTGACCTTTACTTTATCGTTGTCGGCATATTCATTTTGAATATTTTCCACCTGTGACTCGATGATTATTGATGTTCTACCGAAATCACCCACCTGAGCTACAAATGTTTGCCATCATCAATTAAGAGTTTAGTATGCAGCTCAATCATTTCAATAAAACAACTAAAAAATTTGTAAAACACAAACAGTACATTTCATGGGATTACACAATTAATTACATGCAAAAATTACAATTCCTTTATTTATCCAAATTATACTCACTTGTAAACTTTCTACAGTATGTGCACCATCCAGATAATAAGTTATATTTTTTCGAATTACAATTTGCCATCGACCAGGCCATCGGGCGGATAACGCATCTTTGGAACAAATAAAGCCCACAGTAAATATACATATCGCTTAACCTCTAGACTAATTAGCTATTATAACAACATTTAATAGATAGTTGACATCCATCCTACAAATATCCTCGTCTTAACAGTTTTCGGCCGTGTCTGGTTGAACACATACAAACTTCAGGCAATATTGACCTCTTTATACATAATTTCTGACTCAAAATCATTTTAATTTTCATAACGAAAAACCTTTTTACGTAATTATGGGCCGTTATATTCGAAAGCACATTTTCTCAGCTATTGATGACGTTTAAGGTTAATTAACTATCCCGTTTGCAAGATCCTACTATAGTGATTTATTTTTATATTTAAACGTATATAGCAATTTCTACTAGTTCAAGTGATACGTTAGAACAATTCACTGAAATAGTTAGATGGAAAATAACTGCTTCCTTGTGAATTAGTAAGTTTATTAGTTTTCACATACTATAATCGCTACTGTAATTAGAAATCACTGTCTATAAACATACCCGATAAACAGGTTACCGAATTTTGCTAGTTTACTTGTATTACATGTATGGTAGTCCTACGTATATTGAAATTATATACACGTAATTCTTATCGATTTTCTGATGTCACGATAATTGAAGACTACACTCTACATGTTCAATAGAAAAATCAATTCCCATTTTCATCTCAATATCTATTACTAACCAGTTGTATCATATAGGGCTCGAATAGAGTTGATGTAGCTTTTCTTTCTATAGTTACACAACAGTTGGACCGTTGCCAGCCCCCAAATGCCCTGATATGGCCGAGAGTGCGGTGGGCCCACCCTCCCTCTCGGAATGCTCTCACACGGCCACGCGTATACAGCCTCTGCCAGAGAAGTCCTACTCACTGTCTTCTCGTAGCGGGGGAGTTGTTTACGAAAATGAGAGGACGAAAAGCGAATGTCCGGCGCATTAAGTGGATTCCAAACCAATGATGCACATGGGCTCCAGTATCTTAAGAGAACAAATGGCGTATGAACCAATTTTCGGTCATCTCCTCACGATGGCGAGTAAAGCCGCTTGCGGCTTCGCAAAACGTCCTGCTTATAAGCACTGGGTTTCGTCAGGCTCTTTACAACTCATCGAAGCCAATCGGTCTACTCCGGGTGACCGTGAGTTTAACCACAAACGAAGGATGTTTCGTAAGGAAATCGGGCAAAGCTTGCGTAAGGACCGAGAAGCCTGGTGGTCGGAGCGTGCTAATGAGCTGGAAGCAGCAGCTGCATCTGGTAACTACCGGAAGCTCTTCCAACTCATCCGAGCCACTGGCAGCAAGAAGTCTGGTGTGAGTGAAACAATCTGCGAGGATGATGGGATGCCAATCACTAACATCCATCGACGTCTTGGACGATGGGCAGAATTTTTCGAAGGGCAGTTCAACTGGCCTGCTGCTCCGGCAACATCGGTCAGACTGTCCTGCCCTCCATGGCCGGTGACGACTGATCCACCAAACGAGGAGGAAGTCCGCAAGGAACTCCAACTCTTGAAGCGTTACAAATCACCTGGCCCAGATGACTTACCTCCGGCTCTTTTTAAAGATGGTGGTGACTTTTTGACTAAGGAATTGACGACGTTGTTTACAAAGGTTTGGGAACTAGAGAGTGTACCAACGTCATGGAATGAGTCGATAGTTGTCCCTATCTTTAAAAAGGGTTCACGTCGTTCCTGTAACAACTATCGGGGGATAAGTCTACTTCCGATTGCGTCCAAGCTATTGGCTTCCGTCATACTTCGTAGGTTGTTCAAAACCCGAGAAAGATTGACTCGCGAGGAGCAGGCTGGGTTTCGTTCTGGTCGAGGATGTATTGATCATATCTTCACCCTCCGCCAAATGTTAGAACACCGCCATACTTTTCAAAGGCCAACAATCGTAGTGTTTCTTGACATCAGGGCTGCCTTCGATTCGTTGGACAGGACTGTTCTCTGGGATTGTCTATTGAAGAAGGGTGTGCCTGAGAAGTTTATTAACATCCTAAAAGCCCTGTATAAAAACACCTCAGGCAGAGTGAGGGCATACAACCACCTCTCTCCATTGTTCCATTCGAGCAGTGGGGTTAGGCAGGGTTGCCCAATCTCACCATTCCTCTTCAACTTTGCCATCGATGACATTCTGGAAACAGCTCTGATGAATGTAAGTAATGGTGGTGTGGATCTGTTGCCTGGAGAAAGACTTCTCGACCTTGAGTATGCGGACGATATTGTCTTACTGTGCGATAATGCCCAAGGCATGCAATCCGCACTTAATCAGTTGGCAATCAGTGTCCGTAGGTATGGTATGTGCTTTGCACCTTCGAAGTGCAAAGTACTTCTACAAGACTGGCAGGATTCTAATCCTGTACTCACCCTGGATGGTGAGCAGATAGACGTAGTTGAGAAGTTCGTGTATCTGGGTAGCTGCATAAGTGCTGGTGGGGGTGTGAGTGATGAGATCAATGCACGTATAGTGAAAGCCAGAGCGGCTTATGCCAATCTGGGCCACCTTTGGCGCCTTCGTGATGTTAGTCTGGCTGTAAAAGGTCGGATCTACAACGCGTCGGTGAGAGCAGTTTTGCTCTATGCTTGTGAAACCTGGCCTCTCCGAGTTGAGGACGTTAGACGACTCTCTGTGTTCGATCATCGCTGTCTCCGAAGGATTGCTGACATTCAGTGGCAACACCATGTCAGTAATGCAGAGGTTCGGCATCGTGTGTTCGGGCACAGAGATGATAATTCAATTGGTGTCACCATCTTGAAACACCGACTTCGGTGGCTTGGACATGTTCTCCGAATGTCGTCCCAGAGAATTCCACGTCGTGCATTATTTGCCGACTCTGGGACTGGTTGGAAGAAGCGGAGAGGTGGTCAGTGCATGACATGGTGTCGTGGTATGAAAGAAAGCTGCAAAGGACTGGCTTGTGTTGGTCCTTCACGACTCCCTGGTTGGGGTCCGAGAGATGGTGCTACACAGTGGCTAGAGACGTTATCAGATATGGCTCAGAATAGAAGCCAGTGGCGATCCTGCTGTAACCTTCTCTCACCTTCTTTATAACAAGTGGTTGGACCTTCCTTAACTGAAAGAATTCTTCTGGTTGCATCTTTCCGTTTCCTCCATTATTATTATTACTACACTACCTTACACTAATCTGTGGTAGTTTTTGTTCTTTTTTTCTTTTACGCTTCTCACCTTCTTTTTTTCTCTTCCCATTCTGATTGTTTTGTGTGGCGCATATATATTCAGTGCCCCCTTGTACCAATATTTATGTGTTAAAATAAATAAATGTGTGCCGTTATGCAGGTGACCGAATATCGCATGCACTGTGCTTTGGATGACATATGGTCAGAAGTCAAATCAGTGGAAAACCCTGAATTTCGTTTCCGTGTTACCAGCAACTTCTCACTATCACGGTGCAAATTGGTAGGCATCATGCGATTCGAACAGGCATCACCAAGCGTTATCACTGAGTCATCAATGCTGTGACTGACATCCTGTAGAACTAAGATATTTATACGAACCGGTCACTGAGTAGTAACCAATGTCGCATATACAATAATCTTTTGCGTGATGATTGCAAATATATCTTGCTGATGAATAACAAATAGCAGAAAATCTCCCGATCACTTCGGAACACCTAAAGTTACAGCACGACACATGTTTTCTCGTTTTTCTTAAAGAGTGAAAACTTACTAAATAAAACAGTTGAACTCGGTTTCCATTCAGATGTCGGCTGTAAACCTGGAACAAAAAAAATGGAAGAATGACAAGGAGTAAAGTGCTGAAGAAAGGAATTCATAACATACTTGATACAATACATGGATCACGGTTTAATTAACCGAGTGTTCTGCAAGCTACCAAATCATGCCCAACAAATTAAGGGTAACAAGATTTATTATGAATCAAGTGAACATTTTGAATGCACATAACAAAAATCAACTAATTCTGATTTCTTTACGTGATTTCTCGAAAATAATCTACCATAACCTGTTGAGGACTATGACAGTTGTTGAGGGGTAGCAGGAAAGCTGCAATGGAAACATTATGCTAGTAAATAAGTCCAGTATGATTCATAGACTAACATCTCCTTCTATATCGGCACACCATCACTTTCCAGCTTATTTTCTATTGTTGTGGAGTGATAGCTTGCCCTTCAATCATTAGGTAGCAGATTCGAACGACGATCCACTCTACTTCAGTCTGGACAATGGAGTAGTACCATCAATTGTTACACAAAAATTTGAGTGTCTAAACCTATACTTTGAAATTGTGTTACATTTGTCTGTCATATTGTTCACTGAAATTCGTGTTTAATATATACCTTTTTAACTTCATGAGATAATGGAGATAATATGAAATCTGTCACAAAATATCTGATCAGTGGAAAAACTCAATTATTTGAGCTTTTTCTTATTGTACAGTTTGTTTAGGCTGTCTATATGATAGAAGTAACTGATTTAAAATTAATTTCGTGACAAGGTTTAAAATAGATTATTTTAAAAATGTGACTCAGTGAACTGATGTCCTGTTCTGATTTTTTTCAACCTATTTCGGTTAACAGAGTGTAACGCATGTCCTAACCATCACAACTGATAAAGGCTTTATAATGGACTTACTTTGATTACTCAGTACTCTTAGCCTATCCTCACCACTCCACTCTATGTGGTCACATTATATACGGGGAATGTTTCGAAATTAAGTGTAATCAAATACTTGAAGTCTACACACATCTACTTTCATAGACTCTATTTCGCAGCAGCAGTATATTAGTAGAGAGCAGACTGAGGCGTAAAGTACTTGCCGTATGATCGGTCGGTAAAAAAACATCTTGTTCACAACGCAAGTGATGGAAGTTGGTAAAAGTAAGATTATATAACACTATCTCAACATCTGACATCATTGACATCCAATAATTCTGTTTGCAGTCGAAATGACCATTAAAAACAGACAAATTTTCAAAAACGAGAATCATTAAACTTTAACAAAACAATTAATCAGCATAAACAAACTTTTGAAAAAAAAAACATACAATTAAGGAGAAAATAATGTAATAACTAACCAATATTTGTAACGTTATCATTATTAGTAGTTCCATGTAATTTAGCAAACCAATAATTTATTGTAGTTAAACTTAAAGCAAGATTTAATAATTGACTATTAGGTATGGTATTCATATTGTCAAAAATATCTTTAAATGGCTCAGTCATATTCTCTGTAGTCAATAGTGAATCTAACGTAGGTGCAACATACAATGGACACTGGAAATCAAAAATACAAAATAGAAGTGAGAAGACACAACATTTCGATCATGTATTCAGATAAATAAAAAGTAGACTAATGCATAGAAAGTTGAACTTTGCTTAGTTTGTCTATGAAAGGTTGGCATTTTCCTGTTAATAATTTTAGTGAAGGTAACTAATTGGTTTCTCATAGTATATGTGCACCTTGAGTGGACTGCATCGAAATTGTCATGGGATTCAATCAGTCAGTCAGCTACAACGTAGGACCAGGCACATATATGCATCGGTCCAAGTTGCCATACCTCATTAGCATAACAAGGTGAACACAAAATTCATAGAAGTGGCTACTTCAATGGTAGAAATATATAAAAGAAGGACTGCATATAAAGATATAATACAGGAAGAAAGAGTTAGTTTGTAGAAAGAAAGGTATAAAGTAATTTTAAGCTCATGGTTTAAGGCAACACAAAGAGCGTATACATTGATTCTGAGTCATGTTACCCAGAGTCTCCAACCACTGGTTACGATAGTCGCGCGGATCCCAACCATACTTTTAGTAAAGTTTTTTATTAATTACTATTCAACAAAAGTAAATGATGAAAGTACTTGCTTTGAAAATCACTCGATTATTGATTCGAATACTATTTGATCTACTTTATACTAATTAGTCCCTTTGATAAATTTCAATAGTAATAAGAAGATGAAGATGATCAGAACTATGTGATATTAATGTATCACACATACACTTGAAAACAGATATAAAAATAAAAGATCAACTAGACTAGAAATGGAGGGTAAGAGGAGACAAAGATAATAAAGAAATAATATGAAAACAATTTGAAACCTTATCACTCTGGATAATAAGCTAATATTACTAGGGTAGCTTTAAGGTGAGAATAAAGTGTTTTTTTGAATACACAAAGAGGGTTTAAATTTCCGTATGGCTAGGGGTTCAATAAATCTTAGTATACACCCTTTTACACTTTTGTACAACACCACAAAAGCCGAGTTAAGATAAATCTTATGGCATGTTTCATTATTCGAAATGTATTGAGCTAATATATCACATAGTTCTGATAATCGTCTTCTTATTTACTTTAGTTTGAGTAATCAAGTACTGTTATTGCATTCTTTCAACTAAAGTGTAGAGGTAAATCCCCAGTACCTGGATTTGTACGTGATGAATCAAATGAAAAGAAATTGTTTGTAATTATTTTCTAGAATTCAATTACACAACACATTCAGGACTTTGAATTTTTTCCCGTCAAGTTCGAGGAATATGATGTTCCATAAAAAAGTTTTCTACATAGAATAGTTGAAAGCAAATTTATCAGTTTTTGCAATAAATTATTTGCTGTCCTTCATATTTCTTCATACATTATAAATGATTATCTATTGAACAAATATTATTCTAAAGATTAGTTAGTTTATGATGAGGATTTCATAATTTAGCGATTACGAAAAACTTGTAACTCTATAGAATTATCAAGGCAGGCATATTCACGATCTAAAAATGTCAACAGAGACCGATCAACTGCAGTCCTGAGTAACAACCGCGAATTACGAACGCTTACTGACAAATAGACGCGCATTGAAAAAGTCAGTGGTAATTTGTGTTCAGTAGCTCAATTGAGAGGAGAGTCCCGAATAAGACAAAACTCTCTTCATGGATTCTATTGACAGCCACAATAAGACCAATTACGATAATCTAAGTTATGAACTTTTTCTAATTAAAATAATCCAGTTATTCAGAAGGACATAAGTATATACTTAAAAATGTAAATAACACTGATTCGAAAATTGTTTTGTAACTATGAGAGTAAGTCACGGAATGTTAGTTCATGATGAACAGAGAAAAAACTAGTTTTATATAGTAAACTAACCTACTTTTCCTGTTCATTTTAAATGGGTAGACAGATCGCACATTTAAATGATATTTTTAAAAAAAACATAACATGTACAATTACTTTAACAAGTTCAGCTTCTTCAACAAATTTATGCATTGCTTCATCTGATTGCCCATGACTGACTAATGCTATAGAACCAGTCTTTTTGAAGATTTACATCATAAAAAGTTAGGTAGAATTAGAAATAAATAAAATTAGCATTCGATCAAAACTTGGATTTCATAGGCAATAGACATTTCAAAATACAAATCTAGGATTCGATTGCTGTTAGAACTACCCGAAAATTATTTGAAGTCTTGAAAAGTTGGGAAATAAAGTTGAAAGTATGTCATCCAAACAGCATTCAATAGAAAGTTCCCAGAATATTTCATAAAAATGGTCGATTACGTATTATAACCTGACTGAATGATTGCTAGCAACTTTGGCATATCTCCAGAAACTCCTAAGTAGCAATATTACACGTAAACCTGAAAATAATCTTGTTTTCTGTACCTAGACAAACCTTGAAAGTAAACCTTTTCATACTTACTGTTAACTCATTTACCAGTACAGAGGTTCGTATACTTTGGACTACACTCTAGATATAAGTGCTAATGATACTAACTAGTTGCTCAAACCGAATTAGGTGAAGTGGGGTTCGAAAGAGTAACCTATTAATTCAATGTCGAACGTCTTGATCGTTAAGCCAAAACTCAACAATTAGGCTGTAATAAATCTGCACTATTTATTAATAAAGCAATTCTACTACTAATTGCCACAATCACAGACAGTTGGTATTCAGTGTAAAATGGGAAATGAAATGAAGAGTATGAAGTCTATCCTGATAATGTTGATAATATTAAGGGTGATGGGAGTAGAGTATTTTTTGCATCCTTGCTATTCTTGGAATTCTGTCTAATTTAAAGTTTATTTCTCAAATAAATAACCAGACAAGTGAATATGTAACCTGATTGTTTGAAATATATTGAACCCATATTATTAATTGTTCTTGCGAATTTCTTATCCTCATAACACAAATTATAGATTGAAACTTAATAATGAGAATTAATAGGGTCTATGAGGCCTACAAAACAATGGTGTGATGTGTGGCTAGTAGAAGCACAATGTGATTGGTTACCAAACGCAGGTAGGTAGGCCCTCAACTTACTAACTATTTAATGTGTGAATTCCTTTCCATTGGCGATTTCCACTTTGGATTCCCTGTTTGAGTGGACTGCTAGTGTTTATGTCTAATATATCTCTTTTTGATCTGGGTTTTTTATTTGTTGTTGCGAATCTTGCAATATGATCACAATCTGTGTATAGAGCATAGGTAGACTATCCAAGCTAATGGTGGAATTGTATTAACAATTTCATTTCGCTATGCTAATGCGATGTGGCAACTTGAACCGATCCATATATGTACCAGGTTACGTGTTGCGCTTTACTGACTTACTGATAATGTGAAAAGTAACAGCTAAGATGGATACATGTCTTTACCAAAATCTTATGGTATTTAAGTCTTTTCACATTTATTTACAAGAATAACCACGTATAAATACTTCAGCGAAACTGTCAGAAACGTCATTCAAGAATTTGCAAAACCACGTTTTCTAACTCTGTTATTGAGCAAACACTTAAATATCTAATCATCTTCCTACATAAGTTCAAATTTTTACGTTAAAAAAGAAATAACAATTCCTGAATATGACTACACAGTACATCAAAAACATAATAGTGAAGACTACCTTAAAAATCCCTGCTTTAGCCCAAGCTATTTCAGCAATGGTATTGCCTAAAATATTTGTATGCTCCAGTGCCAAACTTGTGACAACAGTTACGTAAGGATCTCTAAAAATTTAATATGATTAAGAAATAATTCGTTTCATCTTCTTTTTTTGAAAAAGAGTGAATATTACGGATTGAACACGTGAACAAAAGCAGTCACATGTCAAGTATTTTCAAAAGTATCCTTAAAATTAGAATGCTTGCTTTTTGCAAGTAGTTTCTATTTTTCATACAGAGGTTTTGAAAAGATTAGATTAATTCATATGTTTATACGTTGAGGACTGAATTCAATTGGACCATTATTAAAAACTAGGGGGCATTGGACAAATTTTTTGTTCAAGGACATGATTATTCACGAGTGCACACTTAGCAGCTTTAGATCTTATGACGAAATTTTAAATCTCAAAAAAATTAATTTGGCATCTAACTCTATCCATTACGGACGTTAATTAATAAGCGATATTCCGTAACGAACATCAAATGACATTGATGACGAGTGTTTGACTTCAGATATACCAGAACTCCCTTGATCATGACTTTCCATCAGAATTCCAACAATTCATCAAAAAGGAAGTCAAGCAATATTGAATATTTTAAAAACAATGATAAGAAGTTCGTTTTGTCATTAGGCGAAATGAAAGAAATTTAACGAAGAGCTTACTCATCATTTTCATGAATTAAAATTGTACAGCTGTAATTATTTTCGATTTGCGAAACCTTTTGATGAATTTAGACAAATTTGTTAGTGACGCAATACCCGTCTATTTTACTTTAAACTGCTATTTACTACAGATGACTATAAAATAACTTAACCAGTTTGTTACTGCCGTATTTGCAGTTGTTAATAAATCATATTAGTCAGTCAGTCAGTAACAACGTAGAACTTCGTAGGTACGTACATCAGTTCGAGTTGCCACACCACATTAGCACAGAGATGCAGTTGTCGATTCAAATCCCGTAGTGGTAGAGGTAGCAAGAGTATAAGCAGTAATAGGGAAGATTAGGGTTTGGAGATGTTATTTAAAGAGTATAATCCAGTGAAATAAATTTGGAAAGAGGAAAAAAGGGACATGGGAATTCAGAAGATTAGAATCTGGGAGAACACAAAGAGTGGATGCACCTGCGCCATTGCAAACGATTTTGAGCCATATCATTCAAGGTCTCTAACCATCGGTTGCTATCATATTAGGCTAAGACAGGATACGCTTTTTCTTAATAACCGACCATATGCATAATTCATTTGCTTGTACATAGATCTTGGACAATTTCATCATCAAATTGAGATATCTAAGAGGATATTTCGACATCCAGTAAAAAGGATAGAAATGAGTGCTATTATTGGGGCTTGGTCGGAGATCTAGAATGTATCTCAAAAAGACGGGACTCTTCAAGATGAGTGATGGCAGTGTAACCTATATAAAAATTTTGAGCATAACTGTAGAAGACGGTCACCGTTATCTCTTAGCTAGGAATGAAAGCTAAAAGACTCACATAAGTGTTTCTCAACATAACTAAGCCTACCAACTAAGGAAGTTAAGACACCTGCAACGATTATTGTTTCTGAGGGCCCTGATTTCTGAAGGAGATCAGAACGCCTCCTGCAAAACTCATTTTTATTGTGATTAGTAGAGGGCATTTCCACAAACGGCAAAGAAATAACAATATGTTTCTATATCTTATCAACTTCTCATTGTACCATTTAATTGCACAATACATGAGAAACTATCAGTATGAATACGGGCAAAATGTCCCTGTTCCTATCATGTCTCTAGAAGCATGAAGTGTAGATTGCATTGGCTCACCATACTATCTAGTTTAGATCAAGCTAACGGACCCACTGGGATACTGTATGCATATTTCAGAGACAGCACACATTAATGGCACAATATTCTACGGTCATAGTTAGTGGTGAAGCCTGTTGTCCGACTTGACACAGGGTTTGGACATGCAATAATCCGACGTGTAGTTTAGAGAGTCGTTCCAAAGGACCTACAGTAGCTTTCAGTCAGCAGGACTATTTAGTATCAGAGGCTCATGAAGAAAAAATAAATATTAAGAAGTCTCAGAGTGATCCCAGTGTCAACAAGGTAATCTCGTGTGTTGTTACAGACATGAGAGCGGTTGTTACTTTTCTGTTCTCCATATCGTGGAAGGATATTTCTCCTCAAAATGCCTGAGGAGAAAACTGGATTCCTTACGACTTGAGAGTGTGACTGCAGAACACAAGGGACAACTGACTCAAGCCAATCACACACAACTATTTAATAAACAGTTGTAGATACTTTAATATACTTTTCAGATCTCAACACCGGTGGTGAAAATCTGTGGGACAAGGTGAAATCTGTTGTTTCCAGAGCCTTATTACTGTCATACCCCTATACAGTCAGTAGTACGGCTTCACTCTCAGACTTCAAGTTGCTACTCCTAGTTTTAACGTCCTCCAACTGACCTGAAAGAGATGATAAGACCTAAAGGAACAAGTGGTCCAGCCAATGTAGCCAGATTAAGTCATCACGATATGCAAGTGCGACCACGTCCATAAAAGGCAAAGGTTGAATACATCTATATCATTGAGATCGATCATGACTTTTGTAATTCGACATTCCCAATCAATGGGAACGATAGTAGAGCGGACCTCAGTCAGACAGTTTGTACCTACCAATACTTTTCAGTCCGATGGTTTATAGACTCAAACCGTCTTGCTATGCCCCCCCAAAAAACTTATTATTGTACTATACGACAGATTTGGGATTACTGTTAGCTAGTGTATGAAGCTAGCTTGGACTGGACCCACACAGATCACTAGCAACTAATTATACTCCAAATATAGAGTAATATAAGTGTTAAAATATATGGTACTATTACCTATTTTAAACCATATCAAATGGGCATAATATTTTACTCGACTGGTCTTAAATCAGAATGAGAATCGGACGTCAACAAAAAAATACACTCGAAAATCCAAAAAGCAAAAGTTAGTATAGTAAGAACGTTAAACTGTATACAAAATCTATATAAGAATCTTTTAGTACTTTCCCATTTCATTCATTAGCACTAACTGGCTGAAAATTTGCCCAATCACGATCCTCTGGCTTCACTGATTTTGATATACGACTGATTTGAAGACTATGATGTACCTTAAATTGAAATTTGCAACTTATTTTCTTGATTAGTTACAATCAGATATTTATCACAGATTAGTTAGAGGCAGTAATAGCTAATCAGACATTCGCAAACAACGTGAGACTCACTGTAAACTCAAGAAGTGTTCCATGCACATCCCAAAATAAACTAGCAAAGTGATCACGGGATATGGGCCGTCCGTAAGGAGATGCAGTCCCATGGAAGCCGGTGACCATTAATTGGTTCATACGACTTTTGTTCCCGCAGGATACTGGAGCCCATGTGCACCATTGGTTTGTGATCCGGTTAAAGCGCCCGACATTCGCTTTTCGTCCTCTCGATTTCGTAAACAACACCCCCGCCCCGAGATGGCAGTAAGTAGGACTTCCCTGGCAGAGGCTGTATACGCGCGGCCGTGTGAGAGCATTTCGAGAGGGAGAGCAGACTCTCCCCACTCTCGGCCGTACAGGGCATTTGGGAATATTTTATGCAATATCTGATAACATATTTCATTGTCCATTAATCTTCAATAATCTAAACTATTAGTGGGATATTCTACAAGACAACCAGTACTGTAAAAATAAATAAATGAAACGTGTAGGAACGCTGTACTCAGGGTATAAGTAACCTATCTATTCTACCGGCAGATATTATGAGGTCAATTGGCAAATGAAACTACAGTGAAGCTAAATATTACAATCAACGCAGAGCGAAATGGGACAGAATTTTCAAAAACACAATTGATTAAATAAACAAGAAGTTAACTCACTTGAAAATATTTGTATGATCATAACGTCCGCCAATACCAACTTCGAAAATCCCGACATCTACCTAGAATTAAACATTAAGAGTTAAACCTTCAAAATAAACAAATAACAATAATTGATTCAAGACCATTTAAAGAATTAGAGAAAAAAAAGTTCTCTAATCATTAAAATTCCGAATTAATTGTGAGCTAAATTATGACATTACAGAGGTAAATAAAACAAGACAATGACTGACGATAATTTCAAAGTATAATTTGTGGCAAGCCCATTTGGCTACTGTATCATTTGTCTATTCATTGTAACTCAGACTCTTAATTCACTATGTTAATTTCGGTGTGTATGATCGAATGCATGTCTGTACATTAACTCTCAAGCTATCCTCCTATTGGTTTCAATGTGCAGATAATCGATAATTTATCCACACCCGATTAACTCAAATATATATATGGGTTTTAAACACACACACTCACTCTGTTTCATCGTGTGCTTGCTCATCGTACGCTTGTGGATCATCATTAACAATAAATTATCTCTATAACTGGTGTTCAGACTTCTCAATAATCTCGAGTAAATTTGTAATTCTACTAGGAGATTAAGCCTACCTAAAATACTCAATGAACGGGATATTATTTATTGGAGTCAGATATTGAGGACATTAGCCTCAACATATTGGTTAGCCGCCGTTTCAACAAATTACAGGAACAACGATATTTATAAAATCCCGATGAGTGTGAAAAAATTAAATTTCTGGAGTTTCGTAACTCAGTGAGGCGCTTCTTCAGGGAACAGAAATAAATCAAATTAAATTCATATGAACAGACATACTTCACTCTTAGTTACACTAAAAATATTCTGTCGTGCGTCCTTGACACTACTTACTTACTAACGCTTGTTACCCCTCGTAAAGGAGCATAGGCAGCTCACCAGCATTGTCCATCCAATTCTGTTTTGGGCAATACGTCTCAGTCGTTTCCAGTTGCTATTCATCTTTTTCATGTCTGCTTCCAATTATTGGTGCAATGTGTTCATTGGCCTTCCTCTTTTCCGTTTCCCTTCAGAACCCCAAGTTAGCGCTCGCATCATGATACAGTTTGGTGTTTTCTGTAATGTATGTCCTATTTACTTTCAATGCATTTTCCCAATTTCCTGCTCAGCTTGAACCTGGTCTCCCACAGTAAACTGTTGCCGATGGTATCCGGCACAACGGACATTGAGTATCTTACATAGACAACTGTTTATAAATACTTATACGCTATTGATGATGTTTGTTGTAGTTCTCCAAGTTTCAGCTCCATAAAGTAGAACTGTTTTGACGTTCCTATTGAAGATTCTGACTTGGACGACAGTTGTTTTGAGTTCCATATGTTTTTTAACTGTAGGAATGCTGTCCTTGTTTGCTAATCCTTGCATTTTCATCTGCATCAGATCCTCCACATTCATCAATGATGCTACCCAGGTACGTGAGACTCCACCTCTTCCGAAGTTTTACCATCAAGCGTGATTGGGTTGGTGCTCGCCGTGTTGTATTTGAGGATCTTGCTTTTTCCCTTGTGTATTTTGAGGCCTACGGATGCGGACGCTGGTGCTACACTAGTTGTTTTCACCTTCATTTGTTGGTGTGCATGGGATAGAAGAGTCAAGTCATCTGCGAAGTCCAAATCGTCTAGTTGCATCCAACCTATCCAGTGCACTCCGGGCTTCCTTTCAGATACCGGTCTTCATAATCCAGCCAAACACCAGAAGAGAAACGGTGAAAACAAGTAGTCTTGTTTGACTCCGGTCCTCACATGGAATGCATCTGTCAGTTGTCCTCCATGCACCACTTTGCACTGCAGTCTGTCGTATTAATTCCGGATGACGTTAACGGACTTCTCAGGTATTCCATGGTGTTAAAGAAGTTTCCATCAAGAGTTCCTATCCACACTGCCAAATGCTTTCTCATAGTAAAGGATGTTGATGTGTAGTGACGAATTCCATTCAACTGATTGTTCAACGATGATCCATAGTGTTGTGATTTGGTCTGTACCGATCCTTGTGGAATCCAGCCTGTTGATCTCACAGTTGAGCGTCCACTGAATCTTTCATCCGGTCCAACTAAACTTTGTTGAACACTTTTCCAGTACCGATAGCAGTGTGATTCCTCCATAGTCCTCACATTTGCTCATACCTCCTTTCTTTGGTATGTTGATGAGATATCCTTCTTTCCAGTCTGTCAGCAATTGTTCTTCCGCCCAAATCTTCCTGAATAGAATATGGAGTATCTTTGCAGTTGTTTCTATTTCTTACTTCAGTGTCTCAGGTGGTTTATTGTCAGGTCCTGCTGTTTTCCCATTCTTGATGACCATTCTGATTTCTTTGATCGCTGGTGGAGTGACAGCGATATGAAGGTCTGTAGGTGCTGCTTCGATTTTTGGTGGACTCAATGGAGCTGAACTATTCAAGAGTTCTTTAAAGTGTCTTACCAATCTGTTCTTCTGTTCATGAATCTCAATGATTGGCTGTTTTCTTGCTCTTCCTTTCTTGAATCCTATCTAGGGTTTCGACAGAGATACTTTCCTTATGATGATGCTTCTTAAGGCCATGCACCTCCTGACACGTTGATGTTAATGCTCCTTTGATACCTTTCCAGTTGCCTCCCATAGTAGTTTCCTCTTCTTTCAGTAGATCTTGTAAGACTTGGAACCTGTCGTTGAGAGTTATCTTGAATTTGTTGAGTTTGTTAATATCTCGAAGGAGGGCTGTATTGAACCTTTTCACTGCGTTTTCCCAGCTGTCCAGTGTATCTTCAGCTCCAGTTTCATCTTGGCAATTACCAGTTGGTGGTGATCTGAAGCTATATCAGCTTATTTCCTGGTTCTCACGTCTTTCATTGACATTCTGAATTTTTAGTGATGCAATTATGATCGATCTGATTTCATGTAATGTGATCCAATGAGACCCATGTACCTTTGTGTATGTGTTTGCGTGGGAATATTGTGCTGCCTATAACCATTTTGTCGAATGTACATAAATTTGCAAATCTGTCACCATATTCGTTCCGCTCTCTCATGTCGTCCCATGATATCTTCATACCCGGTGTTGTTCATTCCGACTTTGGAGTTTAGGTCTCTCATCAGGATGGCCATGTCCTTTCCTGAACACTTCACCATAATCGACTGCAACCTCTCGTAAAACTGACCTTTATCACCGTCGTTGCTATCATTGGTGGGTGCATAACATGGGATAATATCCATTGTGATTCCTGATATGATGGAAAGAAAAGTCAATTTTCGATCGATTTACTCATTATGAGTTTCGTTCAACATTATTTCCATTCTCATTCAATGTAATGACTACTCAATGTAGTATTTGTTTTCTTTCATGATATACGATAATCTTGTATTTCATTGACATGAACTATGCTTAATATGTGACTTGTTATAACTCTAAGTATTTTTCATATATGAGATGTCATCCTAATTATTAATCAAATCGTGTGTACAATCAATACATAAACGAGTGTATTTTTGACTATCGTCGTCGTCGCAGTGTTTTCGGGTTAATAAATCTTCACTTATACCAGTTTTTGTGCTCTTACTTTCGCGTCGTGGGAATCGCGGAGGTCCCTCGCTCCGAATATAAGTGATAAGCGTTTCCGACACAACAATCACAGACAACCGGATGTAGCAAGCAGCATTCAACTGACGAGTTATAACAATTCTCTCCTTATTTGTTTTGATGATCCTGGGTCTATGAGATTTCCATCTTATAAGTGCTTCTTTGGACAGCATCAGAGCAACTCCCTGAGTATGCGGAGCATTTTATTTTTCGTAACTAGAGTACAGCAACATCTCTTTCAAATCTAATCTTTTCTGTTTAGCTTGGATCCAATGGGTTTCATTGATTCTGAGAACCATCAAGTAGTATCTCCTCATTTTCGAAGCTATTTGACTGGTTCTCTCAGTCTCCAAAATTGTCCGAACATTCCATGTACCTATATTAATTATTGCTCTGGTTGTTGGAAGGGGTGTCGGCCACGTGATTTCCTAAGAATCTCACCTTTCATCTTGGGGCATCATATTTCTGGATGAAGGTCCTTCGACACGAAGGGTAGAGTTTAAATAGTCTAATTTGTTTATTCTGGTTAGCGTTTTTTAGCAAGGTTGTTTTCTACGGGATGGGGTTACTGACCCCATGCCCAACCCTCCTCCTTTACCCGGGCTTAAGACCGGTAGTCTGTTTGTGTAGCTTAGACGTTTGTTGGAACATGTTACGATTTCATAAGAAAACTCCATTACAATCTACACATCCTAGTCTGCGGACATAATTTCGTGTCGAAGTGATGGGAACTTTATCATTTATTTGAACTAAAGCATTTTGAGGAGTTTTCGTTATTTTATAGAATGCTTTAGCCCTGTGCGATCTGATGATTCATTGTAGTTCTTCTCTAGTGCTTTACATGTAATATTTTCAGAAAATTTTGCTAGTGTCAGTCGAAAAGAATATTTTTTTAAATTGTCATTTTAAAACTCATAAAATACACATGTAAAATTGGAAATGGCAACTTGGAATTAATACATTTAAGTGGATCAATCTGGAGAAAATCTAAAAAATCTTTTATAAATACCCACGAATATCACACAATATCATCGTTGATTGGAGTTGAAATAAACCTTTTTAGTTTGTATTGCATTCTCAATTAATGACTACTAGGTTAGAGAGTTATTCAGTGGTATTTCGTCGTATATTGCATCCGGTTTCCGCATTAAGAAGCACAGTTAAGATATAACACATTATCTCTAAGGTGAACAATTCACTTCAGTTAGCCTGTAGCTCTAATAGGGTTACTGCCGGTCCCAAGCCCGGGTAAAGGAGGAGGGTTGGGCATGGGGTTAGCGTCCCCATCCCGTAGAAAACTAACTCGCTAAAAAAACGCTTACCAGAAAAAATAATCCAAACCATTTAAACTCTGCCCTGGGAGTTAGAAGGTCTTCAGTTAGAAGAATTATGACGCTTCATGGTGAAAGCCGAGTTCCTTCGGAAGCCACGAGGCCGATGCCCCTTCTAACAACCAGAGCAAAAATTTTTATAGGTACATGGAACGTTCGAACAATGTGGGAAACCGGGAAGACCAGTCAAATAGCAATGGAAATGAGGAGATACAACTTAGCAGTACTGGGAATCAGCGAAACCCACTGGACCCAAGCTGGACAGAAAAGGCTAGCTACGGGAGAGATGCTGCTATACTCCGGTCACGAAGGAAAATGCTCCACACACTCAGGGAGTCGCTCTTATGCTGTCCAAAGTAGCACGAAATGCACTTGTAGGATGGGAGTCTCACGGATCCAGAATCATCAAAGCATCATTCAAAACAAAGAAGGAGGGGATCTTAATGAATATTATCCAATGTTATGCACCCACCAATGATAGCAACGACGACATTAAAGATCAGTTCTACGAGCGGCTGCAGTCAATCATTGAGAAATGCCGAAGAAAGGACCTAACTATTCTGATGGGAGATCTAAATGCCAAAGTCGGAATAGACAACACTGGATATGAAGATATTATGGGACGACATGGACTGGGAGAGAAACGAAAATGGAGAAAGATTTGCAAATTTGTGTGCATTCAACAAATTGGTCATAGGAGGCACAATATTTCCACACAAGCGTATACACAAGGCTACATGGATCTCACCGGACCACACTACAGAGAACCAAATAGATCATATTTGCATCAACAAAAAATTCCGAAGGACAATGGAAGATGTGAGAACCAGGAGAGGTGCTGACGTAGCTTCAGATCACCACCTAGTTGTAGCCAATTTAAAACTGAAGCTAAAAAGAACTGGACAAGTGGACAAACAGCACTACAAAGGTTCAATACAGCCTTCCTTCGAGATACTGACAAACTCAATGAATTCAAGATAGCTCTCAACAACAGGTTCCAAGCCTTACAAGATCTACTGAAGAAGAAGAAACTACTATGGAGGACAACTGGAAAGGCATCAAGGAAGCATTAACTTCAACGTGTCAAGAGGTTCTGGGCCTAAAGAAACACCATCATAAGGAATGGATCTCTATAGAAACACTGGACAAGATCAAAGAAAGGAAGAAGACAGCAATTAACAACAGCCGAACACGAGCAGAGAAAGTCCAAGCACAAGCTGAATACATAGAAGCAAACAAACAAGTGAAGAGGAGCATTAGAGCCGACAAGAAGAAATACGTGGAAGAACTAGCAACGACGGCAGAAAAAGCTGCTAGAGAAGGAAATATGAAACAGCTTTACGATACAACGAAGAAACTAGCAGGGAAATACAGTAAACCAGAGAGGCCGGTCAAAGACAAAGAAGGCAAGCCAATCACCGAAATTCAACAACAGCGTAACAGATGGGTGGAATACTTCGAGGAACTCCTGAATAGGCCGGCTCCAATGAATCCACCGGACATCGAAGCAGCACACATAGATCTTCCTATAGATGTCAACCCACCAACGACGGAAGAAATTAGAATGGCCGTCAGACAAATCAAGAACGGGAAAGCAGCAGGACCCGACAACATACCAGCTGAAGCACTGAAATCAGACATCGAAGCAACCACAAGCATGCTATACCTTCTATTCAAAAAGATTTGGGAGGAGGAACAAGTGCCGATGGACTGGAAAGAAGGACACCTCATCAAGATTCCAAAGACAGGAAATCTGAGCAAATGTGAATTGCAGCACTACGGATCAACGTCGAACAATCAGTTGAGTGGAACTCGTCACTATACATCAACTTCATTGATTATGAAAAGGCATTCGACAGTGTAGATAGGAGGACACTATGGAAACTTCTTCGACACTACGGAGTTCCTCAGAAGATTGTCAACATTATCCGGAACTCATACGACAGACTACAGTGCAAAGTAGTGCATGGAGGACAGCTGACAGATGCATTCCAAGTAAGGACCGGAGTCAGACAAGGCTGTCTACTCTCTCCCTTCCTCTTTCTTCTGGTGGTCGACTGGATTATGAAGACCTCGACATCTGAAGGAAAACACGGAATACAATGGACAACTCAGAATCAATTAGACGATTTGGACTTCGCAGACGACCTAGCCCTCCTATCACGTACACACGAACAGATGCAGATGAAGACAGCCAGTGTAGCAGCAGTCTCTGCATCAGTAGGCCTTAGCATACACAAAGGGAAAACCAAGGTCCTTAAATTCAAAGCGGAGAACAGCAATCCAATCACTCTTGATGGCGAAACTCTGGAAGATGTAGAATCCTTCACATACCGAGGAAGCATCATCGATGAACAAGGATCGGCAAAGCAAGGGTCGCATTCCTACAATTGAAGAACATATGGAACTCAAAACAACTTTCAACCAATATCAAAGTGAGAATCTTCAATACGAACGTCAAGGCAGTTCTACTGTATGGAGCTGAAACTTGGAGAACTACAACAACCACAATCAAGAAAGTACAGGTATTTATAAATAGCTGCCTACGCAAGATACTCAACATCCACTGGCCGGATACCATCAGCAACAGCCTTTTCTGGGAGAGAACAAACCAACTTCCAGCTGAAGAGGAAATTAGGAAAAGACGATGGAAATGGATAGGACATACATTACGCAAATCGTCAAACTGCATCACGAGGCAAGCCCTAACTTGGAATCCTGAAGGGAAGCGAAAAAGAGGAAGGCCAAAGAACACATTGCGTCGGATTATAGAAGCAGATATGAAAAGGATGAATTACAACTGGACGGAGCTAGAAAGGATTGCCCAGGACAGGGTTGGATGGAGAATGCTGGTGAGTGGCCTATGCTCCTTCACGAGGAGTAACAGGCGTAAGTAAGTAAGTAGAGATGCTATACTATATGCACTGTGAAACATTCAGCTCTCAGTGGTCATTCTGTCGAACTTAACTCGAAAAATTTTATTAGTATTTCATTCGCATGAAGTTTCTATGGTTATGTATAAGTCGTTCGGTCCTTCTAGTCGAATAGATTAGTTCTTATATTGGAGGTACCGTCCAGTTCGTCATCACTTTCAACCCCAATCAACGTTATGTAGATCAAAACACTAAGACATAAATATCTTCACATATTACTGGTAAACGCTCAAAGCCAATAGACTAAAGGACAAAGGTAAACTCACTTTCTCATCAACAAATGCTTTACAAGCCATCACAAAAATGTAATGAAGAAATGATGGCATAGGTATATTAATTGAGGTTTTCTACATAAACACAAGAAAATGAGAATAATATGAGTGAATTATTTAACTTATCAGGTATAAATTTGTGCATTCATATTGTTTGGTCGAGAACTAATGATACTCTGCGATTTTCTAAACGGTGGACGGAATGGAGCTTACATCTATCAACAAGTAGTTGATAGACAAATGTTTTAACTACCATTTGAAACGGATCATTTATGTACTTTTGTGAGACCTATCAAGTACCATACTTACAACTCAAACAATGAGATTTGAAGTCTAATATACAAACATGTACTTAGTCATTAAGTTCGACTGAATTCATAGTTTTCAGAAAAAGAAATCAACGAAATTAAACTTCACCAATTCAGATATTAAGATATTACACTGATTACATCGAAAACATTGTATTATATAAGCCTAAAACAATGATGGAGTACGGTAAAAATATAAAACTGCTCTCCAAAAGCTTGTATTAATATCTGAAATTACTCTCAGTTGGTGTAACCAAATGAAATATTAACAACGTTCAGTCGATCCTTTTATCTTGTTAGTTCAATTGACAGGATTTTATTGCATCATCTGAACTGCGAATTAAATATTATGTCAGTCATACTCAAATTAAAACGTGACACTTATGCGTATCGGTTCAAGTTGCCACATCACATTAACACAGAGATAAAATTATTACACATCCCAAAGATGTAGTAGTATTAATAGTAGTAAAGAGATTGCAGAACTTAGATTTCAAGGGAAGGGAAACAGTAAATACATCTATAACATTGCGGATGATTTTGAGTCATGTTCCCTAAAATATCTAACCATTGATTGCGACGCCAACCAGATAGTCCTGGCTTAGTTCAACTGTTAGAGACTTCACGGACTGGTGTCTTGTCACGGTTTGGCCAACCCTAGCTTTCTTTGAGTTTACTCCCACACCAGACGACATTGCCCATCGAGGTTGACGGTGGTTAGTCAATTGTAACACGTGCCCCAACCATTTCAGTTGATGAAAATTCACTACCTCATAAATCGACATCATGTTTACGTAATACTCTATGTCTAATATCGAGATCCCTTACTCGGTGATCCCGAAATATACGAACAATGTTTCGAAAACACCTATGATCGAATATTTGTAACATACGAATATTCTCTATTCTTAATGGCCATGCAACACACCCATGAGGTAGAACGGAGTGAACTGCTGTTTTTAGAATCTGTGCCGAGACTTCGTCGGAAACTAATCCAGTAGAGTTGATGAGGCTCCTAAGATAAGCGAGGCGGTTGACATGCTCAACCACTTCATTCCTTATCATTAAATTCAGACATTGACGTACACAAATCCTGAAGCAACATTTTGCATTTAGTGGGAGATAATTACATTACAAACATGCTTGCATTGTTACTTCAGGCGGTTATTGAATTCTGTATTTTTTCGGCGCCTTCACTAGACAGGAAGGATCATATAACTCGCGTAATCTGGTCGTCAAGTGGATCTCCTGATAAGAAATTAGCCCCTCAAAAATTAAACGACGGCAGCGTATTTTCCAAAAAAACTCCTAATATCGAAATAAAAACCCTGAGAAACGTCACTTGAAGTTACAAATTTTGATGACAGTTCGTCATAAGCTCTGGCTCTATCTATGTCATTCGAGGAGAACCTTCCCAATAGTTAATGTACTTCTTTGTTACCCTCTTTAATGACAAATAGTGCCACAAAAACTCTCAGTTAACTCAGTCGAATCCCGACCGTTGCTGCTGCCTTGAAGTGGTGGTCGGGCTTGCCGATCTTGATGAACCAATCGAGCTATACTGACTGGAACAATCGTTCATGAAAGTCCTACCATGCCAGATAGATCAGTTGAAGAGCGGTAAGACTAAAAGCAGTTAACCCAAGGTCCGAGGGAGAAGTAGTACTGCTTACTGCATAGAGATGTGACAGCGGTAAGGTGTTCCCTTCAGACAACCAGCATAACAGCGTTGCTACCTTTCCACAAGGAAGGTTGGGGTTAGAAAAGATCAACTCTAAAATGCACACCTCGCCCTATCCCACGAATATCCGTCTCCGGTAGTAAGGTCCCAACAAGTACGGAGCTTGTTATACCCTACTGAAGATTAAAGCACGGGTAACTTCTGAGATCTACTAATGGACTAATATTATATATATATATATATATATATATATATATATCACTATTGTACAACTGTTCAGTAACTAGATTATGTATATCTATATTCCTCTTATTATAAGCCTTTTGATGAATCTTACAGAAACCTATCTGAACTTCTTCAAAAAGCTAAACGTTTAGACATAGTACTCGTAGCAGGTGACTTTAATGCTCAGATAGGTAGTTTAAACCAAACAGAAAGGCATTTAGGTATTCCGGCTCAGTGAACAGATAATGGTGATCGTCTGCTGCAACTGTGCACCGACAATCGTTTATTTTTAACAAGCACTAGTTTAAAGCGTGAGAAGAGACGTCGTCTAACATGGCAACCCCTGCACCAAACCGACGATGGACTCAAATAGACCATATTGCCATCAGTCATCGTTGAAGTGGGTCGATTGTCGCTCATTCTAGAATAACTGCTTGGACTCCGACTATGCTCTAATACAAACACGCATCTGCTTGCGCCTCACTGGACGCAAAAAAGCAGGTGGTCCAGATGGATTGGCTCCAGAGGTCTTTAAGGATGGTGATCCAGTTTTAGAGATTAGGTTGACTAATATTTTAGCTAAAATCTGGTAGATGGACGTTATCCCATCTGGCTAGTCACAATCACTGATTCTCCCAACATATAAGAAAGGGTCAAAATCATCCTTTGATAACCATAGAGGGATTAGTTTGACTAACATAGCATCTAAAATATTAGCCTCAATAATCATCGGGAGCCTAACAAAGACTTGTGGACTTCAAGCACGAGAAAATCAGTAAGGCTTCAGACCTGAACGTGGCTTCATCGACAAATTCATCATTCGTCGTATTTTAGAACACAGGTAGGTTTATCGGCGTCCGACAATGGCGGTCTTTCTTGACTTAAAATTAGCATTTGACTCTGTAAACTGCGAGGTTCTGTGGCAGTCTGTCATTGAAAGGTGTAACTCAGAAGTACATAAACCTTGTGAAGGCTTTTTACTCGAATACTACCCGTCGAGTCAGAGCTTATAGCGAACTGTCATCTGATTTTGCAACCTCAAATGGTGTCTGTCAAGGATGTCCACCATCTCTACTTTTGTTCAATTTCATCATAGACATGCTGATGAAATTAACATTCTCGTCGAATGAATTTTCCGGCACTGACCACCTTCCGGGAGGTCCACTTGTCGATTTAGAATACGCAAATGACATAGTCCTGTTTGATGAAGACGTTGATAAAATTCAGTCTTTCGGTAGTTCATAGATTCTTGACAGTTTCATCATCAAATTGAGATATCTAAGAGGATATTTCGACATCCAGTAAAAAGGATAGAAATGAGTGCTATTATTGGGGCTTGGTCGGAGATCTAGAATGTATCTCAAAAAGACGGGACTCTTCAAGATGAGTGATGGCAGTGTAACCTATATAAAAATTTTGAGCATAACTGTAGAAGACGGTCACCGTTATCTCTTAGCTAGGAATGAAAGCTAAAAGACTCACATAAGTGTTTCTCAACATAACTAAGCCTACCAACTAAGGAAGTTAAGACACCTGCAACGATTATTGTTTCTGAGGGCCCTGATTTCTGAAGGAGATCAGAACGCCTCCTGCAAAACTCATTTTTATTGTGATTAGTAGAGGGCATTTCCACAAACGGCAAAGAAATAACAATATGTTTCTATATCTTATCAACTTCTCATTGTACCATTTAATTGCACAATACATGAGAAACTATCAGTATGAATACGGGCAAAATGTCCCTGTTCCTATCATGTCTCTAGAAGCATGAAGTGTAGATTGCATTGGCTCACCATACTATCTAGTTTAGATCAAGCTAACGGACCCACTGGGATACTGTATGCATATTTCAGAGACAGCACACATTAATGGCACAATATTCTACGGTCATAGTTAGTGGTGAAGCCTGTTGTCCGACTTGACACAGGGTTTGGACATGCAATAATCCGACGTGTAGTTTAGAGAGTCGTTCCAAAGGACCTACAGTAGCTTTCAGTCAGCAGGACTATTTAGTATCAGAGGCTCATGAAGAAAAAATAAATATTAAGAAGTCTCAGAGTGATCCCAGTGTCAACAAGGTAATCTCGTGTGTTGTTACAGACATGAGAGCGGTTGTTACTTTTCTGTTCTCCATATCGTGGAAGGATATTTCTCCTCAAAATGCCTGAGGAGAAAACTGGATTCCTTACGACTTGAGAGTGTGACTGCAGAACACAAGGGACAACTGACTCAAGCCAATCACACACAACTATTTAATAAACAGTTGTAGATACTTTAATATACTTTTCAGATCTCAACACCGGTGGTGAAAATCTGTGGGACAAGGTGAAATCTGTTGTTTCCAGAGCCTTATTACTGTCATACCCCTATACAGTCAGTAGTACGGCTTCACTCTCAGACTTCAAGTTGCTACTCCTAGTTTTAACGTCCTCCAACTGACCTGAAAGAGATGATAAGACCTAAAGGAACAAGTGGTCCAGCCAATGTAGCCAGATTAAGTCATCACGATATGCAAGTGCGACCACGTCCATAAAAGGCAAAGGTTGAATACATCTATATCATTGAGATCGATCATGACTTTTGTAATTCGACATTCCCAATCAATGGGAACGATAGTAGAGCGGACCTCAGTCAGACAGTTTGTACCTACCAATACTTTTCAGTCCGATGGTTTATAGACTCAAACCGTCTTGCTATGCCCCCCCAAAAAACTTATTATTGTACTATACGACAGATTTGGGATTACTGTTAGCTAGTGTATGAAGCTAGCTTGGACTGGACCCACACAGATCACTAGCAACTAATTATACTCCAAATATAGAGTAATATAAGTGTTAAAATATATGGTACTATTACCTATTTTAAACCATATCAAATGGGCATAATATTTTACTCGACTGGTCTTAAATCAGAATGAGAATCGGACGTCAACAAAAAAATACACTCGAAAATCCAAAAAGCAAAAGTTAGTATAGTAAGAACGTTAAACTGTATACAAAATCTATATAAGAATCTTTTAGTACTTTCCCATTTCATTCATTAGCACTAACTGGCTGAAAATTTGCCCAATCACGATCCTCTGGCTTCACTGATTTTGATATACGACTGATTTGAAGACTATGATGTACCTTAAATTGAAATTTGCAACTTATTTTCTTGATTAGTTACAATCAGATATTTATCACAGATTAGTTAGAGGCAGTAATAGCTAATCAGACATTCGCAAACAACGTGAGACTCACTGTAAACTCAAGAAGTGTTCCATGCACATCCCAAAATAAACTAGCAAAGTGATCACGGGATATGGGCCGTCCGTTTATCCGTATTCTTTCCTCAACGTTTATGAGGTGAGGAGAGCTATTTAAATAAAACACAAGTATACACACATAGGATTAGTTGACATAACACAGCCCTTTTGATCACTTGATGGCCCCGTATGTGGTGACAGTTGACAAAAGAAGGTGAACAATTTAATATGACTTAATATTCTTGATTGATCTGGGGAGAAGTTAAGCTTTCCTGTGAATAATGTTAGTTATAATTAGTATAGATAACTAAAATGATAACATCGATTGGTTATTTAGTTTGAGTTTTATTAAGACTACTTTCCAATGTGATACAAGTCAGCCAAAACGAACTTTATGAATCAGATTATACGGGTGGCTCCACGGAGATTCAGTGGCTTTGAGAAGCTTTCAATTATATCGTTATTACTTTTACTAAATTCTTCACCAGAGTAAGTCGAAAGAGCAGTTTTCTTGTTTTGTTAACTATTTAGCAACTTCTTTATTACACAGGAAATGCTCCAATATAACATAGAGAAGCTTATCAGATACTTGTTTTAAAGTTTATTCAGGCTCAAACATTAACAATCAGAGTAACTCGTGATGAGCGTCCAAATAAATACTCCATGAAAACCTAAAGTCACGCACTGAGATGACAAATGATGGCGGTGAGTAAACAAGTAATTGTTGAAGTGAAGTTTGGAAAGACGATTAAAACGTTTCTCGAAGAAAACTACTTAAATCCAACACTTCTGGCGTCACTAAAAAATAGACTCTTCAATTGTTAAGGCTCCAACAGTTAAATATACTGGTTACTGCCTAAAATTCGCATTCTGATTATAATGACTACAAAAACAAAAGGTGAATGTATACACACACTAACCTTAAAAACCCAGTGCGAAATCCGGATTTCTGTAAGACGTTTTCAATCATTGAACAAACTGAACCTTTGCCTTTAGACCCTGTAACATGTATAACATGTAAGTCACGTAGTTGCTGATCCTGTTGTACAAATAACTTGAGCAAATTCTTGAACATACTTCAATTCCAACAGCAGAGCAATAAACAGCGGACAACCCATACCTTTGTTCTTTCAAAAGCCTTGGATTTGACGGTGTTAAGTAATTCGACAGCTTAATAGACTTGTTAAGTTCATGTATGGCATCCTTTAAACACTTAGAACACGAGTCAACTTACTTGATAAGAACGAATGAAACATGGGACCATTTTACGAAAAGTCATTTGAAAATATTGGTCCCTTGGGTGAATTCATTAATAAACCTGAAAAATTACAAAGTTGAACAGAAAAAAAATTCAAGAACCGGATGCTGAAAGACAAACCCATACTTAAAATTATTACTCTTAGTAATTAAGCTAAGTGAGGCACTAAACATCCCATTTTTTGAACTCGAACAAGCATATTTAAGGCGTTAAACGGGACCGAGACTGTTATAATCTCTTTTCCTACGGTATGACCCAGCCATTCCTATTGCTTAATATTCTTGACACCAAATCACTCGACAAGTCCCCAAATCAGAACATGGTTGAACAGGAAAGAGATTATATTCCAAATAACAAGGTTAGATGGAAGTAAGAAGAAGCAAGTAAGAAGCACAATAGAGAAAACGTTAGTATATTTATAGTTTTTACATGAGAAGATTCTAGAGTATTCTCCAACTATCGACCAGTGCTGATTGGATAAGAATTAGCCAATCAGAGTGCAGCAAAGCAATCATGCATTGAGCATGCTTTAATCCAGTCTATGTCCCGCCAACAGAGACCAACATTAATCACTTCAAGGGTTTTAACGTTAGTGTTTTTGCCGACTATGACCCATTATTTGTTATATGCAACTTTGACATAGTAATACGATCAAACAAACAAGACTGAAAGGTACACTTATTTCACGAAAATTAGCGACACACATTTCCAGCAAGTGATGTAACAGTTTAAAGTCACGTTCTTGGATCGTTTAGTCACAGTTCTGTTAAGTATGAAGGAGTCACTAAGCTATTAGAATCTC
Source organism: Schistosoma mattheei (assembly GCA_944470405.2). NCBI lineage: Eukaryota > Metazoa > Platyhelminthes > Trematoda > Strigeidida > Schistosomatidae > Schistosoma > Schistosoma mattheei. The sequence continues at coordinate 12,417,114 of OX103947.1, read as the reverse complement.
GTTACGCTTACTGCGATTCGGACAACCGGGTAATATTATTAGTCTTCATAAAAAACTGATAATTCATAGTATCTTGGTTACCTTGTTGATAACATAACCAGATTAGTGGTGTTGCCCTTTGAAATCTGTTTGGATGAGATTTCGAGATTTATTCAGTTAGTAAACTACCTGTCGGGTTATTTTTGTCTTTTGAATAACACCAAATCATTTGTATTGTTATAAAAGTTACTATTACCTTCCTCACAGTTACATTTTTCCACCTTCGTAGGAATATGAGTTATCGCTCCTTTATGTTTTTGTTTAACTTACACTAGACACTAGTTCTTAGTTAATCACATACTTTATGCGCTAAATATCACATTTACTGTTTTTTCAAAACCTGTATATTGAAAAAAGTAAATTTGAGACGTTAAGTGTGACATTCGGTCTGAAATCTCAAGAACTAAATAAAATAGGCACATAACTTTTCTGTTAATCCATGAAAGAAAAATGTAATGTGCCGTAAAGTGAAGATACTTTTGAACTAAAATTAAGCTACCTTCGTATGCACAAATTACGAATGTTATTTTTTGTTTAAGAGCAATTACTTAAATACTTTTTTGATAATCAAGTTAAACACAAAATATAGAACACAACTAAAAGAACAAGGTATCTCACAAAAAATCGGATTACTCTCAATATTCATAAACAAAAGCATTAAATTGATCGTATTAAGAATTTTGTAAAATAACAATGTGGCTATAAGTACTGTGACAAATAGAATAATGTATAGACAACGGTACGTAGATACAACAGAATTTATTTATTTATTTGAACACAAATATTGGTACAAAGGGGCACCAAATACATGCGGCACACAAGTCATTTGACTTGTGTATGGGCTGTGATACTGCCCGGGTGCTCAGATCGAAGAGGGCGGTTTTTCTAGGGGCCCACACCCAGATACAAGAGAAATGTTAGCCTCAAGAAATATAAAACTGTACACTAACGAACGGATTTTGTAAGCATTTGCGTTTTACAGTAAACGTAAGCAATTTATATTATCAGCGTGAACAACATGTTTTTTTCTATCGCATTAACGAAATGGCAGACCGAAGGTTTCATTTCACTTTCCCACATCCAACCAGTTTACTGTTTTGTATCATCTATAATGATGCGTATTGAATATCATTTGGGTGCTGAAAGACGTCGCTACAACTTATCTTTCGTCTAGTTTCAGTGAAGACGTAAGTAGGTATTTTGCTAAGTTCATATTTCGAAAGTGAATTTAAGGTTAAATGTACATGAATTTATATTTTCGACCTAACTTATTCCAACTTTGCTCGATAACGACAGCAGGAAACTTTAATTGCCGTATTTAAGACGAGACGTGAATAGGGGTTAGTCATTTATTTGTAAATTACGTTCACTTTAATCAGAACTGACTTGATAATCTCGTGGGAGGAAACACGCTGTAGATTCCACTAGAGTAACAATACAATGTCTTTCTAGCTTTGTATTAATAACTTAACCGTTAAAATGTTTTGTAGAAAAAGGCACCATGATGCAAATTCAAATACAAGATAACTTAATTGTATAGCGTTTTATTATCTCGAACATATGAAAATGCTGATAAATACATCCGAATTTCTAAGAGAAACATGAATTGAGTTTAATTCAACAAACATTTACTGAGGTATAAACTAACCTAACAGAATACGGAGGGAATAATGGAGTATTAGGAATCTGTGAAAACCGAGTTTTGCGTTGTGAGGAAAAGGAGAATAAAACTTTGATGGTTATAGAGGATGAAAATAAAGCGAGGAACAAGTAAATGGTACTCGAATGTCTCATTCGACCGAATTTTCTATAATTTGATACATTATTTTCCTTTATTTATTAGTATATTAAATTCACTGATATTAAACAGGGACTGAACTAGTTATTCTAACCCTCAGGCGAATAAGAGCTACCTAATATCGAGTTTTCTAGGTGCAGTACTTGTAGTTTGCTGCTGTTATTACTTGATTTTAACATTGTCATAAAATTTTGTGGAGCCAGATGGTGTTATGCAGAGGAATCTGTGAAGCTAAATGTTGAATCCAACTTACAAGTTTGGTTTAGCCCCACGATATTGTTGACTGGATAAGCAGAAGTAGGCGGTTTGTTAACGATCACTTTAGTAAATAAGTAATCTGATAGTGATATACGAACTGAAGATGGATTTATGTTATGATGGTGTGTCTTTTGTCGTAGAAAAAAAATATTTCAACAAGCTCACTGATCATTCGTTCCAACCAAAGTTTGGAACCTGTCAGGTTTTAGGGACACGAATGGGTGGTCAAATGACTTTCCCCAATGGTGAACACGATTCGAGAACTGATGTCACTATTCATAGTAGGTCCCAATCTATCCATCATCGTAGTAGGTCATTTGAAAATCTGCCAGTGGATATGATAAAATGTTTCCCTTCTGAACCGACGCATATGATATACTTAGGTGTTACTAAAAAACTTATTTCATTATGGAAGGAGCTAGCTATTAAGCGACTTAATAGGATGGATCGATCTATTAGCGCATCAATAAATGAGGCACTAGACTTATGTAGGCAGCACACTGCATGCGACTTTCAACGCAAATGTCGCTCACTACATGAAGTTTCCGTATGGAAAGCAACTGAATGTCGGTTGTTCTTAGTGTACTTAGGACCTGTAGTTCTTCATAATAGGTTACCACTGTCAATGTACAGAAACTCCCACTCACTCTCCTTGTTAATGTATTTATTATCGCACCCCAAGTTGCACACCACATTCGCAAACAGTGTTCGGGTTTATATTAATAACTTATTAGGTTACGAAAAGTGTTACGGTACCGAACACTTAATCTACAATATGCATAGTTTAAAGCACATTGCAGAGGACGTTATAGAACATGGCAGTTTAGAGTCGTTCTCTGCCTTTCCTTTAGAATCGTACATGAGGAGAATTAGGCGTTCAGTACACTGCGGATTTGCTGCGGCTAAACAAGCCGCACAGCGATATGCCGAAGAACTTTACTTTCAAAGTATACTGATATAAGTAAAATGCTCATGAATGCGGTCAATAAACTGTGTACGAAGATTGATAAATTTATCGCTTCCAATGAACGCTTATACATAGGTGTAAGCGACAGGCGTACAGAACAAACAGATACGACAGCTATTGTTTTCCCATTGAGAACGCATCAGGAGTTGCGTTCATTAGAAGCTGCTCTAGATGAGCAAAAGTTCAGGGATCATTTCGTAAGTTGTAACGGTTGTGTTTGAAAAATTTTCAGGTGGTACGATTGCACGGCCTACTATGTGAGGATCCACGAAAATCAGCAAAAGCTTGTTTACGCTACCTGCTGTCGCCTGAATTGGCGAACACATACACTTTACACGGAACGAAAACTAAATTGGGTATTAGTAACTACAAATTTTACCGGACGGTTAAAAGTAAGTCCACTCTACTGTACTAAAATATTTGTGAGTGTTCTGTGTTCCCAATTTCGAAGTGCGACTTGCCCCGAAAAAGAAGTTATAAACGCCTTGGATATAGCAAGCCGGGCTTTCCTGCATGACGCAAGAGACAAATTAATAAAGCGTGGATGGCGATCCAAAGAAAGGGTAAGCTAAAACCACTTAACATGTTTGTTATAATACATATTGCACTTTGAATATAACTTTGTGATCAATATTTTCACTGAAACAAATTTTCTTTTGTCCGTCTTGCTTTCAGCTGGCTTCGCCTGTTTTATCAGACGTAACTGTAAGTACTTTGTTCGCATTATTAAGAACATTGTCATACGATGTTCTCCTTATCGACGTTTCCCACATCTTGACATTTCCTTATGCACAAAACTTTTTTCTTTTAGAAAATTGACAGTTCAAAGTCAAAGTAACCTGTTCCTCTGACGAAGCAATGAAAACCATTTTATAATTGATTGATTTGTAAATTCATTAACTGTAATAAACATTTCTATGGATCACAAATCAGTCTCTTACTAAGAGCGATAAATGGATTACCGTTAAGTTTCTTTGGCAATGCGTAATTGACTTGAAATTAATGTTGCATATCAGTAAGAAATGTATGTAGGTATTCTCGCAACGTTTTCCGTGATTTCTAGAGGTTTTGATATAAATTTTGCGTTCAAAAATTTTCGGAGATAAACACTGTGGACAATTTGAGGAAACTTCCCCTACGTTTAAGGAAATTTTGGGGGTTTTGTGCCATTTCCCAAGAATTTACTATAGCGGCTTCACCTAAATTGGCAGTTCGTGACTTGAAATTTTTTCAAACACAACTGTTACAACTTACGAAATGATCCCTGAACTTTTGCTCATCTAGAGCAGCTTCTAATGAACGCAACTCCTGATGCGTTCTCAATGGGAAAACAATAGCTGTCGTATCTGTTTGTTCTGTACGCCTGTCGCTTACACCTATGTATAAGCGTTCATTGGAAGCGATAAATTTATCAATCTTCGTACACAGTTTATTGACCGCATTCATGAGCATTTTACTTATATCAGTATACTTTGAAAGTAAAGTTCTTCGGCATATCGCTGTGCGGCTTGTTTAGCCGCAGCAAATCCGCAGTGTACTGAACGCCTAATTCTCCTCATGTACGATTCTAAAGGAAAGGCAGAGAACGACTCTAAACTGCCATGTTCTATAACGTCCTCTGCAATGTGCTTTAAACTATGCATATTGTAGATTAAGTGTTCGGTACCGTAACACTTTTCGTAACCTAATAAGTTATTAATATAAACCCGAACACTGTTTGCGAATGTGGTGTGCAACTTGGGGTGCGATAATAAATACATTAACAAGGAGAGTGAGTGGGAGTTTCTGTACATTGACAGTGGTAACCTATTATGAAGAACTACAGGTCCTAAGTACACTAAGAACAACCGACATTCAGTTGCTTTCCATACGGAAACTTCATGTAATGAGCGACATTTGCGTTGAAAGTCGCATGCAGTGTGCTGCCTACATAAGTCTAGTGCCTCATTTATTGATGCGCTAATAGATTGATCCATCCTATTAAGTCGCTTAATAGCTAGCTCCTTCCATAATGAAATAAGTTTTTTAGTAACACCTAAGTATATCATATGCGTCGGTTCAGAAGGGAAACATTTTATCATATCCACTGGCAGATTTTCAAATGACCTACTACGATGATGGATAGATTGGGACCTACTATGAATAGTGACATCAGTTCTCGAATCGTGTTCACCATTGGGGAAAGTCATTTGACCACCCATTCGTGTCCCTAAAACCTGACATTTGTCGCAGCCAGCGGTGCCGTTGTGTCCCACAACATACTTGACGTTACTGCTAGCTGGAGCGTCACAAATAACAGCAACTAATTTAACTGTTAAATGTACCTGATATTTGTCTGCATTGATGCCTACTGTCAATAACTCTTGTAACTCAGTTATAAGTGCTACAGACATGTCGGTGAAATCAGATGGTTTTACTTCACCACCGTAGATCCCAACTACGTCAGTCAGTCAGCTACAACATAGGACCAGGCACATATGTGCATCGGTCCAGGTTGCCATACCTCATTAGCACAGCAAGATGAACACCGGATTCATAAAAGTAGTTAATTCAGAGGTGGTATATGAAGTGATTTTAATCTCTTAGTTTAAGAGAAGACAGGGAGTGTATACACCGACGCCATTGTGATCGATTCTGAGCCATGTCACCAAGAGTCTCCAACCATTGGTTACGAAAGTCACGCGGACCCCAACCAAGTAGTCTGCATCTACCAACATGGCTCAGACTACAAGTTAGTGACTTCAGGCACTGATGCCACGTTTTGGTTTGGCCGCCCCTAACTTTCTTCCAACCATCCCCTACACCGGCTAGCATTGCACGTCGCGGTAATCGGTGTTCGGGCATACGTAACACGTGACCCAACCATCTCAGTCGATGAAAATTAACAACCTCATCAACTGATTTACCATCATTCCCTAATACCCTGCGTCTAACCTCACTATTACTTACCCGGTGATCCCAGCAGATGCCAGCAATATTTCTAAGGCATCTGTGGTCAAATACTAGTAGCTTACGGGTGTCTTCTACTCTTAAGGGCCATGTTTCGCTGCCGTAAATTAAAACAGAACGGACTGCCGCGCAGTATACTCGTCCTTTTATTGATAGACGGATATCTCGCCTCCGCCAAAGGTGACGTAAGTTGGCAAAAGCCAAACGAGCTTTTCGAATCCGTGCTGAGATTTCGTCAGACACCAACCCATTAGGGCTGATCAGACTTCCAAGATAAGTGAAGTTGTCAACGCGTTCGACTACTTCATTCCCTACCCTTAGTTCAGGTGTTGACGCAGACATTACTAACTAATGGACCTATTAGACGACCTAAGATCGGCCACAGCTGTTGTCTACAGGTTTAGAACAAGCTTAGACTATCGCAGTTTGACTGAAGCTTCAATTCCGTGAAACGAATTTGACGTAGCCAATATTCCAAAATTCTCAACACACTTGATTTCAATCTTAAATGGTAATACGTTCCCGATTTCAGGATTTAGGGTCAACGTCGTTGCATGTACGTAGAACACTCGAACGGATGTTGGAAGTTCGGGAATCCACACACGAAAAAGGTCCAAACTTTTGTCGGCCTATTCTACGGTTATGTCACCACCTTTCATCATCCCAATGATTATACTGCCTGCCACCTTTTTCATTGAAAGATGAATGGTTGGAGACATTTCTGAAGTCACATCACCTATAAATTCTTAATAATTCAAGATATACTACCGTTGGTTGGGCGAGACTCTAATTTAAGGACGAACCTTGAACGGATGTTAAGTGACCTTGACAATTACTAGCAAATCAGAATACAGTTAGTATAGAGTATAAATATATTATAAGAAAGTAATGAATTACAGTGGATAGTCTTCTTCCACATGATTTAAAATCTTGTTAAGGTTTGATAAAGGTTCAGAAGTCCTGAAATCATAATGCATACGGTATAGAAACTCGTCCATATGGCTCCATAACAGTCATCCTCTAGAGCCGTGGTATGGTCTTAAAAATTTCTTCAGTCTGGACCACACAGCTTCAATATTATTAGTACGAACGCCGGTTTCTGACCCTATGAAAATGTCCGTTTTGCGTTGATCGGTCATAAATTCAAAGTACCTGTCAAGTATATTTACGGAAATGCTACTTACCCATTCTTCCTTGATACTACGTCCTCTATTGTATTTTCGCTTTCTTACTGCCGTTTCATCTATCTCCACAATGCATCCTACTCCTCCGAATGATTGGCGTAGACGTGTCATTTTACTTGCACATATGTCACGGCAGTACTCATACCACTGGACTGCTGTAGTTTCAGCAACATCTGCAAACGCCGCAGCCAGTGTTACTAGTGTCTTTATTACACAATTTGCCACTAGTATCATGATCTGCCTTATTGTCAGTCGCGATCGAGCGAAGAAAGTCCCCGTTCGAGCAGACTTTTTCCTCCAACATGAAGAACAACGAAACATAATCTCACCACAGTGGTCTGCACACTTTGCTGCAGTTATTTGATAACCGCATTCGCACGTACAATCTCAACACGTGATGCTAACATACGATCGGTTTACAGCGGATTTTAGAGAAGAGGTGATATTGAGAGGCTACAACAGATGGGACTATTAAGAATTTCTTGTACATGCGACCTTAACAAGATTTTAAATCATGTGGAAGAAGACTATCCACTGTAATTCATTACTTTCTTATAATATATTTATACTCTATACTAACTGTATTCTGATTTGCTAGTAATTGTCAAGGTCACTTAACATCTGTTCAAGGTTCGTCCCTAAACTAGAGTCTCGCCGACGTAACTACATGAAGCAGTAGCTATATCTGAGAAAATGTTAGTACACTACTGTGTAGCTGCAGTGGTCCCTACTTCTGTGACGATAACTGAATTGCCTTCCTCTTCGTCACTGCTCGTTAAGTGATACTTTTTGATAAATTCAGCTTTTAACTTGCGTAACCCCCTGTAATATGTTGATCTGATACAGCCAAGCAACCTCAAGTCTTTGGCGGCTTGGGCACGTCTTTTAATAATCTTATCGAGATGTAAATTATTTTTTTGAAAGAGATAATTCACTGCAGTAAGAATGAACATAAACAGCAATCGAAGTTCTGAACATAACATACACCTCACCTGCATAGAGTTCGAACTTTCAAAAAGTGGTTTGAGGCCGACAACTCTTTGTCTCATATCTGTTTGACGTATTAAAACAAGACCTTAAATTTGATAAACTATTCTCAAATTAAAGTCTGTGTTGTATAACAATTTGCAATTATTTTTTCAAGTTTATTATGTTAAGCTTGATTAATGCATTTCATATGAAAATTAATTGTGTGGTAATGCGCTACCTATTATTTGGGGATTTGCCCCTAAATTTCTCCAAACTCTTGGGATTTCCCTAAACACTGGGTATCTCCCAAAGATTTATGGATTTCCCCAAAATTTCTTCAAAGTTGGGACCTTGGTTACTGTAGTCGAGTGTAGACTACGTACGTTCTATTGGACTTCAACAAATACTGGAAACCCTACTAAAACAAGCGCAAAAATCGTTTGATTTTGATTAACCCGTCACAAATATATGACATATGTCACATGCATCTGTATAGTTGCATATGGGACATTCCATGCAGTCATACGATTATACTATCAGTTGAAATCAAAAGCACCCAAGCTCCCAATTTTGGGTAAAATTTGACCCATTTTGGGGAAGCCGCTATATTAAACTTTGGGTAAATTTTAGTTTTTTTTGTGCCATTCCCCCCAAAATTCCCCCACATCTGAGGATTTACCCAAACATTGGGGATTTCCCCAAACTTTCCCCAAAGTGTGAGATTGGGCATTATTCTTAGTATAATTTATTTGCTAACGGACACTGTGCTAACAAGTTTCAGGACGGAACGATGGAAATTGAACAGAAACCAATTAGAAAAATAGGGCGCATACCACTGAGTATTAACTTGAAATCACAATGAGACTATAACTTATGGACGACCTTTGAGCAACTCTAAGGTGGCCTTGAGAGTGTCCGCATGATAACTAGGACCAAATGAGGTTATAAACCAGTGTGAGAAATTAGAATTATGATTTGCAGTTGACGGTAAGGGTTGGGAATTAGATTTGGCTCGTGTTATATATTGTATATTGTATATAATCAGATTAAGACAACTTGAAGTCAAAACTGTGAGCAGATAACGTGAACCCAAAATAATGTTGACTTTTCGATTCCTTCTAGTAAACATGTGGGTATACTTAGTAAGCCAAAGGAGGTTCGAGAGACAAGTTATGTGAATAGATATTTCTTCGCCCAAATTGTCTTTCTAGTGACTACATCCTTCAGTAATAAGGGTAGTACGTAAGTAGACCTATAATAATACCACCAGTCTATCTTCCATATAAGATCCTTGTCTTTTCCTTGAAGATATTACCTGATGACATTGGCACCGCTTGTCCGAGTAATACGTTCCAGTCGACACCGGCGCAGAATTTAGCGTTCTTCCAGAGAATTCTAACGACCGTCTTCACAAACCGATTTTAAACTTGTAGGCGGCAAACGGAAAACCTATCACCACATATGGTAAACGGTACGTCTATCTTAACGTGGGTTCATGCAAACCCATCCACTGGATTTTCGTTGATGGGGATGTTTCTGTGCCAATCATTGCTATAGGTCTACTACACGTGCAAACGTGGGTAAGTAGACGGAAACACTGATTTATCTGTTTGTGTAGCTACTTTATTCGGTTGTAGATTATCTCCAGTCACAGTTATATACACAATCGATCCATACTACTGTAGAATTATGGTCTAATATGATATTAGTACTGCTCTAATAATAGACCTAATCCTAAAATTGTAGATTTGTCATGATATAACTGCCTATTCTATAAGATCTTACGTGGAAGTCATACCATCGACTACACCAACTCACTGTATCGTATCAATTACCAATACATGATGTAGAACAAGGTTAGGCTAGAGAAAGAACAATATATTTATTATGAATAGAAGATATAAGGTAACATTCAGATGGACCACGCCTGCATGGCCGAGCCATGCCATTCGATCAACTCCAATTCATTCAATTCATTCTCGCGACTTCTCCATTGTTAGGTATTTCTCCGCGTTAAATATTGAATATCTATTTTCTGAGTAGTCTCGTGTTCACAGCTTTGTGAATTGTGTGGCTATTGTCCAATGCCACTACACTACCAACAATCACTCAATAAGTAGTCTGTGATATATCAAACGCGACCGAAATTGTAGTATGTAACCAGCAATGTTACACATCATATCACGACTATAGGATCACTTGTATTCTCGAAAGCTCACCAACTGGCTGTCGAAAAGCTGAGGTTGGCTAAAAACAGATTCGTTCACATGATGGATTTAGGATTCATTCAACCACTAAACAGCCCATGGTCAGTTCCCTTGCGTATAGTTCCTAAATAGGACAGCAACAACTGGTGTCCAACTTGTGGCTATCAGCGACTGATTACAAAAACCATCCCTGACTGTTATTCATTGCCTCACACTCACGATTCGACAGCTACTTGAAAAGTGCAGATGTTTTCTAGCAAATCGACTTGGTTAAAGCCTATGGCCAAATTCCTATGGCCGCTGATGACATTCCTAAAACCTCTATCATCACTTCTTTCGGTCTCTGTGGATTTGAGCCATGTGTTTCGGTTCAAAAAGTGCTACCGAAACATTTCAAAGGTTCATAGAGGACGTTTTTAAAAGTCTCAACTTCGTATATGCTTATGTCGATTGTAGTGAACAGAACACGGGTGGGGACAGTCGAATGTATTTCACACGAAATTACAGGACTTGTTAATAAAATCTGACAATCATAAAGTAAATGCTTATTTGCAAAATGCCCACCAATTGTCTTTAAATGACTCAGACTTCATTGTTCTTGCACTTTCATACAAATCGCATTTTATTTCCATTCTTTACTGTTCGATCCTCTTGTCTCTCTGCTTCCAGATCTTCTGTTCACGACCAACATCATATACCACTTATGTCGATATAAGTGGCACACACCACATGATGACTACCCGATTACAAGTCCGGACTGAGAATCTCATCTCCAGCATCTGAACGACTACGAAAGCATGGCATTACTGTAAACATTCAGAAATACCAAATCGGAACTGACTCCCTAGATTTCCTCGACACACGCTGTTGGTGCTTAAGGCATCCAACCTCTGAGAAGCATAGTGTCGACCATTTTGGATTTCGAGAACCGACGACAATTAGGCAATCACGTACGTTTAAGGGCCTTGTAGATGGCTCATACAAAACTGCGCGTGCCTTATGAAACCTCTAACTTACCAACTTCATGGAAGTTTGAAATTCATCAATTTGGACGGTAGCGCAAGAAAAGTATCCTCTACAGTTAAGGAACTTATCGCAAAAGCAACCATGCTTGTACACTAGAACACCCAATCACCCATTAGTATCGCGGTAGGCACATCACACTCAGCAATTGGAGGAATCTTACAACAGTGGGTTAACCACTCCTGGCAACCTTTGTCACTCTTCTCGAGACGGTTAATAGACACCGAATCGAGATATAGCACTTTCGGTTAAGAACTCCTAGCTCATTCAAAACTCCCGATGCTCGCTTCGGCCATGTTCATCTGGAGTTGGTAGGACCTTTACCAGATTCAAATGGATACTCTTATCTATTAGCTTGCGTAAACCTTTTCACTCGATGGCCAAAAGCAGTACCCATCAAGGACATTACTGTTGAAACAGTGGCCCGCGCCTTTGTCGACTGCCCCTCAACTATCAGTACAGACTGTGGACACTGGTTCGAATCTGAACTTTTCCGTCATTTGGCTACACTATTAGGAACCACACAATTTCGAACGACCACCTACTACTCACAAGCAAACGGGTTGGTAGAACGCTTTCATCGACAGCTAAAAGCTTTATTATCAGCTGTAAACTTTTCAAAGTGGGCCGGCGCCCTTTTACTCGTTTTACATGGTATTGATAATCCAGTAAAAGCTGAAATTGGATGCATTGTAGCTCAACTCGTTTATGGAACGTCACATCGTTGATCATTCATTATCTTCAATGAGAATGGGTCTTACCTCCTACACAAGCTAGCTTACAAACACAGTGAGTTCAGTTAGACCTGTTTTCACTCGACCGCAGCCAACTGATGTTTTTGTTCAACCTGACTTACAATATAATACACACGTTTTTGTAGGTCTAGACTCATTTCAATGGCCTCTCAAATCGAAATACGAAGGACCCTTCAAAGTACTTTAGCCTGAAAATAACTACTATGTAATCGGTAAAAACGGGACTAACGACAACAGCAGCATCAATCGCATCTAAGCGGTGTATTTAGAAGGGAATCCTGTTCACTGCGATTTTCCAGGACGGCTGAAAAAGACGAAAAGAGAAGGACAAAGTTTACGATGAACCGAAATTTTCATTGTACTTTTTTCTCTATTACTATATTGCACTACATGGCCCCTTATAGTAAGGAAAGACGACCCGACGCTGCTAAACTTAGCAAGCTAGTCAGGAGAGTGTTTGACAGTGACAAACTCGTTGGGTTTAAACTTCTGGCTGGCCACGTCTTAGGGTCATCACTACACCACTAGGAGGGAGTGATCTGTAGCGGTAAATAAATAGCCCTGTAGATATTCAACACTGGATGCTGACCACGTTAGTTTTAATGGACTCAGCTGGCTGAATATGCTCGGTCATGCATTCGCATCAGATCACTAGTGAGCATAACGTGCTCAATTTCCCCTGCAACCGCTAGCCAGTTAGATAAGTCATTTCTCGATATATTAATAGTCTATCATATATTTATTCGAACCTCCTCGCTTCTGACTTTTGATTTCACTAGGCGGGCACGATACATAGTAGGTGTTACTGGTTGAAGTCTTGTCAATCTAGAAACACTTTTTGCATCTTCACATAACAATACTAATCTTTTCAAGGAATTTAACTACAATGATGCTCAAACTGATAGGTCATTAGTTAAGTACAATCTGTCTCTTTCCACACCTAAATATAGAACACGGGAGAAAAGTAATCGACTTTCAAACTGGACCACGCATACCTTTCCACCAACTTTGAGTGGCTGAACAGAAGAGGGTAGTCCGTATTCAAATTGCTTGGGGTCGGTTGCGTAAGTGTAGGTTAGCTTGGTCCTCAGTTGTTGGCAGTCACGTAGACTGTTGATATCTGAAAACCACCAAGTTTATTATCAACATAATAAAACAAAGCTTTTGTATTTTTTGGCATAAACCTCAGTTTGGTTACTGCTGTTTGACATTTTATGAGAAAATATCGGTTGAATAATTTTTCGTATAGTTCAATATAGCCAGGTAGGTAGATAGTATGAATAAAAATAATCACACACAATTCTGTATGCTGGTAAACTGTGCAACATCTGGTTCTATTCGAAGTTAAAAAGATGACTCACGATCAGTGAGGTAAGAACTTTTATCGTTCCCTTTACTGTTAATAGTACCTTCTGCACTGCTGTTAGTGATGTTGCTCCACAATTATACATTTTTTATTTTGTCTTCTACTGACATAGTCTCATTTGTCGTGCTTCCTGTCCCAGAAATCCATCGGCTGACCTGACTGATGAGTTCAGGTGTATCATTCTGAGCAGATGGTTCATGATTTAGGTGGAATTCAGATTAGCGTTGGGTGAATTCCAGCACGTAAGTGATATATATTCTTATGTTTTAGATTTCTCGCACTCGCTATATACATATGGGAAGTTTCTGGATAAGCGATATAGATCCAAGTATACGTTTGACCGAAAACGTAAACCACAAGGTCTAGGAATCATTACTAAACTATGAGGACGGTAATTTAAAATTACATTTCAGATCTAAGTTTACGAATTTGCATTTATTGATCCGTGCGGTCCTTCAACAGGTTGATTAAGTGATGAAATCACGTCCGGTGAGATGAAATCATTCTTGTGAAAGTTCCTGGATTATCCGTTGACGAGGCGATTTGCTCCAAAGGGTAAGAAGAACCTGAGGTCAGCACTGTTCAAGTCATCATTCTTAGATCAAGCGATCGAATGTGTTAGAGAGGCTGGCCATGAAGTCACTATAACCGAAATGAAGACAATGAAAACTAAGATGTCTACAATTATGTACGTATTCCTATATTTTCAGGCTATGGTTCTCGGTTGAAAGTCTTCATTTTCTTAAAATATGAGGCGAACTGAAAGAATCTTCTTTCAAATAAAGACCCGTAAGTAGGATCTGCATTTGTATGTAGGATGAGATAGCATCATGCCAAAAATAAGTGGAAGTTGTCGGTTAAGATTCTACTTGCAAAACCAATAATGAGAAATGAGGATGTTGCCGGCAAATTTTACTGTGAAGTATTCATTGTTTCAATTGGTGATAACTGATTACTTCGGTCACGGTTGTCCGATTTTATTCGCATACACAAGGATGGAATGAAGAGCTGATGTTATCTGGATATTAGATCAGCTCACGGATATAATAGATGACACGTAAAGTACAGATGTGGTCGTCATGGACTGTGCGCAGGATGAGTCACGAATAACTAAGTAAGAAATCCATTTCATTATTTCATGAACAACGATCTTATGCACACTTACGTGATCGCATATGCAGTGCTGAAAACTGAAATTAATAATTCCCCAAGTCAAACGGTAATATTAATATTACACCATAATGCGTCTACATTTATAGACTTAGTTTTTCATAGTATTCTTATTAACCATTATGTGCAGTTAGACTGTTTCATGAAAATGATATTTGTTTTAAATGTCAGTGTAACTGCAGAAATGAGGGGAAGCAAACCGCTATTGCTCGCTGCACTTAGGCAAAGGGTTTACATGTAAAGTAGATTATGAAGCGGGATGTTGAAGTTGACGGGACCTGTGTCAATAACAGTAGGCGTATCAAAGCACTTCGTTGAATTTATGATATTTGTTAAAAACAAGCGAATGATAGCTGTCATACACTCATGTTTAAATCTGGGGGCGAAGTAACATATATGTAATATATACCAGAAATAGTTGTAATCCATCCGTACATTGCTCGCCAATATATCCTCCCGTTTACGGCAATTATCGACCATGCATATTGGTTAACATTAGATTAATATCAAGATCTTAGCTGAACATGAAGTTGGTAGAAGCCATCATTCTCAAATCACGATATTTGAAATGGTGGTCTATCTTAAACTTCCCCTTGTGTCAGTGAGTACACATTCGTCCACGTATTGAGATGATGAGTTCTAGGCATTGGTAATTCGATGGGGATGTTGATAGATGGTTTACAAGTGTGTGGTGGTCGGTATTCAATATAATCCTTAAACTTCGTATACAGTTTGTCCTGATAACCGTCACTAGATAATCAGAAGGCGAATACGAAGTGTTGATTACGTTTATTATTGCACCACACACAGAACACCAAAATTACAAGTACTGTACACAAGCATGAAAGAGCAAGCGAGTTGAATGAGCCATTCAATGAACAGGATCAAAGTGTACATATATATAGTGAAATGAATGAATCATTGAATCAATTAAGCGGTTGATAGTAAGGCTAGCAGAGTGAATATATGCATAGGCAGTAAACAATGCTCAAGTATACATATTCATACAAATGCAACAATAATAAAGGTACAATGATATAAGATAACTTGTTATTGTACGAATGACTATTCGTGTTAAATAAGTTAACAAAAAACGGCTTCACCAAATTAAACGTGAATAAACTCAATTTCACGTGAGCTACTATAAACTAATTGGGTGAGACTATAATATATGGACGACCTTTGAGTGATGCTAAAATAACCATGGGAACATCTACCCACTAACTAGGACTAAATGATGACTATAAAGCAATGTAAGAAATTAGAATTATGATTTGCATTTGATGGTTAGGGTTAGGAACTAGATTTAGGGATTTAATCATGAACTGACGTTAGCTAAAATGCTAACACACAATTAAGTCAAATGGTTGAGTGAATTTCGCGTCAAAAATTCAAGACCTGTTATCTTATACCTGGTTGGTCCGTCCGTAAGTTATAGTCTCGCCGCTAATTGTTTAAATATATATACATTATAAATCATTAAAATAAACCATATTATTGTAATAAATATACTATATATAACAAGGAATAATAAGCCAATTAATAAATTATTTTTACTAGGCCATTGATAATAAGATTTTTCAATTTTTAATCTATATGATATTTTTAGTTGCCATGGGTTATTTGATTGATATTGATTTTTTATATAACAATTATAAATATTAGAATCAATTAATTTGACATTATGAATAATTAATTGACATTTTTCATTTATATAAATTCTTTCATTGAATATAGTAGGTGAATAAAATGTTAAATTAGTTGTACTCCATTTAATGAGATTATTAGTATTATTAGTGGCAGTAGTATGGTTACATATATATTCTTTAGTAAGATGACAATCTAATGTTATGAATGGTTCATATTCCATAGCTAATTTTTCTAATTTCATATAATTTACATGATGATAATCATGAATATTTAATTTCATCTTAGTTACATCATATTTTAAAGGTAAATTCATCATTTCTATTGTATCTAATTGATGAACACAATGTAAATGATATGTAATAGTTATATAAAGATTTAATATATTTAGTGGTTGAAATGTTTTGTTTAAATTGGGTAATTGTTTAAAAAAATTATATTGGCATGGTATGTATAAATAAGTTTTATTTAAAAATAATTGAAAACCTAATTGGGTTGCTAAATTTTCCGAAGATTTTTAAATAGCCGCCAAAAATTTAATTGATTAGTATTATTATCATCATCATCATAAAATTGTCCAAATTCATAGAAACCATTGAATAATATAAAATAAATTAATTTTATTTCTTCTATATTATTATTATTATCATTACTATTATCAATATGGATTGGTCGTTTTCTTGGTATCTGTATAAAACAAACACGATTTTGTTGGACATGGATATTACCACAATATTTATAATGTGTTAAATTATGAAATGATTTTGATGTAATACGTAATAAACTGAATGTTCGATCATGAAAATATTCTGGCCGATTTATTTCTTCTTCAATATATTTTTTGTAATTGTATTAATTGATTATATGTAGTTACAGATTTATTCATTCGTTCTATAAATGGTAAATTTAATCTAGACCATGTATTTGTATAAGCATTAATATAATCTATATGGTACCATATAAAATTTAAAGGATGTTTATTATTATTTAATGATTGACATACATAAGTACCAGAATCATGATATGGATCAAATTTTTTATAAACTAATTCATTTGTTCTATTTATTAAACATGGATCATTTATGAGTGTATTAGTTAGAACTGGTTCAAGTAAATCTCTATTCAATATCCATTTATGATCATAGAATGTTTTATTATTTAAATGAAATATTGTTTGATTATGTTTTTACGTAGAATACGATACCATTGAAAATTTATTGGATTATCATTTGAACATAAATGACAAGTTAGTTGTAAATTCATTGTAAATTGATCACGTTTAATTAATCTAATAATATGACGTTGTTTAGCTAAATGTAATTGTAATGCATAACATTTGTTTAATTCATTATTATTATTATCATTACTATTGTTATTATTGTATATAACAGTTTCATTATTTGGGCAGACGTTTAAATGACTGGAAATTGGAATAAAATTAAATAAAAATGAAAATACTAATAATAATGATGACAGTAGTATGACTGAAGTAAAAGACATGAAACTTATAGTAAATGTAAATAACTAAGTTAAATTCTTGTTATGACCTTGTGTTTTTTGGAATGATCGATTATATTGTGGATTGATCAAATATAATATCTTACTTACTTTATAATGAATAAAATAGGACGATAGACATTGCATTCGTACTAACACGCTGGATTTGTTTTCTTTTTCCAGCTAAACAGTTATTAATCACATTCAAGTGTAACCCCAAAAACGGAACAAATTTCACATAATACATATTGTTTTAGGACAACAAGTCCAAGAGACACAACTAGTACTTTATTTTAAATAATCTCACCAACACACTGTTATATCTAGAGCTTGCATTCTTAATATTACCACATATACCTTCAGCACTCGAATGCTAGAACCCTCGAAGTCGCAAGTTACAAGACGAAAGACAAATGAAAGGAATGCTATTCCAAGCAGTGTCAAATATGGTCCAAAACTCTCAGGTATTTATAGTTTTTAGTAAAAGCGAAATCATCATTACAATCACCCAATCAGCAAATAGGGGTTTTTAGCATTTATTCAATAGAGAAGCTAAAAGTAGAGGTTCTGGAATATTCTTCCACAAGTTGACTACCTGGAATATTTTCGGCTCTTTTTCAGCTTCTAAGAGCTTCCTCGAGTTCAATAGTCGGCCGTCCTCACATACGCGACCTATGGAAATCAGATAACCATGACTTTGATTTATTCAACAGTATATGGTGATGATTGGGGACTAGGCTAATGGTAAACTGGTTCTAAAAGTGTTTAGTGGCCCGATATCTGACTCCAGTTAGATCGTGCCATTGATTGCTATTGATAATATATATCCTAGCTACTCTTGTATATAATTGTCTACTTAAATCGCGCTAGTGAACAACAGAATTAAATAAGTCAAATACGAGAATGGATTTCCAGTGCGTGTATTTCATACAATCGTTGATCCAGACAAACGATATAAGAAATGAAGCAAAGAGAGAGAAGCGAAATGACACATAGTGGAGAAGGAGTGTGAGCCAACTGAATTTAGCCATGTCTGAGTCAATATTTATAGTCGAACGAAAATAACTTACAGACATGTGATCAATAGGACAACATGTACATACACAAATGTTCATATAAAAAAGTCACGATTAATAAGCGAATCATTAACAAGATGAAAACATGACTCAAGAATAATGAATAAATTGGCTTGTCAGGAAGCCAGAATAAAATATGTGGACTTAACATATGCAACCGACACTACAAATGTTCAACATTCAATCAATAAATTTCAGATTCTTACCCTGACTTACCTACTTCTATTTGATCAACTGACTAATATCACTGTCCGTCAAATAAACATTACAGCCCAATGTTCAGCAGATTATTAATTAAAGAATTTAGGTTGCATGACGAGAAACCAGTTGAAAGTTATCATGTTCCATGCTTGCCATTTAATAATCTCATACGTTCCCAACTGTATGTTCAATATGTCTAAAATTTTGCTTAAATAAAAATTCATATTTTCTTGGGTAGTAAAATGTAGGAGAAAGTACAAGACAAATAAAAAACCTTCATTGGTTAAAAATGTAAAATCTTCTTGAGATTGTTGAGAAAATCATTTTTGGGAAAAAAATAACTGAAAAGTAATATATACAAATTGATGAACAGATAAATGGCAAAGAATTGATATATAGATATATAAGTAGAGAAGAAAGAAGGAAAGCATTTTCTTTAACTTCAAGTATATATTCTGAAATCGGGATCAACAGGCTGGATTCCGTAAAGATCGGTCGTGTACAGACCGAATTGCGACACTACGGATCATCGTCGAACAATCAGTTGAGTGGAACTCGTCACTATACATCAACTTCATTGGTTATGAAAAGGCGTTTGACAGTGTAGATAGGAGAACATTATGGAAACTTCTTCGACACTATCGAGTCCCTGAGAAGATTGTCAACATTATCCGGAACTCATACGACGGACTACAGTACAATGTCGTGCATGGAGAACAGCTGACAGGTGCATTCCTAATCATCAAATTCAGACATTGACGTACATAAATTCTGAAGCAATATTTTGCATTTAGTGGGAGAAAATCACATTACAAACATGCTCACATTGTTACTTTAGGCATTCATAAGATCTTGTAATTTTTCAGCGTCTTCATCAGATAGAACCATATCACCTGCGTACTCTAGGTCAACAAGTGAATCTCCTGACAGGAGACTAACCCCTGAAAAGTCAGACGATAAGTGTGATTTATAACACAATGTATGTGACAAAAACGCCTGTAGCTCTTCCAGAGTTACTGCCGGTCCCAAGCCCAGGTAAAGAGGAGGGTTGGACATGGGGTTAGCGACCCCATCCCGTAGAAAACTAACTCATTAAAAAACGCTAACCAGAAAAAATAATCCAAACCATTTAAACTCTGCCCTGGGAGTTAAAAGGCCTTCATTTAGAACTATGATGCCTCATGGTGAAAGCCGAGTTCCTTCGGAAGCCACGAGGCCGATGCCCCTTCTTACAACCAGAGCAACAATTTTTATAGGTACATGGAACGTCCGAACAATGTGGGAGACCGGGAAGACCAGTCAAATAAAAATGGAAATGAGGAGATACAAACTGGCAGTACTGGGAATCAGCGGAACCCATTGGATCCAAGCTAGACAACAAAGGCTAAATACGGGAGAGATGCTGCTATACTCCGGTCACGAAAAGGAAAATGCTCCGCACACTCAGGGAGTCGCTCTTATGCTGTCCAAAGTAGCACGAAATGCACTTGTAGAATGGGAATCTCACGGATCCAGAATCATCAAAGCATCATTCAAAACAAAGAAGGAGGGGATCTTAATGAATATTATCCAATGTTATGCACCCACCAATGATAGCAACGACGACATTAAAGATCAGTTCTACGAGCGGCTGCAGTCAATCATTGAGAAATGCCGAAGAAAGGACCTAACTATTCTGATGGGAGATCTAAATGCCAAAGTCGGAATAGACAACACTGGATATGAAGATATTATGGGACGACATGGACTGGGTGAGAGAAACGAAAATGGAGAAAGATTTGCAAATTTGTGTGCATTCAACAAATTAGTCATAGGAGGCACAATATTTCCACACAAGCGTATACACAAGGCTACATGGATCTCACCGGACCACACTACAGAGAACCAAATACATCATATTTGCATCAACAAAAAATTCCGAAGAACAATGGAAGATGTGAGAACCAGGAGAGGTGCTGACGTAGCTTCAGATCACCACCTAGTTGTAGCCAATTTAAAACTGAAGCTAAAGAAGAACTGGACAACTGGACAAACAGCACTACAAAGGTTCAATACAGCCTTCCTTCGAGATACTGACAAACTCAATGAATTCAAGATAGCTCTCAACAACAGGTTCCAAGCCTTACAAGATCTACTGAAGGAAGAAGAAACTACTATGGAGGACAACTGGAAAGGTATCAAAGAAGCATTAACTTGGACGTGTCAAGAGGTTCTGGCCTCAAGAAGCATCATCATAAGGAATGGATCTCTATAGAAACACTGGACAAGATCAAAGAAAAGAAGAAGACAACAATTAACAACAGCCGAACACGAGCAGAGAAAGTCCAAGCACAAGCCGAAAACACAGAAGCAAACAAGCAAGTGAAGAAGAGCATTAAAGCCGATAAGCAGAAATACGTGGAAGAACTAGCAACGACGGCAGAAAAAGCTGCAAGAGAAGAAAATACGAAAAAGCTTTATGATACAACGAAGAAACTAGCAGGGAAATACAGTAAACCAGAGAGGCCGGTCAAAGACAAAGAAGGCAAGCCAATCACTGAAATTCAAGAACAGCGGAACAGATTGGTAGAGTACTTTGAGGAACTTTTCAATAGGCCGGCTCCAATAAATCCACCGGACATCGAAGCAGCACACATAGATCTTCCTATAGATGTCAACCCACCAACGACGGAAGAAATTAGAATGGCTGTCAGACAAATCAAGAACGGGAATGCAGCAGGATCCGACAACATACCAGCTGAAGCACTGAAATCAGACATCGAAGTAACCACAAGCATGCTTTACCTTCTATTCAAAAAGATTTGTGAGGAGGAACAAGTGCCGATGGACTGGAAAGAAGGACACCTCATCAAGATTCCAAAGACAGGAAATCTGAGCAAATGTGAAAAATAAAGAGGCATCACACTACTGTCAGTACAAGGGAAGGTCTTTAACAGGGTTGCTGAACCAGATGAAAGACGCAGTAGACGCCCAAATTCGAGATCAACAGGCTGGATTCCGTAAAGATCGGTCGTGTACAGACCGAATTGCGACACTACGGATCATCGTCGAACAATCAGTTGAGTGGAACTCGTCACTATACATCAACTTCATTGGTTATGAAAAGGCGTTTGACAGTGTAGATAGGAGAACATTATGGAAACTTCTTCGACACTATCGAGTCCCTGAGAAGATTGTCAACATTATCCGGAACTCATACGACGGACTACAGTACAATGTCGTGCATGGAGGACAGTTGACAGGTGCATTCCAAGTAAGGACCGGATTCAGACAAGGCTGTCTACTCTCCCACTTCCTCTTTCGTCTGGTGGTCGACTGAGTTATGAAAACCTTGACATCCGAGGGAAAACACGGAATACAATGGACAGCTCAGAACCAATTAGACGAACAGTATAGCAGCAGTTTCTGCATCAGTAGGCCTCAACCTACATAAGGGGGAAACTAAGTTCCTCAAATACAACACGGCGAGCACCAACCCAATCACGCCTGATGGTAAATTTTCGGAAGAGGTGGAGTCTTTCACGTACCTGGGTAGCATCATTGATGAATGTGGAGGATCTGATGCAGATGTAAACGCAAGGATTAGCAAACAAGGACAGCATTCCTACAGTTAAATAACTTTACGGAGCTGAAACATGGAGAACTACTACAACCATCATCAAAAGCGTACAAGTATTTATAAACAGTTGTCTATGCAAGATACTCAACATCCATTGGCCGGATACCATCAGCAACAGCCTTCTCTGGGAGGGAACAAATCAGCTTCCAGCTGAAGATGAAATTAGGAAAAGACAACGGAAATGGATAGGACATACATTACGAAAATCATCAAACTGCACCACGAGGCAAGCCCTGACTTTGAATCCTGAAGGGAAGCGGGAAAGAGGAAGGCCAAAGAACACATTACGTCAGGAAATAGAATCAAATATGAAAAGGATGAACGACAACTTGAAAGAGCTGGAAAGGATTGCCCAGGACATGGTTGGATGGAGAGTGCTGGTGGTGGCCTATGCTCCTTCATGAGGAGTAAGTGGCTTATGTGTGTAACATATTCCGAAAAATATCGAGTATTATTTTAAAGCATTTAAGTACTTAGTACTGAGATTTCAAACCACCTCTTTATCATATGACATCAGGTTGAGATGATGACGATGTATTTCAAGATTATCAATCTAAAACCATACTCTTTTCTTCTTAAATTTAC